>CM050165.1:172417594-173617594 GCA_027410445.1 Discoglossus pictus | reverse complement strand
CCAAACATACCTTAGAAGACCAAGTGGAATTATATAGGTACCAAACATACCTTAGAAGACCAATCAGCACTGTATAGGCCCAAACCAGTGGATCTTGGGATTCAAGAAAACAACAACATTTCACTTCTGTTTAGACAACACAATAATCAATGTCAAACAAACACATTGAATTAGCATATGGATAACCATATGAGCAGTAACGCCACGCCAAGGCTTCAACAATTGTTACTGACCATTCACACACCTTTCATATCTCCTTCCATATGCACACCCACACACCATTCATACTTTACTTACCACGAGTTATTTTTGGTAGTTCGGTGGTGCCATTTCTGAGAACTTTACGTACCCTTGAAGGTGCCTCCAATTCCTTCAAACCAATGCATTCAACCGCTCCAGGGCCATGGTGCTTCTTAAATACCTTTTTATCCTCTTCAATGTGGAGAAGCATCTTTCTGATTCTGCAGTCGTCTTCGATGTTGTAAGGAGGATTCCTTATAGCTTCACTGTCTCTGTGAAATCATTATGCAGATTAAATTGATAGTAAAGTTGGTGCAGAGCAACAGCATTCATACAGACATGAAATTCTGGCTTCTCGTACAGAAGTGACAGCTACCCTTGGAAGTGCCTCCAATTCCTTCAAACCAATGCATTCAACCGCTCCAGGGCCATGGTGCTTCTTAAATACCTTTTTATCCTCTTCAATGTGTAGAAGAATCTTTCTGATTCTTTAGTAGTCTTCGGTGTTGTAAGCAGGATTCCTTATAGCTTCACTCTCTCTGTGAAATTATGCAGATTAAATTGATGGTAAAGTTGGTGCAGAGCAACAGCACTTGTACAGACATGAAATTCTGGCTTCCCGTACACAAGTGACAGCTACCCTTGGAAGTGCCTCCAATTCCTTCAAACCACGCCAAGGCTTCAACAATTGTTACTGACCATGCACACACCTTTCATAGCTCCTTCCATATGCACACCCACACACCATTCATACTTTACTTACCACTAGTTATGTTTGGTAGTGAGGTGGTGCTGCTTAACACAGTTTATCTTTGCACACCCTGGGGGTATGCATTCTTCTTTGCTTCAATCACTTGTATTTAAATTTTGCACAGCGATCTTTCAAAGAACAAAACTTCTCAATGGTTTTTTCATTGAAGTCTGGGATCTCGGAAATCAGTTGCTTTTCCATTGAGAGCATCGCCAATGCATTCAACCGCTCCAGGGACATGGTGCTTCTTAAAAAGGTTTTTATCTTCTTCAAGTGGAGAAGCATCTTTCTGATTCTGCAGTGGTCATCGGTGTTGTAATCAGGATTCTTAATAATTTCACTGTTTCTGTGAAATCATTCTGCAGATTAAATTGATGTAAAAGTTTGTGCAGAGCAACAGCACTTGTACAAGCATGAAAATCTGTCTTCCCATACAGAAGTGACAGCTCAGTGCGTAATTGTTCCTTCTTCAGTATTGGATATGCTTGCACGGTGTCTTCCAGAGCTTGCGTTGGAAAGCAAGTGTCATGGGTGTTATACAAGTCACTCTGAACAAGTTTGGCACTGACTAGGTGATTTGAAAATGAAAAACGTTCTTTTGCATGAACCACCACTATGTCACATACCTCTCTTGAAAGTTGTCTCAAGGTTGAGATCTCCGCACTCCGTCTGTGGACTGTTACATCGCTCGGCAAACTTGCTTCTATCTCGTCAACAGAATTACGGATTTTCTGGATGCTGGCGACAAAGTCTTCTGTGACTTTTTTGATATAAACAGTATCCGTGTCTCGCTTCTGAAGCTGACTATAGAGGATGTCAACATGTGGCATTATTAAATGAAATAATTTAAGGAAGTAAAGGAACTCCCTGTCTTCCAGCATTCCAATGAAACCGCTGGCTTCACGTATAGATGTTGGATCAAAGTTTAGACATGCTTCAATTGTCTGGAAACACTCAAGTAGCGCATCTCTGTTCTCGTAGATGACGTTCACGGTCCTAACGTTGAAGTTCCATCGTGTCGGTGCACCTCTTGGAAGTCTTCTACCAACTACCTCATCCCGAACTCCAATCCTTTTTGGAGAGAGTGAAAAAAAAAATGGTATGCCGCCTATGTTGGAAAAAAAAACTCGAACTCTTCCAATCCTTGAAACTGCTTTCTCCATTATTAGGTTCAGTTGGTGAGCATAGCAATGGACGTAGTGTGCGTTCAGGTACACGTCTTTTATTTTTCTTTGAACTCCTCCTTGATCTCCACGCATCACACTGGCACCATCGTAGCTTTGAGCTATGAGTTTCTTCTTGTCTTCTGGCTCTGGGAGAACAGTATTCAGACTTTCCAGCACAACAGCAGCAATCGAGTCTGCATCCGTTGATTTCATTTCCGTGAAGCCAACAAATCTTTCCACCACTTGATGCTTCTTGTCAATGTAGCAATAGACTACAACGCACTGTGTCCTAGCGGAAATATCGGTTGTTTCATCCGCTTGGATTGCCACTAACTGGGCTTCCTTAAGCTCTTGGTGAATCACTACCTTAATAACTTCATGCATGCAGTCCAGTAGCTCATTCTGCACGGTTTTGGACGTGCCCTTAAACACAGTTGCAGTCTTCAAATGCTGTTCCATTGCACTATCGATACTGCCAACCAAATCCACCAGGCCTCGAAACACTCCTGGATTTAGCGATGTTTCACTCTCGTCTTTTGTGTTTCGCCAATTTATCAGCTAGATGTTTTACGTCAGTCACTCCAGTTTTGGTCCAAGCAGCGTCACCACCAAATAGGATGCATGGGAAACAATATAAGGCCTTCCTAGAAACGCTTCCACAATGCCAGTCGTTCTTCTTGTACCATTCAGTATTGAAAGTACGGATATATTGCTTCCCTCTATCTCTTGCGATTTGCTGCAGATTTATCTTTAGTTGGTCAGGTCCTAACCGTTTTACTTCCACCTTCTCCTCACAGGTTAGGGTCCCGAAAGGCTTCACAAGTAGAGAGTCAATAGTATTCATTTCTGATACCAATAGAAGAAAGAGATCACTGTATATTAATTTATATTATGTCACAAAATTACTTTAAAATAACAGTGTGTTGAATTTATTGGTATACATTACAGATTGCAAACCCTCATGTGACAAGACTACATCAACATCAAATTTGCACCTATAAGCATGGACAGAAAATTTAAAGCAATGATACTCACCTACAGTTGACTCTCCTTCTCGGGGTATTCACGTTCAGTAAGTCAACCAACGAGTCCAAACAAATCTGCTTCCACAGATAGTTTGCACCTGGGGGGTGATAGAAAACAACAAAAAAAACATTAGAACGTTCAAGACCCAAACCGTAACTTTTAAAACCTTAAAAGACCAAGTGTGACCATATAGGCCCCAACCGCACCTTAAAAACCTAAATAACAAATTGGGACCATATAGGTCAAAAATTAGTATATAAGGCAGAGCGTGGGAAAAAAACAATTAATCGCGGGTGGAGCTCCTTGTAGGAGGAGCTCTGTTAGTTTGTTGTTTTATTTTTTTAGAGCGTCAGGTTTTTTTTGGTGGAGGCCTCTTTCAATGGGCCAGAATGGATGGACAATGGCTTCAATCAAGATTGGATTATTTTTTGACAATGGCTTCAATCAAGATTGGATTATTTATTTGACTGTGACATGGGCTTCAATCAACATTGGATTATTTATTTGACATGGGCTTCAATCAACATTGGATTATTTATTTGACATGGGCTTCAATCAACATTGGATTTTATGACATGGGCTTCAATCAACATTGGATTATTTATTTGACATGGGCTTCAATCAACATTGGATTTTATGACATGGGCTTCAATCAAAATTGGATTATGACTGTATCCAGGGCACTGAGGGCAGAAGGCCAACCCTGGAGGGGTCAATTTGACCACTAAGTATGTGCTGTTGTTTATTTTAATTTTATTATTGTTTGTTTAGTATGTATGTGCTGTTTACTTTATTTGTATTATTGTTTGTTTAGTATGTGTGCTGTTTTTACTGTATTTTTATTATTGTTTTTTCCCTTACCTTATTTTTATTTTATCTTTAAAAGTGACAGGCACATGCATGTGCCTGTTACTTCTAAAAATGGAATAAAAATAGGGGGGGGGGGGTTGGTAGTTGGATCAGGGTGGGGTCGGTCACGCTCACGCGGCCATCGGTCGGTCAGTGGCCGCGTAGGCCACATGGAGGCCATGATCAGGGGTGGCACAGGCCTCATGGGGGTGATCATCCACCCCCATGTGGCCTGTGCAACCCCGCTCACCGCCCGATTACCCAGTTCACCGTGATCGGGGTAATCGGGCGGTGGCATAGCATAGGCCACATCGGGGTGGTGATGATCGGGCCTCGGGGGTGGCACAGGCCACATGGAGGTGATCAGGGGTGGCACAGGACTCATGGGGGTGATCCGATCACCCCCATGTGGCCTGTGCTACCCCGCTCACCACTCGATTACCCTGATCACCGTGATCGGGGTAATCGGGTGGTGGCATAGCATAGGACAGGCCACATCGGGGTGATCGGGGGTGGCACAGGCCACATGGGGGTGATGGCTGGGGGTGGCACCAGGCATTGCAGGCCTAGGTCGATCGTCGGTGGTAGGTAAGTTGGTGGGTGGCTGGGTAGGTGGCAGGCCAGGCAGGCATAGTGGGGTAACTGGGGGGACCCTACCTTTTATTAGGGGCAGTAGGGGTTTGGTTTGGCCAGGGGCAGGGCAGGTGCCAGCTAGACTTACTGTTAGGTTGGGCAGAGTAGATGTGAGTAGTTTCAGCCAGGGAGGTCTCTCAGTCTCAGCGTGACCAGGGTCAGGAAACAGAAAGGGGGAAGGGACAGGCAAATGGTGTTTTTTTTGACTGTAGATGTCAATCAAAAAGTAAACTCGAGGCCCTATTAGCTGGCGGGCGCTCGGAGCTAACGGTCTGGGTGGGTTTACATTGTTCTATTGACAACTGTACAGCCTTCCATCATTGATTGGTCAATGATGGAAGACTGTCAGTCATTAAATTGATACATTTATGACCGCCCATGCATATCGTCACTGTGCTGGTGGGCGGAATGCATTAACGGTCAGGGGGCCAGGCCAGGCCTCATTGAAGAGAAGAGTCTAAAGGTTAGTGTACTTTACTAGTGTAATATGATCACACAGGGATGCAGGGGGCTACAATAGATACACAGCAGCATTAGTTAATATATACACACAGCGCAAGGGGTTATCTTAAAGTGACAGTGTCCCTGGGAATAGTTTGCTTCATTTATTACTGTATTAACACTTGAATGATGATGTACACATTATATTTAATTGTTTTTGGGTTATTACTAATAAATTATTGTGTTTTTTTATTGCAGGGTCACGAAAATAGGACGGGCCGCCCCTGATGTTAATCCAGGATTTTTTTTACTAGCTTTTATCTTCGCCGTTGTGATATATAAAGATTTAAAAAAAAATTTTTTTTATAGAATTGTCCCAATTTGTATATAATGTATATAGCAAATGATTTCATTATAGGTGGTAGACACCTTGGGAGTTTAGCAATTCTATGTTTTAATTTCTTATTTGCAGAACAGTCTCAAACTCACAAATATGTAATTTCAAAAAAATGTTCTGTTTTATTTTTGTGTGACATGGATCCCGCGACTTAAGGGGTTAATGCATATCATGTAACCCGCATGACTTTTATTGATTTCTACAATGCTGGATTGGGAGTCCGCTCGCTAAATATACTTCTCAACACTAATTAATTTGTAGTCCCTGAGTAAAGTTTAAGTATAAACGTCATGACGATCTCATTTACTATTGGCTGTGTCTAAGCAGTATTGCGAGTGTTTAAGAAGTAAATTTCAAACTTGCTTCAATATTGTTAGATCATATGGTCACTCCCCCTGAAATCAGACTTAAAAAGCCAGGGTTTAGCCAGAGTTCAGCTTAAGGTAAGAATTTGCGAGTTGGTGTCAATGGAATACATCTAAACACTTATGTAAAAAAAAAACACCGCAGCCAAATTTGTGTGAGGCATTTGCAAGTAGCTAATAGAATATGGTTAAAAATTTGCAGCTTTTTTGAATTATCAAATTTATGGAAGGAGGGTGGTATGAACATTTATGGAGTCCAATCTGAGTATGTTCCATTTACAAAAACCCTTTGCTTCCTGTCTTTTAAGCAGCTCTCAATCCATGAGCAGATACTTATTGCAAATCCTGTATACCTTAGCTTGCACAGTAGTCTTCCATGTGGCACTGTATCAAAAGTGTCATGATTTAATTGTTTAAGGACTCATATTGCCAGTCATTTATGAATATGGACAAGAGAGCATGACATTGTTGCATTGGGATTATGTTTTATTGTGTGGTTATATGTTGCCTGTACATGGTTATTATGTATCCTAGTTATTATATATTATAAGAGGAAAAATCTTATATAGAACATATGTGGAATTGGCTCTGCATAGAAGTTAGCTGCAGATCATTGCACACTCACACATGCAGACCTTGGGTAAAGACAGATGTATGTACTTCAAGCAGTCCTAAGCAAACACTTGAGTTTAACATAAAAGTTTTTCACTAGCCAGCTATAGATATCTGATGAATTTGATCTCAAGAGCTTTAATAGCCCAAGGTTGCAAGCCAGATGGGCTGACATCACACATACACAAATGTACACAAGGGTGTGGTATTGGAGAGTATAAATATGTTGTTTTGATCATTCAATAGGTTGAGAGAAGATTGAGAGATAGTTTTCACATATACAAGGTGTGAGACTATTTCTCTGTGTAGTATCCTGACTTGGGGAGTGGTCTTGCCATGGGCCACTAAGTAACCTGGATCCAGTATTCTCTGCCAGTACCTTTTGGGCCTTGCCCTCTTCAGAAGCCATATTTTGTGCCACAGAGGACAGGAACTACATGATTCTGCTGAGGCTTACAGATCTATAATACCACAGATTTGCTCTTGCTCTTGCTTATTTAAAAACTTCAAAACATAAAGTTTTAATCATTTATATACTCCAGAGGATTGCAAGAAGAGACAAGGAGACATTCTACAATGAGCGATGTAAAAGATCGAAGAAGATAACAGAATGGGTAAATCAAGAGATCTCTTCTAGACAATTGGAAACATAAAATGCACCTTTCATGCCAAAGTGGGCGTGATGAAAGACAACAATGGTAGGGACTTAACAGAAGAAGATCAGATAAAGAAGAGGTGGCAGGAATACACTGAAGATCTATACTGCTTAACAGCAGTGATGACCTTGGTAGTTTCTCCAATGAGCTGGAGCCATACATCTTGGAGAGCAAAGTTAGATGGGCCTTAGGATGTCCTGCTAATAATAACGCTGCAGGATGTGATGGAAATACATTTGGAAAACTCAACAATGGCCAATAGACTGGAAAAGGTCAGTCTACATCCCAATCCCCAAAAAAGGCAGTGCGAAAGAGTGCTCCAATTATCAAACAATTCCACTCATTTCACATGCCAGCAAGGTAATTCCTAAGATTCTATGGACCGGCAACTACCAGGTGTGCCAGCCGGGTTCCGCAGAGGAAGAGGCACATGAGATCAAATTGCGAATGACCGATGGCTAATAGAGAAGGCAAGAGAGTTCCAGAAAAGCATTTACTTCTGCTTCATAGACTATTCTAAAGCTTTTGACTGTGTGGATCACAAGGGTACTGAGGGAACTGGGTTCTGTAATAGCCAAACCATTATATCTAATTTTCAAGATTCACTCAACACATGGTCGCTACCAGATGACTGAAGAAAAGCAGATGTGATACCTATATTTAAGAAGGGAGCACAAGCAAATCCGGGGAATTATAGCCCAGTGAGCCTGACTTCTGTAGTGGGAAAGCTTTTAGAAGGGTTAATAAGGGATAATATTCAAGAAATCAATTTACATCCTGGAAATCAACTAATTATCACTTACAGGTAGTATTGTTGCCACGAAAATGGTGCTTTTACCCTGCTTTAATGATCTACTTAGATGTATTCCATTGTCAATTCCCAAGTATCTAGATGATCGATTCCAGAGACTGATTGATAGATTCATTTATAATGGTAAACGGCCCAGAATTAAAATGAAGCTAATGCCGAGGAGATTCAATAGGGGAGGCTTTACCTACCCTATTTTGAAGACATACTCTGGGCTTCATTCAAATGTGATTTGGACAATTGAATAGGGCTCTATATAAGCACATAGCATATTTTTTTACAGACATTTTTAGTTAGTGAACTTCTATCCAAAAGCAAAGTGTTCACAAACTAAAAACTTCTGTAAAAAAAATATGCTCTGTGCTTATATAGAGCCATATTCAATTGGCCAAATCACATTTGAATGAGGCCCTATGAAGCTACAATGTTATTACATATTATTATATGGATGGATCCAATTTATGTTAGTCAATGGAAATATTTTGGAAAAAACTATGTTAAAGAGGGAAAGATCGAGGAAATCTTAGAAAACCCAGATCTTAAATTAAACGCTATAGATTCTTGACATAATTAACTCAGGCCATCATTTTTTGCTTAAAAATAATAAAAGATGGGATGTAGAGTCTAGAAGATTGGCTACTCCAGAATTAATTTTGTTCCATTTCTGTCTCTTGCAAGTTATTATGGCAGTGAAATGGATGATAGCCTCTAAATGGAACCAGGTTTTGGCCCCTAGCTTGAATGAACTAAGAATAATCATTGATACAAATCGTGCTTTAGAAAGGGATTTTCAGAAGCTGAGAATAATTAAAAATTATTTTGTTAAATGGAAAATCTGGGATTCTCTTAACAGTGAATAATCCCGTTTGTAATGCCTTTAGCATTCTATTGCTGGATCGAGGTTTTTAGGATAGTGTCTTCAGACCTCATTTGTGTTGTTTAATTTGTATATATTGGGTTTTGTTCTCTGTTCTTTTATTTTTATTTTTAGAACATTATATATACTTCTGGAGCTCTAATTGTATATATATATATATATATATATATATATATATATATTTATATATATATATATATATATATATATATATATATATATATATGTTGTTGTTTTTTTCTTTTTCTCTTTGTTTTGTTTCATATGTATTGTAGTAAATATCTGCTCATGGATTGAGAGCTGGTTAAAAGACAGGAAGCAAAGCGTTATTGTAAATGGAATATACTCAGATTGGACAAATGTGATAAGTGGGGTTCCTCAGGGTTCAGTATTAGGTCCTCTCCTTTTTAACATATTTATTAAGGACTTAGAAGTAGGACTGGAAAGGATTTTCTCCATATTTGCTGATGACACTAAGTTGTGCAAGGTAATGCAATCAGAAAAGGATGTATTTTCCCACCAAAGGGATTTGAATAAATTAGAGAAATGGGCGACTAAACAGCAGATTTGATTTAATACGAATAAATGTAAAGGTATGCATTTAGGAAGGAAAAATAGCCATGCAATTTATAATCTTAACTGAGTAAATCTCGAGGTATCGGCTATTGAAAGGCAGTTGTGAGTGCTTGTCGACAACCACCTAGGTAACAGTGCTCAATGCCAAGCAACAGCTGCAAAGGCAAATAAAATATTAGCATATATTAAGAAGGGTATAGAAGCAAGGGAAGCACATTTAATTCTGCCACTATACAAATCCCTAGTACGCCCTCATTTGGAATATGGAGTACAATTTTGGGCACCACTTCACAAAAAGGACATTTTAGAGCTGGAAAAAGTAGAGATGGGCAGCAAAACTAATGAGGAATGGAGGGACTAAGTTATGAAGAAAGACTCATCAAATTAAACTTATTTTCTCTACAAAAAGGCGTCTAAGAGGAGATATGATTACATTATATAAATATATCCAGTGTCAATATAATGATTTGTCCAGTGAACTTTTTGTGCCAATAGATTTTCAACTAACAAGAGAAGATCCTTTGAGGTTAGAAGTAAAAAGATTTCCCCTTAAAGAAAGAAAATGATTATTCACAGTAAGGGTGGTTAAACTGTGGAATTCTCTACCAGGTGGTGACAGTGGATTTGATAGACAACTTTAAAAAAGGATTGGATATTCTTCTAAATAAAAAGGGCATTCATGGTTATCCTGGTTAATTAGAGAGTATTGATCGCCAGTATCTGGGGTCAGGAAGGAATTAATTTTTTTACACTTGTTTTTTTTTTCTGTTTGCCTTCCTCTGGATCAATAAACAATTAATAATTAAACTGAATACTGCAGACCAGAGGAGATCTTAAATGGTTGAACTTGATGGACTAAAAGTCTTTTTTTCAACCTCAATTACTATATGTAACTATGTAACTATGAAAAATATGGCATGTTCTTAAAGAGATGGGAGTCATGTCATCCTCCTCCTAAAGAATCTGTATATGCGACAAGGTTGTACATCATGCTTAAGGCTGAACTGGATGAATCCAAAGCCGGAAACAATATTGCTGGAAGAAATATCAGTAACCTCAGATACGCTGATGATACTACGTTGCTGGCTGAAAGTGAGGAAAATCTTAAGGACCTATTGATGAAGGTAAAAATAGAGAGTGCAAAATCTCACTTTCTGGCAAATAGATGGAGAAGAAGTGGAGGCAGTGACAGAATGTATTTTCCTTGTATCCAAGATCTCTTCAGGTAGTGACTGTAGTCATAAAATTAAAAGATGTTTACTTCTGGGGGGGGGAAGCTATGGCAAGCTTAGACAAGCTAGTAATAAAGTAAAGATATTAAACTACCAACAAAGGTCTGCATAGTTCGCACTATGGTATTCCCAATAGCAACATACGGATGTGAGAGCTGGATTATAAGGAAGTATTAACGCCACAGAATTGACGCAGTAGAATTGTGGTGTTGGAGAAGACTGCTTAGAGTCCCATGGACTGCAAGAAGATTTAATAAATCAGTACTTTAGGGAATCAAGATGAACTGTTCACTAGAAAATAAGATCATGAGGCTGAAGCAAAAATATTTTGGCCATATCAAGACTCTGATGCTGGGAATGATTGAAGGCACAAGAAGGGGATGACAGAGGCAGAGATGGATACATTAAAAATGATTTTTAGGTGAACAACAATAATGGGAATCTCCTTATGTTGGTTAGGATTTGCTATATTATAGCTTCAATACCCTATCTCAAACAAACATAAGGAACAACTTGTGTGATCAGCAGTGTATTGATTATAGACAGTACAGACACCTTTAAATTCTAATCACTAGTCTTAGACCCATAAGCCTGTACATTGACATACTATACAGAACAAATGTCATGCAAAAAGTACCCACTCCATATATAATTAAAATATAACTTTTATTATGATACAATATAAAAATATATACACAAAATCAATACAAATTAAAAAGATATACTTAGATATCGTAATTATACGACTCGCAATAAATGTCAGTTAATAGAAAAAGAACAAGTAGAAATAATATATCTTTCTATAGACACAGATATGTGTATCAAAGTATGTAATCATATATCCACTTGTCATTAGTATTAATGGGTAAATACCCTCAATATCTAAAACTAATTGCGATACATATAATATTTAGTCACCCTGATAGTACCACGTGATTTGAGTAACGCTATAATAAATGAGGAAGCCTGGACTCAAGTGGAGATAGAGGGGACAAAAATTCTACCTCTGTGGCCCTATCTATCAAATCATAGCAGATGACCCTGTAAAGGAATCTTGGGGGACCCGCTATTTGTCCCCTGTCCCTATTGAATATATATTCCCTTCTCTGCAATGCCTGGGACTAGTCCCCTCTACTCCACTTACCTTGTCTGAGTCCAACCATAAAGCTTCCGATCTTAAACACAGTCTAGGAAGCTTTATGGTTGGACTCAGACAAGGTAAGTGGAGTAGAGGGGACTAGTCCCAGGCATTGCAGAGAAGGGAATATATATTCAATAGGGACAGGGGACAAATAGCGTGTCCCCCAAGATTCCTTTACAGGATCATCCGCTATGATTTGATAGATAGGGCCACAGAAGTAGAATTTTGTCCCCTCTATCTCCACTTGAGTCCAGGCTTCCTCATTTTTCTACTATAAATTATTATAGCGTTACTCAAATCACGTGGTACTATCAGGGTGACTAAATATTATATGTATCGCAATTAGTTTTAGATATTGAGGGTATTTACTCATTAATACTAATGACAAGTGGATATATGATTACCATATTTATCGGTGTATAACACGCACCGGCGTATAACACGCACCTCATTTTAAGAAGGAAATTTCAGGGAAAAAAAATACATTTCAAATAAAGAACTTTGATGCAAAATCCTCAACCTCCCTCCTCATCCTCAACCCCCTCCTCAACCTCCCTCCTCATCCTCCCTCCTCAACCCCCTCCTCAAACCCCCCCATCCTCAACCCCCTCCTCAAACCCCCTCCTCCACCCCCCATCCTCATCCTCCTTCCTCAACCCCCCTATCCTCAACCCCCCTATCCTCAACCCCCCTCCTCAACCTCAACCCCCCTCCTCAACCTCCCTCCTCATCCTCAACCCCCCTCCTCAACCCCCTCCTCAACCTCCCTCCTCATCCTCAACCCCCTCCTCAACCTCCCTCCTCATCCTCCCTCCTCAACCTCCTCCTCAAACCCCCTCCTCCACCCCCCTCCTCCACCCCCCATCTGCATCCTCCTTCCTCAACCCCCCTATCCTCAACCCCCTCCTCAACCCCCCTCCTCAACCTCAACCTCCCTCCTCATCCTCAACCCCCCTCCTCATCCTCAACCCCCCTCCTCATGCTCAACCTCCCTCCTCATCCTCAACCCCCTCCTCAACCTCCCTCCTCATCCTCCCTCCTCAACCCCCTCCTCAACCTCCTTCCTCAACCCCCCCATCCTCAAACCCCCCCTCACCCACCTCCTCAACCCCCCCTCAACACCCCTCCTCAACCCTCCCTCAACCCCCCTCCTCAAACCCCCTCCTCCACCCCCCTCCTCCACCCCCCATCCGCATCCTCCTTCCTCAACCCCCCTATCCTCAACCCCCTCCTCAACCCCCCTCCTAAACCTCAACCTCCCTCCTCATCCTCAACCCCCCTCCTCATCCTCAACCCCCCTCCTCATGCTCAACCTCCCTCCTCATCCTCAACCCCCTCCTCAAACCTCCCTCCTCATCCTCCCTCCTCAACCCCCGCATCCTCAACCCCTCCTCAACCTCCCTCCTCAAACCCCCTCCTTAACCCACCCATCCTCAAACCCCCTCAACCCCCCCATCCTCATCCTCCTTCCTCAACCCCCTCCTAAACCCCCCTCCTCAACCTAAACCCCCCTATATACCTCCCCCTCACTTACCTGCTTCTGTTCCGACCTCCGCTCCCTTCCTTGATCCGGCGCGCATGTGATGTCACATGCGCGCCACGTCATTAGCATATACCTGGTGCCGGTATATGCTAATGACGTGGCGCGCATGAGACGTCACATGCGCGCCGGGTCAAGGAGCATGGCTGAGGTCGGAGCAGAAGCAGGTAAGTGAGGGGGAGGTATTTAGGGGGGTTTAGGTTGAGGAGGGGGGGTTTTGAATGAGGAGGGGGGTTAGAATGTGGAGGGAGGTTGAGGATGAGGAGGGGGGAGGGAATATCGGTGTATAACACGCACCTATCATTTGCCCCCTATTTTCAGGGAGAAAAAGTGCGTGTTATACGCCGATAAATACGGTACATACTTTGATACACATATCTGTGTCTATTTCTAGAAAGATATATTATTTCTACTTGTTCTTTTTCTATTAACTGACATTTATTGTGAATTGTATAATTACAATATCTAAGTATATCTTTTTAATTTGTATTCATTTTGTGTATATATTTTTATATTGTATCATAATAAAAGTTATATTTTAATTATATATGGAGTGGGTCCTTTTTGCATGACATTTGTTCTGTATAATATGTCAATGTATATGGCTTATGGGTCTAAGACTAGTGATAAGAATTTAAAGGTGTCTGTACTGTCCTCTTTCTATAATATTAGAGATGGATACATGAAGTCACTGAAGCAATGAACATGAACTTGATGGAGCTCAGAGGGGCAGTGACTGAGAGATATACCTGGCGCTCTGCAGTCCATAGAGTCATGGACAGTCGAACGCGACTGAACCACTAAACAACAACATATATAAATATTTTTTGCAGTAGCCATTTTGTTGGAATTCTTCAGACCTCGAAAATATATGACTGTGTTTTACTTCCTGATACCATGTGTCACTTGCTCAAAAATAATTTTAAATTCAAATATATGAATAAAACTTGACCCTAATAGTTCTGCCTGATGCACGATGGTGGTGGTGGTGGTGGGGTCTGGGTTCCGGCCTACTGGTTTATTTTATTGGTGATGCAAGCTTCCATATTTCACGTGCTAAATACACTTCTGTGAAAACAAATCTTCAACGTATCTGCCTACATCACAGCCAAAAGAAAAACACATGTCGAAGAATGGCTGAATTGCCGATAACAATGTATTTTTTATCTAAATGATTTAAACCCACAAAGCTGTTGATGTATCCATTAATAACAATTAGATTTAAAGTGAGCAGGAAGAAAAACAAAAAAGATAGTTCTGACATCAAAGTCTTTGACAGTGTTTCTCAAAAGTCCATCCTAGTACCAATAACTGAGACCTTATCTTCATCATCAGGACCTAAGGGATGAGGAGAGCCTAACACTTTAAACATTGCAGTACCATACATCACAGTTATAGATATATTGTTGAGGGAGTTAAATGTACTCTACATGTGGTATCATCATGTTCTAAAGGCTCTGGATCCCATAGGCAGTCCACATGAACACTGGAAGGTAATTAGCTTGTTCTCAACATCCAAAAGGTTGTAAGCCGTAGGTCAGAAAATCTTGACATTCTATTGATCCTCTCTAATCAGTAGTGTGACAGCACTGAATTACTCTATTCTCCTGTAGCTTATTGGTACAGGAAAATAATCTGTGGAGGATTCATACACAGTCACATTCAGTAAACAAACTTAATAAGAATTATGTCAGTTACAGGAAAACAATGAAGTGCAGACAAGTTGTAATCCTGGTGAATCATGAAATAAACAGTTTGTCTTGCACAGTAGATCAACTCACACGTAGAGGTGTCTATACAGTTGGTTCCTAAGGACATTTTGTGCTAATCTATAGACACAAAAAGATTAGAGCGTTAGGTGAAATGAGTAATTAAGACAATGTGGTATGTCTGCCTTCTGGTAGCAGATGTGACATCTATTGTACACAAGTTTTTGTATTATAAATTACTCATTTCTAATGGTGAAATGTAAAGTGACGTGGAATGCATTTAAAAGAACATGTTTTTAACATTATAGAAGTGTTTTTTCATGAACAGTTATTTAGTAAACCTTGTTTAAACTTATTGGAAAGTAAAAGAAAATACATCTGTGTTAGAAGAGTATGCATGACTTCATTTTCCAAAGAGAAAACGCACTGTTCAACATTATTATTTGCCCTCTTTCAGATGCAACAAGGAAATAAATGCCTTCAATGGCCTTTAGTAATACAGACCATACATGTTTCATTATACTGATGATTCCACAAATTACATAGTTACATACTAATCAAGGTTGAAAAAATACTTTCAGTCCATCAAGTTCAAACTTTTAAGATCTCCTCTGATCTGCAATATGCGGATTAGTTATTAATTAACTAGTTATTAGTTAATTGTTAATTAAATATTAATCAACTATTTATTTATTTATTTTAATTATTAATTAATCCAAAGGAAGGCAAACAGACAAAAACCCAAGGGGGAAAAAAAAATTAATTCCTTCTTGACCCCAGAGACTGGCGATCGGATTTCTTGCTGGATCAATACTCTCTCTCTAATTATCCAGGATAACCCTGAATTCCCTTTTTAATTAGAAATAAATACAGTCCCCTTTAAAAGTTATCTGTCAAATCCGCTGTCACCACCTCCTCTGGTAGAGAATTCCACAGATTAACCACCCTTACTGTGAAGAACCCTTTTCTTTCTTTAAGGTGGAATCTTTTTACTTCTAACCTTAAGGGATGTCCTCTTGTGACAAATCTTTAGTCTTTCTTCATAATTTAGCCCCTCCATTCCCTTATTAGTGTTGTTGCCCTCCTCTGTACATTTTCCAGCTCTAAAATGTCCACTTTATGAAGTGGTGCCAAAAATTGTACTCCATATTCCAAATGAGGGCGTACTAGAGATTTGTATAGCGGCAGAATTATATTTGCTTCCCTTGCTTCTATACCCTTCTTAATACATGCTAATATTTTACTTGCCTTTGCAGCTGCTGCTTGGCATTGAGCACTGTTACCTAGGTGGTTGTCCACAAGCACTCCCAAATCCCTTTCAATATCTGATACCCCTAGATTTGCTCCCTTAAGATTATAAATTGCATGGCTATTTTTCATTCCCAGATGCATAACCTTACATTTATTCGTATTAAATCTCATCTGCCTTTTAGTTGCACATTCCTTAATTTTATGTAAATCCCCTTGGAGGGAAAGCACATCATTATCTGATTTAATTACCTTGCACAACTTTGTGCCATCAGCGAAAATGGAGACACCACACTCCAATCCTACCTCTAAGTCACTGTGTTAAATTGAAATCATGGCCTGTCTGGTGGGTCTTGAGGAGTGGTCTGGGAACCACTGCATTTGAGAAATAAAAGGTAAATACGCAAGTAACACAACTTACATATACATATAAATGTGTTTTTGTTAATTTATCTTTTTTTACAGGATAACTAGGCCTGTAAAAGCATGAGGAAACCTGTGATGTTATTGGCATATAACTAAGTGTAGAATTATTTACATAATTGCTTACAAGATGTTACTGAATGTCCTGCGTTTTATATAGTACATTCTTAGGAATGATAACAGGAAGTTGCAACTGGTTTTATAGTGGATTTTGATTGGCTAGTTCCTCCACCTTATTACAACACCTGCAGCATTGTGTAACATCGTAAACACTGAAAGACCAGAAACCAACGTTGCTCACTACCTTACTGTGACTCTTTTTGTTTGTATATTTTTGTTTCTATCAATGTGACTCATATTTAGACACAGAGATAATTGTCTGTTGTCATTCCTCACCAGACAATATAAGACAGCCCTTCAGTCAGAAGAAACACTAAAGGCAAAAACATTTCCACAGAAACCAAAGTATCCACAGTAGCTTCAAACAGAAAGAGTGACACATAAGGATTCTGGCTGCAAATCATACAGTGCATGTAATATAATGGACCAGTATGACTTACAGTGCAAAACATAAGGGTACATGCACTTTTGTAGTAAACAAATAACAAAAGTGATGCAACAATACAACATTTAATAACTACCTGACGAAAAAAAAGTGAACTCTCAGAAAAATATAGTCCAGTGGTGGAGCTAGTGAATGGAGGGCGCTGGCCAGCCACCCTGGACCCTCCTGATCTCAAAACTCTTCACCCTGGCCTCTCTTGCCACCCAACCCCCTCTACCGGCCCCTTCTGCTTTTCCCCCCTCACTCGGCCTCACCAGATCCTGTATTCTAAGCCTGCCCGGCCATTGCATTTTGTCTTTGAGGCAGGGAATGCAGAGTGAGGTCATGTGTGTGTGACAACATTCAGGATTCCTGCCCCTGCTAGAAGATGTGCAGGTAGGGGAGGGATAGTTCTAAAAGAGCTGGTGCCGGGGGGCAGCAGGAGGGGGCCAGTTTTGTGGGTACAGGGGTGCCCAGGAGCATTTGTAGTAATAAAAAAAAAGAATTTTTTTTTTCATGGCCCTACAGCATTGCAGGCCCCCAAGCCAGGGCCCTGGTGCATTGCACCAGGTGCACTGGCAGTAGATCTGCCCCTGATATTGTTCTCTTCTCTAAAATCTATTATATTGGCTAACACAAGCTCATCCTCTCAGTGCAAGTCATAATCATTATGTCCACTGTAAAAATCTAGATATTTTAATTAGGCATTAATCACATATATAGTTGTGGATCTTGCGATGTTGGTGATTTTTGCGATGCTGGTCACGCTTTTGCGTCCCACATAAAGCGAGGCAAGCCATCGACACATGCACGACTTAGGCTGCAATGATCGTCGAAGGCGCTCATTGCACTGCGAGCCTCGTGAAGCAAGGCGAGCAGTCGAGGCACGCAGGACTGCAATGAGCGCCAAAGGCTTCAAGGCACGTGGTACTTGCAAGAGTCGCAACTTCGAGCCAAGACCGTAACTCTAAAACCCTGAAAAACCAGCAAAATAATTGAACAAAAACACACTCACACACAGCACAGGGGGAGAGCCAGGAAGCCTGGGAGTGAGGTTGCAAGCAAATTTAAACCATATTTGGCGTTTTTCGTTAATCAAAAATTGGCTAAGCAAGAAAAAAAATTCTAGGCCGAAAATCATAAAAATTCAGAAACTGGATGAAAACGAGGCTGAACAAAGCCAGGCACGCAGCAATTAGAAAATACACAACGGCAAAAACAGCAGCCCACCGACAACACCAGGCAGGCGGGACTTGAAAATAAAACTAACACAGAGGAGAAACACACAGGGAAGGAACAAGGGGGAGATGGTGGAAAGAGACACATGGCATTCCCAAGCACAAAACTTGCAGGTTAACAAAACCTGCAATGAGCAACCTGTGCAGTAGGTGGGATGAGCGCCAAAGGCGCTCGGCATGGGACTTGCAAAGAGCGCTGAAGGTGATCAGTGCAAAGCAGGAAAGAAAAGTACACGGGGAGAGGCTCACAATAAGCGCCGAAGGCGCTCAGCGCAGGGGCTCGCGATGAGCGCCGAAGGTGCTCAGAGGAGCAAAAGCCTCACATTGTGTGCCAAACAGCATTGCCAGCCTTACAATTTTATTCCCGTCATTTTTGACGGGCAAGTTCCTAGTCATTAATATAATTCATATTGAATGATTTAAATATTCAACATTAAATTTACTTTTAAAATCAAGACTCTGCTACTGCTGGTATCCACCCACTTAAAGGTCAATGAGGGGAAAAGGGGAAAATCTCCATTACCTCCATTGGCTGGAGACTTAGGGGCTTATTCTATTAATGGTCGTAGGAACTGCGCGGCCGCAAGGGATGGCCGCAAGCAACTTAGCTATTCTATTTCCTTGCAGCCGAGGGCTCCGGCCGGCCTGCGACCGGCACCCTGCGTTCCCTTTCGGCCACCCTCGCCACATCTTACTGCAGGGAAAGCCTTTGATCCCACGCAGCCGCATAAGATTTGACCGCATGGAACCCCACAACCCTCTTTAAATGCTCCTGCCACCCCTCCACCGAGCCCGCAAAACGTACAATAATGGCCGCAGCTTACTTCCACCCTGGAGCCGTCACAAGGGCTGTAAAGCCCTTGCGGCTGCTCAAATTAAGCCCCCCCCCACTGGCTGCCGGGGTCTCGATCGTGACCCAATTGTGACTCCTGCAGTGTCCCCAATGTGTCCGTACATCACCCCTAAAATGCAGGGGTCCGAACGGGACACCTGCAGGGTGCACACATTAAACCTATCATGCAGGGGTACCCATTGGGACCCTTGTAATGTGCACACAATAACCCTTGCCTTGCTGCAGAGGGTCCCGATCGACACCCATCGCAACCCCCACAGCATCTACGGGATTTCAAATTTCCCGCCGCAGGCTTGAATTCAAAATTCAAGCCTGGGGAATTTCGGGGTTTGAATTTCCTGTGGGTCTATGAAGACCCTCAAACGTTTAATAGATATGGGGTAATGGTATGAAGATAGGGGCAATGTTTTATAGATAGGGGTATTATTTTATAGATAGGGGGTTATGTGTTATAGATAGGGGTTCATTTTTTATAGATGGGGTAATGTTGTATAGATGGGGTAATGTTTAATACATAGGGGGTAATGTAATGTAGATAGGGGTAATGTTTTATAGATAGGGGTAACGTTTTATAGATAGGGGGTTATGTGTTATAGATAGGGGGTAATTTTTTATAGATAGGGGTAATGTTTTATAGATAGGGGTAATATTTTGTAGTCAGGGGGATATGTAATGTAAATAGGGAGAAATTATTGTAGTTAGGGGGTCAATAGTATATGTTTGTACTATAAATATATATGTTTGTACTGTATATATTGCTGCATTGTAATGTTATGTATATATGTGTATGTATTTTCTTTGCAGGTGTGTAATTCTTTTTTTTATTTTTTGTAGTGGGGGTTGTAATGATCTTTTTTTATTTTTTTTAGTGCGGGGGTTGTAATGTTCTTTTATTATTTTTGGTAGTAGGGGGATGTAATGTTTTTTTTATTTTTCGCAACTTACCTTTTTTTATTTTGTGTAATTAGTGGGGTGGTGGGGGTTTAATAGGGGGTAGGTAGGTAGTGTAGTTGTTAATAGGTTGGGGTAGAGGGGGGTTAGTTTAGTTTAGATAACAATTTAGTGTTTTATTGTGGGGTAGTGTAGTGTAGTGTTTGTACTTAGTGTCATGAGGGTCCTGGAGGACCCTCGTGGCACTTATGGGGTTAATATTAGGGTTCTATTTGTCCCATGATGGTCTTCATAGACCCTTATGGGACTGATTGGGTTAAAGAGAGGCTTACATGGGTCTGTATGACCCCCATAAGTGATGGGGTTAGATGGAGGCTTATGGGGGTCTGTATAGACCCCCATAAGTGGTGGGGTTAAATAGGCCCAGTCAGGGTTATTAGGTCCAGTTATGGTTGAATAGGCCCAGTTAGGGTTGTTAAGTCCAGTTAGGGTTAGATAGGTCCAGTTAGGGTTAGATAGGCCCAGTTAGGGTTATTAGGTACAGTTAGGGTTAAATAGGTCCAGTTAGGTTTAAATAGGTACAGTTAGAGTTAGATAGGCCGAGTTAGAGTTAAATAGGTCTAGAGGGGTTAAATAGGCCCAGATAGGTTTAAATAGGTACAGTTAGGGTTAGATAGGCCCAGTTAGGGTTAAATAGGTCTAGAGGAGTTAAATAGGCCCAGATAGGTTTAAATAGGTACAGTTATGGTTAGATAGACCCAGTTAGGTTTAAATAGGTACAGTTCGGGTTGGATGGGCCCAACTAGGGTTAAATAGGTCTAGATGAGTTAAATAGGCCCAGTTAGGGTTAAATAGGTGCAGTTAGGGTTAAATAGACTTTGTCATGAGGGTCCTGAAGGACCCTCATGGCACTTATGGGGTTAACCTAGGGGTTAATAGTGTCCTATATATTTAGACCCCCATTGAACTGAGGGGGTCTATATTGACCCCTTTAGTGATGAGGCTAATTTTACGGGCCGGGGGGATACTTATAGTACCCCCGCGGCAGGGGTTAATTTTTTATTTCTCGCTGGTCCTTTTACAGACCTTTAAGGTCCTTTCAGGACCCGCGCAGGGCGCACAATTTGAATTTTCAATGCAGCGGGGATCCTGATGGGACCCCTACTGCAAGGGTTTATGTGGGGACAGTCCGGCTGGTCCCGATGGTAAACCAGCAGCATGATGGGGTTAATGTTAGTTGGCTTGGGGTAATCATTAGTGTGCCGCGGTCCCTTTAAGGAGCCGCAGCGGGAGATTTGAATCCAAGCCTGTACTCGTTCGGGCTTGAATATCTTTAGGGGCTAATAGATATTCAATGCAGCACTGTACATCGCTGTAATTGATAGAGGACACATTGGGGGACATGAGGATGACATGTAGTACATTGGCTAGCTGGCACATCGCCGCTAGCCATTACTGTCATTTGTGGCCACAAGTCCGCTGGGCTTAGAGAATGGGTTACTGCCTTGGGGGTCATCCAAGCCTGTAGTCCTGGGCTTGGATGACCTCCAAGGCAGCAACTCAATCTCTAAGCCCGGCGGACTGCGGCCACAAATGGCAGTATTGACTCGCAGCGATGTGCATGCTAGCCAATGTACTACATGTCACCCTCATGTCCCCAATGCGTCCTCTATCAATTACAGCGCTGTACAGTGCTGCATTGAATTTATATTTGAGTTTTTAGTTTGGCGGACATGCACTCTGACCTGCAGGCGAATGCCCACGATCAGGTACAAGTCTGCCAAAGCTAAGGGCCGATTGCATGGCTTGCGATCGACCATAGGAAGGGGTGTGCTCCAGCACCCTCACAAGGAATCACAGCTTTACGGTCATTTTACGGCCATTAATAGAATGAGGCCCTTAAAGAGCTCTCCTTTGTATTTTCCTTTTGTATTTTCTGTGGGAACAGCTTATGAATTAATTGTATGTTCTCTAATCAAATCTGATTGTTCTTAAAACCCTTTTGACCGAAAATTTAACCAATCGCCTCACCATTCTCTTAATTATCTATTCAGGGTGCTACTCAAATTTTCTTAAATCAATTTAATATTGAATATTATTATTATAAATTATCAGTTAGGAATTTTATTAACAATTAATGCATTGTATTGCACTGCCCTTTTAAGTTCTGACCTGATGGGAACTCCCTGATTTCACATCTGACAACACAATGACTGAATAAGGATTAGCAGAAAATTAGTCTGTTTTTTATAAAATAGTACCTCTCCCGGCAGTAGACATCTATGATTGTTACCCAGGGACCACCAGAATACCCTAATGGTATATATATATTAATGAGGACATGTAATCACATATATAGTTGTGAGCATGCGAGTTGTTGCTAACGCTTGCGGACCGCACCGAAGGCGCTCCATGCCAGCAACTGCGACCCTCGCAAACTTTACGTCGCACCGCAAACAACACGACACACCAATTACGACCCTCGAAAACTTTACCTCGCAACGCAAACAACATACGACACACGTTAACACACATTACGACCTCGCAACACTCGGACGCAACTCGCGAACATTACAAAATTCAAAACACAATAAATACACACAGCACATACATAAAAAGCTTACCTACACCAAGAGGGAGCACCCAGGACCTCAAAAAAGCAACTTACACCTTGATTTCACTCAAAATAAAAGAGTTTAGACACCAAAAAATTTGCTAAGCGACAGAAAAAATGGCTGCCGAACAAAACGAAAACGAGGCTACACACGCAAACACCATACGAGACACGTTAGCACACATTACGACCTCGCAAAAATCGGACGCAACACGCGAACATAAAAACATTTAAAACACAATAAATACACACAACACACACATAAAAAGCTTACCTACAGCAAGAGGAACCATCCAGCACCTCACTAATAAAATCGCTAAGCGAGAGAAAAAATGGCCGACGAACACAACAAAAACGAGGCTACAGCACTCGAAACTCGCAAAACACCACAAGAAACTCGCAAAACACCACAAAACACCTACGGATAATCCGCGAAGACGCATACCACACATTACCCGCCATTTTACGCCAATGCGGAAGTACACCACTACGCTAACGGTTTGGTCTCGCGCACGCACAGTATTACACTGCACACATTCACCACGCTTACACAGCAGCTCCACACCACTAATGCTGCAGCAACATCAAAACAGATTGCAGCTCTTCAACACAATGCTTCAAAATAGGTAAAGTATATTCATTTATTAATGTATTATATATTTCATTATTACACACCAAACAGCATTAGCTCACTTACAATTTTATTGCCGTCATTTTTTGACGGGCAATTCGCTAGTTCTATATATTGACTGGATAAGCAACACATTCTGCTGTGTAAAAATTAATTCATTTGCTCCTATATATTGATATATTAGAGGTTCCTGGTGAATATTATTAGCAGCAGATAATTTTTTTTATGAGTATAACCCCCTGTTTAAAATTTCTGAACCAAGACCATAATGTGTAATAATTGAATAGGGAAATCCTAAAAACTACCACTTTAAAATATTACTGTCCATTTAAGTATTTTACATAATTAGGTAGGGAAATTGCCATAAATGTCGTTTTTAATTTTAAAAAAAAGTGTTGTCTTTGCTGGACTGTAGAAACATCCAGGAAAATTTGGTGGAAGTCATGAGTGTGAGAGTTGTGTGTAGGTTTTTGAAGAGCTTGTTGCAAACTGCATACTTCTGGGTCTGTGAAGGAGAAGAGGTGTGGTGTCTATAATATCCAGTTTTCTAAAAAATCCTTCAGACTTCTCCCTGTTGCATAATTCCACACCCGTCTCTAAACTGAGATATATATATAAAGTATATTTGTGACACAGCTCTCAGGAAGCAATGCAACAAAGATACAATTGAATTCTCTTTTCATAAACAAGAGTCTTCAAAAATTGTGATGTTCATAGATTACAAGCTGCTAATGTAGTTAGAAAGAAAGATACTTTACAAACAAGTGCTGTTTTTCTTGAAGTACAGTGGTCCTTTAATTAAAGACGTGGGAGTAAATATTTTTGTGGTTGTGGAGTAATTCATTTTTAATTCTTTTGGATCTCAAATCTCAAGAAAAATATATATTTTGTTGTCCTTGGATATTTCGGAACAACGTTTGTATCTTCAATTTAGGCATAAACAATGCGAAAATCACTTTGCTATCACACTATGTAATATTTGCTAGAAAAAAATAAACGTGAAACTATACATATACTGTACTAATGTACTTAGTAAATATAATGCTTACATATTTAACATTTTATATATATTTTTACTGGGCTTTGATTGATTGTTTGCTGGAAAACGTGAAAGTTTTTTACAAATATGTTAAAAACAGCTCTCTAGAGCTCTTGTTTTCAAAATATTTTTGTGAAGTTATACGTTATATCATTTTGTTGTTGCTATTTATTGTGAAGTAAAAAAATTACAACAACGCTAAAATTAGAAGACCGAGGAAGTTAAAAATAGAAGCATCTGAATGCCAAGATGTGATTGGAGTAGATAAGGAAAAATGAATACAAATCACATGTTTAGACACCACATAGTATGTTGCTCGAAATTTTATAACTTCTATTTTTGAAGGCCACTGAATGTAGAATTCAGTGCTCACTTACTCCCTATTTTATCAAGGAGTAAAAGGCAGAGCTACCACCGGTGCAAGGCACTGGGGCCCAGCTCTGGGGGGGGGGGGGGGGGGGCGCTAAACCTACCATTGGCTACCTGCTACCCCCCCCAAGGCACTCTGCAATCATACCGTGGCCACCTGTGGCCCTCGGCAACCCTACCACAGCCGCCTACAACAATCCTGTGGCCCCCTACAACCCACCACAGCCCTCCCACGGGAGTGCAGTGTCTGAAAGAAGAGCCCAAGTGCCAATCCACATCCTGTGCATGTAAGAACCAATGTGCAGCCTGTGTCTATAACAGCCAATCTGCATCATGTGTATGTAAGAGCCAATGTGCAACCTGTATCTATAAGTGCCAATGTGCATCCTGTGCCTGTGAGTGCCAATCTGCAGCCTGTGTCTGTAAGAGCCAATCTGCAGCCTGTATCTGTAAGAACTAACATGTATCCTGTGCCTGTAAGAGCTAATGTGCAGCCTGTGTTTACAAAAAACAAAGTATCAAGCAATAACCTCTCTCCTCCTCTACATCACCACCATCTCATTGGGCACTCAAGTCCTCTCAGTACAGTTAAAGTGAAGTAAATTTCTCTGAAGGCACTCATCGCGAGGCCCGTAAAGTAGAGGGGGGAGGCTCACGCTGAGCGCCAAAGGCACTCATTGCGAGGTCCGCGATGAGCGCCTGCAAGTTAAAGGGGGGGAGAGGATCACAAAGGAGCTCATTGTGAGACCTTCAATGAGCACCAAACGCTCTCCTCGTGAGGTTCGCAAGGTGGAGGGCGGGGGGAGGCTCAGAATGGCAGAATGGCTTCAGGGTTAGAGGGGAGGGAGATAAGGGAAAAAAACACAGGGCAGGGAGTGGGGGGAAAGAGACACAGGGGAGGAAGAGAGGGGCAAAGACACACAGGGAAGGGAGAGAGGGGGAGAGAAACCCAGTGGTGAGAGAGGGGGAAGAGACATGGGGGGGGGGATTAAATATTATCCCGCCATTTGTGATGGTAGGCCTGCAATGGGCGCCAAGGGCGCTCATTGCGAGGCCTGCAATGAGTGCTGAAGACGCTAATTGCAAGGTTCCCAGAGAGGAGGAGAGAAGAGGGAGGGAGAGGACACGGAAGAAGGAAAGGAGATAGAGAGAAGCCGTGCATAGTGAGGCTCGCATTGCCCGGCTTTGCTGCGCATATCTTATAGAATTTGTATTATATATATATCACCTATATAGTTGTTGTACTGCGAGTTGTCGTCACGCTTTTCGAGCCTCACAAAGCAAGCAGTTGAGGCACGCAGGACTTAGGCTGCAATGAGCGCCAAAGGTGGACACGCGGGACTTAGCTGGCGCTTATCCCGCAACACCCGGGATTCAGCTGCAATGAGGCCTCGTCGCGAGGCCCATGGACTTAGCGACGGACGCAAAATTATGGCCCGTATGATGGACTGCGGGGCTCGCAAAAATACGACTTTAACGGACGAACAACCAAACTGGAAAAGACTGCAAAAACACACAAATATGTCTCAAAGAAATTTACACACTCACACACAGCACAGGGGGAGAAACAGGGAGCCTGTGAGTGAGGTTGCAAGGTAATTTGAGGCATATTTTGTCTTTTTTAAGGATCTAAAATTGCCAAAGTGGGAAAAAAAATGGCTGCCGAAAAAACGTAAGTCTGAAATAGGATGAAAACGAGGCTGAGCAAAGCCAGGCACATGGGACTTAGAAAATAAAACAAACGGCATACAGCGTGTAACACACAAACATTCAGCACACACACAGAGGAGAAAGACACAGGGAAGGGACACGGGGGAGATGGTGGAAAGAGACTCATGGCATTCCCAAGCACAAAACTTGCAGGTTCAAGAACTCTGCAATGAGCATCCTGTACAGTAGGCGGGAGGAAACACTCGCAATGAGAGCCAAAGGCGCTCATCACAGGGCTTACGTTGAGCACCGCGAGCGGGAGATGCTTGCAATGAGCGCCTAAGGCACTCATTGCGAACCTCACGATGAGCGGCAAAGGTGCCCATTGTGAGGCTTGCGATGAGATCCGAAGGTGATCATTGCAAAGCAGGAAAGTCGAAGTACACGCGGGAAGAGGAATTGCCAGCATTAAAACGTTATTCCTCTCATTTTTGACTGCCAATTTCCTAGTATATATATATATATATATACTGCATATATATATATATATATATATATATATATATACATATATATATATATATATATATAATATGTTATTATGATATTGTTATTTATATTATAAATATTATCATTATTATTATTATTAGCATTAATAATTTTCCTCTTCTTATTCAGTTATATATATATATACAGTATATAAATATATATATATATATATATATATATATATATATACAGTGCCTTACAAAAGTATTCACCCCCCTTGACTTTTTACCTCTTTTGTTACATTACAGCCTTAAGTTCAATGTTTTGTTCATCTAAATTATATGTGTTGGATCAGAACACATTAGTCTAGTTGGCGAAGTGAGATGAGAAAAATATATACATAAAACTATTTTGTAGAAATAGAAATCAGAAAATTGGCATGTGCTTATGTATTCACCTCCTTTGTAATGAAGCCCATAAAACTCTGGTGAAACCAATTGCCTTCAGAAGACACACAATTAGTGAATTGATGTCCACCTGTGTGCAATCTAAGTGTTACATGATCTGTCATTACACATACACACCTTTTTTGAAAGGCCCCAGAGGCTGCAATACCTAAGCAAGAGGCACCACTAACCAAACACTGCCATGAAGACCAAAGAACTCTCCAAACAAGTAAGGGACAATGCTGTTAAGAAGTACAAATCAGGGGAGGTGTGGCTAGCAGCAAACAGAGAGGAAGCACAATTACAGAGCTCCCTGAAAAAAGGCTTTAATACAACATGAAATTACCAAGCAATTTGGATTATTTTTGATCTACAAGACCAGGTTGCAGTGACTGAACAGTCTGGATTGCTCTGGTACTGTGCAGCAACTTTTGGACTTCACTTTAGCACAGATCTACTGGACTGAAAGATACTGGATGGGGCACAATCAACAACTATTGGAAAGGTGTCTGGTGAGTCTAAACCCCAAAGGGGACCCTTTTATGTCATCCTACCCCAGCTAGACCCCAGCTCACCTACCCAGGGAAGGGCCTCTTGATGGGAGATATAAAGTGGAGCACAACATATAATTTTTCACTTCATAAAAATTAACAAGCACTCTATATGGGTTACTACTGAAAGCTAACACAGGGTAAAGCTCGCAATAGCCCTGCAACTACACACAGACACTGGTGGACATAGAAAAAAAGGGATTAAAGTGCATTCAATGAACTTCTACACCAATCTGGGATCATAAGGAGCAAGTGGAGTTGTACCCCCACACCCCAGGGACTGTACCTTTACAACATCTCATTGCTGGGACACATATGTTTGCAACCATCATTAAAAGCTCTGTTTATTAAATCCTAATTGGTGCTGGACTCTAATCAGCAAAGCAATTGAAGCAAAACTGCCACAGCCAAATGTAATGAACTGTTTAAGACAAGGAATTTACTTTTTTTTTCCCTCAATCCCTTATCATCTTAACTTGTTTATGTTATATGAGATAAAGGGATCGGCTACACTGGTTGTATAAGCTTGCTGATGACTACTCCCTGTATAAAAGACAGCTCAACACTACCACCAAGTGGCAGCTTACGAAAATTACATGCTCAGGCTTAAAAGTGCAAATCAGGAATGCAATATATATATCTGTGCTTCTGAAAATCCACTACAACTGACATGCCTATCAGTGCCTCTGAAATCCACTACAACTGACAAGCCTACTTAGGCCTTTACAACCCAGTGTCCTTTCATTTTGTTGCTATTGTCTACTGAAGTTTGTTAAGTGTGTGACTAGAGCCTGATTTGCATTCTTATGTTCTAGTCCTATTTCAAACGACAGCCAAGCCCTGATTTTTTGTTGTCAATATTTACAGCTGTGGCAAAGAATCCAACTATCATTGCCTTGGAACTGTGACACACAACTCTGCAAGTTCTTATGCCTCACTCCCCTGTGATAGGGGGCATTTTGTGACTTGTGGTCTCTATGCTCTAACTAGGGCAGGGCTAGGCCCAGTGACTGACTGCCATTCTGATTTCACTAAGTGCATGCAGCTGCCTGACACCAAAGGCAGGTGGATACAATTGTTATCTGTCAAAGTAGAAAAGGGGCACCATCTACCCTACATTGGAAGTTCACAGATTCTCATGTGCACAATAAAAGTATTTTATTCCTTCTTTGGCGGATCAAGCTACAATGTGGCTGGTGCTGAGCAGAGCACACTACAATTCAGCCGCCCGATGGTCAAAGTGACAATTCCTGAAGCACTCTGGTAACTTACTATATCTTGGGGTCTAATGGGGTGCACATATATTCAGTGTACTGCAATAAAGATATACAGCACTACTACCCAGAGAAATTTCAGGAATATAACATCAGTGATCTTTAAACTACATTAACTTACTACTACAAGAAATTAAGACTATCAATTACATCTGATACTTCCCTGGTCTGCCACTGCCATCTAGTGGAGGAAAGTGGTAAACCACAAAGGGACTTCCTGATAGCACAAAGCTTATGGGGCATATGTTTCACATGAGAGACTTGATATTCTCCAGGATGTAACTTCCTATTCCCATATGCCCGTTACATGGGGACACTTACAAACGCAAAAGTGACAAAATACCTTTTCTTATGTCATGGCTGGAGTAGCTACGAGAAAAAGTAGCAAGAATATACAATCTTATTACTTGCCTAGAGCGTCACCCCCTGCATCTCAAAAACAACAGCCTAACTCAAAAACCACGGCAGCAACAACGATGGAGCATACAGCGCCAAGCACTAAGGGTGATATCCAAGACCTCAAAGACCTGATCCTCACATTCAGGGAGGACATCAGAGCGGACATCCAAAAAGTCTCAGCAGACTTGACGTCCGAGATAAAAAGAGTGGACGCTAAAACTGACTCGCTTGAAGAGAAATATAACAAACTAAAACAATCTCATGTCAAGATTGAGGAAGAAATCTCCATGCTTAAGGAGGAGCAAGCCCGCCACTTAACATTTCAGGAAGACCTAGAAAATAGATCTCGGAGACAGAATATCAGACTGAGAAACGTACCTGAATCAGTAACTGACCTCCATCTATACATGTCAGAGCTCTGTGAGTTTCTGCTACCAAATCTGGGCTCTGAGCAATACAGACTGGACCGGATCCATAGAGCTCTGGGAGGTCGTTCCACCATGTCTGAACGCCCCAGAGATATCATCGCCCGCTTCCATTACTATACAACTAAGGAAATGTTCATGAGAGCATCCAGGGGGGGTATCCCTGACATCGAAGGGCACAGACCAAGTGTCTTTGCGGACCTCGCTCAACAAACGTTATTCAAGAGGAAAATGATGAAACCACTCCTGGACAACATCCTGGCCCATGGCTGGAAATACTCTTGGGGCTTTCCATTTCGCCTACTGATTGCCAGGGACGGCAAGTTCTTTACCATCAGAACCCTAGAGGAGGGGATGGCCCTTCTAGCTACCTGGGGCATTACTTTAACAGATGCTCCTGGAGTTTCTGGCGACAGCCAACCCGTCAGGGAGTTGACAGAGGGTCCCCGAGGAAGAACAGTTGGTCTTAATTCTCGTGGTAGAGGTTCCAACCTCCCCTCCAGAAGACATCAAAACAGGGCCCCTGACCAGCCAGATGTGCCATAGATCCAATAACACTGTGATGTATTGTTATATGATATGTTATAGTTAGGTTCTACCTCTTATTTTGATCTTCTAAAACGTGCGACCAAAAATATGAACAGACATGACTAGTTAAACTCTTGCATAACTATCTGTCACTTTAGAAGAATATTTCTTCTTTTTTTTTTATATAGATATTGATAGTGTCCCTTAAGGGCTTCACCATATACACACCCCCCGGCGAATCCAGTCAGTATTGGAGTCTAATACTACTGGACTCACCAATTTAATTAAAAGGACAGCGCTCACTCTCCTTGAAGTAGTGTTATACTACGTTCCTAGTTTTGTTATATTCTATTAGTATAATTTTTTTTTTTTTTTTTTTTTTTTTGATAAATTTGTGTCAACAAATTTGACGCCGGATTACTTGACAAGCAGTTTCAACCACTGTATATCGTTGTGTTCTCCTCATCCGTTCTACCCTAACTTTTTACTTTACGTTTACATCAATTTGCACAGTGAAGTGACGCAGGTGGTTTCTGGACGGAGTCCCAGCGGGAGGCTCATCAGACTAGATACTCGAAGGCGGCTATAACCCTTAGTGCTCTACTAAGCTTGGCCTTGAGCCCCAGACAAACGGTGAGTCATGAATATTAATATCATTTCACATAATGCTCAGGGCCTGAATGAACCGATTAAGAGAGGGGTTGCCATAAAAGAGTATCAGAGACTAGGGGGAGATGTAATATTTGTGCAAGAAACACATTTTAAGAAACTAGCGGTCCCCAAATACTGGGGGAAAGCATATAAACAAACTTTCCACTCCACCGCAACAGAAAAGAGGGGTGACTCTCCTTATTCATAATAGGCTTACATTTCGCCACACCCGCACTCAGACAGACCCAGAGGGTAGATATGTGGCAGTACATGGCACCGTTCATGACCAGAAAATTACCTTCCTTAACATATATGCGCCAAACACTGATCAGAAGCAATTCTTCACTAAGATTTCAGATCTGATTATGGGCTGGGAGCACTCCCTCCTGATCATAGGGGGGGACATGAACACAGTCCTAGATCCATCTACAGACAAATCAACTGCTACCACTAAACTCACACCTCCCACGGCTACCCGAGCTCTTAAACATATTCTCAGATCTAATTGCCTGATAGACAGTTGGAGGATAATGAACCCCACTGATCGAGAGTATACTTTTTACTCCCCCAGACATCTGTCACACTCCAGAATTGATTACCTGTTCATTCAACAACACCTATCACTAAACTTAGAAGCAGCTTCCATTCGACCCATTTCGTGGTCAGATCATGACCTGGTTCTGATCTCCCTGTCTGGACTTCTACCAGCGGGACGGTCCCCCTCGTGGGCACTAAATCCCTGTCTATTAAACGATCTAGTCCTAAGGGAAAAAATCAGCAGTGCAATTGTGGAATACTTCGGGATCAATAGTGGGGGTGAGGTAGACGGGGGAGGAGTGTGGGCAGCCCATAAGGCAGTGATTAGAGTAGTTTGTATTCAGCTAGGAGCAGCAGCGAAAAAAGCAGATAGAGTGCAAATTAGGGACCTCAATAGCAAGATCACAGAGTTACAATCACTATTTGCCAGGAATCATGATCCTAAGATCTACAATGAAATTCTGAAATACAAACACACCTTAAACACAGTGCTCAGGAAGAAGGTGGTCTCCATGCTACAACGTACGCAGGCCAGCTTCTTTATGAGCACCAATAAACCTGACAGTATGTTGGCCTGAAAGCTTAAAGCACAGAGGGCGGACTCATTCATCCCAAAGATATTTACTAAAGGGAAAGGCCCGGTCTCTAAACCAGACCAGATTGCTGATGTCTTTCTACAATTTTATACAGAACTGTATTCCGCCCCCTCTCACTCAGGATCCTACTCTCACAAATCACAAATTGATGAATTTATTTCTGGGATTCAGCTGCCACAAATTGAGGAATCACAGGCAGAGACCCTAGCAGACCCCATAACTGCTGAGGAAATTAAACAGGCTATTAAGGCCACGAGATCACATGCAGCACCTGGTCCGGATGGATTCACAAATTTTTATTATAAACAATACATCGATCTCTTGCTACCGCACCTCCAAGAATTATTTAACAGTTTCCTTTCTGGTTCTTCATTCAGACCGGAATTTCTAGAGGCTAAAATTATCGTAATACCCAAAGAGGGGAAAGACCCAGCACAGTGCGGTAGTTATAGACCGATCTCATTGATCAACACGGACCTCAAACTATATTCCAAAATAATGGCAAACAGATTGGCCCCATTGTTGCCGGACGTGATCCATCCGGACCAGGTAGGCTTCATCTCAGGTAGAGAAGCACCCGACAACACCAGGAGAATCTTTAACCTGATAGACTTGGCTACCAGAGAGGATATCCCGCTAATGCTCCTATCTTTAGACGCCGAAAAGGCATTTGATAGGATAGACTGGACTTTTATGTGGAAAACATTGGCGAAGTTTGGTCTGGGGGACGGCTTTTTGAAGGGCATTATGCCTTTATACAGCGATCCCAGAGCATGTATTATATATCAGGGATTTGTGTCCAAACAATTTAATATTACTAGGGGAACTAGACAGGGCTGCCCACTCTCCCCCTTGCTCTTCGCCCTTAGTCTTGAACCATTGGCAGCGGCAGTTAGAAATTGTCCAAACATTAAAGGAGTGCAGATTGGCCCTAATGAGCATAAGCTCAACCTTTTTGCAGACGATATCATGCTGTCACTTACAGATCCAATACCAAGCCTGCCTAATTTATTCCAATTGCTCACAGACTTTGGCAGAGTGTCAGGGTTCAAAATCAACACTAACAAGAGCATAGCCCTCAACATTACACTACCCCAAACGGTGAAACAGAACTTAGAAAACAGCTTTCCCATAAAATGGGCACCCAAACAGATAACTTATTTGGGTATTCATATTCCACGGTCTATAGCGTTGGTATACGAGGCAAATTTTCCTCCTGTCTTTAACAGAATCAAGGCAGATATCTCCAAGTGGTCCTTCCTTAACATCTCATGGTTGGGCAGAATAAATTCCATCAAGATGAATGTGATTCCCAAATTATTATACCTATTTAGGACAATCCCAACCCCGATCAGGTTACCCGACCTTAGAGTGTTGCAAAAAACACTTTTTAAGTTCGCATGGAATAACAAGAAACCAAGAATTAATAGAACCACAATGTGTGCGCCTAAACAGAAAGGGGGGCTAGCCTTCCCTGATCTAATCAAGTATTATAAGGCCACTAGATTAGCTCAAACCACGACCTGGTTTAAAAAAGAGGCCATACCGGTGTGGGCAGACATAGAGAGGCAACTTCTAGAAGACAAGAAATGGGTACTATCGCAGGTTTTATGGCTTAGCTTAGGTCGGGACCTACGAACAGGAGAGTTACCAATTTGTATTAGCCACTCTTTGAAATTATGGAAAGACCTGAACAGAAGGGTGGACCTCCTGAGCGTGGGTTCTGGCTTGATTCCACTATGGCAATCACACAAAGGTCAGCACCTCAATAAATTTACCCAGATGAAATGGTGGATAAAGAACAAAATAACAATTGTGGCAGATACTTGGGTGACCTCACAAAGCAACACATCGTCAATTATCACTGACATAATTCAGGTGCCACATAGAGAGTGGCTTAATCTGATGGCAATTAATGAGACACTAACACACTCTACGAAAATCAACAAATATCACACCAAATCTCCCTTTGAGAAATGCTGTATCAACAATCCCGGAGGTAAGGCCAATATAGCCATCATTTACAATCAGATGGTGTCTCTCACCAACAGGGTTAAACCACATTACCAAACTGCATGGGAGGCTGACTTGCAGGTAACTCTAGACGACAGCCAATGGAATAAGATCCTAAAACAAGCCAATACCTCTTCACTAAACGTGACACTAAAAGAAAACTCTTTTAAGACAATAATGAGGTGGTACCTTACACCAGCAAGACTCCATCTTCTGAACAAAACACACCCTGACACATGTTTTAGGGGCTGCACAGACACTGGTACACTGATTCACATGCTGTGGGAGTGTCCGAAAATAAGACCCATATGGACAGCAACATACGACCTATTAGAAACACTTTTGGGGACAACAGTAACACAAAAGCCTGAGGAAGCTTTGCTAGGCCTTCCAATTACGGGGCTATTCAAATCAGAACAATGTTTAACAACACAGATATTTTTGGCCACGAGATGCATCATAGCTAAACACTGGAAACTTACCTCCCCTACTCACATTGAAGTACTTCACAAAATCAGGTTCATTCGGGCTATGAGCTCACTTTCAGCTGAAATTGATGAAAGATACCGTCGATGGGCCTCCTGCTGGGACTTATGGACTCTACGAGGTCCACAATAAGGTTCGTGTGAACTACTTTTATGGGTTGACCTGATGTTTGATCTATGGTTTCACCTTACTGTACCTCCTAGACACATGTCTGCTTTGAGGAATGTATATATGTTCAAGACCTTGTGTGACTTTATATATATGTTTTACATGTTCATGTGTTATTCTAACCAAAAAAGAAAAACTTTGAAAGAAACTTTTTGATATATCTTGTTGATACTTGAGAGATTTGTTATATGATTTGCTGAACTTACGATGTTCTATTTGTTTATTCTTTCAATAAAAAAGTTAATTATAAAAAAAAGAACTACAAATCAGGGTTAGGTTGTAAAAAAATATCCAATTGTTTGATGATCCCCAAGAGCACCCTCAAATCTATCATAACCAAATGGAAAGAACCTGGCAATGAGCACCGAAGGTACTCAGAGGACCAAAAGCCTTACATTGTGTGGCACAGCATTACCTGCCATACAATTTTATGACCGTAATTTTTTGACGGGAAATTCGCTAGTTACATATAATAACTAATATACATAATAACCATGTACAGGCAACATATAACCACACACAATCACATATAATAGTTGTCAAACTACGAAACGTTGTCACGCGAAGCGAGGGGCGCGGTTTGGGCCGCAAATGCAGCCCCTCGCAAAGCGAGGGGCCGCATTTGAAGAAGGTGGAGGCTCCAACGTCGGCTTCGCATTTGCGGAGGGGGAGGCTCCCACATCGAAGGCTCATTGCAGGCTGCAAATGCGATCCCTCGCGAAGGGAGGAGCCGCATTTGCGGAGGTGGAGGCTCTACGGCACCTCAAGAGTGGTTACAAATACCCACAGAAGCGGGACTTTAAAAAAATACATCTAACACGCAAAGACTAAATACGGATTTACACAAAACAATATGAGCCGCGGGACTTGGAAAGAAAAAATCACGGACTTACACTAAAAAAATACGAACTGCGGGACTGAGAAAAAAAAACATTAGGAGCTCGCAAAAATACTACCTTATGGCCGAAGCGCCCACAGCTGAAAACATTAAAAAAACAATAAATATACACAAAAATGACATAAAAACCTTGCCCACAGCAAGGGGGCCACCCAGGACATCTGCAAGTGAAGTTACACCTCAATTTAAGCACAATTTACTGAGTTTAGACACACGAAAACCCCCTAAGCGAGAGATAAATGGCCAGCAAAAAAAAAAAAAACGAGGCTACACGACCCTAAAGCCGCAAAACACCAACAAGCACATATGGCTTTTCCAAAAAGCCGTATGAGGTACAAGATACACTTTTAGCAAGGACACTAAATCATCCACACCCGCGTACCACATACACATTCGCCGCCATTTTACAACACAAACTTACAGAATGCGGAGGTACACAGCTACACTAACGGCTTCCCCTCGCGCACGCAGCCTATTTACACTATCTACACACTGCACAAATTGCTGACACTTACACCTCAGCTCCACAACAGTGCAAACCTACATTGTATGCTGCAGGAACATCAACACATCAAAACAGACAGGCACAATGCTTCCTGCAGATATTACTTACAAATAAGTAAAGTATATTAATTTATTAATGTATTACTTATTTAATTAGCATACAAAAATCCATATACACAAAAAAAACTCTCGCAATAAACGCAAATGTCATTCACCGCGCGCGCGCGCCTCACAACGAGCAAAAGTGCCTCTGCTAAGAAAAAAATACAACAAGCAAGAGGCTCGCAATAAGCCCCGAAGGTGCTCATTGCGAGCCACGCGATGAGCGGGAAAGGCGCTCAGAGTGAGGCTCGCAATGAGCGCCAAAAGATCTCAGACCGCCTCTTTTTTGACGGTCAAGTCGCTATTAATACATAATCACAATGCAACAATGTCATGCCCCTTTGGCCACATGCACAATTACTGGCAATATCAGTCCTTAAACAATGTAATCATGACACACCCTTCTTCCACTTTTAAATAGATATAAAAAAAAAAAAATAGAATACCCACTCAGTCTCCAAGGCAGCAGGAAGTGTGGAAGACCCAAACATGGCATCCTTTAGAAACAAGCTTGTGTCTCTACTAAAATAAAGATCTTACTCAAAAATGTTTTTAGCCCAACAGATTTCACAACTGTTTATGTTATTAATTTGTTACACACTTCCTGTATTCTCTTGGTACCCAGGGCTAGAAACAGAGCTGTTCCTATGGATGTAATTGAACAATGAATTGGTTGGGCTACAGCCATTGTAAGGGCAATCTATGAGAAGGATAGAACATTAATAGCTATTTGAAGAGATATTTCCTTTCTTATTATCGGAAGTTATATAATTCTTATCGGTTGTGCTATAAAGCGCAAAGAAATCTGAGACTATTTATTAAGCGTTGAAACTAAGACTCTGATATCATATTCTAAAGATAATAAACCAATCCATATCCAACCACTCAACCTCCTAGCAACATAACTTTTGTTGTGTTTAAAAGCATGCTGCCTGAAAACAATGCATTTCCTTGTTCTTATCTACTCTGATGATTTGCTTGGATATTTATGACTTTAATGGCATATTTAAGTTTCCTGGATTATGAAAGCATCTAACAGAGGAAAATCAGTAGTGTATGGAAACATTTTTTTTGCATGAACAAGCTCCCAAAATAAACATTAAGAAACTTACCCTGAAGTTACTAAAAGTTCTTCTGTTTTCTAGCAGTTGATTTTGAGAGTGAACACCTCAGAAAACCATAGCTAAATTAGCAAAACATTCAAAATTTGTTTTGGCCAATCAGCAGCAACTGTAACATTGTAACAAAGAATAGGCATTCTGTCCCTACAGCAACGCATCATGGATTTGTAGTCTGGCACATATCCATGTAAGAAGGTGCTATGTATTTTCATATAAGAGTCTCTCTCTCTCTCTCTCTCTCTCTCTCTCTCACTGCAATACATTGCACCTCACACATTCACTCTTCAGTTTATTCCACCTCAGCATCTGCAGCACAATCTCAATCTCTGCAGCTGTTGTGACATTTGTAGATAAAAAGATCATATCTATATCATCTACTTTATTTGTTATTGGATGTTGATTATTTACCATACATATTCCTGTTGTTTGATTGTTCATTATATGAAGAGTTAATCATTTTGGTCTCACACACAAGCATTTCAGAGAAAGGCCAAATAATTTCAAATGGCTGAGAAGGCCTTGCGAACGAACACAGAATTGTCTCATAAGATAAAACATATACATTATGTTTTTACTTTCTCCTATTTCTCATCATTTTAACCACACTCTATCAATGCAGGTGAAAGATAACACACAATGGGTAATTCAGAAACCCAAAATATATGGCTGAAATATCTAGATCATGTAAAAACATGGAAAGAGACTGCTCTATTGCGGGCAGAATGTCAAACACCATTCCACAATATATATACATTATAATTATGCATGTACATACAAATATTGCAATTGGTTGAAATGAGCCCTGTGACTGGGAGTAGGTGAAAATGAAAGATAATATCTGTTAGGACAAAGGGAGGTTCTGGGCTTTTTTCTGTCTATCACTCTCTGGCATAAACTCCTGCCCTTTTGTATTTTATCTGTGATTATTCACTAAATCTATCTATACTACAAATTCTTCCTAAAAAGAAGACCAAATGGATTACTTCTAAACAAATTAAAGGCATATCTTAGTGTCCTGGACTATGAATGCATCTGATAGAGGAGAATCAGTAGTGTATGCAAACATTTTGTTGTATGTAAAAATACCAAAATAAACATTAACAAAATCACCCTGATGTTTGCTAAATCCCTTCAATTTGCAAACTGCAGCTTTTGTTAGCAAACACCCCTGAAAATCCCTGCTAAGATCAGCATAGCATTCATAATTAGTTTTAGTCAATCAGGAGAAAGCAGAGGTTAGTAATACATGTGCATCATATTCTGGGTTCCTTTGTTGCAAAGCGCACTGGGGTATGTAGTCTCTCTCTCTCTCTCTCTCTCTCTCTCTCTCCTTGTGGTCTGATTCAGCTGTGAGCTCAGACCCCACCCAACCATGTGATTCCACCCTGCAGCAAGTACTTTCTGTGGTATCTACCTAAAAAGTAAAACGCTGTATCTGGCTGCCTTTCCTGTGTGTACTTGGTTATGTAAGCTCCCTGTAGATGTGCAAAGCTGGTGTTTGCTCTCCTGCATTTAGCTTTGTAAGAAAACTGAACTTTTCTATAGAAGACATGTTTTTCTGATAATCATTACCTGTTTCTTACTAAACATTTGAAACACAGGAAACTTATATATACACCTTTAAGGAGCGTGGGTAAAGAATAACCACAAGTTTCTGTCATTACATTTTATAACAGAATTGAAATAGACCAAATACAATCTTTCTGTTACAACTGATGGGATGGGTACAACCTGAAATAAGGTTTTGGGGCTCATGGTCCAGACATGAGTCCCAATCCATCATTGTTTTCTACCTGGGTACATACTGTCAAAAACAGACAGATTGCTTTGATAAATTAAGTTTAATCAATTCTGTTATAAAGACCTTTATGGTAAAATCCAATACCTTTATAAGAATTATATTTAGCTACATTATAACCTAACGTATATTTATATTACTTTTGTTTATCGTTATACTCTGGCTGACTTTTATACTTGATTTTGCTATTTACTGTTTTCTTATAGCCATATTAAATTCCAGCCTCATGAGCGTTTCAGCGGCTGTGGGGTTGAAATTTGCCCTACTTACGTTGCTATTAAATTAGAATTGCGTGCTCGAACACAAACAATTAAGCAATTACGTAGTTACAGGTTTAGATGGAGCCAATGGAAAAAGAGATTGTTAGCGTTACGTCACTGAAAAAGAGGAGGGTAGATTTCAAAGTCCTATGTGCTTCAAGTACAGTTTTTAATTGGACCCACAGGCCAGATATAATGCAATATTAATAAAGCCGTAAATATGATATTCTATTACATACGAGTTACAGTATATGTCGTAACACATTAATTGCAGGGAAAAAAATAAAGTATATTTTGGGGCCGATTTGCAGTCTTGAGATTGTTGTGCTATTAATTCTAAGACCTAACATCACTTTTTTCACAGTAGTGTGTTTTTATTTGCCTACGAAGTGCTACGTATTGTACTTTACCTTCATTGCGAGTGCCCTCGAGTACATGTAGGCCTTTGGGTTCCGTTTGAGTGTTACGTGCTTGCTCGCGAGTGACCACATTGCAATTTAATAGCTGAATTGAACAAGTAGCATTTACGGGCATGACAGATGAAAGGACTTACGTGCACAAAGTTCAAAGTAGCTCAAATCATAGGTGATTTTAGTCTGTCCTGCGTGTTAACACGCCACTCCGCTGTGAGCAACGTTACAGTGCTAATTTAATAGCCGTAACATGTAAATCTCGAGATACGAGCTACGTGTTAACACGTAGCTCCAATTTAAAATCGGGTTGATAGAGTAATATATTGTATGGAATAGACATCTTATCCAAGTTTTATTCTTCTTATTGATTTCTATTTTGATCTAACAGAATACAGAATGTTTTAAAATTGGTTGTTGTAAAATTGCTTCAATGATAAACCTCGCACTGATTTTAAATTGTGATCTATCTGATAATATTTTTTTTTCACAAGTTTAGATAAATCCAATTGTTTATTCTTGGTTTTGCTATTGTTTCAATAAATGCTGCATAAAGCGTATGCTTGTCTATAAATTGATAATTGAACTGAATAAAATATATTATTCTATACAATACACAAGATTTTTTGTCATATCCAAATTGAATGACACAACTCATCCCATCTCAGTATCTGCAGCACATTCTTCAGCACATTCCACCCCAGTCCCTGCAGCAAAGAATAACATAGAGTTTACATATAAAATACAATCATACTGCTATACCAAACACTGGCTCCAGCCTTGGTTACTTCTCTGCACCTTCTACCACTCCTGCTGGAAGTCAATTCGATGTATCAACTACTGCAGCTTTCTGCTGCAGGTTGTTTTCATTTGAATTGCTAATGGTGGGAAGGGCTTATGGCATTTGGCAGAGCTAACTAATCCAGCTAAGCACAATTACTGTTAGCTCTCAGCTCTGCAGATTCTCTCTCCCCACAGGAAAGAATAACATAGAGTTTACATATAAAATACAATCATATTATTCAAAATTATCGCTCATTTTCTCTCTCTCCTTGCAGATCAGCATCCATGCTGTGACGCTGCACAAAAATTAATTGCATACAACAGGCAAACAGCACTGCGCAGCAGTTAGTTGAGTAACAAACAGGTTCAAAACCTTACACGAATGCTGTTTTTCTCTAGTACTGCAAATAAATCTGTAGGTATATTGAACTTATGTAATACATATTTTTCTGTTAATCAGAGTCTGTAAAAAATAAACATTTATAACGACAGAAACTTCCATATACACCTTTAATCTTCTTGCAAGTGTCCGTTTTATTATAATCAATAAAGTTTATTTTTGTAAAAAAATCTCCATTACTTCTCTGAGTGGATCACACCTTTTGTTTTTGCACGTCTCTTTTGAGACACAATTTTTTTTTCAATGTATGGTAAAACTATAATCCAGCATTAGATTTACCCGGTAGGAGAGGTTGTGAGTCTGTTTGGCATTTACAAAAATGTGTATTTAACTGAGCAAAGGGACATTTCCTGTTATCTGCCTGCCTGCAATGGCAGCAAGCTGTCACTAGGTAGCGCAACCAAAACTTTTCTCAATTTCCAAGGGTTAGCATTATGGTTAGGATTGAATTCAGGGGTTAGGGTAGTGGCAGATGATAAGCTTTACATAGACCGCCACTATTTTACTATGTAAAACCCTAACCTTAAATCTAACACTCACACTAACAAGACATTAAAGAAAGTCTCGGCGAGCAACTGCTGCACCACCTAGTGGCCGCCACTGCTGGTGGGCACATAACAAGATAGATCAGTGTAAAGCATACTGATTAGTTCCATGAATCCATATTATTAAGAGGGTATATTAATCAGCCACGTCTAAGAATTTAGTATTTCCTTTTTAAATTACATTCAAACTTTCAGTACATAAAGGTGGAGTTAGAGTATGACTTAAATGGACACGATAGAGGTTCCAAATATAGTATAATGCCAAACTATCAGTAATAACAAATATTTTATCCATTAAATATTATTTAAAAATGTGTTTCTTACAGTATATTTACATTGACATTTGCAAAGTTTACCTATCAATAAATATTTTTGATTCACCAACCAAGCATAAGTCTGATATCTCATTATACTGAGTGATTATTGCAATAATTGCGAATTATCATCTGGGGCTTCTGTTGCATTGCTTTTAATTTAAAGACAAGTTGAAACTGAAAATAGTAACTGGACTAGTTAGGCAAAGTATCCCCTAGTGTCTGCACATTCAGGGCCTCATTCAATTAATGGCCGTAAAATGGCCGCAAAGCTCTGATTCCTTGCCAGGGTGCTGATCAGAGTGCAAGACCGCCAAACTAAAAAGTTAAAAATAAATTCAAGGAACCACTGTAAAGCACTATAAATTATGGGGGATACATTGGGGGACATGCGGATTACATGTAGTCCATTGGCTAGCTGGCAAATCGCCACTAGCCAATACTGTCATTTGTAGCCGCAGTCTGTCGGGCTTGGAGATTGAGTTGCTGCCTTGGAGGTCATCCAAGCCTGGGACTATGGGCTTGGATGACCCCCAAGGCCGTAACCTGTTCTCCAAGCCCGGCGGACTTGTGGCCACAAAGGACAGTATTGACTAGCGGGGATGTGCCAGCTAGCCAATGTACTTACTACATGTCATCCTCATGTCCCCCCTAATGTCCACTATCAATTACAGTGCAGAAGGGGAGAAGGACGGGGACATCGCGACAAGGTAAGTCTGTGTTGTGTTTATGTGTGTACTGATATGTTACATCTACTCATATGTTATGTTTTATTTATTTCAGGGGCCTAGCGGGAGAAGACAAGAAGAAGTATGGGGACATGGTGGAAAGGTTAGTTTAATATTTAGAATGTTTATTGTTTTTTATGTAGTGTTTACTTTTGACCAATTTGATAATTCTTCTTTTCCTAGGGGTGAGACCTGCGGCAGGAAACCCATCATCATTGAAGGGGCATCTAGGCAAGTTAAGTGGTCTTATTTATTATATTTTTGGTTAGATTTAGGGGTTTTAATGTAATGTAGATAGGGGGTGATGTTGTATAGATAGGGGTAATGTTTTATAGGGGGTAATGTTTTATAGATGGGGTAATGTTTTATAGGTAGGGAGTAATGTATAGATAGGGGGTAATGTTTTATAAATGGGGAAATGTATAGATGGGGGTAATATTTTATAGATGGGGTAATGTTTTATAGATAGGTGTTAATGTTTTATAGATAGGGGTAATGTATAGATAGGGGGTAATTTTGTATAGATAGGGGGTAATGTATAGATAGGGGGTATTGTTGTATCGATAGGGGTTCATGTATTGTAGTCATGGGGATATGTAATGTAGATAGGGGGAAATGTATTGTAGTTAGGGGTATATTTGTAATGTATTTATTACTGTACTGTAATGTCATGTATATTTGTGTATGTATTTTCTTTGCAGGTGTGTAATTATTTTTTTATTTTTTGTAGTGGGGGGCTGTGTAATGTTCTCTTTTTTAATTTTTTTTAGTGGGTGTTTGTGTAATGTTCTTTTTATATTTTTTTGTAGTGGGGTTGTGTAATGTTCTTTTTTTATTTTTTTGTAGTGGGTGTGTGTGTAATGTTCTCTTTTTGTATTGTTTGTAGTGGGGGGCTGTGTAATGTTCTTTGTTTGTTTTTTTTGTAGTGGGGGTTGTAATGTTCTTTTCTTATTTTTTGTAGTGGGGGGGTTGCAATGTTCTTTTTTTATTTTTTGTAACAGTTTTTTTATTTTGTGTAATTAGTGGGGTGGGGGTTTAATAGGGGTTAGGTAGGTAGTGTTAGGTAGATAGTGGTTAATATGTTAGGGTAGAGGGGGGTTAGTTTAGATTTAGTGGTTTATTGGGGGGGAATAGTGTAGTGTAGTGTTTGTACTTAGTGTCATGAGGGTCCAGGAGGACCCTCATGGCACGTATGAGGTTAATATTAGGGTACTATTTGTCCCATGAGGGTCTTCATAGACCCTTATGGGACTGATGGTGTTAAATAGAGGCTTATGGGGTCTGTATAGACCCCCATAAGTGATGGGGGTAGATGGAAGCTTATGGGGTCTGTATAGACCCCCATTAGAGATGGGGTTTAATAGGCCTAGAAGCGGTTAAATAGACTGAGTTAGGGTTAGATAGGCCTAGTTAAGGTTCGGTAAGCCCAGTTAGGTTATTAGTTCCAGATAGGGTTAAATAGGGCCCGTTAGGGTTATCAGTTCCAGATAGGGTTAAATAGGGCCAGTTAGGGTTATTAGTTACAGATAGGGTTAAATAGGCTCAGTTAGGGTTAAATCGGCCCAGTTAGGGTTAGATAAGTCCAGTTAGGGGTACATAGATATAGAAGGGGTTAAATAGACCTAATTAGGGTTAAATAGGTCTAGAAGGGGTTAAATAGGCCCAGTTAGGGTTAAATAGGGCCAGTTAGGGTTAGATAGGCCCAATTAGTTTTAAATAGGTCTAGAAGGGGTTAAATAGGCCCAGTTAGGGTTAAACAGTGATTAGTATGGGTTAATAGGGTACAGTTAGGGCTAAGGGGCTAATGGGGTATAGTTAGGGTTAATAGTGTAGTGTAGTGCTTTAACTTTGTCATGAGGATTCTGGAGGACCCTCATGGCACCTATAGGGTTAACCAAGGGGTTAAAAGTGTCCTATAGGGGTCTAACCTATTAACCCCTACATACCTAACACTACCTACCCGTATTGGACTGAGGGTGCCGTGGGGGTACTTATAGTAGTTGTGCGGCTTGAGGGTAACCATTAGTGTGCGGCAGGCCCTTTAAGAACTCGCAGCAGGAAATTCAAACCCCGCAATTTGAATTCAAGGCCGCGGCGGCAAATTTAATGCCGTAGATGTTGCGGGGGGGGGGGGGGCCCGATTGCTCACGATCGGTACTCCTGCATTTTAGGGTTAATATTAGGACACTGCAGGGGTCCCGTTCGGACCCTTGCATTAAAGGGTTAATGTGTGCGCCCGGGGTGATGTAGGGACACTGCAGGGGGCCGATCAGGCCACGATCAGGTCCCCTGCAGCCAGCAGGGGGCTTAATTGGAGCAGCCGCGAGGGCTTCACAGCCCTTGCAACAGCTCCAGGGTGGAAGTAAGCTACGCGCATTTTCGGGTGTTTTGCGGGATTGGCGGAGGGGTTATTGGAGCATTTGAATAGGGTAGTGGGGTTTCATGCGGCCGAATCATGCGACCAAAGGCTTTCCCTGCAAAGGCTTTCCCTGCAGTAAGCTGCGGCGGGGATGGCCCCAAGGGAACACAGAGCGCGGACCGCAAGCCGGCCAGAGCCCTCAGGCGCAAGGGACTAGAATAGGGAAGTAACTTGCGACCATGCAGCTCCTACGGCCATCAATTGAATGAGGCCCTCAGTCTATTTAATTTAATACAGAGTTAAAATCAAATCTGTACAGCCATATCCAAGGGTAATTAGCAGTCATTGGCAATAATCACCTAGCAGAATGTGATTATCAGTCAATACATGGTGGGTGGACCAGAAAAGCTGAAAGCCAGGTAAAACTTGCACACTTTATATAAAGGTTAAAGTATGAAAAGGCATTTTAATAACATTCAGTTGTTCTTGTTTTTACTTATGATTTTTAAATAAACCATTTTTAGAGCTTTTGCTCTATCTCTATGTAAAAATACCTTCATTCTGACAGGTGAGTGTTTAAATTATATGTTTAATTGTATTAGTTCATCATTTTTTACATAGATTTAAGACAGAGCTGGTTTGGTGCTTTAACCTCTGCGACATGGGTTGGATTCAGTCAGGGAACCAAGAGGTCACACCATCCTGAAGCCATGCAAAGTTGGGCCTGGAATATCAGCTGTATGCTGTGGCCCACTGGAGAAGTAACTGGCAACCCACTCCAGTATCTCTGCCATGAAAACCAAGTGGATCGGCATGACCATGGACATAAAGATGTGCCTGGTGTGTTACAGTCCATGAGGTCACAGAGAGTTGGAAATGACTGAACAGCGCAAAAATAAAAATGTAATATTACTTCTGTCTACCACTAAAATAACTGTTGGAGAGAAGCTGTTACAGAGAGCATTTTACTTCATAATTCTTATGAATGAGTTGTTCACATAACTAATATGTAAAACTACCAAAACAATAATATGAATCATGATATTACTGTCATAAAACAATATAGTAACATGTAATTCATTTCCTGCCCTAGGTTTTTACCTGTAAGCATAACAACATTACAACACTTCACATCTACTCATCATCAATGTCTGATTCATGCCTGGCTAAGCTCAACATTTATGTTAATCCACCACGCCCTATGGTTTATGTTTACTTTGCAGAAACAGGGGAAATTAGGAAATTAAACTGCAGCCAAGTTTCTGTACACTATAGTATAATCTATGGGTACCAATCCTAAAACACTAGTCCTGGAAGCAGCTCCATAAGTGGCACTGAGTGACATTCTGCTGTGGAGCAAGGGCTAACATAGGGCCATATTCTATTAGCTACTTGCAAATGCCTTGAACCTATACATTTGGCTTCAGGTGTTTTTTTAAAATAAATGTTTATATGCATTCTATTGACTTAAGAATTCATTAGTGACAATAAGGAATATCTGCTGAATATGTAGCAATATTAAGAGTGATTTTAAGTGTGTATAAATGTACGAATTGGGCAATTGAATCGGGCCCAAAGGATGGGGTGATGAAGTTGATTGCAAGTAAGGTTATTTAATAAAATCTGGATATAGTGTAAGCGATTTAATAGCAATGTAGGGAGAAGTTAGGTGTGACTTCATCAGATGGCATAAGGGAATGTTATGAAAATATTGATTTGTATTTTGAAGATTAGATTAATCTTTTACTTCATCATTTGTATTCCAATGGGAAATTATTATAAATGTTGTTGCCATAAGAATATGAGTTAGTAGATGACTAAGCAGTGGTGGAGCTAGAGAATGAAGGGCCCTGGTGCAAAAAAAAAATATATTGTTGTTAATGTGTTACAGTGGTCCTTTATTTCCCAAGGTAAGAGTCAATTTTCTTAATCTATAAAAATCCTCTTAATTAGGATATTACCCATTTGGTAGATTATTCTGCGACTGATTTAAATTTCTCCTCAATTTGCAATGTTATCTTAGTTTAATATTCAAAGCTAAATTAAACTATTTTAATAAATCAATCTGCATATTACACACTAGAAAAGAAAGAAGCATTTATTTCATGTTTTGTCTTTTTCATATGTTTAAAATTCTTGAAGCACCAGTTGCACAATCTGAAATAGTAGAAAAGAGCAATTTTAATAACTAACCCGACTCTCCCTAATATAAACAAAATACACAAACTAACCAATGTAAGCTTTCTGCTTCATCCGAAAACAAGAGACATGAATGTTATTAAAATGCATTTTCCTACAGTAAACTTACATGGTTGTTTCAAAAGGACAGATCAACAGGTAATTGCAAACATCAATGAAAGTTTACAGTAGGGAAAAGCATTTTTTCATAACATTAAATTGATAACGTACTTATTTTCCTATATTTGAACATTTACTGTTCATAGGTAATCTTTAACTGTATATTTAAACAATAAATTACAATTTTTTAATCATGTCTGCATGCTATTTAAGCTCCAGATCTATCCACCTCCTGAATGATGTACTCTGTGTAGAGGGGAGTCGCCCATGGAGCAATGCAATCTAAATTGGCATACCAGAGCGGCAGTATGATAGTGCCAGGGGCTAGAAAGTGTGTGTACATGGCTATCAGCTCAGTTTTTGCCATGATCTCCTCTGGAAATGAGTAGAACCAGAGGCAGAGCTCCAGATCTTTGCCTGCCCACTAAAAGGTTTTCCGTTTGGCACTAATTGGACATTTGACTCCAGCCACAATACTTCATTCAGGGAGTGGAGAGATCTGGAGTTTATATGGCCTGGGGGCATGAATGAAAAATGGTAATTCATTGTTTGAATGCACTGATAAAGTTGAATAAAGTTTTTATTGTTATTAGGCCCCACCTAACTATTCTTTACGGAACCCTTTATAACACCACAAAAGTGGCGCTTTAAGATTCATGTGTCCTGGGAAATACTTCACTGATGCAGCACTGACATTTTTTTCTGTAGTAAATATGCACTGCAGCCTCTGTGAAGCTTAGTACATCTGGAGAAAATGTATTATTTGGAGGGAGATATTGAAATCATTTGAGTTAAATATTAGTTTATGCAATGTTATTCTATTTAACTAGGTCATTTATTAAAGGTATTTTAGACATCTTAATTAACCAGTAGCACGGAATAACATGTCATGGAACAATATTTATCACAATATATCACCACTAATCATACACAAATTCCTATCTTTACGTGTGAACTAATCTTCTGTTAATCATCATGTTAATGGGCTAATAAATATGTCTGCACATATCATATAAAAGTTAATAACACTATAAGTATTATTTCTAGAAGGGTTATAGTATATTCTATATCTCCTTTAAGATTACATAAATTATTTTTGGTTAATTATAAATATAGATTGCAGCAAATTTGAACAGGGATCTTGAATCACAAATAGTGGGGTGTAAAGAGATGTTTGTATTTACTAAGAAATTGTAAATTGATTTGCTGACTTATGGATATGTATTCCCACTGGTGTTGTATGGTGTATTATAGGTATGTTATAAGTGTGTTTGTATGTAATACAGTATAAGTTATCCTCTTCATTGCATCTACTTAATTAACAGTGCAATGATAGTGAACTAAGTCAGATAGCTTCTTTATGTTAACAATAGCATATTACCACAATGACAACTAATTTTGAAACAATTAATTACAAAAAAAATTCTTATTTACTACAGTTAACTTGCATACTATCAGCCTTATAAAATTGTGATTTGGCCAGTTGACTAGGGCTCTATATAAGCACAGAGCATATTTATTTTACAGAAGCTTTTAGTTAGTGAAGACCTTGCTTTTGAATAGAAGTTCACTAACTAAAAACTTCTGTAGAAAAAATTTGCTCTGTGCTTATATAGAGCCCTAGTCAACTGGCCAAATCACAATTTTATATAGAGCCCTATTCAATTGGCCGAATTGCAATTTAATAATGCTGTATATGTTCCTTTATTTTTTTAAATTATAATAGAAGGTGATTAATAAAGGTGAATGTTAACAAATATTCTGCATTAACTCTTTACTAAATCATTTAGTCATCAAGCTTGTAACATTAAATAAATAAAGAGGTGAATATAAATACAGTAAATGTGCTTTTTCCCATGGTTTATATTATACTAAATTATTTATAAAATAATTGCTATCCTATTGTTACGCAAATACCTAGTCCTACAGCGACAAAGTGTATGTGAACAGGACTTTGTTTCCTGGCTGGCATGTGCTAGCATGTTTTAAAATCCTCATAGAAAAAGTTTGAAACTTCCACACTAACCATCCAGAAACTCCTGAGTATATTAAGGACTGTGAGTTATAGTCTTACTTTGAAATTAATCATATATAATAAAGATAATCCAAGGTCAGTCACTCCTTCTGGGGAGAGCATTAGATTTAGGATTTTCAAGTGAAATTCCCATGCTGCGTATTAGGAGCATCTGAGGATAATCTGCAAGGATAACCAATTTGAACCCCTATGCAAATCAAGCTGTGTAATTTGCGGTGTACCCGTAAATCTGCTGCTTTTTCCGTAAATTACACGTTTATGTTAATCTTTTCACTCGCAATATTATGGCACTCAGCCCACATCCATAAATCCTGCCTTATCCGCAAGAGATTTCAGTGTCTTCACTCAGTATATTACACCAAACCAAGTGTCACATAATGTTGAACTTCATTTTCTATTGTTTTTTGGTGCTATACTGTGTCTTTAACTGCTGCTGTGGCAATTACCAATGGTTTTAAAACCATTTGTGTATGGTCTTGGTACACATAATATTTTCTTCGTTTTTTTGTAGTTACAGCTTTGCCATATTTTTTAAATCATCTGTCAAGTCTTAATGGAATAGGAATTTAGTGTAAAAGTCTTAAGGAGAAACTTGTAATCTTTTGTCAGTGCAAAAATCAATGGAAAAATGCCCCTCAATATTATGTTCCGGCTTGCCACAGTCACTTGTAGCCGTACTCTCACAATGTTTCTGGGATGGGTGGTTAACATAGCTAGGGACATTTACATTGCTCTTAAACATAGTGGAATCTGCTATATATTGGATTAGCAAGGAGGCCTTGGATGGTACTTCGGTAGTTCCTAATAAACTACTTACATGTATACTGATAACCCCATAACATCATAACAATTTACTGTTCATTGATATCTAGCAGCTATATAATTAAAATATAGATGTACTATATATTAAAAAATTCAACAAATAATATAAAGCTGTTGTCTTATTTCTATTACAGTCTATTAACCAAGTTAGTTGCTCTTTTTAGTTAAGGGTTGTTAACATGAATTCTTCTATATAAAGTTCAATATTTAAAATGGATATATCTGTGGTTTGGCCACTTGTAGAATCTTAGGGACACTACATACAGACACTACATGCTTAGGGACACTACATACACACACACACACACATATATATGTGGGCACATTTGCATGTTGCTGACCAGGTTCCCAGAATGCAGTGTAATAACTGTATTTCTCGGAATTCTGAGCAGGAAACAAGTTTTATTTTTAACTTGTTTTAGACGTTCATATGTGAACACAAATGTACTATTTATTTCCCGTACTACTGTATGGTGGAGGGCTTCTATCACTCTTTTGCCCACCATAAATTAAATGATTGTTGTGGTAAACACCTGACAAAGTCTACTACACAAGCGAGAAACCTGCCCCACACTGATGAGAGTCAGTACAATTACTGCTTTAGATTGTAGCAGAGTGTAATTTCTTCAGTGTTATCACATGAAACGATATAATACAATATTTACAAAAATGTGAAGGGTGTACTCACTTTTCTGAGATACTGTATACTGAATAATACAACTTTAATGGACAGTGTTAGTGAATTCAGCCCACTGGATATATGCCATGATAAATCACACTTAAGATGACTATTTTACTATTATGCAAGTCTGGATTATTAAAACACTAGGAGATAAGTGTTACTGTAAGAAGCGTTTCCACTGTGCAAAGGCATTTAGTCATCAATAATAATAATTATAATTCCACAAACCAGGTACTGGATATTGTTTTTTATAATTGCACAGGCTTCTAAACAACAGTCAGAAAATGCAGTAATGACTACTGGCTGTGTGTCAGGGTCATTAAAGGGTGCCTTAGATTCATTCACGTCTGCTCTTTACTACTTGCCTGTTTTAATCATTTTAGTCATTCATTTTTGTCCTTTCTCTCTTGTTTCAGTGTCAGATCTAAGGCAATTGTACAAACATCTCACCTCATCCACAAAATAGATTTGTATCTATGCACCAGTTATTTGAAACTGGGCAACATGTATCAATCCACCCAGAAAAACAAATGTTTCAAACACATTAAAATGATTTATATATCTGTTTTATAAACAACTAGAATATTGCCCGTCAAAAAATGATGGGAATGAAATTGTAAGTGAGCTAATGCTGTTTGGTGTAGGGTAATGAACTAAATAATACATTAATAAAGGAATATACTTTACCTATTTGGAAGTAATAAATGCAGGAAGCATTATGCTGAAGAGCTGACAATCTGTTTTCATGTTGCTGCAGCATACAATGTATGTTTTGAGGGCTGTGGAGCTGCTGTGTAAGTGTGAGCAATGTGTGCAGTGTGTAGTGTAAATAGTGTGCATGCGCGAGGAAAATCCGTTAGGGTAGCGGTGTACTTCCACATTGTGTAAGTTAGTGTTGTAAAATGGCGCCTAATGTGGTACGCGGCTGTTGGTGATTTAGCGTCCTTATTCTTTGACCTCGTCCGGCTTTTTCGGAAAATCTGTATGTGTTTGGTGGTGTTTTGCGTGTTTAGGGTCAATGCTACTTCATTGTAATATAAACAGTTTTTATAAGCCGTGTTGTTCCTAGGACCAACTCAGTAAACCTCGCAGACCACTGGTGGTCCAAGAAACAAGAGTTTGGGAATCTCCAATCTACAGTGTGCTTTGGGGCCTGCGCTAGATAAAGGCAGAAAGAGAGATACTGCTCTATCTCTTTCTTAGTATGTTATCACATATAATTGTTGTCGTAATTGCGAGTTGTTGTCATGCAATGTTAAAAATGATGGGCTTGTGCATGCGCAAGGAGCGCCGTTCAGCGCTCATTGCGGTCCTCATGGCAAGGCCCGCGGTCCTCATGGCAAGGCCCGCGTAACTTTGCTGCAATGAGCACCAAAGGCGCTCATCGCAAGGCCCGCAAGACTTTGAAAAAGGCTGGCAATGAGTGCAAAAGGCCAAGCCCACAATGAGTGCAAGGTCCACAAGACTTTAAAACAGGCTCGACATGGAGCGCAAAAGGGCTCATGGCGAGGCCCGCAATCAGCGCCGAAGGCTGTAGGTCTTTGGCGCTCATCGCGAGGCATGCAAGACTTTGAAAAAATTACGTCTTTAACGAACGAAAAAAATTTTCAAGCCCGTAACTCAGAAGCCATTGGAAGATTGCCAAAAGACGCCAATTAATAAAAAAAAATACTTACAACCTCACACACAGCACAGGGGGAAAGGCGGGGAGCCTGTAAGTGAGGTTTCAGGCTAATTTGAGGCTTAATTGACGTTTTTGGGAGATCGAAAATCGGCTAAGCAAAAAAAAATAAAAAAAATACTTACAACCTCACACACAGCACAGGGGGAAAGGCGGGGAGCCTGTAAGTGAGGTTTCAGGCTAATTTGAGGCTTAATTGACGTTTTTGGGAGATCGAAAATCGGCTAAGCAAGAAAAAAAATGACGGCCATAAAGACTTAAATGTTTTGAAAAAGGCTCAAAAACGAAGCCGAAGGCGGTAACAATTAACCGATCAACGCGAGTTCCGCAAGACATCGAAAAAAAATATCAAACAGCGCTCATCAAAAGGCCCGCAAGACTTAAGCAGGGAGAGAGAGGAAAAAGACACAGGGGAGGGAGAGGTGGTAGAGGATGGAAAGAGACACACGGGTGAGAGATTGGGGAAAAGAGACAAAGGGGAGGGAAATAAGGGGGAAAAACACAGGGCAGGGAGGGGGAAACAGACACAGGGGTCAGAGGGTGGGGAGACGCTCGCAATGAACGCTGAAGGTGTTCATTGCAGACCTCGCAAAGAGCATTGAAGCCGCTCGTCGCTGGGCTTGTGATGAGCGGCGAAGGAGCTCAGCAGGAGGCACGAAAGTGGCGGGTTGGTCAACGCATGCAATGAGGCGATCATCACGAGGCACGTAAAGTAGAGGGGGGAGAGGCTCGCAATGAGCGGCAAAGGCGCTCATTGTGGGGCTTGAGATGAGCGTTTCACAATTAGTGCTGAAGGTGCTCATTGCAAGGCATGAAAGTGGTGGGTTGGACGAGGCCTGCAAACAGTGGTAAAGCCGCTCATTGCAGGGCTCACGAGGAGCGCCAAAGGAGCTCATCGCAAGGCCTGTAAAGTAGACAATGGGAGAGCCTTGCAAAGAGCGTCGGAGGTGCTCATCGCAAGGCCTGCAAGTTAGAGGGGGAGAGCCATGCATTGTGTGGCAGACAGCATTGCCAGCCTTCAAATTTTATTGCCGTCATTTTTGATGGGCAAGTCGGTAGTATATTATAAAGGAAGTAACAAAAAATTTAAAGGATTTTAGTCTTTTGTTCGGGGAATTGTTTATCATGTTGAACAGTGGGCAAAACAAGAAAAATTATGTATGCGAGAAGTTGCTCAGTATTTAAAGTGAGAAAATTCTATATTTGATTCAACTAAAAAAAATATTTTACACAACTATATATATATATATATATATATATATAAATAAATACATAAATTAATATATATAATACACACTCCCAAACAGATACATACATAATGGAACTTCAAAATAATTTAAAATGTTGTATAATTTATTTTAATTTTATTAAAGTTAATACGTTTGGTGTAAATAATCAGGTCACATTAAAATAAATATTTGCTTTTGACTTATAGGCATTTTCCATAATGGCCAGATAATTTCTGCAAATTGTATTGCGTTAGATTTATAATAACAGAGAGGAAACCAAACTCAGAAATACAACAAAGAATTTTCCATTGACGTTAGTATTGTATCTGTAGGCTTATTTGCACAATAGGAGAGGTAATGCATAATTTAAGGATATATGAACAGAGATATATTTAGAACTTATAATAATCTATTTTCTTTATATCCAGGGAGTCTGTATAAATAAATATACAGAGCTAGTCGATAAGGAACAGCATTTGCACAACAGAAAATTAAAATTGATAACTGACAAGCTTAAGTACACTTTGTACTCTCAGACAAATGTTGCTCTTGTAGGGAAGTTCAAAATAAACACAGTGCAAGGCTTGGAACTTGCTTATTTTGCCTTACTTTTCTGAGTATATTTTTATTTTAGAGAACATTTTACAGATGTGAATTGCAGAGAACACAGGAGATATGTATAATGTTAGTGCACAACCGGGTTGATATCCATAAAACTATAGGCAGCTATGATATTTATCGTCACCTGTCAGGGAAAAGTCGCTTCTGGCTGGCTAACTAAATCTGACCTTTTGGGAATGGCAGAAGGGCCTTTATTGAGCTATATTTGGCCCTAGAGCCATATGCATCTGACTTTCCTTAGAGGGCTGTGTAATATATTTTTTCTCCATGGAATGAGCAAATAAGCTTTAAAAAAAGAGAGTCCAGTATCCTAAGCACACACAAACTGTATTATGGATACTCTAAATTTACCTAAAACTGCCCACCAGATATAAATATTTGCTCCACCCCCTGCATATACTTTTTTTACAGCAGGAATTCTATAAGAAGCCAGACAAATCACAATTATTGTTCATTGCCCAGGGTATTTTGACTTAAAAATCTCCTCAGTTGGCTGAGAACTTTATGAATTGAATGCGAAGTGCAATGGGCAATAACTTCCATGTGAGCAAGTTTTTATCTCAATTTACAAAATCTTAAGAGTGTTTTGTTTTAGTCCATAATATATTTATATCTATGCACCACATTATTTCACGTAGATATTTCATTTTAAATAACTAGAGCAGTCTTTACATTCACAGGTGGATGTGTTGGGGCATAATAAACCATCTAGGGTTGAGATACTGGAACTAGGGGTGGAAAGGGTACTATATTATAATGCCAAAGTCGGGGAGGGCATTTTCTCCCTTTCCTTCCCATGTGAATAATTATCAGTAATGTGAGATATGGATATTTGAAGGAATACGGGTTCTGAAACATAACTGATCAATTTATTACAAAGCATTCAAACAACCAAAACATCTATGTTTAGGCCCGCAAAAAGGAATTTGCCCAATAGAATTGATCATACACAAGGTCTGGTCCAATATGGAGTCCTAGGCAGCCATAGCCAATTTGAGAATTTATATACCTAGCAGTTTCAATTGTGTTGGGGTTATTTGAATGTTTACAACAGAACAATAAAGGCATTTATCTTTCATCTAATGCCCCTTACACTTATAACATAAAACTGAGATGGGAAAATAGCCACATCAGTATAAATAGAAACCAATTTCTGATTTTGAATCTAATCTAATATTGTACCACAATATATCTAGATTTAAAAGAGAGATAGATTAGTATAGTGGAAGACCACTTGCAAATTTCTTATGAAATTAAAAATATAAGCAATATATTATTTAAAAGCTTCAAGTTGTAACACATAAAAATATCACCACACTACTTGCAACCTTACCTGTCCTAGTGCTTAAAATGTAAATAAACTTATAAACATAAATATTAGTATCATTCCTCATTCAGGAACCAAGTAACCACAATTTAATAACCTTTCAACAGAGTCCTTCTATCAACAGGGTCAGTTATTATAGTAAACCACCCTGGCCCGCCTTCATAAATGTTTGTCAGTTGTTTCCAGCAAACACAAGGTTGATAATTCACAGCCTTTATCACGTGACAGTATCTTGCCATACCAGTAAAGTCATCATTGTCCTCTCTTGTTGGTGGGCATCTGAGTAATTTAATAACAATCTCTCCTGTAAAAGTCAAGAGGCTTCAAATATATAAATGACAGCAATCACCTTTGCGTTGGCAATTACAAACAAAACAATGTACAACTTGCTACTGTTCTAGCAACCTTGTGCCAAGTGCCTCTTCATATTGTTTATTTTCCTAGTCTTAATGTTTGCTGTTTACCTCCCATGGGGTTCTTATCTTATCTGGTTCCTGGAAGTGATAATACATGTATGACGTATCCAGCTGATGATATTCTTACAAAATCATAAAGCATTACTGTTTCAACATCAATTAAATGACTCATCTCTCCACCCATTGAAAAAGTGTCTCAAGGCCTAGACTTTAACGTTTTTCTTTGGTAAAGTGAAATCAGACAGTGTTATGGCAGAGTGCTTATTTGATTCCTGGTTCATACACATCTTTACAAAACAGGGAGATAAGCGTTTAGCCCCTCTCTGACAAGTAGACATGGTTGTATAGAGACAAAGAAAAATCATTAAAACTTTTTTTTAACCAACAAAAATCTGTGAAAGTAGTTCTCTTCTCATTTCTCTGATTTGAGCCCTACCATAGCTTACTAAGAAAAACATTTTTAAAATACATTTTTCAAAGATAACATTGGAAAAGGCCAATAACTGGCAACCTACTTATTACTGTTACTAGAGATCATAGTAATATATTTATAAAAGGTAATATAAGGTCATATGAATAACTGAGAAGAATTACTTCTGTGTGCATTATCATCTAAAACTATAATAACTTGTACATGATCTTGCTTTAAGCTGCCAAACCAGCTTGGGGCAGTTTTCTTCAATTTCTTCCATTATGTGGCAACCAGAAAAGTCCAAGCACTGCTGGTCTTCTTTGGAGTGACAAATCCCAAAAGTCCTGCAAGTAAACATAAGGAAGACAATTTACAGAAATACCCCTTTTAGCGCTTCATATGCATTCCTGCATGTAGGAGCGCTATGTGAAAAAGAGCTAAAAACGGGGCATTTTTACACCATAGCACTCAGACAGCCCTAAGCAGGGATTTAAAGGGCCAAAAGAGATTTGACACGTAAAAAATGTGCTATCGTGAGATTTAGCTCTGAGCAGGCAAAACAGAGTTATAGTGAATCATCCGGTAGCGTTAAGCAGGATTTACTTGTATTATTAAATTGACTACACAAGCCATACATTGTACCTTACACTATGTGTTTTAATAGCCACAGTAGCTCAACAGCACCAGGATCTTGACAGCACCTGGATCTCCCCTACTCTGAACACTGATATTATGGCTACCAGGAAACATTTTTAAGCGTCAGCCACTTAAGGGCACACATATCTAGAGGTTCAACTGGAGAACTAATTAAGGCCTTCAGAATCCATTGGAGATTCCAAGTCAGGAATATCTCCAAAGAAACCCCCTTGTTAAATCCTGTCTGCAGAAAATCCAAGATATTTGAAATGCCAACAGAGGTACATTATTTTCTATTTACATTACATTACTGCATAAAAAGCTTCAACATCTTCAAATATATTAAAGATGACACCTTCTTTCTACTTTTTATTAGTGTCTCTACTACACTGCTCAACCACTCATTTCAACCTCCAAGCCGCCAGCTTCAGTTTGTTAACATCTTTGAGGTCCCTGAACCACCAAATCCCCTCTGTTTGGATATTATAATTGGTCTGATGCTGGCCATTCTCGTTATCTCTGTGAACAACAGTCATCTGGCCATTAAGGAGCTATTACAATGACATGAGCTCTGTACAATCAAGCTCTCTCCAAAACGCTCTCAGTTATGAGAAAAAAAGGGAACATGCAACTAAAAGTTCAGCTGCCTTGCGATTGCAGCAACATTCTTCCTGCGATTTGCCATCAAATCTACCTCGCCACTTCTGGACTAATCTGATGCAGACATCCTGATTTAGTTCCCATTCTTCTGGAACTGTGTCTGGCTGAGAAAATCACATTTATCTTTCCACGAATATAACAGTGAAATTCCTTTCTGGTCATGTCATTATCCTCACGGTTAAGGTTTGCTGCTGGCGACTTCTTGTTCCTCCTTGTCGTTGTCTGAATCCTTATCAGAGTCTGAAATATTGCTTCTTGAAAATGTTCTAGGGCTTGTACCTCCCATATATTTGAGGACCATCTTTTCTCCTGCTGAGACCACTGACCTTGGACATACCTTTCCTAACAATGAGACCTCTAAGCCTACTACGCTGGCTTCAGTAGTAAATATTGTCCATTGCAGGGATTCCCAATCTACTCCTTTTAACTGGTGTGTTCTCACATACCACCATGTAAGGAGCAACCATGTTTCCTGAGAGACAGACATGTTCTTGTCTCAATTCCCTACATTATGATCTCATTCCTGAACATTTTGTTCTGCAGCTTGCCTAGGGAACTGCTGGAATTGATACGGACATTAAGCCTAGAATTGACATTGCTTTTCAAATCGGTATGCTCTGCCTGGTTCTTAACAACCTTACTTGATATCTTAATCTTTCTACTTCTTCCTCAATCGAAAAATTCTTCCCTGATGTGGAATTGAACTCCAAACCCAGGAAAACAATTCTGTGGGTCAGGACTATTTGTGATGTCTCATAATTTATCATCAACCAGTACCCTGTAACACATCCTTTACCCTTGGCACTGTGAGTATCATCTGCTGTCCCTACCTGTCTGAAGAAAGCCACCAAGACCACTAACATCTTTGTGAATACTCAGGGAGCAAACGCAAGTCCAAACAGCAGAGCTGCATATTGACAGTGTCTTCTCTGGACGGCTATGCGTGTCACATCTCTGTGCCAATATTGCCACAGGTTTACAGTTTGTAGGTAGGCATTCTTCAGATCTGTTGAGCACATGAGAACTTAATTTCTTGACATTATCACTGTGCACTTTACACACTCCAATTTGAACTTCCTTTCTGCTAATGATTTGTTCAAATCTCTGAGATTTTGGACTGGTTTGAATCTTCCTGAATTTTTTGGGACAATAAATACCTTTGAATATGTAAATGTTTGATTTGGAGGGACTGGAACCAAAAGCTCTTTTCCACACTCTTGAACTGTTTGCAGCAAAACTGTTCTGTTTTTTCCAAATGCAAGACTTAATGAACCATGTTTTTAAACTATAACTATTGATCTATGAAGAAACTCAGTTTTGCCCCACTGGTAACTAGAGAGTGGCCTTAGAAAGAGGTAGGCGTTTGCATCAATGCCCCAAAGTTTTCTCTACTTCCAAATTGAATTCCTGCCTCTTTCCTTCCTCTTTTGAGAAGAATCAAATGTCAATCTGGTTGTATTGGGCCTAAAACACTTTAAACCGTCTCTATCCTTTGGTGGAAACTTGGGTTGGGATTGCCTTCCTTGAGAGGAATAATGCCTGCCCCTATCCTGAGGTAGCTTTGCCTGGTCTTCTGATAACTTGTCCACCAGTGCATCCAATTAGCTTCTGCCAAAAATAAAAAAGAACCCACTAAAGCCTTCTTTATGGTCCAGCTCTCTGTATGTTACTACCCTAGTTCAAACTATGAGGGCCGTTGATGATAGTGTAATATCTTTTTACTAGCTTCTCCAAACTTGCCATAGCTTTCCTTCCCAGAAGCAAATGTCTTTTAATTTTGTGGCTGCAGACAACTGAAGACATCTGAAAAGATCTTAGATCCCAGGGGGGGAGGGGGGGTGAAATCTGCCACTGCCACCACTTCCTCCCCATCTATTTGTCAGGGACTGAAATTGTAGTTTTCTATGATCTTCGTCATTTTAACATTGAGCAGCAGACCAACTTTTGCACTTTTTTCACACTCGTCAATAGGTCCTTTAGTTCCTCCTCACTGTCAACCATCACATTAGTATCATGCACGTATCTCAGATTGCTGGAAGAAATAATAAATCTTGATTCTGGCTTTGGGTTCATCCGGCCTGGCCCTACGCATGATGTAATTAAGGTTGTATATTGTCAGCATATTTATTCAACCTATGTCGGACAGCTTTCCCGACCTTAAACCATTCTGTTCCATATTTAGTTATGACCATGGCTTCTTAGTCGACATACAGATTCCTCAGGAGGCAGATAAGTACTCCCATCTCTGGTACTCCCAACTCTTTAAGAACGTGCCACATTTTTTTGTGATCCACACAGTCAAAGGCTTTAGAATAGTCTATGAAGCTAAAGTAAATGTTTTCTAGAATTCTCTTGTTTTCTCTTTTATCCATCGGACATTGGCAATTTGATCTCTTGTGCCTCTTTCTCTGTGGAACCTGGCTTGCACATCTGGTAGTTACCATCACATTTTATAATTGTTGAACTACGAGACGTTGTAACGCTTTGCGTGGTCAGTACGACTTAGGCGATGAACGCCTTTGGCGCTCATCGACCTGCAAGCCTTGCAGGTCGAGGCGAGCCGTTAAGGAACTAAAATTTGCAGCACAGCACTTAGGCAATAAGCGCAAAAAAGGCACTTATTGCCTGCCAGCCCTGCGAAGCGAAGCAAGCAGTGGAGGCAATGAAACACGCAGGTCTTAGCATACAAACACTTAGGAAATGCGGGATAGCCTTACAGACTTATTAAATTGCCATTCGCCCAAACCCCTCCTTAGTGCAGCACATCTTTAGCCACGCATTAAGCTCCTTCTGACTCCCTGGGCTAGCAGGTGGCACTGGCAGTATCTCCGAAAATACTACCTTGAAGGTCCTTGCCTTCAGCTTATTACCTAGTTCTCTAAAATTATTCTTTAGGACACTCCATCTTCCACTAACTTTGTCATTGGTACCAATATGTACCAAGACCACCGGTTCATTTCCAGCCCCTCCCAATAATTTGACTATCCGATCCACAACATGACGAACCCGAGCACCCGGGAGACAGCAAACTGTTCGATTGCTGGGATCTGGGTGCCAAATCACCCTGTCTACCTTCCTAATAATAGAGTCCCCTACAACCAAAACCTGTCTGTTGCTCTGCCTATTCTGCCCTTCCAATGCTCCAGTAGAACGGTTCTCCCGGCTGTTAGAGGGAACAGCTCTATCTGGCATTGCCATTCCTGAATGGACATCCCCAACAGTTTAACTCAATCTGGCAAATCTGTTGGTGTGTGCCAACTCAGAACTGGCCTGCCTCCTCCTGTTCCCCCTGATTCCCCTTCTAACTGTAACCCAGCTACCTCCCTGGGCATCCTCGCTAGCCCCAGCCCCACCCTCCATGCTAGGCCCAGCTAAACTTTGCTCAGTGAGCACCAACCCCCTTTCCAGTGGAGCAATATCACTAAGTGCTGCAATTCTCTGCTCCAGATCTCCAATTTGAGCTTCCAGAGAGGCAACATGCTCACACCTCTCACAGAGGTATGGACCCTGGATCGTCTGTTCCAGTATTGAATACATATGACAGGATGTACACTGAATGAGGTTGCCACTGGACTGACCCATAATTATTATTATTGTCTACAAAATTTCAGTGGGAAAAATAAAGAATATAAAATAATATATTTGTATAAAGTTTTCCTCCTTTGCACTATAAATCTGCCCTCCCTTTTCTTTGAAGTCCCTCCTTTTATTTAAACTCCTAGGCTTTTACTAGAATTGCACTTGATACTGAAAATGTTCGCAAGCTCACAAGTTCGTCCCTTCTCCTGTTTATATCAACTTCTGCCTTCTCACCTGGGCACAATTAGTGCACTCTGCAATTTATTAGCCTTTACTTGCAAGGAAAATCCACTTGAATATCCCCATAGAACTGGACAACTTCAGCCTTTTTAGCATCTATGGTTAGAGCATAGACTTGGATCACAGTGGTATTAAATGGCTTGCCTTGAATTTAAATTTAAATCAGTCAGTCATTTATTGGGTTGTAACCGAGCACTGCTTTGGCCACCCTTGGATTGACTATGAGGACTACTTCATTTCTTCTGCAGGATTCTTGACCGCAGTAGAAGATCTGGTGGTTGTCGATGTGAAATGGACCAGTCCAATTCCCAGGATATAAACGTTTAACCTTGTTTACTCATGTTTGACCACATCCAGTCTGCCTTGGATCATAGCTCTAACATTCCAGGTTCTTATGCTAAATTGTTCTTTGCAGCAGGGGATTTTCCTACTTACTCAACCTCTGCTCTTCCTCAAGAATCTGGTAGGCACCTTCTGACCTGTTACTAGAGTGGGTTGCAAGTTACTACTCCGGGGGACTGCGATTTGTTTGACTTCTCTGCTATGACCTGCCCATCATGGTTTACCCTACAGGATATAGCTCATAGCTTCATTGAAGTACACAAACCCATTCACCACGACAAGCCCATTCACCACGATTAAAAAGATCTTTACTATTGATTGTTTCCGATATAGTCTTTATGCAGCTGCGTGAAGATTCTCTAACTAGAGCGACTGTCTGAGTCAAGCCCTGGGAACTCCATGCAGCAACTGCAGCTATGTGATGCTGTATGCGACTGATCTGTGATCCATAGCAACCATTCTCCCTCGATTAACGAGTGCGCCATGCGGATATGTGCATGCACCACGTAATTAAGTGCGTAACGCCCTCCACTCTTTCCTGCCAGTGGGAATTTGAGCAATGCCATCTTAGGAAACCCTGTAGCACTACCCTGCCTAGTACAAAGGTAAAGGTACTTGCTTCTTGTTTGCAGACAGTAGCATGATTCCAGATGTGACTGCATGAATATATATTATTATTATCATTTATTTATAACATAGTTACATAGTAATTGAGGTTGAAAAATACTTTTAGTCCATCAAATGCAACCTTTTAAGATCTCCTCTGATCTGCAATATGCAGATTGTTAATTGTTAGTGCCAACATATTCTGTACAAAAAATGCAAATCCCTTTGAGCGTTCAGCTAAGAATCCGGGGTCCATAGTGCTTTCCCAAAAGCACCATGCAAACCAAGTGAGCTGCATACCGCTGGTGCAGATGGTGCAAGGCACCTAAGCCCCTGGTCTCTGAGGGGCCTCTATGGCCTCTGCAGGTCTTCTGTGGCCCCCAGGCCCCTGTGGCCCCTGTGGTACCCTGTGCCCCCCTGGGACCACCTTTAGGCCCACACGGGTCTGCCTGTGGCCCCTATGGCCCACTGTGGCCCCCAACAGGCCCAAAGTCTTTTGCCTAAAATGTTTTTTTATACACACGTTTCTATTCAATAAGGATATATATATATACACATATACACACACACACATACATGCATACATACATACATATATATCTATATATATATATCTATATATATATATATATATATATATATATATATATATATATATATACACACACACTAAAATCCCCGTTATCTGGCATCCACTGGGATTGCCTATTGCCACATAAGTGTAGTTTCCGGTTGCTTGAGATTCACCATTAAAATAGCCCTAATTAGCCCTATATCCCACACAAGACCATACACAATGTATTTAATTGATTTTGAGATTTATATACACTTTTTAAAAGCAAACTAAAGCAAATAAAGACAGACTTCACATCATTACAATTTTATTGCAATGTAAAAAATACTGTAGCTTTTTGGGATGCAGTGTCCAGTACATAATGTATTAAATGGCAGTGATTAAACTACTGAACATAACAACATAACAACAGTAACATACATTTTTTTTCACTTCAGTTAACTTCAATGAACTAAAAAAGAAAGTTTACTGAGTAGACATAACATCAGTATCTCCAGCAGCTTCATCTCCTAATAGGACTCCTTCAGGAGCAAAAAAACAGTCATCATCAGGATCTGCTGATAATTTAGCTGGAACACGATCAGGAGTAGTGGACGTGATTAGTGTTAGATCTTCATCTGTAGAAGATATTGCACTGGTAGACTTAGGTGCAGTTTTCTGTTCAAATGAACGGAAGTCATCCTTGCTTTGAGGCCTTACACCTCTCCTGCAAAGTCAGGTTTTGCATGATGTGCAGCTGCATAAGATGCTGGGAAGTGAAGAAGGGTTGCTATTCTGCAAAAGCTATTACGGTTTCAAATGCTGCAGTAGCTCTCTGCCAGGATACTTTTTCCACCTCACACCCGTCGTCATCATCACTCTCTTCCTCCTCTGCAACATTCTTTTTTCCACTATTCACAACACCTTTTATGATGTCTTCTGTGTTTAGTGTATGAGTGACTGGAATAGCTTCATCACAGCAAACCAGTCGTTCAGTTCAAATTAATAAACTCTGCTATTGACAGCTGAACAATTGACTTCAACCTCCTCTAAGTCGACGGAGGTGGAGGATTAGGATTCCTCAGGCATGACAGCTGGCCACAACTTTCTCCAACATTTCTGTAATGTTTCACTTGCCACATAATCCCATGCACACCTGACTGTGTAGATAGCATCTTTCAGATTATATTTCTTATGAAACTCTACAATTCTCCCGTCAAAATTAGTAAGTTTCCACATGAAGTCCGCCTGTAGAACATTTTTACATTCTGTATCACTCCTTGATTCATTGGTTGGATCAGACTTGTAATGATAGGTGAATGAGAGCGTACAAAAGTGTTGCCCTTAACGAGCTGTTCAGCACGAGGATTTGCCCAACCATTATCCAGGAGCAACAAAACGGTACTATTCTCCTGTATTCCTTTCTTTCGTAAGTGTTTTTTAACACTGGGAACAAAGAAACGATGAAACCACTTGTTAAAAATATCTGCGTTTATCTAACTGTTACTCTGTTCATGGTAATCTACAGGGAGGCTAGTTATGCCTTTGAAGTACCTTGGTTTATTAAATTTGCCAATCACACACAATTTAACCATCTGATTTCCTGATGCCTTTGCACAAACCAGCACAGTTATATGCTCTTTATTTTGCTTGAACCCGTGAGCTACTGTCTCATTACCACCAGCCAAAGTAGAATTGGGCAGACACTTCCACATTAATCCAGTCTCACCGGCATTATAAATCTGCTCGCGGGTCAAGTGATCTTCTGCTACCATTTGACTACACACTTCACAAAATGAAGCTGCAGTGTCCAAATCAGCTGATTTCTGTTCACCGGACAAGTCCAGCTTTTGGATGCCCTGACAAACCTTGAATCGGGTGAGCCAGCCACTTGAGAATGAACACTGACCTTCAATATTCATTATCTCATCAAATTCTCTCGCTGTTTCCTGCAACATGGGTCCAACCACCTTCAGACATTTTTAGCGAAAACCATTCATACAGGGCCTGGTCATTTCGGTGCATGAAGAGTATGACGCTTCTGCATGCTCTTGTCACTCTCTGCCTTTACATAAAACTCCTTTATCTTTTCAGTCTGAGCCTTAATGTCAGATTGTTGATGAACCAATATTAAATTCCTTTATGAGCACTGTACGAGTTTCACCTTTTTCAAGCCTCTGGCATAATTGCATCTTCTGCTTGAGGTTCAGCACAACACGTTGGCGTTCATTTGGGACCAGTTCTGCCATTTTTGGGTCGATTTTGAAAGGAAACGCTGTAAAAAAATAAAAATAAGAAGGGTCTCCAATTTGGCCTTATCAAATCAAAAAGTTACAGATGAGCAGATAGATAGATAGATGAATACGTAGATAGATATATACTGTGGATAAATAGATGAATAGATACTGTACAATCCCCATTGAAAAAAAATGAGACAATCATTGAGTCTTTGGGTTAAAATTAATCATAATATTCATACAGTATTTTGTTATGTTCCAAAGTTTATTTTATAGAACCTCTAGGAACGGTATACAGTACAATATTTATTATTTTATATGCTATGTTACTTACTTTGCAATGCTGCTTTGTGATCTTTATGATTGTTTACAATAAAAACCTATTGACATAAAAATACTGTACATGTACTGCACAATCCTAAAAACTAAGATGGTAATTAATAAGATTTAAAAAAAAAATCTATTGTACAATGCCTAGACGGTGTCCACAAGCAAACTGCCACTTTAAATGATTTAAAATATAGTGACTCACCTCCAAATACCTCCAAATCCAAGGTCATTTAACATCCAGATGTGGTTTGGTCAGTCTGGTTATCCAAGATTCCGGATACGGGAATTGCCGGTTCCGCAAAAAGATGTCGGTTGCTTGAGAGTTTCCAGTTGACGGGGAAAATATGTGGATGCCAGTTGCTTGAGAGTCCCGGTTAGTTGAGTACCGGATAATCAAGAGTTTACTGTATATATATATATATATATATATATAGTGACAAGGATGGCCGCACTGGCCTGTTCATCTGTAATATTTTTGGACACCAGCGTGACCTCCATAGAGAAACGGCAGAGACTTCTAGGCTCAGTTTTTTTATTATGCAGACAAAATATAAATGAAAATAGCTTAATTCAGCACGAAACAAAAATCTACTTAAACGGACTAGCTCACAACTTAGTTCACTAACTAGCCGTGAAAACCGCTTCTTGGTTCTCAGGAAAAATAGTCATTTTCTGTAATCACACGGAGGGGTGGGGTCCTGGCCCACCCAATCTTCAGGTACCCCAACCTCCAGGGACCCTTGGTACAGTCTTTTTAGTAGAGGCTGAAAATCTCACTTTACAGCCTACTCCCTGGGGCATATGCATGGGCTCTTTAACAGTACCTTACTTCTCCGGCCATTCTCCAACTGCTGGGGTGGCTCACACCTGGCAGCAGCTACCTGGCAAAAGACACTTTACATCCATGGCTATGAGACACTCAGGCGGACTCTCTCTCCCTCAGGCTTTCTGGTATCCAGCAGGAGCTGTCACTAGCAGCCACAGGTAACAGCAGTTCAGCGCTCCAAACACAGCTTCTCCTCGACAGTTCACTTTGGGGTATCTGTGCGAGCAAACTTTAACACAATGTTCTCTTACAGCAGTCTAAACAGCTTACATCACTATCAGTCAGCGGTAACTTCCAGGCTCCTCATAGCTTGGGTACTTGGCTAGGCCTAAGAGCCTCTGGCCGCAGCTTCCACACTCAGCTTACACGACTTAGGCCAAAGCCTAAGTGAGACTCCACCCATCTCTCTGCTTTTCTTCACAGCTGGGCTTCAATTAGTCTCGGATTACTGCCATGAGTTAACTCTTTCTTTCCTAAGATAAATCTCCCAGGATCTTTAGTCAAACTAACCTCTAGGGGCACTAATATATATATATATATATATATATATATATATATATATATATATATATATATATATCAGCATTGCCATATTTTGCAATAAAAAAAGATTCCTGTTTTTTACGTTTAATGTGCATAATTTGATGTGAGGCACCAGGAAATTACAAAAGGTGGTTTTTATTTTTGTTATATCTAAAAAGATATTTAGAACCTCAAGGATGAGACCAAATAAAGGTGAATTATAGATCTGGGGTAAGCTCGTCAGCCAGCACCTCATGTATGGAAATTGCTGGTTGGCAAACACAGACTGATAAATGATGAGATATTTCTTTAATGTGTATGGAAACAACTGGGCTAAACAATGCATCATGTGTCGGTATTAGGCAAGTTAGTGTATTTTCACATTTATAGGGATATTGAAAGCATTTTTCTTTGTCGGATCTGAAAGAGGGCATTTGATAACGTATTGCTTTTTTGTTAAATAATGCTTTTAAAGCAGAAAAAAACAGATTCAAATGTTCAGCTGATTTCAGGCTTGCTCCTGTCAACCAATGAGCAGTAATATAGATGTGTAAATCATACTTGCCAATTAAATCTACAGATGCACATTTGCTCTGTGCGCTTCCCGTTAATTAAAACTGAGTTTAGACAAGTTTTACTTCATATTTTTTTGCTTAAAACCAAACTTTGGTAAGGTTTAAAGTGTGCCCTTTTAAATGCATACATAAAGAATTGTCATCATTGTCACTTTAATCTTATTTCACTTGTTGATACATAAAATAAATCTATAATTTAGCAAACAAAATTATAAAAAAAAATGCTCATGAAAAAGATCCTTCATTCAAACAACAGCGGATTGGAATTAACGGTGACACCCAGTGTGGGCAGTACCGGAAATTAATCGTCCACTGGCGCGAATGTGAGCTGGTGGTAGGAGAGCTGGGAGGTCATGCACGAGAGCTACTCCAGATTTGAAGGGCCATAGATGGTTCTAACCTCATTGTAAGCCTTCATCAAGTTTGCTCCAATACCTCCCTCACCTCCTATCCTCTATGTCCCGAACACACATATGACAGATTACCTTATATCAGCATATTGGGGACCAAAGTCTAGTTACGGAGGAGAGACGCAGGGGGTACTTCTTTCATGGCCCCCAGGAGCACGTTCCCCGTGACTGAAGTGTAACTGAATCGGTAATCCCGCGAGAAGCGAACAACTGACGCGAGCTGGCGGATGCAGGAGCAGAAGCAGGAGTAAGACAGCAAGGATGCCAAGTGGGACAGGTGACTGAAGCAGGGAGTCTGTCGCCAAATGGAAGACGTAAATCTACGGAAAGCGAGTGAAGTCCCTTACTAATTACAACTACATAACGATGGCTGTGTTTAAACAAGAACAATGTTAAGCTAATCCTTTAATTGAACTGAGGTAGGGGACAATCTGCAGAGATAGTAGAGAAAAAGGAGAGATAAAAAAGAAGTTGGGGCTATATTAATAAAACTTTTTCAAACCGCATTGGGATATAGAAACCCCTAAAGAAGTGTAATAGTATATACAGAACTGAGAGCTGGGCAACTGTGGGATATAATATCCAAAAGCCCTTTTTCAATTTGATAAAGCTGAGGTGTTATTTGCTAATTACGTCAGAATTCTTTAAATTGTCCCTTTGGTATGCTGCCTTAAAAAATAAATAAAAGGAACCATTACAAAAAACAAAGTGGAGTTAAATAAGCATAAGGTTGGGTAAACTATTGAAATATCCACAGATTTAGAGGAGGCACGATGGCCAACAGGAAACCCTCAACAGGCTCAAAAATAGAAAGTAAAAACCAAACATCATCACATTATACAGTTTTTTTACACAAAATTAAAATGGACCCCTTGGATATATCCCAGGAAGAATCTTCCCTTCTAGAACAGACTACAAATAAATCTTCCGGAAAATCATCTCAGTCTTCTATAGAGGGGGGCAGAAAATTGTCAAGAGGAACACTTAACCTGTTCTAAAATGAAAGATCTGCTATATGACTTTCAAGTTAAGATTGCATCTGAATTAACAAGACAGATCACAGAAAACAGAAAATCAATTAATGAAACAAATAAAATCAATGAGATTGAGACAAAATGGGATAAATTAATCATGGATAACAATTCACTCTTAAAATATACGTATAATCTTGAACAAAAAATAGAAGAATTCAATAATAAAATCAGCAATATGGAGGACACATCAAGGAAAAATAATTTGAGAATCAGAGGAATAGATGAAAGTATATCAGATAAAGATCTGAATACATTTACTGAAAATATGTTCCATAAATGAATCCCTCATTTCCCTAAAGAAGATTTAAAAAATGTAGATTATTCACAGAATTCCTCTACCTAGAGGTTTAGACAAATTGTAACCTAAAGACGTTATAGCAAGGCTCCATTTTTTACTATTCAAGGAAGCAATATTAAAAGCATATTATATGAAAAAAGCTATGGATTCCCCATATGAGAAAATAAAATTATTTTCAGATCGGTCTTCTCAGACACTTGCAAAAAGAAAGGAATATTCTTCTATAACTTTAAATTTAAGGAAATACAAAATTAAATATAGATGGAAATCTCCCTCTGGCCTTTTCATTTTTAAAGATACTACATGGCATAGAATCAATTCGGTAAAAGGACAGTCCTTGCTACAAAAAATGAGTTTTTGAAATTGAGTTTTCCACTCCCAAAGATAGAAAGAACTCCAGAGCCAATACTTAAGAGGTCTAAATGAGAATTTAAAAAGTGACATTTCTGGAAAACAAAAGAGAAAAGGAGAAGATGGGAAGGGAGAAAAAAGGGAAAGAAGAGCTAAGAGGCAACATAAATACTTTTTTTTGGGATACAAGAACTTTAGTCCATGTTTGTTCTATACTGCTAAATATTTGTAAACAAGGGAATTGCCCGTCAAAAAATTACGGCAATAGAACTGTAAGTAAAGGAATGCTGTTTGTCACACAAAGTAAGTGTTTTGGTTGTGCAAGTACCTTCAGCGCTGATTGCGAGCCTCACGGTTGAACGCCTTTGGTGCTCATCGCGTGGCTGGCAATGAGCGCCTTTGGCGCTCATTGCGAGCCTCTGTGTTGGTGTTTTTTTGGTTCTCAGAGCCCATTTGGTTCTGATTGCAAGGTCCATGCTGATGGCCTTTTGGCACTCATTGCGAGTCTCTCCCCTGGTGTGGTTTTGCTCCTGTGAGCAACATTGGGGCTCCTTGTTAGGCGTGCAGTAAACGCCTTTGGCATTTTTTGCGATCGTGTGGTGTTTTTTAAAGTTTTCTGTATATGTATTTTTTTATGATAATTAATTAAATTAATGAAATCCTAAATTAATATAATTTACCTATTTGTAATGAATATATGCAGCAACCAATATGCTGAAGAGCTAACAATCTGTTTTGATATTCCTGCAGCATACAATGTAGATTTTCATTCTTGGTGACCTGGGGTGTAAGTGTCAGCAATGTGTGAAGTGTGTAGTGTAAATAGGCTGTGTGCGCAAGTGGAAACCTTTTGTGTAGCGGTATAGTTCCGCATTTTTTTGTTAGTATGTGCAAGTTAGTTGTGTAAAATGGCGGCGATTGTGGATATAAAAAGTTAACACCCCTGATAAAATGTCAGGTTTCTGTGCTGTAAAAAAATTAGACAAAGATAAATCATTTCAGAACTTTTTCCACCATTAATGGGACCTATAAACTGTACAGCTCAATTGAAAAACAAACTGAAATCTTTTAGGTAGAGGGAAGATAAAAACATAAAAATAAAATAATATGGTTGCATAAGTATGCACACCCTTAAACTAATACTTTGTTGAAGCACCTTTTGATTTTATTACAGTCTTTTTGGGTATGAGTCTATCAGCATGGCACATTTTCACTTGGCAAGATTTGCCCACTCTTCTTTGCAAAAACACTCCAAATCTGTCAGACTGTGAGGGCATCTCCTGAGCACAGCCCTCTTCCGATCACCCCACAGATTTTCAATCGGATTCAGGTCTGGGCTCTGGCTGGGCCATTCCAAAACTTTAATCTTCTTCTGGTGAAGCCATTCCTTTGTTGATTTGGATGTATGCTTTGGGTCGTTGTCATGCTGAAAGATGAAGTTCCTCTTCATATTCAGCTTTCTAGCAGAAGCCTAAAGGTTTTGTGCCAATATTGACTGGTATTTGGAACTGTTCATAAGTCCCTCTATCTTAACTAAGGCCCCAGTTCCAGCTGAAGAAAAACAGCCCCAAAGCATGATGCTGCCACCAACATGCTTCACTGCCGGTATGGTGTTATTTTGGTGATGTGCAGTGTTGTTTTTGCGCCAAACATATCTTTTGGAATTATGGCCAAAAAGTTCAACCTTGTTTTCATCAGAACATAACACTTTTTTCCACATGCTTTTGGGAGACTTCAGATGTGTTTTGCAAAATATAGCCTAGCTTGGATGTTTTTCTTCATAAAAAAAGGCTTTCGTCTTGCCACTCTACCCCATAGCACAGACATATGAAGAATACGGGAGATTGTTGTCACATGTACCACACAGCCAGTACTTGCCAGATATTCCTGCAGCTCCTTTAATGTTGCTGTAGGCCTCTTGGTAGCCTCACAGAACAGTTTTCTTCTCGTCTTTTCATCAATTTTGGAGGGAGCTCCAGTTCTTCGTAATGTCACTATTGTGCCATATTTTCTCCACTTGATGTTCCATGGTATATCTAATGCCGTGGAAATTATTTTGTACCCTTCTCCTGATACTTTTTAACGAGATCCCTCTGATGCTTTGGAAGCTCTCTGTGGACCATGGCTTTTGCTGTGGTATGCGACTAAGAAAATTTCAGGAAAAAACAACTAAAGCAGCTGAACTTTATTTGGGGTTAATCAGAGGCACTTTAAATGATGGCAGGTGTATGCTGACTCCTATTTAACACAATTTGGAATGTAATTGCTTAATTCTGAACACAGCTAAATCCCCAATTATAAGAGGGCATGCAGACTTATGCAACCACATTATTTTTCTTTTTTTTTTTTTCTCCACCTAAAAGATTTCAGTTTGTTTTTGAATTGAGTTGTACAGTTTATAGGTTGCATTAAAGGTGGAAAAAGTTCTGAAATTATATATCTTTGTCTAATTTTTTTACAGCACAGACACCTGACATTTTAACAGGGGTGTGTAGACTTTTTATATCCACTGTATGTGTTAGGCGGGTTTGGATCATTTTGCGTCATAGTGTATTTTATACCATGTACGGTCCTGTGTAAAAGTTGTTCGTTTTCATGGGCAGACATTTTTTCTCTTGCTTAGGTGATTTTTGAGTGGCTAAACTCTGGAAATTGGACTTAAATTGACATGTAACATCACTTCCAGATGTCCTGGGTGTCCCCCCTTGCTGTGTGTGATGTTTTTTATTTTATTTTTGTTTGTATTTAGTGTGGTTTTCATTTTTTTCGCTGTGCGCAGTTCAACCTTTAAGTTTGTATTTTTTGCGGCTTGTATTTTTTTTATGTAAGTCGCGGTTTTCTTTTCTAAGTTTTACGGGCTGTATTTTTTTTTCATGCAATTTTTTTAAAGTGCTTCAGGTCTCGCAGTGTGAATCGTGTATTTGAGTTTGCTGTTGATGTGTAGTCCCGCGGGTCGTAGGTATGATGGTAAAGTCGTAGGGATGAGCGCCTAGGGCACTCATCTCGACCAGCGCAGTGAGCGCCGTTCGACACTCCCTGCCTAAGTGCTATGCGTTGTGGAATGGATACGATTCCATATTTCTTTATTATATAAATTTCCACATTGTTCGTATATATTTACTTTGGTATATTGGAATAAAAGAAGATAAGTTATAAAAGTGAATAAATATACTTGGATAAATAAAAAGAGTTCATAGAAGTCAGAAAGTAAAAATAAAGGGAGAAGAAGGAAGAAGAGAGCAAGGAGGTAAAGGAAGAAAAAAAGAGAAAATAAAGGGGTAAAGGAAGGATAAGGAAAGGAAAATAAATAAATAAATAAAAAAGAGAAAGGGGAAGAAGATAGAAAGAAATTGATATAAGAACGATAAGGGATAGTAAGAGGATAGAAAAGTATTTAAGGATTAAAAGGGGGGTTAAAAGGGGTAGTAGGAAAAGAAGGTGTTGAAAAATAGAGAAAGATACATGACCTCTCAACTAGGATAGGTGTATTAACCTCCTAACATTTCCTAAAATCAGCATAAATGCATATGTTTAATAGGTGTATGAATGAAAAAATGAATGTGCTTCCCAATAATGGATATAAAGAAAACAACAAGAAAATATATAGTAGAATTACTGCTGAGGAACAAGGAAAATCAATTTATCTAAGGATGATTAAAATTTAAATATATAGGGCCTCGTTCTATTATTGGCCGTAAATCGGCCGTAAGGCTGCGATTCCTTGCGGGGGTTCTGTTACCTCGTAATTCTATTATACGGCCCCGCAAGGATCTCCCCTTACGGCCGGCCGCATATCTTGGAACCAGCCGTAAGCTCCAAAATCTTTAAAGTCAAATATAAATTGAAGACTGCACTGTAAATCTTTGTAAATGCTAGGGATCATATTGGGGGACATGAGGATTAATAGTAACCCCCTCTCAAGCTTGCACATCAGCCCAAACCCGAGTTGACATTAACTGTTTATTTTCCGGCCGCAGCGTGGGCGGGTCTGAGGTGCTCCAAGCACTCTGGACTTTTTACATGGATATTTGACATATATTAAAAAATAATTTATTTACGGATTTAAGTATAGGGGAATGTTGTGCTATTTTTGCTAACACCTAAAATCACTTTATAGCCTCCTCAGAGTGCATGATGGCTTTATTTGGCTTATATTTTGTGCTTAATTGGTGCTAGCGGGACCTTTTTCCTGCAAGTAAGCTGCGGCTCGGTTTTAGCCTTGCAGAGTGGGTTCCCGGAGCAATTGAATTGCAAATAGGATTTTCTTGCGGCCGATTCTCTTGCGGCCGTTTTAGATCAAAGGCTTTTCTCCGGAGTGAGCGGCCGCAAGGGATAGCAAGGCGCCGGCCGCAAGCCTGCCTGAACCCCCGGCCGGAGGGGAACAGAATAGCAGAATAGCTTGCGGCCGGTCCTTGCGGTCCCGCATCTCCTACGGCCGCTAATAGAATGAGGCCCATAGACAATGGAATACATTTTCTGACTAAGATAAAATGATATGTTTAAATATATCAAAAGTTAAGCAGATATTGTATAGAAGTTTTTTAGGAAATAAAGGAAATATTAAGTCTATTAAATTATGATTAAAATAATAACTCATAACGTTAATGGATTAAATTCCCCATCCAAGAGGAAAATGAATATAGTAAATTCAAAGCAGATGTTCTGCTATTACAGGAGACAAATTGGAGTAAAGATTCTTTATATTATATGTTTAACAAAAACTACAATATTAGAGTGGATTCAACATATAGCTAAAAAGAATTGAGACACCTAGTGATTTCTTATTATAAGTTAAGAGTCTTTGAGGAAGCTAGAATTATAGATCCCTTAGGAAGATTTATAATTTGGTGTGGTTCTATTAATGATACATTTATGACAATAGTTCATTTATACCTGCCAAATACAAATCAAAATTAGATTTTTGAAGAAGATACTTAAAGAAATAAAAAAAAACTAGAAAGGGTCTGATACTTATTGGAGGCGATTTCAATGTGCTGATGGATCCAACCAATGATGGAGTTGGCATGTTAAATCGATGTAATTCCTATTCAAGATTGGATTCTTTTTTTATGGACATACATACCCCTAGACTAGTTAAGGAAATTAGTGTAACACCCTGGTCAGATCACTCTATTGTATGTATTACTATATAAGACTTAAATGAAAATAGTTATATAAAAAATGGAAGTTCGACAAAATATTGTTTAAAAATGAAGAAACACTAGAGTATCTAAAGAAAGAAACTAGAGAATGTTTTAAAATAAATACAAATTCAGTTGATTCCACTACTACCTTATGGTGTGCATATAAGTATAAGAAATTGGGGAACATTTACAAGATATGTTCAATGAGATTAAAAATACAGGGAAAATAGCATCAGAATTAGTTGGGGCTAAAATAGTTAACATTCTAAAACCTGGGGAAAAAAAACAGAGGAAGTTACTAGATATCGTCCTATTTCCCTTATTAATATTGATTTAAAAATATATAAATTAGAAAAAATCTTGATCAAAGGCCCAGTTTTACATCTTATTTCAATGGTTAGTAAAATTAGAATAAAAGCATTGAAATTTATAAAATCAACAAGCCTAAAAGAATGGGAACGTAATTTTAATTTTACTTATGAAGACCAAGATTGGACTAGAGCTCTAAGGTTAATAAGGAAATCCTCCACAAATAATATATATAGGGAACTATACTTTAAATTAATACAAAAGTGGTATTTAGTCCCTGTAATTATGAATAAGTTTGAATCTCAATTATCTCCATTATGTTGGAAAGGATGTAGTAAAGCAGGCTCGGCCACTCATATGTGGTGGGAATGTAATAAAATAAAAAAATTCTGGAAAGAATGCTGCGGTCATTTCATCTAGAAATTGATAAAATATTCCCTAAAGATAAATTACTGATTTCATACTTACTATTAATTATCAAATCTTTATTAGTTAAACAATGGAATAAACCTACAATTCCATATTAGAAAGAAGTTGTTAATAAGATAAACTTTAATAGAGATCTGATGAACGTAGATTACACACAGGGCCCCAAAACATTTATTAATCGGAATCAATAAAGGGATAAAAAAAAATTTTGCTCATTAAAATAGGTTGATTACTCTTTTCTTGTGCTTATTTTATCATCGATTTGTATATTTATGCTCTGTATTATGTGGGAAGACTGTATGTAAATGTTTTGTAAAGTATGTTATATTGAACTAAAAACAAAAATATTAAACAACAGGATTAATCATCAAGTAACTTGTGGGAAATATCAAGCATAATGTATTGTGAAATAAAGGAACAAAAGATTGTAAAAACAAAAAAAGAAGATCCTTTATCCTATATAAAATTGCTCAATGTTTCTTTGTGTCCACTTTTCTGCCGCCAGTTATCCACCTATACCATGTATTTGGTACTGTAGTCTTGGAGGTTTATTTGCTGCCGTTTTAGATCTGTGTCTCCAAAGTTAATTCTAGTCTAGCTCAAACTATAACTACTGCACTTGCACATTGCCCTAGCCTTACTAGTGTATTGCAGTTGTGTATGTATTAATACATAGGCCACCAAGGCTCAGGCTTGATGAGGTAACTTAAACCCGGTAGGACTGAGTTTTTTTATATATATTTATATATTTATTAAAGGCAGTGATACAGCAGTTAATTTAGTGTTAGCTGATAATTCCTTTTTCAATAATTATAGACAACTCTATATGTGAATTCTTTACTCTCTTTTCTTCCAGCACTCTACATTGTTCAGCAGATGCATACCAACAAATGAAGCAAAGCCTTTGAATGTGCTAATGGTCAGGCACACATTGTGTAGGAGGTTAAGTGATTACGGTTCTAGCATTACAATACTAACAGAGGTGGGGAAAGGTCACTTATTCTATTAATGCGTTGTTTGCCATCTATAATATCAATATGACTATTTCTAAGTATTTGCAATTTATTCATTTGTTCCTTAGAAGACCTATTTTTCATATAATTTCTTAGTGAATAGTGTGCTTAAAAGGACTGTGCCACCCCAAAGTCAAGTTGTTTTTTTAAGTTATTCTTAAACAGCATTACCAACTGACTGTGTGTTGCATTATCCATTTTGTTCTAAAGTGGATCAATTCTCCGAAATTCCATGCTGTTTTGCTGCATTTATATGCAAATGAGCCACTCATGCATATTTGTGAGCTGCTTTGATGTGCTAATTAGGATTACAGTCTGCTTGGCTGTCTGCAATGTTATCTGGCAGATAGATCCCTCTCCCACCCTTATCAAGCACATTTAGTCGCACATTCCATTACAGGAAAAATCAATGTTAAATATTTCAGAAATTATTTACTTTAGCAAACAACTGCTAGTACAATGTATAGCCAGACTCTTTAAAATCAAATATACTTCCTATTGGGGTGGCAGACTCCTTTAAGGATTCTGGGTAGACATAGAAATATCTCTCAAATATTTGCCTCTGGCCCACCAAACAGTGCTAAATACTATGTAGATTTGATCTCATATCTGTGCTGCTCTTATAGACCATATCACCCATTAGGCAAAGTAGGAAGCGGCATAGGGGTGCCACCCTGTGAAGGGATCTCCTTTTTTAGCTTAAAAAACCCTAAAAAATAATGTCTGGTTAAAAAAAAGAAATACTGTAGTTCACAGACTGACCACTACGGGACGCCCACCTGGAACTAGAGTTTGGGCTGCTTACAGTTCCCTCACTCCTTCATCCCATGTGTTTCTTGCATCATCCTACAGGGTATACAGAGTGGACCAAAAGTGCACTAATTAAACAGAGGCAGCATTAGTAAGGTTATTAGTTGTTAATTATTAATCAATTATGTTTTTTTTTTTTTATTAATCCAGAGGAAGGCAAACAAAAACAAAAACCCCAGTGAGACCTAGCCAATCGTTTTAAAGGAAAAAAAAAATTCCTTCCTGACCCCAGATACTGGCGATCGGATTTCTCCCTGGATCAATAATGTCTCTCTAATTATCCATGATAACCCTGAATTCCCTTTTTAATTATAAATAAATCCAGTCCCCTTTTAAAGTTATCTATCGAATCCGCTGTCACCACCTCCTCTGGTAGAGAATTCCACTGATTAACCACCCTTACTGTGAAGAACCCTTTTCTTTCTTTAAGGTGGAATCTTTTTACTTCTAACCTCAAGGGATGTCCTCTTGTCAGTTTAAAACCTCTTGGCACAAAAAGCTCCCTTGACAAATCTTCATACTGACCCTGGATGTATTTATATAAGGTAATCATATCTCCTCTTAAACTTATTTTCTCTATAAAAAAGGCGTCCAATTTGGTTAGTCTTTCTTCATAACTTAGCCCCTCCATTACCCTTATTAGTTTTGTTGCCCTCCTCTGTACCTTTTTCAGCTCTAAAATGTCCTTTTTATGAAGTGGTGCCCAAAATTGTACTCCACATTCCAAATGAGGGCGTACTAGAGATTTGTATAGTGGCAGAATTATATTTGCTTCCCTGGCTTCTATACCTTTCTTAATACATGCTAATATTTTATTTGCCTTTGCAGCTTCTGCTTGGCTTTGAGCACTTATTTATAGGATTATAGGTATTTCTGGCTTAATGTTTATATGGTTACTAGCGACTTGCCCGTCAAAAATGACGGGGCAATAAAATTTGAAGCCATGAGAATGCTGTTTGACACACAATGTAAATCTTTTTGTACTCTGAGGACCTTAGCCACTCATTGCGAGCCTCTCCTCTCGCGTACTTTTGCTCCTCTGAGCACCTTCGTCACTCATCAGAAAGAGATATATATATATATCTATATTTAGTTAACTAATAATGAATGAATTAATTCTTGAATAAATTAATATACTATACCTATTTGTAATTAATATATCCAGCAAATAGCCTGAAGAGCGAACAATCTATTTGTATTTTCCAGCAGCATACAATGTCCAGTTTGAGGATTGGTGCCCTGATGATAAAGTGTAATGAATGTCCCAACTGTGCATTAGAAATTGGGTGCATGCGCGAGGGAAAACCGTTGGTTTAGTTGTGGAAAGTGCCATTGTAGCTTCATAATGTTATTAATGTGTTACGCGGCTCGCAAGAATTTTCAGTCATTTCGAATAGTGTTTTGTATGTCGTACCTGTATGAAAGTGCTACGCGTTTGGCAGTGTATTGTGCGGTCCGGGGTCGTGTAGCCTCATTTTCATTTCTTTCGGCACCCATTTTCTTTTTTGCTTAGGCAATTTTCGAGTGGTGAAACTCGGCAAAATCACCTTAAATTTGCGTTCTACCTCACTCCCGGATGTCCTGGCTGTTTCCCTATGCTGTGTGTGATATTTTTGTAGTATTTTTTGTGTTTTTATTTTTACGGTTCGGCTGTTAACCTCGTATATTTCGTATCTCTCGTATCTCGTGGGTTGTTTTTCCCGAAGTCCTGCGTCCTGGCGATCCCGCGTTTACTACGTTTTTGGTAGCTAAGTCCCGCGTGTTTGATTGCCTTCACCATCGCCATTGTGCTGCGAGTTTTAGTGCCTTAACGGCTTGCCTCACTATGCAAGGCCTTTGGCGCTCATCGCCTAACTTGGACGGACCACGCAAAGCAGGACGACATCTCGTAGTTTGACAACTATTATATGTGATAAGGGAAATGCTCTGTAGTTACTTATCTGAATGATTACAGGGGATCCTGTTTGCGTCTATCTTAATGAATAGAGGGAACCATTGCTGAAAATAGGTTTAAATAATCATAGTTGAATCCTAGCTGATAATATGCACATTTATAGGATTTTGGTTTAGGTTTATTATGATGAAGGTTCAAGTAATTGTGTGGACAGAGCCATTAGTGGGCCCTTCTTTAGGGGAACCAGTATTGCATAATCATGTTTTTTTTTTTCCACCTTTTAGATTTTTTTTTTTGTAGTAGCCCCTCCCTGTTAACCTAACCCAATCCACAACACTAAACACTACAAAAGTACACTAAAGTTGCTTGAGGGTCAAAGTTTTCATCCACCTCTTGCCATTTGTCCTTAATAAAAAGGTGGGGAAGTTACATAGTAATTGAGGTTAAAAAAAGACTTTCAGTCCATCAAGTTCAACCTTTTAAGATCTCCGCTGATCTGCAATATGCAGATTAGTTTTTAATTGTGATGTTTCGGTCATTGAACTGAGATGGTCTTCTCATTGAAGTCTAATGATATATGTGATCTGGTACAGACAGAGTAAATGTTTGAAGCTAGTATCGTTATAGAGAGATTACATCTTAAAGTGACATGGAAGATTTCTGGATTTCTCTAGGAATATAATATACCTACATATCTTTTTACATTTTGTACTTTATTATGAAGTGTTTGAAGTCTTGTTTTTTTTTCTGCCTAAAATCTTACAAATAGTTTCTAATTGGCAGCTTATGAAGATTATGTACAGGGGTTGCCCTGTTGATAGTAACCAATCAGTGACAACATTTACCAATAAGCTCCTTCAGAGAGATCACGGACAGGCTAATTTGAAACATTACACTTCACATTTTATTCACTGCATGAGCCAACAGCTACAAACAAATATTTTGGGTAAGAGACTTGGAAGTCTAACACATTGTGCTAGCCATTGGAGTCACCTATGTAGCTGTCATCTTGTTTATAAATCCAAATCTGGATTAAAGTGGAGAACTAACCCCCAATCACTTTATCACACTCAGTATCTAAACACACGCAGATTTCTCTCAAAACACAACTAATGTGGGTAGGATCTATGGTATGGACCTGGCACCTTAAAAGGACACACTTGGCAAGTATGTACCAAGCTTACAATATGAGTAGCTGTTTAAGCCATAAAACTTTTCAGAATATTAGAGAGAAAAAAAAATAATTATACATTTTGGAGGTGAGTGTGTTAACATTTATTGGAGACCATTTGCATAATTAAAGCTAAACATAACACTCCAGAAATTAAAACAACCCTCTACTTCTCACCAAATGAGCATGGATCCCTCTAGGTTCTGTCAGGGGCATCAATATTTATTTTTCCCAATCCAAAACTAGCTGTATGACTTTTTTCTGCCTGCGTAATTATGCTCTTAGACTCAGAGTTTTCAAGATCATTTGTTTGCTTTGTGTAGTGATCCTTTTTGATTAACTTTACAACATTTCCACAGTGGTGGTTTTTGCTTTTGTACATTGACATTACATATAAAAATACCTACCCCATATAAAGACCTTCTACTCAGAGCAGCAATATATATATATATATATATATATATATATATATATATATATATATATATATATATATATATTAAAAAATAAACAAACTAATGCAACTTTATAGAATCCAGCTAAATAACTCAATACATTGCTCACACTGGCAGGAGAATACATGAAACATTATGAAAAGATAAAGAGGATAATGTTACCCTAATAGCTATTTAACAATTAACCATTTAATATTCTCAAATACAGATACATAGTGGTATATTTACTGCCAGCTTCATATATTTAAATATTTGTGACCTGAGGTATTATGTTTTTATTTATTAATGGAAAGCTTTTCTTTTGGTATTGGATTTTACACCTTTGGAAGCTCTGAACTTTGCACTTTTATCCAGTTTGGTAAAATGATGAATCATAGCGTCTAATCCATACAGCTTTTGAAAAATATTGCAAACTTTGCGGGGGGTCCATTTATTCATCAAAAGAGGTGTTTAATATTATAAAATGGCTTATAACTAAATAACAAAATTATATATTTTTTATATTTGTTTGAATCAACTACATGCAAACTTTCATCTAAAGAAAAAAAAGGAAAACATTTTTTTTATATAAAATGTATTTTTAAATGTGCCGTATAATTAAAAGAGAATAGTCTTTTTAGTCCTGAAAAAACATAAGAAATGTTTAAGTGAATACAGTCTGGGAAACTAATTGAACACACACACACACACACACACACACACACACACTTCAGCTTGCAGAATGTCTCAGAGGTCTAGAAGAGCACATTTAAAAAAAGTTAAGCATCAGATAACGCATTTTACATGACAAGGGTTTTGATGTTTAATCCATGCATTTTTAAATAAGCAGTAAATATATCTCCTATGCTCTTTTAATGACACTAAACTAAGTTTAGTAATGTACAAGTTGTAGTCATGGGAAGAACCTACCAAATCCCCTAAAATATGCTTTATTAATATAATATACATGTAGCACAAGGCTCTCACCAGAATCCTGTACTGCTCGCTGTACATTAATAAGAAGGAGGGCAACAAAAATATGGTTCAGCTTAGTACCATTAACAGAAAATGTGTTATACCCACCTACAGTTTTGAAATTCTAGCCATGGACATGAGTTTGGCTATTGCACCTGTATTAAGAGTACACAGACATTACTTGTTTTGTAACAATTCTCCTGGCCTTCCTTGGCCAAATTTCAACCACACACACACACAACAGTTCTAATCCAGTTTCCTAATCACGTCTGTTGCCCCAGGTGTATTGAAATAAGGAAGCTGGGGTGTGTCCCATCAGCAATGTCTTGTCTGTATACATCATTACTCAGATGACTGGAAGGAGAGGCAGCATGCACTGTTCCTATGCTTACCCAACCCTTGCATTTTTAAGTTAGAGTGACATGGAATAAACTACATTTAAAATAAAACCTTTTTGTATCTGTTTAAAAACGTGTTAACAGAGGGGAAAAAAAAAAAAAAAAAGTAAAACCCAGCAGTTTTATTGAAGCAAAACATGAAATTGAGAGCATACAGAATAGATTGGCTGTCAGAGGGCAGTTAAGCTTCTGAAAAAGTATGTGTGCTTGGAGACCATATACTGCGAAAAAAAAAAAAAAAAAAAAAAAAAAGATACAAAATAAACCCACAACAACAATGTAGTGCATCAGATACTTTTTGTCCCACATGCAAACAAAAATGCTTACCATGTCCAGTTAATCTCGGTTTACCAAACATGCTACATATAAAAAAAGTATCCATCCCCATTGATTAAATTAAGGTATTATCAGACTATAGAACCATTCAACATAACATTTACTGGATGAATATGTCTAGTCTTGATATGAAGAAAAAAAACAAAAAAAAAAAACGACAATATAACTGTTAGACTTAAACAATGTAAAAATGTTACTGAGCAAAATGTAAATTGTTACTTTATGCAGAAGAGGGGTGTCTAAGTTTGGTCCTGATGGGCTGCACACAGGTCTGGATTTGAGTATTTCCTTTCTGTGCACAGGTCCATTAGCATTACTGAAGAAGCCATAGTCTCACCTGGGGGCAGATGAGATCTCCTCAACTCCAGGCCTATGTGTGGCCCACCAGGACAGAACTTGGACACCCCTGATGTAGAGAATTGAGCAAGAAAAAAAAAAAAAAAAAAAAATAGAAAAAAAAAAAAGTTACTTGAGGGATGTATTTGTTATTGTGCATATTTCTGCATCACCAAAAAGATAGATAAGTAGATTGATTCAGTACAGTGGTTGCTTTGCAATAGCTCAATCTGGGTTATTTCAAAATCTATTTAACCCCTGACCTGAAAGAGCAGCAAAATTGCTAACCAATGTATTCTCAAAAAGCATGGAAATAAAAAAATAAAATACAGACATAACACATACACTTTATAAAATCTCTCAACATTATGCTCAAACACCAATATTCCCTATAGGAGCAATTATGTGTTATACAAAAGTCTCAATGTAGTAACCAGTGAACTTGGTGCTATGGATGATAAATAATCTCCTTATAAAATGTACCACCCCATAACAATGTGCTGTGGATTTCCCCCTTCTAACACAACCTGGTGACACAGAATTTGTTTTGGCAATCACAGCTCTGGTATCTTATAGGAATTCAATAAAATGTGCCATAGACAAAACCGGTTTCAAAAAGAAACAAAAAAAAAAAAAAAAAAAAAAAAAACTTTGAGTAAGCTGAAAATTGGACAATGGCCCTATATAGGATAATCTTATTTATTTGGAAGGAAAAAAAAAATGAAATGTAATTCTGCATTTCTTAGTCTCCTGTCTCACACCCTGACCTTCTAGACTGTAAGGCATTGAGTAGGGCCCTCAACTTGGTTGCACCAACCCATCTTGCATTGTATTTCTATATACACCTTGTGTGTTTTTTCCTTTGTAATTGGCTTTTTGTGCTCATTATACTTTAATACACCTCTGATTCGTGCTACAGCAAATGCTGGCACTCCAATATTCATTTCCAGGAAACATTTGTTATGGATAAGTTATAGGAAGAACACTACTGTAACAAAGGGATCTGCAACCTAGGGCTCTAGCACTACAGATGAGATCACACCTTTTTTGGTTAGTCATTATTAGAAGGAAACAAGTTACAAACACAACATTAGCAGGACAAGAGTCATCTATTTTACATTAGTGACTGTTTTCTTAGTTTCATTTGTATTCTCTGCAGGTTACAACACTTGTCTCTTCTATTACACAGACTGTTTGGAGCAAAAGTTATGCCATTAGGAATTGATATTGTGCAATAGTTTTGTATTTAGGTTATAAAGATTTTCTTTGATACTCGTTTTGTTGATGTTTTGCTAATTACTCATTAACCAAAAGCTGCAACATCACCACTGTTCTGTATGGAGGGTGATTTCATTACACATATTCTGAGCCATACATTTATAGATGTATTACAGCACAATCATAACTCACTAGGACAAATAAAGATGTAAACAATCCCCCAAAAATGTAGGTATTTTTAAAGGGCAACTGTACTGGTTCAGCATTTATCAAAGTGAAAAGTTGTTTTAACTGTTAATTTGTAACCACAGTACTTCGTAGAAAGCCTCTCTTTAGCCAGGTTAGCGCATGCATGTGTAATTCTATATATATATATATATTTTTTTTTTTTATTATCTCCATTTCTATATCTATCTTTCCAAGTCAAGAGTTCGAAAATTAAGATAAATTACACTTTGTTAACAGTTCACCTACCGAGACATTTGGATATTTTAAGCTGTATTCAGAATGGAGGCCATCCAGTCCGAAGCAGATGAAGTGTTTGCAGCAAGATGCTACTTGAAGCTCTGTTCAGGGAGAAGATAGAGCAAAAACAAAACAAACAAAAAAAAAAAAAACAGGCCATTGTGTTTTGACACAAGCAAGTTTGTTTTTTGTTCAAGATAACCACTTATAACACTGTAAACTATTTGGTAGATTAAAATATGGGAATTATTATTATTTTTTTACTTTGTTAATTATAAATCTATTGTGGCTAGCAGTTAAATAGCTTTAACTGGGTTTTCAGTTATTACACAGGTGTAGAGAATTTGTAAAAAACACAAATTATTATTACACAGTGTGAATAAAATAAAAACAATTCTTTCAGCTTGAATCAGTCAGCTTCTGACAACAACATTATGGACACATTTTGAAATTCTATTGCCACCACAGCATATTTTGGTCATTAGTTAGTGGCAGGTGCAAAACAGGAAGTTATCTTCTGACAAATAAGATACTAGACCAATGGTTACCAACCTAGTCCTAAAATGTACAACAGGCCAGGATTTCCCAGCCTCAGCACATTTGCACCAGTATCTGTCTAATTAGTTTTACCAGGTTTGCAAAGGTAAGAACATTTGTAAGTCCTGGTCTGATCATGGACCATCATTAGATTGGAACCGGTGGCTTAAGTAGTATCAGGACATATTCACGTTGACAACAACAATATCACTAGTGCTGCGGGATCTTTCCAATTCCTATATTCCATGGATGTTCTTTTCATATTTTTGACATCCTCTCCTCACACCATTGAACTGGCACCACAGTATGCCATACAAAAAAAACGGGAGTAATGTAGCCCAGTGAGAATACACACTTACTATAACATACAAACATTTTATACTGTAGATAAAAATAAAAAAAAACACCCAAAGCCAAATTTATGAGTTCAAGGCATTTGCAAGTAGCTAATAGAATAAGGGTATTAGTCTGGAGGAACAGGGTGCGCTAACTCATAACCCAATAGTTTACATAGAAGCTTGGTAGTGTGACTAAGCAGCAAAGGAGTCTAGTACTTTATTAGAGCTTTAAATGGAGTCAATAAGAACATTTTAGATATTTTTAAAATATGGTAGACTCAAATTCTTTATAAAACGATATGTCTTAAAAAAGGTAATTTTAATCATTTTTATACAATATTTCCACAACATTTCTTAGAAAAAGATGTTCAAATAGACAGATGCAGGTTTTCATTGCTTCCAAAAATGATTTAATACAAAAAAAAAAAAAAAAAAACTTCATACAACACAATTATTCATATAAAAATCCACACATACAAACAAGCAGGAATCTTTTTGAACCAGAGGTCTTCTATACGCACCCATCTTAAGTTACACTTTGATGTATGATGCCATTACTAATGCAGGATCTTTCCTGTTCACGGGTTGCCAACAGGCAAGGTCCCTAATGTGCTGCTGAATCCTAGAACATAGGTTACTACAGGTGGTACAATGTATTGCTATAAGCCCTTACAGAGAAAATATTCTTTATAGAAAACAGCTAAAAAAAGTAAGAGGGACAGTTACCACAACAAGAAGTGTGTTTCATTTTAAAGAGCAAGTGGATATATATTGCACTAGCATTATCTTTACAGCAATTCATTCCTGAGAAATAACATTGTTCTTTGCAATATGCAGCTCCATATCCTAGTACTTGATAAGTGTGGGGGATGTGAACCTGAAACCCCCAAAGTTTTTCATCTTGTTGGTCACCACAGGGAGAAACCAGCAAAATAACTAGCACATCAGAATAAGCAATTAGTATTAGGGAGCTGCTAATTTGCATAAAAATGGAGCACAAAGGGAATTTCTCAGGAATGATCTTTAAAAAAAATGGCTAATACAATAGTACTTTTTTTATGCTAAAAAAAAATAAATACAAGACACCACAACAACTGGATTTTGGGGTGACAATCCTTTAAAAAAAATTAAAATTAAATATCCTTAAATATTTTCTGCCTGATTTCTACAATACAATAATTACTAGTGGGAACTGTGGGAGGGAAAGAGTTAATAGCCATTTAAGCAATCTAGTACCCTGTAATTATATTAAGGCAACCTGTTAACCCCTTCCTCTACTGGTGTTCGTTTTATAAGGCAGAGACAATTCCAGCATGATATACAGGGGACCATCCAGCAACTCAGAGGTTACATTTAAAACTACTTCTAGAATGATTGGATGTACATTATGTGTAATCTTTCAAATTACAGCTAAACAGCATGCATAATGGTCAATAACGTTTTTAAATCAGCATATTAAAAAAAAGTGTAAATAAAAGCAATATGAAGACATGTAAATGGGTCTTGTAATAGGAGCATTTCAACCAGAGAAACTTTACAGTCCATGACAGCCAGTCAGTGCCTGATCATCAGAAACAGGTTTAGCCAGACATATCATATAGTCCTCACTGGGTTACCTACAGTTAAAGTGCTAGGTGTCTTAAATATGTATACAGTTAGGAATCAATACAAAAAGTCAGAAGGATGTTAGAAATTGTTCCTGTTACTTACAGTTGAGATTCCAGTAAACAGACTGCCCCCCCCCCCAAAAAAAAAAAAAAAGAAAAAAAGGGAAGCTATGCATTTTAAACACACACCCCAATAATACATCTTTGGTCCCAATTCAGGCAGTCATGCTGTGCAACTCTGCAAAAATAATTTAAGCCACTTTAGAGTTGAGAAATCCTGAATCCTTATGGAGTATCATTAACAATGTCACTGCCAGAGGGGGTGGCAATGTTTTGCCCTGCAATGCATTGCTAGCCCCTCTCCCAGTGAAAGGGTTAATATATATATACTTTACTAGGAGAAATGTCAGTGTCACTGGACAAGTAGTAGCCAACTCAGTGGAGAAATGACTGGATCAGTTATCTGCAACTCCAAGATACAGTACATTGAATAAAAAGGCTGGGGAGTAGGTATGATCATTATTAGGTGTTTAGATGGGGCAGGGTTTGCAGTTTGTCGTCCAAGTTGCCATCTTTAGCTGTGGCTATCTCCACTCCTCTAAGCCACTCAGTACATCTCCTCATCAGACCCTCATCATCCACCCTCAGCCACATATCATCATCCTCATACTCCTCATCATCATAGCGGTGCTGGTCATTTAGCAGGGAGATCTTGATCAGATCCCTTACATCTGGAGGTGCCCTTTGTAGGGGGCTGAGGAGCTGAATGGCATCAGCTTTGGTCCTGGGGCACCTCACTGGGCTGCAGGCAAAGATCCGCTTGGTGTTGGTTGGCACACCTTGCTGCTGCCTTTGTAGAAGCTGCTTTTCAAAGTTCCTCCTCTGTATAATAAGAATGGCTTCAGGTGCCAGGCACAGGGAAAAGGGGCCACTCTGGTGTGGAGTGGAGGCAGTGTTACCCGGCTGGGGTCTTAGTATGTGTTGCCTCTGAGGTTGGTGAAGGTTTGTCATGGATTGGTGTAAGCAGGCGCCATGGTGCCTAAGGTGCTGATCTCTCAATATGTCTTGTTGCTTTCCTATCCTGGGGTTGTGGAAATCTCCAGAAAGATCTGGTCTGGATCTGGAAAATGCTGCTGTGCGTGGTTTCATCACACTCTCATAGGATCCAGTGATCCCCCTGGGAACCTGGTCCTGAAGTCTCCTGGCTGGGTGCAGTAGGTCCTCATGCTGGTGGCTGGCAATAGTTGCCCTCTGCCTCCTTGCCATCTCCCTCCTCAGAGTTGCTGAAGGCCATGAGTTAGACAGCTCATCTTTGTCCATACTTGCTCTTTTCACATCATATAATGGCTGACCAGAAGTCCGCTTTAGCGGAGCCCCAGAGGAAAGCATTTGTTGGGGCTGAATTATTGGAGGAAAGGGCATTGCTCCAGCTCTTAGTGCCCACTTGTGGATCATATAAACATAGTATATCCCTCCCAGCAAAAAACAGGATCACCTCAGTCACTCCATGGGCTGGCTCACACCTGTAGGAAGCTCTTGGATTTTCAGGTAATCTTATATAGTAACTTGAGAGATCCAAAAGCCCGAACAAGTAGATCTAGTGGAGACACAGCACCCACTGCAGCCCAGCTCCTGCTTCCTTTATTGCAGTACAGCTAAGTTGGGCTGAGAGTTTCACCCCTCCTTATATACATTAGCATTCAGCAATTGGGGGGTGGAGCTCACACAAGAGTGCAGCCTCTATACACACTGCCATGTGACAATATGCACTTGTACAATATGCCTAGTAATGTTATAGTTGCATTTTGCCATTTATATTTCTTTATATCACTCCCTGCTCATCTGAATTGCACATGGATACATATTATCTTTAGTTTATTCAATTAAAGACACAGGTGACTTAACCCCTGCATCAGTCTTTCTAATTCTCCTTAATCAATCTAGGCTGACATTGCCTATATCTAATTAAGATTATGTTGGCAATTAAGTTGCTAAAATACAAAAACTGAAAGGTTTTAATAGCAATTGTAACAGTTCTGTAGCCTAAATAAATCAATTACTTTTTTAAAATATGTATAGGACAGGATGAAAACATTCAAATATGTCAAATGATTTGATAAGGTTCAGGAAGGAATTATTTTCCAGAAAAAAAAGAGGAATGCTGAAAAAAGAGATCTTATTTTTGGGAGAGAGATTTAGCAATAAAAGTGTTAACAAAAAAGTTAGTAGGTAAATGGAATGGCCTTCCAGCAGAAGTGGTAGGTTATTCAAAGTAAGTTAATTATTAATTAAGAATGCAAGAGATATGCATAAGGCTTGGATTTATTAAATCAATTTGAAGGTAGGTAGAATGGGCAGACTAGGAAGACTTTTTTTAGAAGGCTGACATCAGAAAAATGGTTCTTTTTTGTCAGCAGCATATTGTTAAAATGCCAAATTATATGTAAATACCAGAGACAATCTAGATATGGTCTAATTTGAAGGAAAAAAAATAAAAAATGAATGATAAAAATGATTCTCAGCACAGGGAATATACACCAGTCACAGGAATAAAGGGACATGAAATATCTTTAGGTTTTGCATCAGAGAGCATTTCATAATGTGTTGCAGTGTATTTCTTTTTTCAAACAAAGGTCTCAGATCACAAAAAAGGTATTCAAACGTTTAACTGCATTTGAGGGCTTGCCCTACACCAGCCAATGAGACCTTGAGGCTAAAGTATGATCTGTTCATTTCCTGTTCGTTTCATCGAAGTCTAAACAGGTTTCACTTAAAATGTTTTCAGGCTAAAAATAACTTTTGTAATTTTTAAATGTTTTAGGAAAAAAAAGCAGTTGTGTACCACGTCCTCTTAAGTTTTTCAGGTATTCTACCATATTATATTGTTATTTAGTCGTTCAGTTGTCTCTGACTCTCCATGACCATATGGACAGCAGCATGCCAGGCACAACTGTCAGCCACTGCCCCTTGAGCTCTCTCAAGCTCATGTTCATTTCCCTCAATGACCGTATCTATCTATCTATCATTGCATTCTTATTATATACTAGTCGTTTACCCATCATAAATGATGGTATAATATTACATATGTCTCTTTTCCGCCCTCGTGTCTCCTCTCCCCCTCCTCTCCCTCCTGTGTCCCTTACCCCCTCCGTCTCTTCCCACCTCCTCCCTCCTGTCTCATTCCCCCTTCCTCCCTCCCCTGTGTCCCTTTCCCCCTTTCTACCCCCCATTCCTTGCGCACTGCGGCATGTACGGAAATCCATACAAATAATTTCTGGAGCGTTATACACGCTTTAAAAACTATGTTAGTGATGTTGCAGTATTTCATGGATTTAGCTGTACTGGTAAACTGACAAACAACTGCTGTAACATATAAAAACATAAACCTGAATTTAAGATACATTTTAGAAAATGGTGAGCCATATTATTGTAAAATCTCTCCCATGCTGTTTTTTTTTGTGTTTACCAGTTTGAACCTATCATAAACATTATATAAGAATATTAAAGACATCTAGATATTTTTTTAATAGTTTGCTGGTTTATGATTTAATTAAAAACAAGACTAATTGTATTATATAGGAAAACTGCACGTTGAAAAAATAATTATGTATCACAATTTTTGATAAGTAATCAACTTCGTACAAGCCTATTGCTTCCATGTTACAACACACCTTTTAGATCATGAGATCTAGAACATCAAACTGTATCATATCAGTTTCTGCATAACTAGAAATATAAACCTGACAGGGTTGTTATGGTTTAGTCATTCAGTTGTGTCTGACTCTCCGTGACCCTATGGAACACCGTACACTAGGCATATCCTGTACCCATCCTCATGTTGCTGCCATGGTAGAAGGAACAGAACAGCTACACAGCCAAGGCTCGGATACCATTCCTAGAAGTACGGAGACACCTCTTGGGCTGAGCATTAAGCTTTTGTATACACATATTTATGAAGAAACAAATAATAAAAACACACATAGAATAAAACTGCACCAATTGGTTAGACATGAAACATCTTTCTTTTAAATGGTTAATTTAAGGATATTGTAACAAGTAAATCCCATATGTGCCTCAGTTCCTGAAATGTGTGTATCTATCTATATCTATATATACACACACTTTAGTCTCAGTATTGTAGACATGATGTTTATGACACCTCAGAGCATTGTTCAGTAAATGTGACCCTTAATGTCATCTTCTGAGACTTTTCACTTTGATCTTTATCCTTTCAACTAACTGTAATTGCATTATTTTGTTTATGAGAACAACACAAGCTTATTAGTGTTGTGTAAAAAAAAAAAAAAAATATCAGGAAAACGCTGTCTATGTTTAACATGCAAGGACTTGTACCAAACACATACAACGTATGTTACTATATACAGATCTCGCTGTCTAGGTTAGGAGCAGGTGGCACTTGGACGTCTACTAGTGCTTGTTAATTTAGTCCCGCACCCAAATTCTGGGAGCTGCAAATCCTGGACCCCTGATAGGATTGTACACTTTTCTAATTTGATCATGGCCATATTTGTGGTACCAGATGGCCCTGTGCTAGTGGTTGACAAGCCTGTCCTCAGGTATGTGAATATCCTTATTGAGTACCGGTGTCAATCAAAATGACTGGACCATTCATTAGTATGACAGAATGGAGACCGGTAAATCCACAAAACCTGGCTGTTGGTGATCCCTGAGGACATCCACTGCCCAAGGGCAAATACATTATAGCAACCAATTGCCTGCTTTGAATATCCCTATTGATCAGCAATATGGAATATGTTGGATAATAACTGCATATGCCAACCCATTCAAACAGGAAATGCTTCTTCTCATTAAATCTGGTAAGAAATTGCATTACATGAGGGATAAGCACTTATTTTTTCTCATAGCTTTCTGCCCTTTGTGACTGTATGTAATAGATAAGCCACAGACATATACATTTCAATGAAAGTAGCTTCAGCAAACAAGGCTCTCAATGCAACTCAGGATCGGAGAGGCCAGAATACTTCTAATAACGAGGGTAAAGGTCCAGGATTTAGAGACACTAGTTCAGTGATGAGTTCAATCACTTTGTTGTATTTGTGTACCACTGATATTCAACAGGGGGATATTTACTAAGCTATCACTGGACCTGCAATGGCATCTACAGGAAAGAAAGAAAATATTCCTCTGGTGTTCTTAAAAACTGGAGTTCAATAGACTCTTTAACATATTTTGTCTGTTCACCGGACCATCAAAAACATGTTTGCTCTACCTCAGCCAGTTCTCCTTTACAGTAAGAGGCTCACACCTGCTTCTCAACTATTCCCAAGTAACATCCCAGGATGTTTATTCCTTCACTATGCCCTATAACTGAAAATATTTGTAAAGTGTGAACATGTACGAGGGAAGGAACTTTTAGGACACTGCTTCAGGTTATATAAATTTGGCTACATTATTGAAGCATTTTTTATTACACTATGTTTGTGTTTTTTTAATTATTCAGTGGAAAACAAAAGATAATATAAGGTGCTGCAATCACAAATATGTATATCAGTAACTGCATTCATATATCATTTTGAGAGAGGTTTTAAGTCCATCTTTTTGGTCACTGCAGTAAAATGATAGCATTAATATGTTTAAGGAGACTTATTTCCCAGTTAAGAACTCTGTGATGGTGAAGATTACATTTGTTTAATCTGAAGATTCCATGATACAGGCAGTCCTCGGGTTACAAACGAACCCAACTTAAGAGCGGGCTCTCAATGCTTTTTGTATGAGTTTTTTATGTTATATTTGTTTGAATTAAAAGAAAGTGCACAATAGATTCTGTAACTTACGACAGGCATTACTATGATTGCACTGTATTATTACCACATATGAGGTATTATAATATAGTTATTATTCATCAGGGATATCAGTGATCCAACATATACAAATATGACTTAAGCATGTTCTCAGGAATGGATCTGGTCCTTAACCCAGGGACCACCTGTACATGGCATTTTTACTGCAGCTGTGTCCGATACTGGGGTACAACAATAATACATTCCCCTGGGTTGAGATCTCCCCTTGCAAATTTAGACTAAAATGGAAAATAAGGTTGTTTTCCTGCTTTTGCTTCAAGATGTCTCATTCCGAATTTGGAAACAGTGTATATGGATATTTACTATATACTTACAAAAATATCACCAATTTCAGGTAGCCTGGCGTGCTCGAGAAAAAAAAAAAAAAAAAAAAAAACTTGGGCAAAGTTAAAGATGACTTCAAATGGTTTCCTTGCATGCTTGGACATTGACATTACGGCACAGGTTTTAAAAATGTAAGGAATTCCAATAGTTCACAACATATTCAGAGTAAAGAATACAATTCAAACACGTATTTGTTTTCTGCACATACTTTACCAAAAAACATGACTCGATAGAGTTTACAAGTAGGACAAGTAATGGCATTCGGCCATTGTGTTGTATCCAATGAGAAATTAGTGTGGCTTACTATCTGGTACTGGATTCCTAAATATGCCACGGACGCCTGTGTACTAGACAACACAAAATGTTATTGTAAATTACTGAGGGAGACTCATGGTTTCATACATTCTGCAACAATAAGTTCTGAAACTAACTGTAAAAAAACAAACAAAAAAGAAAAACAAACAAAATATATAATACAAGTATATTTTAAGCTCCTCAGAATACCAATTTACTCTTCTTCGTTGCTCTTTCTTTGGTATGAAATCAGTAAGGAAACAGGAAATGTTGGTTTTATTTATAAAAAAAATTACAAATTGAATATTATACATCTTTTTGTTCAATGTATTGGTGTGAAGATTAGTAGAAATTAGCATACTATATATTCCAGGATAAAAAGTTCACAAGGATTTTATTTTAGGGCAGAACATAAATTTAAATATACTTATATAATAAACCAAATCTGCAGTATTCAAATACAAACGTCATTAAAGTTTTGGAGTGGACATGTTATTTAAAAAAATGAAGACATCTTTCAAGTCTTTCTACTTGAATTTATAGCAAGTATCAAATTCTTTGAGTGCAAATCTTATCATACTGCATTTACTCAATATGCATTTATCTATTATAATATAATAAAATTATGATTTTTTTTATATCACATCAGGAAAAGATACAATACAACAATGCAATTACAAAATCAATGTGCGTAATGAAAAGAAATACAGTTTGGTTTAGTTGGTATGTACAAAGCAAATGTGAAATTACATTATTATGTAGCATTCAATGAAAAACAAAATGAAACCAAGCTGGTATCCCAAAAAAGTATGGCCTGGTGAAGTGGAAGTTCTGTTTAGCGGTGATCTTGAGTTTCTTCAATTTAAGCAGCTGGTGAAACACTTTATTATAGCATCCCTATTGAGGTAAAGAAAGAAAAACAGAGAAATGTAACTTGGCATCAAGTAAATGCAACACTACACAGTAAAATGGTATCAATAAATACTGGCTGTTCCTTCACCAGGTCAGTAGAGGTTTCCAACTCACGGTGAGGACTACATCTTAAAATAAAAATATTCCAAGGTAAAACCCAAGTGGAGAGGTCTCCACTTCAAATAAACCTGTGAATCACCCTCAATGTAATGATCTAGACACCAACCTGTAACCACAAAGTATCCTTTAGAGGACAATTGTTCACGCAACAAGGTTTAAACAGATTATTTTATAACCAATTAGTAATAAAATCAGTATTTTTGAGAAAAAAAAAGCATTACAGCCTGTAAAACACATACTTGAACTTTAGGGTTTCCAAATTCTTAAAAAGATTGGGATAAAAATACAGTCCATAATTTGTAACCTGGTAAGAGGAGGAGAGATGTGCTGACGGTACTCAGGAATTTATAAACCTACACTTCTGTATCTTTCTAAAAGTTATGTGTAGTATTAGTATTTTTATAATAATAATGGTTAGATGTTTTTTGAAACCCAGACGTTTAGAAAAAGGATATATTTCACCAAACGTGTATTTCTATGAAATATATAAACAAGCATACGGCTAACATTTTTGGACCTTACTTAATCAAATAGGAGAGAATTGTTAAAATAAAATAGTTGATTCTACTAATATTAGTATGTGAATGTTTTAACTAATGATAAGCTAGAGGTGGACAAACTCTGGTCTATGGACCATCAATGGTCTGGCGACCATCATCCAGGTGATCCACAGTACAACTAAACACAAAATGTAAAATAATAAAAAAATATGTGATACATATGGTAAAGACTTGAATGGAACCAGCTGCCTGGAAAATATATACAAGGTGACTTCTTGTCTGTATAATTATCTATAAACTGGTTGGATCAATGTCAAGAAGATGTGAAACATCAGCAGGGATGGAAATAGTACACTTATCATTGGTGCATTTCAAGAACACTGAAGATTTTTGTCTAATATTCAAACATTTTAACTTTTTTTTATTAGTTTTTTGTGCACAATGCTGCATAGAACCCATTTGGTATATGACCCTATCGTATTGCACCTTCCAGTGTATCAATATAAGATCATTACCCTACACTTCTATTACGTCACTTTTTATTTTTTAGAGGATTACAGATTGTGCCCCTATGCAATATTGTGATTTGAAGAGGAACTAATGTTTTGGGTTGGAGAAGCTATTGCTGGTCCCACTTTTTGTATATATGTATATATTTATTCATGCAAATTCCCCATTTTAGGTGTTTTGTTAATTAATGAAGTTTACATATTTTTTTGATTTGCTACAAAAGAAATAGAGTTCCTTTCGAGTCCTATTGGGTGGTCCTTGGACCATAGCTTTTCCACATTGGATTTCTGCTAGATTTTTGTCTGATACAGCTTACATGAAGTGTTTTCTTTTCACAGTAAATAGAATACCTGACCAACCTACCTGGCAAAGGGAATGTAAGAAAGGCTGTACCTGCAAAAACAGAAGAGAAAGAAATAGGTTACTAGGCAACATTATCTTGAAGGAACGTCAAGTTGAAATGGCAAGATAAAATAAAAAAGGCATTTCTTTTTCTTTTTTGAAGGCGTTTTTTTTTCTGTTTTAAATAGATTAAATAATAGTTGTATCCTTCTCAATGTAATTATAATATTAAGCTTACACTCTTACCTTCTAGGGCCTACTGACTTCCTTCTGGGTTTCCCCTCATGTTACACCAGTGACCTAAAGCCACATTAACTGGGGGAGGGCGTTATACTATCAGTGTCTCATGCTGCTAAGAATGACATCCTGTGTGGCACTACTGTGAAGTCCCTCATGTGGGTGTAGTTTTAGGTCAAAGGATGTGAAACATGGCACCCTAAATTAGAGAAAACAGGAAGAAAGGGCTGGAGGTTTCTTAGAAGTGAAGTGTACATTTTAGATAAGTTTTTTTTTTTTGCGTCGTTCAGCCATTTACTCATGGATCATAACACGCCAGGCACATCTTTATGTCCATGGTCAGGATGATCCTCTAGGTTTTCATTGCAGAGATACTGGAGTGGGTTACCAGTTCCTTCTGCAGTGGGCCACAGTATACCACTCCTGGTATTCCTTGGTGGTCTCCCATCCAAGTACTGACCAGGCCCAACCCTGCTTCAGAATTGTGTGACCTCTTGGTTCCCTGACTGGAATTGAACCCAGGTTGCAGTGTTGAAAGCACCAAATCCTAACCACTGGATCACCAGGGAACCCTATAGATCACAGTTACATTGAGGATAAAATTAAGTAACCTAGTTAACAAAAATAGTATCTTAAATACCTATAAGCCAAACGCTCTTTCATAATTTTTTTTTGTTTAATAAAACGCTACTTCTGTATAAATTCCTTTTCATAAAAGATTTGAAGTAAAAAAACATTTTACTCAAACTTATCTATTATATAAATGCAGACCTTCTTTAAACCTGTAAGGCAAAGTCATAAAACAGAGACATTTTGAATTGTATATAAAATGACGACCAACGTATAATATAGTAATAGTAACATGCGTTATTTTCGCCCACTGTTTTGCATGATACTGTGCCTTTAAGAACTATCCCCAACCTACAAAATCAACATTTTTTTTGTTAAAAAGGGATTAACAACACTTTTTAAACAGAACATCCTTTTAAAGAACACAACGTGCAGCCAAAAACGCCCCAACAAACCGCTCCAACAGTCTTAAAAAAGACAAAGGGATAACCAAGTACGAAAATAAATCAACCTTTATATCTCAGGGGTGCAAAATAAAGAAAATGACTTTTGTGACAACACATTTACCGGTTTGTACCTCAGCCCACGGTGTTTATTTCCTGTATCATAGATACAGTACAGTGAGGGTGGCCTGTGGATAGCAATGCACTGGGACGGAGCTTCTTCAGAACATACCTGCACCCTGTGTATTGCATTGGGTCCTAGCACCTCTACCTTGTCATGGTGAAGGGGCTTGTGTACTTCAATAAAGCTGTGAGCTATACTATGTAGAGTCACCCAAGATAGGCAGGTCATACAGAGAGGTCAGACAAATCGCAGTTCATTTGAAAAGGAACTGGCAACCCACTCCAGTACCTTTGCCATGAAAACCTTATGGACTGGCACAACCAGACACAAAATGTGCCTGGCATCCTGTGGTCCATATGGTGACGGAGAGTCGGACTCAACTGAACGACTAAACACACACAGCTCCACCTATTGTTTATGGACGGTCGGATATTTTAATGAAACTGCCTCAGCCACGTTGCCGAATTACTGCCCAGACAGCTTTTACTTGGCTAGTACATCTATAACTATAGACACGCTATATGTATAAGCTACAAGAGGCAGACCTTTACAGGGACTGTTTGGAAGATTTCAACCAGAGCTTTTTAAGCACTTGCCTTAAATAATATGCAAGTAAACACTTAGGTAGTTTATTTTAATATTAAAAACAGGGAACCTTCAATGTCTCTTTAATAACAATTTGGGCCAGTACCAGAACTGGAATAGGATAACCCCATCTTAGAAACTCATTAACAGTACATGCATATCACAAAAGCAATGTGTGGATCAACATTATAAGCAGATAAATAGTGAATTGTTTACATAAATGATTAAGGACAGCAAGGGCACTGCAGCTCTAATTGATTTTCTCCTAATGGAAATTCCTTGTCTTTCTGTTCCTTGCGTTACTTATAAGAAGCTGCCAATCTCTCATCGTAATCCTGTATGTTAGCCCAAGCTGTTACCACGACAATTTGTAGATGTTTTGCAATAAATCAAACAGATGAGCATTACGCGACTACTCAGGCAAACGGGAACCGGCCATTACAAGGATCATAAAATCCAGCTCCAATAAAAACTGCTTTCATCAGGCTTTGTTTGAAAGTATTTGCTGAGATTCTTGAAGGTTTATATGGTTTTGTTTTTCTTTTAAAACATAAAAAAAAGTTTAGTGTGGTCTTTCATCTGTCTCTGAACTTTTTGCATGTACCTAACCAGAAAGAAAGAATTAGGCTTTCAAGTGCTGGAAAAAACCCAGACACCTTTGGGCTTTGGAGACTCCTTAATAACCTCACTGAGCACAAGAAGTCACAGGTTACAATAAACTAAAAAGAGCAAAATACAAATTTGTAATAAACTGAAAAACTGTTTTCTTAGCAAAATTCTTACTTTTAAGTTTATTTTATTTATAATGTTTTTACTCCTCCTCAGCATATTATTGACATTGTATCTGAAGCTTTGCAATTGACCAGACAGTTTTAAAATTCCTTAAAATGCTATAAATTATAAAATACAACCTTGGCTTAGAGAGAGTAATTTATAGCACAAGATATACACTCTGAAAGAAGCTTTATACTTTGGGGAGGGGGCAATCATATAAAAATGCTATTTTATTAAATAAAAATAGTGAGGTAGCCGTGAGTGTCCTCTGAATTGATAAAGGGAGGTTATCTCTCAAAAGCTTGTCATAATAAATGAACATGTTGGTCCAATAAAAAAAGGTAACATCCTCATCGTTTAGCATATGGTGAGCAAAAGAGTAAGAGAAGCACTCCACTGTACAAGAAAATAAATAGTAAATAAAATAAATAAAAAAGTATTTCTCATTCAGATTTCCCAGAAATACAGTCATTGTACTGCACTCAGGGAGACTGGGCATGGTCATCCAAATGAGGATACAATGCATCTTACCCTTAAATCCCAAATACCATTTTATACATGGCTCCCTTTAAGCATATGTTCTCTGTACCACACAACCTATTTGCAGCACATTGACTGTATTTCTGGGACACCTGAGTGAGAAAGTAATTTATACATACCGTATCTGCTCGAGTATAAGCCGAGGCACCCATTTTACCACAAAATCCTGGGTAAAATGCTAATGACGCGGCGCACATGTGATGTCACATGCGCGCCGGGTCAAGGAGCGGAGGCCGGAGCACAAGCAGGTAAGTGTGGGGAGAGGTACTTAGGGGGTTTAGGTTGAGGAAGGGGGAGGGAAAGACACACGGCGGGGGGTTTAGAGAGACACGGGGGGGGGGGGGGTTAGAGAGACACGGGGGGAGAGTGACTCGAGTATAAGCCGAGGGGGCCCTTTTTTGCCTTAAAAAAGGGCTGAAAAACTCGGCTTATACTCTAGTATATACGGTACTTTCTTTTTCTTTTAGAATTCACTTTTGTTATATATTGAGGCCTCCTTGGGGGGCTCCAAACTGAAACATGTACCTCTGCTTGAGTACTAGAACATTAGTGTCTTTAAATTAAAGCACATTTCATGAAAAATGACCATTACAATATAGGACAACAACTGCACATAGAGCTATTCATCCTACAAAACCACATTGGTATTGTAAGGGAATGTATATTACCAAAAAGCAAACACACACAAACAACTTACCAGGTCATTGCTAAGAACTGCAGGATACAAAACAGAATTGCCAGAGCTTTCTTCCCCCACTGAATTAAAATATATAAAAAAAATGTTTTTAGTCAAGACTCGTATTAATAATGTACAGTTACATATGATGAAATATAGTTTGATATATATTATTGGGCAATATTTTGCATGCATACATTTCTATTAAAAATTAACTCACTCATTTATACTCATGGCATACAGTGTCAGCTACTACACCTATTGATTTATGGCTCAGGACGCCGTGCTGAGGTTAAACACAAGAACATGCTTTTTATAATGGTATAAAACAAGCAAATAAATCCATAAGCAATCAGACTGGCGCTGTGTATGTGTAATAAAAAAAAGCAATGCCTTTGGGCTTCTTGGCATAAGGACAACTAGGTTTATGAAAGTAGGTTTATTTACCGAAAATCAATTTTTAGCCCTTGCAGGCTGTCCTGATCTCCAGATTACGGTTTGTGGCCAATAGCGGTTTACAAACAGCCTGACACTGTTTAGAGGAACATGTCTGGTGTGTGTAATATATATATACATATACACAAAACAACTAAGTCAGAGGTGCTCATCAGAGAATGAACCAACCTTAATCGGTTAGTTCTATAGCCATGATAAGCCACTCTGAGAGCAACCTCTTTTAGCTCACTTGTGCCCTTCACAGGGAGAAATATCCTGTAGTATATTAGTCTGACCCACTCACTAGAGTGACCCAGCCCCGAAATATCAGGCAATGCTACCCTGAACAGGAGAAACAGCAAACCCCAGATGCGTTTCGGCCTTTATGGGCCTCGTCAGTAAGGTGCAGCTGAAGCAAGGGGTCCACGTCTGGAGTCCCCTATTACCCTTAGGGAGACTAAACCCTAAACCCTAAAAAATTACTAAAACATCACAGACAGAAGGGTGCAACAGCCAGGATGTCTGTGAGTGAGAAGGAACGCAAATTTAACTCTATTTAGACGATTTTCGCCACTCTGACCGTGCAAAACACTGCCAAACGCGTAGCACTTTACACATCACACTATAACATACAAATTACACTACTACAAAAGCCGGAAAATGCTCACGAGCCACGTAACACATTAATAACATTACGATTATACAATGCCACTTTACACAATAAACCAACGTCTTTACCTCGCGCACGCAGCCTATTTAGAATGCACACTTGAAACATTCATTACACTTTAGAAGCAGGGCACTAACACTCACAATGTATATTCTATGCAGACGCAAAATACAAACAGATTGTTAGCTCTTCAGCCTATTGCTCGCTGGATATATCAATTATAAATAATTAAAGTATATTAATTAATTTAAGAAATGATTCATTATTACTTAACTACATATACATAGAAATATATATCTCTCTCAGAGGACCAAAAGTACATGACAGGAGAGGCTTGCAAGGAGCGCAGAAGATCCTCACACTACAAAACGGTTTACATTATGTGTCAAACAGCACTCCCATGCCTTGAAATTTTATTGCCCCAACATTATATATATATATATATATATATATATATATATATATATAAAATATTTAAAATTATGAAAAGATGTAATGTTGTAGTGTATAATTGTTTCATTAAAAGTACAAATGACTGCATACATATTTCATGAACTTACCCAAAATACAGCGCAGAGAGTCAAAACTAGACAAAGCTGTAACAAAAAAAAAGTTTAAATTAAAAATATATATTTTTTTATGTTTAGATAAGATCCTTTTGAAATCATCACAATTTCCATTAGCATAAATGAAAAGATGAAAATGAAAAGAGACATGGGGGAGGGAGAGGCATGGGGGGAGAGAAGGAGACATGGAGGGAGAGGCATGAGAAGGGAGGGAGAGGCATGAGAAGGGAGGGAGAGGCATGAGAAGGGAGGGAGAGGCATGAGAAGGGAGGGAGAGGCATGAGAAGGGAGGGAGAGGCATGAGAAGGGAGGGAGAGGCATGAGAAGGGAGGGAGAGGCATGAGAAGGGAGGGAGAGGCATGAGAAGGGAGGGAGAGGCATGAGAAGGGAGGGAGAGGCATGAGAAGGGAGGGAGAGGCATGAGAAGGGAGGGAGAGGCATGAGAAGGGAGGGAGAGGCATGAGAAGGGAGGGAGAGGCATGAGAAGGGAGGGAGAGGCATGAGAAGGGAGGGAGAGGCATGAGAAGGGAGGGAGAGACATGGAGGGAGGGAGAGGCATGGGGAAGAGAGGCAAAGGAGAAAAGGGAGACACATGGAGGGAGGGGAACATGGAGGGGGGGGGGGGGGGGGGCACAAATGAGCTAAGAGGCTGCTCTCTGAGTAGGTAACCAGACCTATAGGACAAACCTAGTTAGGTGATGCTTATTCTCAGTTTGAGCACCTCTTTTTTTGTTAAGATCTCTTACTTAACTAAATATGATAATGTGAACAATGTTAGAAAACAAAAATCTTACACACAACCTTTATAAATGTTGCAGCTTTTGTGTCCTTTCCTGCTTCCACCTGCTACTTCCTGAGGTGGGTGTGTCTTTCTAGATATTGACTTTTCCTATAGCCTGGCTGAGAATACTGGCAGTCCTTACTGCCACATTCCCACAGTGCAGACACAAACTTCCTGTACATTCAAAACTCTCCTACCTCAGGAAGTAATCTACCAAAAGCAAAAATGGCAGATTCCACAGCAGCATAAATGCATACAAAAGGTACTAAATTAGAGGCAATGTTCATTCTTTTTACATACTAAAAACATGTTGCATATTTCCAAATGTAACTCTAAAAAACAGTACATTTCCTTTAAGAAGAAAGTACTAGTCTTTGCTCCATGAACACACACACACTCATATTTAAATCAATGAAAGTGATAAAAACATTATCTGTCTGTCCTTACATTAAAACAAAAAGTCATCAACAAAACAAGAATTACATTTTCTACCAATATATTTGTCAGTTTCAGTGTATTAGTCACCTAACTGATATGTTGATGAAATTACAAAAAAAATATCCTAATATAACCTATAATAACCTATATTGTAATATTGTTGTGTATTGAGCAAAGTTACTATTAAAAAGTATTTCACAACAATTTAAGCTGAGACAGTCAACGGATAACTAAAAATTCAATCCTTACTTAGAATAGTCACCAAATAATGGTAAAATAATAATTGTTTGAAATCATTGAGTTTAAGAGCATAGTTAAGCAGGAAAGAAAAATAGGTTTCTGGAGAGACACAGTTGCATTTCCTGACGCAAGGAGTGCTTCTGGGAATGTGGTGTCAATTTCAATCTTGTCCACTTATCTTAAATGGCGTATTATCCCCTCTTTCCACAACCCTCTCTTCACGGATAGCCAAAACACACACCCTCATTATTCAACTCTGAGGAAGTGATATAACAAGCACAAAAATGGATTCCTGTACATTTTAAGGAAAATATGAATTTTTGAAGACTGCGTTTATGTCCATGACTTACACAGCTGCTAATATTGTTAGTCTGGTACATATTTGGTAAAACAAGCAGAGTTTTTTTTCTTGAACTCCAGGGGTCCTTTTAACCGGCACACAATCTAGAAGAATTTTGAAACATTGGGAACGATGTCTTTGTGTCAGACTAGTCCACTGTCACCAGACACTTGATGAACCGTTGACTATACACAACCAAACCAGTGCATTATTATTATCCTTTATTTGTAACGCGCCAACATATTCCGCAGCGATAAGTTGAAATTAAAATAGGTTACAAAAGAATGGAGGGCCTCGTTGTTGAGCTTAAAATCAAACGTACACAGTGCTTTTCCTCAAGGACCCAACAAGATTGAAACTTACAGTCTAAAGGGTTTGGGTGTGATACAGGAGATGCATTGTGCATGTTCAGACTGAAGATGATAAGCTTCATTGTCTATATGTTTTGACAAAAGGGGCTTCTATACACTCTAAAGGGCATTTCTGAACCAGTTTGCATGGATCAGAAACTGGGGTTGGTGTATCGATCAGAAACAGAGAGCTGAGGAACAGAACAATTAAGTAACGCAACTATTAAACAATAAGATAAATATGTATTGGTCACTTTTCTAAAACAAAAGTAAGGAGATAATAAAAAGTGAATGTGTAAATGTTTTATACTAACCAGCACGACTATTGTGGCGATCAGTCTTGTTGGTTCAAACATCCTTTTCAGTTGCTTCACTGGTCCCATAAGGAAACAAGTGCTTTAAAAAAAAAAAAAAAGGAAGATGAGAATTTCAAGTTTGGATCTTAAAGTTAATGATCTATACAAACATTGATATTGTGGCATGATTTGTTTCAACACATAAGAAAAACAATTATCCTTTTTATATTCCACTACAAGTCATTGTGTATATCGAATTGATGTTAACTTTATTGGTTAAGAGACACGGGTGAAAGGGAGAGGGAAAGACACGGGTGAAAGGGAGAGGGAAAGACACGGGTGAAAGGGAGAGGGAAAGACACGGGTGAAAGGGAGAGGGAAAGACACGGGTGAAAGGGAGAGGGAAAGACACGGGTGAAAGGGAGAGGGAAAGACACGGGTGAAAGGGAGAGGGAAAGACACGGGTGAAAGGGAGAGGGAAAGACACGGGTGAAAGGGAGAGGGAAAGACAGGGGGGAAGGGAGAGGGAAAGACACGGGGGAAGGGGGAGGGAAAGACACGGGGGAAGGGGGAAAGACACGGGGGAAGGGGGAGGGGGGAAAGACACGGGGGAAGGGGGAGGGGGGAAAGACACAGGGTAAGGGGGAGGGGGGAAAGACACAGGGTAAGGGGGAGGGGGGAAAGACACAGGGTAAGGGGGAGGGGGGAAAGACACAGGGTAAGGGGGAGGGGGGAAAGACACGGGGGAAGGGAGAGGGGGGGGGAGACCTAGGGGAAGGGAGAGGGGGGGGGAGACCTAGGGGAAGGGAGAGGGGGGGGGGACGACACAGGGGAAGGGAGAGGGGGGAAGACACAGGGGAAGGAGCAATGAGCGCCGCTAGGACCATTAAAGTAGAGGGGCAGGTGGGGGTAGAGAGGCTCATCACAAGGCCTGCAAGTTAGGGGGGGCTCGCAATGTGTGGCAAACGACCCGCCGTCCTTTACATGCTGGACACAAGCGCACCGTCATCAGAGGGCAGAGAACTGGGCTCTGATGACGCTCTGCGCTACAGCCTGCCAAGAGGCTGTCAAGGCTAAGGTCAGGGGCTATATATTTGTGGAGCATAGAGAGAGGCTGCACCCGCACACAGCTGGGACAACTTGACTCAATAACCTGTTGCTTTCATTACTTGTGCTTTGAAGTGTGAGCCCACATGATGCTCTCACAGCGACTGAGGGTCTCACACATTAAACTCTCAGGAATGAGGCAACTCTGGAATATAATGCTCTGAAGTGCCTGGGGACAAGGTGCCAACACAATGGCAGCCATCATCTCACTGCCATGATACTAAAACCGGTGGCACGTCTTTGGCGTGGTAGCAGATGGGATGCAGGCTCAGAGCTGCTGGCTGGAGCGCAGTGTCATCAGGGGGCAGTTCTCTGCACTCTGATGACGGCGCACTGGTGTCCAGCGTGCCAAAGACGCATAATGCCACTCCCATAATAATACTGTGTCAAGGAAAACTGCCTTAATCACATTATTTGTTCAGTCAATAATGATTGTAATTATTTAAAAATGATGATGTATGTTATAGGCAAGTAAATACAGCATTTTTTCTTTTTTTAACCAGAATGCTAAATCAGTTTGCCTATTTAATCACAGTAATGGTTAAATAATTAATAATTATTAAATAATTTCTGAAATATTCAGAATTGATTTTCCGGCTCCTGTATGCAAATGTACGTCTCTGAGTACGTGTAAAAGGTGGGAGAGTGATGGAACTGCCCGGTAACACTGCATCTGTTTATTTTGGCCGCTACAGAGACAGAAAAGCAGACTGTATTCTTAATTAGCACATCAAAACAGCTAATCAACATGTGCGAGCAGCTCATTTTCATATAATGCAACAACAGGGAATTTCACAGGATTGATTATCTTTAAAAAAAATGGATAACACAACATATTGCTAGATTTTCATAACCTAAAAAAAGACAATAACTTTATTTTGGGTGACAAAAGCACAATACCTTGTTATTTTGTAAACTAATTAAAACTGTGATCTGAAAATTCCCTGTATCGCTATAAAGGAGACTGTAGGATAAGAAGTATAATAGGAAAATGCTTTTAATTTCCCCTCTCCCAGAAACACATCCTCAAAATAAAAAGGCAAGTGATACGAGAAGGAAGGGAAATATGAGACAAAACAAAACTATAATTGTACAGAATGTATTACGTGTAAGACTGCACATGTGGAATACAACATGTATGGGTGCATACAAGACAAATATGTAAGAAGTGTGCTCACATATGAGTTAGTGTATGAAGACATGCATGTGTGTACACAAAGAAATGATCTCCTTTGCACGTCTATATAGAATAGGTGGTGCTGCATTTTTAAGTAGAAGGTTGTTTGATATCACAATGAATGACGTTTCAAAACATTCAACCATTGCTGTCCTATGAGGAAGTATGTATATTTACATATAATAATTAATTGCAATAGCAATGCAGGTAGCACTGGTATGGATACATGATAATTGGAAACCAATAAAGCGCTATCGGGACAAAGAAAATATTTACTTTTAGAATAAACTAAGAAGAAGTATGCACTGTGCCCCAAGCAACTGATCTGGTACTGTCACAAGACCACATCCACTGACTACCATGTATACTTACTGAAGAATCAATAATCTTAATATCAGAATTACCACTTATAAACAGAAAGCTGGCGACACACACTGTAAGTTAACTTTCAACAAGTTGTTTTACATGAAGAAAATATATTTTACATAACCTTTATGACATGCATGAATTAATCAAAATATGAACATATAATAAAAAGAAAATGATATAATTAAGAATAAGATTAGATAATTATATAAATTTACAACAACAATTATAACATTTAGCACAAATAAAAGAAAAACAAAATCTCACTAAAGCACATTTAGAACAACTGTCTGATTATACAAGTAATTCACACCCACCTGGCAAGGGCAGCAACATTCCCTAATGTGTAAAATACAGCAAAGAGTTTTGTTCCTGAAGGTGGAAACCATAGAAATACAGTCCCCTGGAAAATAAATACATAAATGGTTTTACAATTAAATGGAACTTGAACAGGAATTTTTTGCCACTTAACTTTGGAAGAAGTGTGATAAATGAATTATAAACAGAAGCGCACACACACTTTATTTCCTGTAGTATTGATTCAAGTCAAAAGGACTCTAAACAGTTTCCTACAGGACCACCACAATTGATTTATCCAGTCCAGCCTGACGCATGATGTACTCCACGCAGTTGAATAAATAAGGTGACACTATATAACCTAGTCGCACTCCTTTTCCGATCTTGAACCATTCTGTTGTCCCATGTTCGGTTCTGACCGTGGCTTCTTGGTCCACATACAGATTCTTTAGGAGGATTAGATGATCTGGTACTCCCATCTCTTTAAGCACATGCCACATTTTGTTGTGATCCACACAGTCACAGACTTTAGAATAGTCTATGAAGAAGAAGTAGATGTTTTTCTGGAACTTTCTTGCTTTCTCTATAATCCAGTGGACATTGGCAATTTGATCTCGTGTCTCATTTTGTTACCTTTCCACCAGTTATTAAGCAGCTGCTCAATTCTTATTATTTGTATGTGAATTAGGTTCCTGCATTAAGCTAAATTAGCTGTCCCTATTTATCTCACGCGTTGGCCTTTTTGCTCTTCCTTTTCTCTGCTTCAGTATTAAAATGGCCCACTTAAATCCTCAGTTTAAATCTTCTCTCGCAAATCTCATAACAACAGTGGCGAGTTACAGTGTGGTGTAAATAAAAGGCAATAACAAGAATACAGCAAAGCAATGAGAGTGTTGAGTGAAGACGAGCAGAGGGAGAGCACCCGACACTGACACTTGAACATCAATTAAAAGATTGAAGTAGAGAAGATTTTAAAACATCAAAAGCAACCTCAGGTGAGTAAGAAAAATATCAGCAACTAGATATTGATATGGACTTGCAGTCAGCCTAATTATATGGACTTCCTGATTGCACAGACATACTGGATTTTTAGGAGAACTCTACCGCCACACTGTGGATGTTAATATGCAACCACTGATCGATTGAGAATAAATAACCAGTGCCATTTATGAAAAGTGGGCAAAAAACAAACAAAAAAAAACATATTGTCTGATTTATGTGAAGAAAATAAGATGTTCTGGAGATTTTTCTGAGCAGCTCTAGTAAAGCTACTTGTGTTTAATTTGAGCTCACCAATGTAGCTCTGTATTTAAAATAAATTATTAAACTAAACTTCCTAATGGACAATATACATTTCTATAAAGTGCGAAAAGAAATTGAATAATAGAAATCTCAGGTTACAAGAATACATGGTCCCGACAAAACAGCCGAATGAAGCTGCTCATGAAAGGAAATGGAATCCACAGTAAAGAACAACTGCATATCAAAGCTAAATATTTAAAGCAATTATTTTGCTTTCCAAATTTTTTTTTTGGCTATGATGAAGTTTAACATAGTAATAAGTAACTACTTTACGCTCTATACCCAAGGATAAAAAAATAAAAAAAAGACTAAAGAATATTACAGTTTGAAATTGCTTTATCCTGGCATCCATCCAATTAAAGCTTGTAATTAGTAACCAATTTGTGCAGCTCCTATTAAGAGACATCATGTACAGGAAATTGTAAATGCTTCTTTTGGCACTTATATTGTAACTATGTTATTATAACAGTAGATAAAGTTATTGAACTATAATTGACCTGTTTTTTTCCCCACTTCGCCCAATTTCAGCTTGTGACTAGTGTCTTGACACCAATGGACTTGCACTGATTAAATACCTGTCCCTGTAAACTTCTAATAACAACTGTTAGCCGACATTTTTTTTTTTTTTTAACACACTCGTGCAGAAATGGTTTGTAAGACAAAAACGCTGATATTTATGGACATTTAGTTACAAGGCGGATGTGCTGACATTTTTATTTTTCCAGATAACTTGCGCCCATATTTAGCTTGTGACCAGCTTGAGTAAGAATAGCCTGTAACCATATTCGTTTTCTCTTCCTCTGTTAGCCTATATAAATAAGCGAATGTCACAGTAAGACAGACCACTTTATGGCCCTCTTGCACGAGGAAGTCTTCATTGTGCTCTCCAAGCTTGTAAAAAAAAAATGTTTTGAAAGAAATCTTGATTGACGTCCTTCGTTTTTGCCTCCTTTTTCTGGCCTATTGGGCAGATCCTTTTACCTCCTGGACACCTAACAACGGTGTAGTGAAGAACATCTGCTGGAAGCTACAATTCTAGGTTCAAATGTAAGTTCTAAAAGCTACATTGAATTTATTTCCTTCAAAAATTACCGTAATTTTATTCATAATCAGTTACGAAGGAAATTAAAAATGCTTCTTGTTTATGCACTGCAGTCACACTTTAAATATGATCTGTATTTTGCAGCATTATTTATAACAGTTTAATATTTTAGGTCTGGACATGAGGCTACTCACAAGGATTGAACACAATATGCCGCATACAAAACAGATGGCAAACCACTTCACTCGAGTGCCAAAGCTCAGCGATGAGGAATCCAAAACCTTAAAAATAAAGAAGAAAGGCTTAATTAAGGTATGGTAAAAAGGGAAGAAGATATAAATACCAAAAATATAAGGCCCCCGAAAAATTTAAACATATTTAAATACAATAAAAAATATTTAAAAAAGTCTTCAATTTAGAAAACTGAAAAGCAAAATAAAACAAGTATTTGGAGTATTGTAATCCGATAGCAATATTTGACTATTAATTGTCTGTAGGTTTAATTTTTACAAATTGTATGTAAACATGCAATTTCTATTTTGACAATACTACCAAAACAAACTTAAATATATGACATGCCAAAATCTTGAATTATTGTTATTTGCTGCACAGGAAATTAAGTATTTAAACACTTTTAAGGAATTATCTTACCTTTTTGATTGTTGATGATTATCCTTTGGCAAGCATAAAAGAATACAAAAACACCACTTAAAATGTTTAAATTCATCAAAATTATTTGTTTTCAATAATAATTAAAAAAAACACATTACAAAAAAAGGTTACTACATTTCTAGACACGCTCTATGTTCACTATTACTACAGTTTCTGAATTATTATTATTATTTTTTATTAAAAATAGGGCTATAGGTTACCTTACTCATATAGAAAAATGTCAACATAAATTAAAGAACTGGGTTTACAATAAACAAGTCACTGAACTCTGTATTAGAGAACATATAGAGAGGGGTGTGTAAAAATAGTATTTATCACAAATCCAGTCCCAATTCCAGTTGTTACAGTTTACATGAAAATTAGCAAGTTTCAGGTCTTGTTATGAATCATTTTAAAAAGTTACTCTCAAAGGAGTTGGCAATCTGATTGCTATTTCTAAAACGCCTAAACAAAGTGCCAACAAAAACACCTTAACATCAGTCTCATCCTATATCTTAGATCCTTTATACCACGCCTTCACATTCTTCAACTAAAGGGGCACATCAATAAATAAGTACAATTAAGGGTATAAATTTGGTAGGAAAAAGTCATACTTTTTCATAAATTAGAAAAATAAAAAAGTTGATGCCTCTACTGGATCCTGGACATTTTGATTGTGTTTGTGACAGGGGATTTACATTTACGGAGAGATATGGTTGCATTTTCTGAAGCAAGGAGTCTGCTTCTGGACCACTGGGGACATTTGTAGCTAACCCCGCCCCATGATTCAGTGAAGGAACAAACAAAAAATGGTGTCCTATAGTCCATGTTCAGAAATTGAGATTTTCCCCAAAACAGTTTTATACACATGGGTCATACAACTGCTAATGGTCTAAGGTTGGTATGTTATTAACAAACAATTGTTTTTTTCTTGACCTGCAGTGGTCCTTTAATTACTTCATACATCTAAATTCAGATACCTTACAGTTTTGCAGCATCCTCATATTATACATTTTCTATTGAAAGCTACTCACAACTCAGGAAATCCATCTAATTACAACAACTCTCTCACCTTCTTTTTGACTTCAAGGTACATAAATGACTATGATTATATTCAAATTTCCTCATCTGAATACCCACCAAATCCATGTACACTGTTCTAACAAGTAAAACTTATTAATGTATATATGAATTACTACATAAATACGTTACCTTTACACAATATTGTTTTTTTATTATATACAATACAATATTTTCTTTCAACTGTACAGGTTTTTAGAGTGTTTATGGTCCTGTCTTCCATTAGCATGATGACATCAGTCCTTTTCCATTGAGTGTGGGTTTCAAGGTGGGATCTCTCAATCGTGTGAGCAAGTGTCCCAGTATTATTTACCAGTAATGACAGCAGCTAAGTAGTACATTTATATGTATAAAAACCAAGTCAGAAGACTTATTTTCATGGCCAAAATCCAAAGAAATACAATGCTTGCATGGCACACTGGGAAACTGGGCAAGGACATGCAGATATGAGCTTACAGTGCATTATACTCTTTAAATTGAATAACCACTTTAACACGGCTCCTTCATAACAAATGCCTGCTGTAATAGTTGATTTATATCCTGTGCTATGTCCAAAAGTTGTGTTACGATATGGAAATGCACCAAACAAATGTACTATTTAGCTGCTGTACGGTGGGGGCTTCTCTCACTCCCAAATTACATTTCCCATAATGCCACAAATGAATAAGAAATCTCAACAATGTCAATATTGAAACAAACAAAGCTGTCTTACAAGACTCCCAGCTGGCAAAGTCCCTATGAAAAATATCTTGTCAAATGTTAAAAATTGAGGGACAGATCCAAACCACGTTTTCAGTATATTTTGTTTGAGAGCAAGTGAATCAGAGGCTCAGTCACCATATTTTACTTACTTGTACTGGAAAGTTATTCTGAAAATGAGGCCTGGATACAGCCCCGAGCAAGAAGAAGTTAGGATCAAAATGGCAAGGCATGTGTGACAATTTGAATAAAGCCCCAGGTCCTGATGGAATATATCCAATGGTATGAAGGGAACTGGGTTCTGTAATACCCAAACCATTATATCTAATTATTCAAGACTCCTTCACCACAGGATCACTCCCATATGACTGGCGAAAAGCAGAGGTGATATCTATATTTAAGAAGGGAGCAAGAGCAAATCCGGGAAATTATAGGCCAGTGAGGCTCTGTAGTGGGAAAGCTTTTAGAAGGGTTAATAATGGATAATATACAAGAATATGTCCATGTGAAGAAAATAATATGTCAGAGTCAACATGGATTTATGAGGTATAGGGCATGTCAAACAAATATAAATTAGTTGCTACGAGGAGGAACTTGGGTCACTGCAACTTCAGATTTTGCAAAGGCTTTTGATACAGTGCCACATGGGAGACTATTGTGCAAACTAAGGGATACAGGAATTGCAGTAAATATCTGCTCATGGATCGAGAGCTGACTAAAAGACAGGAGGCAAAGGGTTGTTGTAAATGGAACATACTCCGATTGGACTAATGTGGTAAGTGGGGTTCCTCAGGGTTCAGTATTAGGTCCCCACCTTTTTAATATATTTATTAATGACTTGGAAGTGGGATTGGAGTGTGGTGTCTCCATTTTTGCTGATGACACAAGTTGTGCAAGGTAATTACATCAGATAATTATGTACTATCCCTGGAAAAGGGGCTTCTGAAAATTAGAACAATAGACAACTAAATGGCAGATGAGATTTAACACAACTAAATGTAAAGCTATAAAATTAGACAAGGAAAAATAAGCATGCAATTTATAATCAGAAATAGAAAGGGATTTAGGAGTGCTAGTGGATAACCGCCTATAACAGTGCTCAAAACCAAGACAAGTAAAATATTAGCATGTATTAAGAAGGGTATAGAAGCCAGGGAAGCAAATGTAATTCTGCCACTATACAAATCCCTAGTACGCCCTCATTTGGAATATGGAGTAGGTACAATTTTGAGCACTGCAAAGGGCAATGGAAAGGCTCAGTTATGAAGAAAGACTAACCAAATTAATCTTATTTTCTCTAGAAAAAAAGGTGTCTAAGAGGGGATATGATTAACTCATAAATATAAAATTGGAAACATTTTGTGCCAAGAAGACATCCCTTAATGTTAGAAGAAGAGAGAGAGAAAAAAAAAAGAAGGATTCCACCTTAAAGAAAAGGGTTCTTCGTAGTAAGGGTGGTTAATCTGTGAAATTCTCTACCAAAGGAGGCTGTGACAGCAGATTTAATATAGGGGCTGAAATATATTTTGAATAAGCGGTTATTTTGGATAACTAGAGAAGGAGTGTATTGATCCAGGGACTAATACGATTGTGAGTATTTCGGATCAGTTTTTTCTACTTTTTGAATCAATTGTCAATGATCAATTAACTATCAGCAATGCACATATTGCAAAAATCAGAGATCTAAAAAGGTTGAATTATATGTTCTATTAGTATTTTTTACCTCAATTACTATGTAACCTTGTTAAAGCATTTTTTTTTTAAATACTGAAGAAGTTGTTTCTTCAAATGTTAGATTTTAATGTAAGATACAATACTGGTGGAAATACCCAGATATATTATAGGAATGTGAGGCGAACAGAAACCTGATCAAATTTGTCCTTAGTACTTGGATTTAAAAAAAAAAATTGCAACTGAAGAAATGAACTGTTATCTTATCTCATGCGCACATACTGAATTGTGTAATAAGTCATGTGAGGCATCCATGTCTAAAAAGATTAGGAACCGAAGAAGTTTGGTATTTGTATTTCATTGAATAACTTAGTTACTACTTATTACCCAGATATGTAATATAATACAGAATAAACTTTTAAATCAATTTTATATCCCACTTAAATGCATCCCAACACGTTTCAGTTTGATCACGGATTATGAGCTGAAGAGCCAGTTCTCATAGACAAGTCCAAAACAACCTAGTATTGTATTCAGTATACAAGGGCATTACTTTAAGTACATATTAAACTCATTTTCATTCATGGGAACCTTTAAACTGACTTTACTCCAAGATACAATGTGCTTATTATTTTGTTGAGGGGTAGGTAATTGGCAGCCACCTTTTCCAATGGTTTCTACAGCCTGTAAATACAAATATCACATATAAAATAGTTGTCAAAACTACAAATTTTATTTTTAGACAGATTTACTGATAATACATTTATAAATAAAAAATTCTTGAACCAACAAGTGGTGAACTAGATACTCACAGCCATTTACCTGGTTCTTACACTGTCTCTTTCAAAGGAGCCTGAACCCAGACAGGACTCGGCACCATCATACACAGCAGTCAAAAGCAAATGGAGAACTTGGACATTTTGTTTTCTACTGATGGTGAACCATTACAAAAATAGTGATGCTTATAAGCCATGTGCACCCACTACCCTGGTTCTGCTGCACTGGATCTGTTAATCAGAGCAATGGCCAATAGCTCTCAGGTCCTGAAAGGACCATGAAGTACAAGCTCCATCCAAAATAGGCTCTTATACATTTAAAAAAAAAAAAACTTTTCACTTTGTTTTTAATACTTTTGCACATGGGGCAATAAAAATACTTGGGATCACATATATAGTTGTGAGCTATACGGGCTGTTGCCAACGTTGCGGGCTCGCAGTTGCTGGCAAGGAGCGCTGAAGGCGCTCCTTACGCTGGTGAAGATGAGCACCATAGGCGCTCATCCCTACGACCCGCGGAACTACACACCAACACAAAACGCAATTACACAATTCAGAATGCGACACCTATGGCACTTTGAAAAAAAAATTGCATTGAAAAAAAACTACGGCCTGTAACACTTTGCAAAAAGGAAAGCGAGAGACTTACACAAAAACAAAAAAAATACAAAAAAACACCACTCACAGCACGGGAGGACAGCCACAACGTCTGGGAGTCAGGTTGCACTACAATTTCTCGGGGTTCGACACACAAAAATAGCCTAAGTAACAAAAAAAAAAAAAATGGGGGCCGAAAACCCCCCACAAAACGAGCATACACCACCAATAAACACGCAAAAACCTGCCAGACACATACAAATTTTACACAAGAACGTACAAGATATAAAATACACTATTGGGAAGGATGCAAAATGTTCCACACCCGCGTAACCCAGACAATCGCCGCCATTTTACACCACTAACTTGAAACGAATACCATTATCAATCGAAAATGCCGAATTACACACCTAAACAAACGGTTTGCGCTCGTGCACGCAGCCTACTTATGCTACACACATTGCTGACACTTACAGCTCAGCAAGAGTGCAAATGTACATTGTATGCTGCTCAAAAATCAAAACAGATTGTTAGCTCTTCAGGATATTGCTTGCTGCATATATTAATTACAAATAGGTAAAGTATATTAATTTTTGATTTAATTAATTATTATTATAAAAAAATACATCTATAGAAAAAAAAAAAACAGGCAAGAAGATTACAATAAAAACGCCAAAGGCGTTCAACCCCTGACTCACACTGAGCGCCGAGAGTGCTCAGAGAAGCAACAGTACAACAGGGGAGAGGCTGGCATTCAGCACAAAAGGTACTCAGCGCAGCCCTTGCAATGAGCGCCAAACAGGCTCACATGACCAAAAATACACAAACCCAGAGCCTCGCAATGAGCGCCGAAGCTACTCAGACCAACAAAAGCCTTACATTGTGTGCCAAACAGCATTACCTGCCTTACAATTTTATGACCGTCATTTTTTGATGGGCAATTTGCTAGTATTATATATAAAGTATTTCTTTAAATCCAGCTCATCAGCTCACTGGCTAATAAACTCATCCCCTCCCTCACTATAAAAGTTGTAGAGCATTGATATAAAACAATATTGTTGTATTGCAGGTCAGTAATAGCCGGACTACAAAGACCAGAATTCTCCATACAAAGGGGCTTTCTGCAGAACCGCACCCATAAATTGAAATAGTCGTACGTTATTGGCCCGATGCAGATGATACCAGTATGAAGAAGATGGTTTCTAGCAGAATAATACAAGTTTTACTGAAAACATGAGAAACAGCCAAAGTAAAAAAATTGAGGAGGGAAAGAAAGAGACACGAGGGGGGGAAGACTAATGCAGGTATAACTGCCACATTGCTTTTTGGCAGACTGAAGCTTGTATTCAAAGTAGATAGCTGGAAACTAAGGGGAGGGAGAGGGGGACCACAGGGGCAGGGCATTTCCCACCCTCGGCTTATACTCGAGTCACTAAGTTTTCCCAGTATTTTGTGCCTCGGCTTATACACGTGTGTGTGTGTGTGTATTTTTTTTTTATCCAGCTCTTCATAACATCAGGGCCGGTCTGAGTGAATCAAATACCGTATTTATCGGCGTATAACACGCACTTTTTCTCCCTGAAAATAGGGAGCAAACGATAGGTGCGTGTTATACGCCGATATTCCCTCCCCGCTCCTCATCCTCAACCTCCCTCCTCATTCTAAACCCCCCCCCCCTCCTCATTCTAAACCCCCCCCCCTCCTCATTCTAACCCCCCCCTCCTCCTCATTCTAAACCCCCCCCCTCCTCCTCATTCTAAACCCCCCCCCCCTCCTCCTCATTCTAAACCCCCCCCCTCCTCATTCTAAACCCCCCCCCTCCTCATTCTAAACCCCCCCCCTCCTCATTCTAAACCCCCCCTCCTCATTCTAAACCCCCCCTCCTCAACCTAAACCCCCCTAAATACCTCCCCCTCACTTACCTTCATCTGCTCCTGCCTCCGCACCGCTCCTTGACCCGGCGTGCATGTGACGTCACATGCGCGCTACGTCATTAGCATATACCGGGTGAGGAGGGAGGTTGGTTGAGGATGAGGAGGGAGGTTGGTTGAGGATGAGGAGGGAGGTTGGTTGAGGATGAGGAGGGAGGTTGGTTGAGGATGAGGAGGGAGGTTGGTTGAGGATGAGGAGGGAGGTTGGTTGAGGATGAGGAGGGAGGTTGGTTGAGGATGAGGAGGGAGGTTGAGGATGAGGAGGGAGGGAGGTTGAGGATGAGGAGGGGGGGTTGAGGAAGGAGGATGAGGATGGGGGGGTTGAGGAGGGAGGTTGAGGATTTTGCTTCAAAAGTTCTTATTTAAAAAAAAAAATTTCCCCCTGAAATTTCCTTCTTAAAATGAGGTGCGTGTTATACGCCGGTGCGTGTAATACGCCAATAAATACGGTAATTTCCCCAATTATAAATCAACGCTGTGCTGGTGGCATACAGTAAATGTTACATTGTGATGTACAGATTATTTTTCCAATTCCATGTTCAAAGTGACGTAACACAAAAGTATTTCAGTTTTATTACTGCGGTCTAACGTTAAAGTGTTACTGTAGTGCTCATGTATTACATAGGGCTTCATATGAACCTGGTTAGCAATAAATTCTGATCCTTCAAAGTAGCTTTTATCTGCACTTGACGTTTAGCATTTTTGACTTAATATCGTATTGAGGGAGAGGGTACGCTCATAGGGACTGTCTTGACCGGAGACCTTATAGGTTGTCCTGATAACACTTTTATCTGCATCCTTCCCTGCACTGGCTATTATTGTAGGCTAACCGACATTGACCCATTTTTTTTCTTCAACTTTAGACATTATCCCTAATACAGTAGGTTAGTATGGGGCACAGCTAGTATTATAGTGTGCCTTCATGAGCAGAAGAGGAAGACCCTTGCAGGCACTAATTGCATTATTTTAAACAGTAAAAAGAGAGCTTTTAAGGCCCTGTTTTTATAAAATACAAAAAAGTAAAAAATAAATAAATTTTTTTTACATATATATTATATTCCTATAAACTCCAGAAACCCTCCATGTCACGCGCTGGGACCTGAAAAGTAGTACTATAATAATAAAAAAAAACTGTCATGACAAAAATATTTCCTGTGATATTTCCTGACAACTTGCAGATCCCAGTATTGTTTGTCATGAATTATCCGATTTTCTGTGACATGCCAGTCAGAAATTTCAAGCTAACTTCAATAATAATAAAAAAAAATGCAGTCACAGAAAACCAAATTTATATATATATATATATATATATATATATATATATATATATATATATATATATATATATATCATTCACCATAAATGTGATTCAGTCACTGGAACTTTCTTTGATAAATGGGACTAAAACGTTATTTCTGGCTTTTTTGCTCATTCTACATATATTTTGTAATTGAATCTGAAATTACCGGTGCCTTACACCACTCAAATGCTCATTTTAAGAAAACATTATGATAACTAAAATAAGAACTAAAATGTCATCTTCCTTATGATAGATAAGATCATAACTATCATAATTTGACTCTTCTCCTAAGAATGGGAAATTGTATATATGATTATTGTTTATATATATATTATGGAATATTGTATACTAGTGTGAGCCTATTTAATCATAATAGAGATTTGTCCTATACACAGCTGAATTTGACTAAAGACTTTAAGTAGTCTTAATCTTCTATACTTATACTTTCTGTGTCTTCCCATTTATTGTAGAAACTTTAGTCTGTTTGGGGGCTGCTGCTAGAGAGCCTTCCAGGCAGGAGGACCCTCCGAGGTGATAGGTCGGATCTCTATGCTATCCCTTTGATACATGACTGATCTCTGTATTCTTTACATACAGGCTCACAGGTTTATATCACAACCCATACATTGTAATGGGGGTCTTCTACATACACCCTTATACATATAAGTTGATTATAGTTTTGTAAACTCTTTGTTCATTACGTATACAGGAAAAGCAAATAAGTATATCCTGGAATGGATCTTTTTCCAGGATACTGGAGGAAAAAACAAGTCAAACATATCTGCCATTGTAAAGAAGATGAACATAACCACTGAATAGTGTGACATATAGATCTGATTAAACACATGGAAGGGGTCTTGCTGATGAGCCAACAACATTAAGCTCTTACTGTATATTGTTTCTACAATGGACCTGCAAGAATACTTCTGTATATGAGGATATTAAATGGTTGACTTGCATACTCATTGTAATATAAAGCACTCATCTACGATTATTAATGCAGTTAATATGAAATATTACTTAACAAAAGGAGCTAGATGTTTTAAAATGAGGCATTTCTCTGTAATAAAATGCCTATTCATTCCTTCACTCATTAATCCAGGGTCTAGCCTGACTGCTCCTACGTTTCAGATACATTTTTCAACCCTTGATTTACTATTAAATGTACTATCAAACATAAACTAGTAAACCTCCAGTTGGGCTGCTGGTGAAGCATTAAAAGAGACATTAAAAATATTTGTTTTCTTTCTTGCATCTGAAAAAGGGTATGTGACAATGCACCATTGTGTTTTTTGTTGTTGTTGTTGTTGTTTTTTTTAAGCAGAAATAAAACAGATTAAAATGTTCAGTGGTTCCCAAAACCTCTCCTCAGGGATCCCCAGAGAGGTCGGGATTTAAATTTAACCAGGTGTGAACACAGGTGAGTAAATGAGGTTCCATGGCCTGTTGAATACTAATTGCCTCACACAGTTAAATTGAAATCCCAACCTGTCTGGGGAGCCCCGAGGGGAGGTTTGAGCACCACCGGTTTGTGGGGTATCTGGGGTCTTGCCCCTGTCAGCCAATGAGCAGTAATATAGATGTATAAGTCATGTACAGATCTAGGTATATATGCTCTGTGTACTTCTTGTTGGTTTTAATTAATTTTAAACAGGTTTTGCTAAATATTTTTCTTATGCAAAACCCAATTTTTAGTAATGTTTAATGCACGCTGCTTTAAATGCATGAAGAAAAAAATAGTGTCTTATGTGCCTTTAGGACCCAGACAGTAACATTTCTGCAGCACTCGCTGCCATTATACAGCTTTGTGTAATCTGTAGATAATCTCTGCTCACACTTTGCAAAGCTATCTATAAAACCCCATACGATGGACAAGAATTAAAATGTTATATCAGTATATGTCTGGAATATTAAAATAACAATTTGGACCTTTCCTGTTGGGTTGCCGCTAGCATTGATGGCAGCAGTGGTGGAGAGCATCCGCTAGATGGCGCTACCGATATTTTAATGGCGATTTCACTGAATTGCATGGGGTTAGGATTAGGGTAACAGTTTAAGGTTAGAAATTGTGTAAAATGTCCACAGCAACTTCAAGCAGGCCACCACTGCGCTGCTACTGACACTGCTCCCGGCCACCCAACAGGAAAGATCCAACTATCTTACTAGATGTACAATCCACATTCTTCTTCATTTAAGAAAACTAAAGAGGAACGTATTTGTTGACTGCACAAAGAACTCCTGGGCATGCAACATCTTTAAGGAATATTAAAGTGAGGATCATAACCCACCTAGAAAAAAATGTTTGCAGAAAATAAAAATAATGTGCTGGGGGTGATGTAGACACCCACAGCAAAAAATTAGATATCCAATATGCAAGCTGTATAATTGCATATTGGATATCTAATTTTTAGTGATATCTCTGATATGCAGCACATGCGCATGCTGATTGGCTAAAGGAAAGGAAAGTGTCTGACATCATGTGACTTCCCACAGTAGGGGAGACTTCAGGTGCTAACTGAGCATGTCTGTACAAACCCCAGGCAAAAATAAACATTGTATAACTTATGCTAATTTTCCCTGGGAATTTCAGGGGGTGTCAACATTGAGAGAAAACTCTTTGCAAAAGCAAGAAAATCAGCAAACTTCAGGCTAACGGTTTAACTCCTCACTTTGGAATTTTTTCATGCAAACAATTTTTTTCAGACACTATAAATTCTCCTCTATCAGATGCATTAATAACCCAGCTCATTTACATATGACTTTAATAAAAAAATTAAAAAAAGGGTAAAACTAACTTAGGAAATAGACAAGTTTTACAATATAACTGGGGAAAAAACAAACAACCTAAATTTAATTGATCCATACAAAGGTCAATGAAAAAGCACAAGATCTCATCTGAGTGTCAAAGAATATATTCAAAACACCCATACACACTTGTTCTGTAATTCCAAAATCAAGTTATTCTTAAAGAGAAAATCTAGCTATACATTGCGCTAGCCAACTGATTGTAAAGGGAGTAATTCCTGAGCTAATTAGCTTATTTTTATGGTGTGAGTGTGTACACACCCAAAAAAAAGAAAGTGAAATCGACATGATTTTCATTGCAGAGGACCAACAGTTGGAAAAAAATGCAGCAATGTAGTAGGAAAAGTCAACAGGATGCTGGGTCATAATGGCAGCACAAAGACAAATAGCACTGAATTTCTTGACAAGTTTTAGCACTGGAGACCATATATGTAGAAGTAAACAACAGGGGTATGTAATATACCAACAGAATACAGTATGACAAACAACTCTACAATAAGCTTTGGATAAAACAAAAAATGGGCTTGTTAGCTGAAAGCATCTTGTAAAACATACCTTCCTATTTCTGATGTCCCCCCCCCCCCCAGTATATTCCCTTCTTTCAGTGTAGGATAGGAGCTTGTGTACACACACAATATATATATATATATATATATATATATATATATATATATATATATATATATATATATATATATAAACAGGGTCACAAAATATGTCATGGCCACTTAGCCTCCAGGCTAAATGTAAATAGTATCAACATTGTTTATATTTACCTATGGCCATTTTCAAATGCTAGTACTAGTGCTAAATAATGCAGTATGGAAAGACCCACACTGCTCTGTTCTCAAGGTTTCATAATGGAAATACCTAAAAAAAAAAAGTCTTAAATCATAAATAGATATTTATTTATTTTTTACAATAAATGCAAATTCAGATATTAAGTTTCTAGTTAGTTTGGGTAATCATGTGACTGCAAGAAGGGCCTGCAACACATCACTGCTCCTCTGGCTGTAAATGTGTTATGTAAAAAGACAATAAAACAACCTTATTTATAAATAAGCGGCACAGATGTTTTCCTGTCAACACAAAGCAAAAACAAAATACATAATTATTAATTACAAAACCCTATTAAAAAATAAAAATAAAATAAAAAATAATAAAATTTATATATATATATATATATATATATATATATATATATATATATATATATATATATATATATATATATATATATATAAAATCAGTTGCCAACACGTATTTTGCATTTCAGCACCCTGGGGAGAGTTCTAAGGTGATGGGCAAATGAGAACATAAATTAATCAGACTGTCACCACATAAAATAAATGGACTGTCATCACAATAAGAAGTTGATTTCATATTAAAAGAGTATAAAAATCTGGCTATACATTGTACTAGCAGTTTTTCTCTACCATAAATCATTTCTAAAATATTTGGAATTGTTTTTGCTGCTCCCGTATGCTAATGTGCAGCTCAGGGTACTTGAAAAGGGTGGGATAACTGCCAGGTAATATTGCAGGTCTTCATTTTGACCACTAGACAGACAAGCAGACTGTAATCCTTATTAGCACATCAAAAGCAGCTAATAGGTGAGCCACTCATCTGCATGTAAATTCAGCAACAAATACATGTAATTTCCCAGGATTGATTCACTTTACAAAAAAAAAAAAGATAACACAAGCAATAGTCAGTTTTTCATGCTCCTTCAGAATAACAATAACATGCTTTTGGGTGACAGAGCCCATTTATGAAACACATTCACACTATTGAACATACAATCACAGTGTATACAAACCATATATGCACATATTAAAACAGCACTGTATAACTGCATTGACCAGTACTAATGTTTGCATTGGAAGATGCAATATGGAGATTTACAAGACAATTACAGGTTTTCATCATGCTAGCCACACCCTTTAAAAGTGGCATGGCTTGTTTTCCCACTAATTGTGATTTAACAAGGCAATGAATTTAAATAAATAAAATGTTATATCCTTTTAAATGTTATATGCACGCACAGGAAGCCTTCTGGTGCCAGGCGCGTTCGCGTCCCCATGTACTAGTACACCACAACCCACTAACCCTCTAAAATCCACTTCCTAACCCACACTTCCTAACCCCCTAACCACTTACCAGGCACTTAGACACAGCTAGATCAGGACGTCGGCGGCGCGCTTCCCATGTGTACATATAACAGGATATGTCCTGTACTTTACATAGTTATTAATCTGACGTATAATTGTGCGGATATAGAAGAACAAGACTATTACATTATAGAGATTAGATAGGTCTTCAGTGAATCACCAATGGACATGAACAGCTGTTTTGGGCAGGTGTGTGGCACGCGTGAGGGGCCAATGTGGGCCAAGAAAACACTCCTGGTTCCTAAGGGTTAGATATTTTGTCCCTCTTGTGCGTGTGCGATTATATATATATATATATATATATATATATATATATATATATATATATATATATATATTTTATTTATTTTTTTTATATAAAAAAAAAATAAACATACATACACGTACCACAAATTCATTTTGTTTAAGGTTGGCAAGACTGATTGACGCCCTTCACCATACACAGTATATTTGTCTATATATTTGCATGTCTAAAAATAAAGGATTAGACACATTTCCAGCTCAGAATGTAAAGTGTTTGCTTTGCATGATGGGAACTGTATGGGGTCATACAAATGAGCTGAAATGCATTTTAAACTTTTTAATCCCAAACTATTTAAACATGGCTGCTTAGTAGCATATGCCTGTTATAATATAGTTTATGAGCACAGCACAGGATGGACCTCATCACTGTGGAGCTGGTTCCTAATATACTTTTTACTATGTGTAAATATATATATATATATATATATATATATATATATACATACATATATATGTATGTATATGTGTGTATGTATGTGTCTAACAATTTATACAATACATGCAGATATAATATGAATACCTTGCTGAGATACCTGTACATAACCCAGCTACATGTTTATGCAATCATACATGGATATATATGAACATATCACTGGACATGAAGTCCATACACACATATGAGCAGTACCTGTGATGTGAGCCCCTGCTCCTCGTCCTCCTGTCCTGCCAGCACTCTCCGCAGTTTGTCCATGCTTCCCCCCACTCAGACGTGTCCTAGATCAGGCCCCCGGCAGTGATCCCCATACACACCGTGCTGAGCCTGTGTAATGTACACTATACGTGTAACTGTATAATGATCACAGCGCTCCCCACTCACTTACACGCTGCTGTCACTTCCCTCTCACCCAGGCCTCACACCAGACCCTCCCCAAACAGGAAGAGGCCGCATCACGTGACCTCTTCTGTCAGCTGCTAGGATCTTTCTACTGTCACTGCCGTTCTAGAACAAGAACTTTCACTTACACATAACGGCAGGTCCTGAAAGGGCGATGCATCACAAACTGTGTGGAGATGGCAATACATGATTTATACACTCCATACATTGCCCCAATGTTGTTTCTTCACAAAAGCTATTTCATCTAGAGAGTTTGCATATTCCAGCCATGCAAGAGATATTACACCTCTGTATATCTCCTTTATATATATATATATTTTATATATATATATATATATATATATATATATATATAACTATATATAACTATCGCCCACTCTCTCTACTTCCCCTGGCTTCCAAACTGCTTGAGCGGCTCGTCTATAACCGCCTTACCAGTTTCATCTCCTCTAACTTTCTTCTGGCCACCTTCCAATCCGGCTTTCGGCCCCAACACTCCACTGAGACAGCCCTCATAAAAGTCACCAATGACGTGCTCACGGCCAAGTCTAAAGGCAACTTTTCTATTTTGCTTCTGGATCTCTGCCGCCTTTGACACAGTTGACCATCCGCTTCTACTCCACATTCTCTCCTCCCTCGGTATTCGAGACACTGCTCTCTTGTGGTTCTCATCATACCTCCAAGAACAATCATTTAGCGTCTCCTTCTCCGGCACATCTTCTCCTCACCCTCTGTCTATTGGCGTATCCCAAGGTTCAGTCCTAGGCCCCCTCCTCTTCTCCATCCTCACTCGGCACCCTAATAAACTCTTTTGGGTTCCAGTACCATCTCTATGCAGATGACACCCAAATCTACCTCTCAGCACCAGATCTATCCCCCTCTCTTCTAGCACAAGTCTCCGACTGCCTCTCTAGTATATCCTCTTGGATGTCCGCCCACCATCTGAAACTCAACATGTCTAAGACTGAACTCTTAATCTTTCCACCCTCTACTACAACTTCAATTCCTCACATCTCTCTCTCTCTGTCAACAATGCCATCATCACTCCCACCTCCCAAGCACGTTGTCTCGGGGTTCTACTGGACTCTGCCCTATCTTTCATCCCACACATACAGTCTCTAACCAAATCCTGTCTTTTCCATCTAAAAAAACATATCCAAAATACGCCATTACCTTACATAATACACTACTAAGATTCTAATACACTCTCTCATAATTTCTCGTCTTGACTATTGCAACTCGCTCCTTGTTGGCCTGCCCATCCCTAGCCTCTCTCCACTTCAATCCATAATGAATGGCTCCGCCAGACTCATCTTCAGTACACATCGTTCAGTGTCGTCAGCTACTCTTTGTCAATCACTTCACTGGCTTCCCTTAGCCTCCAGAATAAAATTTAAAATCTTGACCCTAACTTATAAAGCCCTCAACAACAGCGCACTCCCATACATCTCTGCTCTCATCTCCAAATATTCCCCCACACGCCCTCTTCTCTCTGCTAACGACCTTCTTCTTTCTACCACTCTTGTCACCTCCTCTTACTCCCGCCTCCAGGACTTTTTTCGTGCTACCCCAATTCTCTGGCTTCACCAGACTATCCTCCTGCCTTAAATCCTTCAAAACGTCAATAAAAATGCACCTCTTTAAAGAAGCCTATAACCTTCCTCCCTAACATGCTCAGCACTACTCTCTCCCTACTGTACCACATACAAACTTCAACCTTTAGATTGTAAGTCTGCGAGTTTCAATCCTGCAAGGTGCTTTAGGGAAAGCGCTATGGACACCGGTTTCCAAGCTCAAAGACAGGGCCCTCCATTCATTGCAGTGTGTGAATCTTGAACTTGTCATTGCCTGTAACTTAACTTATGTAAAGCGCTACGGAATATGTTGGCGCGTTACAAATAAATGATAATAATAAAAATAATAATAATATATGCAGTTGCAGAAAGGAGCTGCTAGATGGCGCTGTTGGAATTGTACACAGAGTTTCAGCGCTGCTGAGATTGTACACAATTTCCAAGCTTAAACCATTACCCTTACACTAACACCCTAACCCCAGCCCTAACATTACTGCTATGACATCAGCAGCAAAATCTTGGCAGCCACATCTAGTGGATGCTCACGCCACTTCTGCCGCATATGCTGGCGTTTTGATGGAGTACTTATAAAAAGAAAGGACCATCAGTGTTTATATATAATGTTTTCCTGCCTGTAAAATTCCTTATATATCTAAATAAAGTCCACCTGTCCTTGTTCTGTTTGTTCAAACAGTTGACGCCTGTCTTATCTTTGTTTGACTCTGTTGTTTGCTTGTGAATTTTGTAGCCTTTTGATAAAAGCTGTTAAACAAGTTATTGGCTTGTTCTTTAATTGCTATGTCCGACCAGTCATGTCTCATATGTAAATTCCCTATACCACCTTTAACAGTACTATTTAGGCAAATTTCTTTTGATTTAATGCATTTTATTCTCCAAAGACCATGCTCACGGGGAAGGGGTTTCACACAACCATAAAATAAACAATGTCTTTTGCTTTCATTTTGCACTTTGCAAATCTTCATACCCTAGATAAATTAAGTTACAATTTTTTATATATATATATATATATATATATATATATATATATATATATATATATATATATATAAAATAAATAGTACATTTGTGTTCACATTTGAACGTCTAAAGTAAAAAAAAAAAAAAGTAAAATACAGTATTTCTCAGAATTCTGGGCATGAAATAAGTTTTTTTATTTTTTATTTACTGTACTAATGTGTGGTGGAGGGCTTCTATCGCCGTTCTGCCCACCATATATTAAATGATTGTTGTGGTGAAATATATATATATATATTTATATATATATATATATATATATATATATATATATATATATATACAATATTTCAAATGCATTATCAATTGTGGCATCTTGATTTTCTGTAGATGGAATTTGCTCCCCAAAAGGTCTATCACACATGGAATATTTTCTGCATTAAGTGACATGGTCTTTCAGACTTGGAATATTTCTGTGCATTGAGTGACATTGATCTATAGAAGAAAATAATTGTGGGCCACGCAAAATTGTCTTGCTCAGTTGGTTTTGCACAGTCCTGTCACATTATTATTACCATCAACTAATATCCTGAGTGACCACCGTGTGCAGCATGGACAGCAGCCAGACGGTGTGGTAATGAGTCAACAAGATGCTGGGAGGTTAGCAAAGGTATATGGAGCCATGCAGACTGCAGTGCATCCGACAGCTGCTGAAAAGTGTGTGGTGAAGAATTCATACAGCTAACATGGCGATCAAGGTGGTCCCACAAGTGCTCAATGGGATTCAAATCTGGGGAATTTGATTGCTGTTGTGCTCCTCCAACCACTTCCGGACAATTCTGGCCATATGACAAGTTGCATTGTCCTGCTCGAAGATCCCACCCGCTCCAGGGAAGACAGTCAACATGTATCAGTGTACTTGATCTGCAAGGATGGATAGATAACCCAATCGGTTGAGAGTGCCTTCCAGAGGTATGAGTGGACTCAGATAATGTCAAGAAAACATTCCCCAGACCATAACACTGCCTCCACCAACTTGCGTTCTTCCAACAATGGTTGCAGAGTGTTTTCTCTCAAAGGGTTCGCGCCTGACATCAGAGAAGGCAATCCTTTGCCAATCAGAAGAGCGCCATACACAACAGGGTTTGATGCAATCTTGTTTTAGACACACGTCTGATAGCCCTAGTTAGTTAGGATGGTGAATTGCTCAACTGTAGCGTGTCGGTTGGCCCTCACACACCTTCACAACCGACGTTCACATCTGACATCAGTGGCATGTGGTGCTCCATAGTTTCCTCAACTTTTATTTGCAATGGTGCCTTTTGTCCAGTCACGGTACACTTTAACCACAGCAGCACATGGACAGTTCACAAACTGCGCTGTTTTAGAAATACTACCACCCATGGCCTGAAAGCCAGTGATCATCTCCTTTTCAAAGTCGGATAAATCGCACGTTTTACTCATGACAAGACATGGTTAATATGTTTGCAGAGTTACTGGCTACTTGCCGCTGTAGTAGGCCGTGGTCATAATAGCGTGACTCAACCCTGTATACGGACCATAATGTTTGGCTATTAGTCTGATTTTGTTTCTTTGAATATCAAAGGCAGTGATGTCATCGTCTATGTAGATATGTGTGCATGTGCTGTACAAAATCATACAGGGGGCCACGTAGAATCTGGTCCTTCAGCCACAGGTCCCATAAGCTGACATGCCAACTTGTTTCAGGGTTAGGCAAAGGGCACTGAGGCTAGACTACTGTAAATTATGCTAGTTATAGGAGTAGAGAGGCAAGGACATTTATAGTTAGTTATTTATGTGATATAATATTCTGTATGAATAACCACTTTGTGATACTTGTGCATCCTATACAATGCACAGTTTGTATGTAGAAATACAAGGTTTATGGCAAATGACTGACACAGGATATATAAGCAACAATTTCTGCTCTAAAGTTTTTGGATCTTTTATAGCCTACATCTTCTATGAAAGGATCATAAAAGGGACTTTTTATTAACAAAAAATTTAAATACTATCTGAAAAAAGGAAATAAAATAAATGTGCTTACATAATTTAGGATCAGTCAGATTTATCAATAATGATTGTATTAATGTATTAAAATATACATTTTAATGTTACCACTATATATGAGACAAACAGCATTTGCACAACAGCCACATTTTGTCCAATATTTTTCTAAACTGAAACGTAAAGTATATTCACAAATAAATATAATCACAATTAAGTGATAAAATATCAGTGTAAAATTATCTGCGGACTTTACAACCCGGCTAATTTGAGGTTACTGTACTAGATAATAATAAGATGTTTTTTTTTTTCAAAAATAGGGTTGTATTTTGAGATTAAATACTCCCAAAACAGCTTTGTCTTGTCAAATGTGAGCAATATGTGATATGCTGTTTTTGTCAAGCCTTAAAGGGATATCTAAGTTTCCTGTTCTTTCCTTGTTCTAATCTAACACATGATGTTTATATCAGAAACACACATTACATTGCGTCTTTCTATACACATATGTATGTATTTTATTTACAAATAAAACGTCTTTTCCACACCCTATAGCTGCTTACATAGGCACAGTGAACCTCCCAACAAAAATACTACATTTGGGTAGGTATTTAAACTTTTTTCTAGCCTTCAAGTCACCAGCAGCACAATGCAGGGAACCACACAGCAGTGCCTGTTGCTTCCTTGTGCAGGTAACTACACATCCCATGATTCCTTGCTACTAAAACTGCCATCATAGATGGATACAATGTATTAGATGCCTGTGATTGGTCTAAACAAATTATGAATTTTACGCTACTTTAGCTGGGATTTACAGGGGTGTTAATTCAATAGATTTAGAAAACTTTAGGGCAAGTATAATAATGTTTATTTTGGTGTTTTTTCATGCAAATTTTTTTCCATACACTATTATTATTATATACTGATTCTCCTCTATCAAATGCATTAAAAATCCATGAAACTTAAATGTGTCTTTACACATATTGAATAAGTATGTAAATTGATTTGTTTCTACCTGAAGAGACCCTAGGATATTGAATCATTGTCTTGGTGTGCACAAAATGTATATGCGTACTGAACCTGTTCTACCACCATAAAGTCACTGTTGGGCAAACAGAAGAGTGGTTCATGTCACATTGCTGTTTTATAACAACATTCACCCGTATTGACTTTCCTGTTTGACAGCTCTTTTGGAATATCTATCTGCATTGGCTGCATTGGGTTGTTGTTCAGTGAATACATATAAAAACTTGACAAAAGTATACTTGGTTGTATAGAAGGCGTTAAAGGCAATGCTCTCATAAGAGCTCACAATATAAGCGGGTTAAGGATACAAGAGTTAAAACAGAAGGCAAATTGTTTGCTTGTGGTCCTGTGCGGCAGCATGGTCCATGAACAGGAGGAGTCTTGTTTGAACAGCTGATATTAGGGAACAAGGCCTCTATTCCATGGCTCCAATAAACAAAAATCAGAATGAAGTTCACTTGCAATAAACCACTGAGCTATCGCATCACACACGTAAATATAACACCGAAAAATGCCATCCAAGTATCCAAAATGTCTGTAATATCTTAAGACCTAAGTAGCTCTCTCATAACTATTTTCAAAATCACTATCATATGCTTCCCGGCATGATAATTGAGCTCTCTAAACATACCCCCAGTAAAAAGCAGAAAAATGCCTCCGATAGGCCTGGATTGTCTAAATCCAACACCAGGAAGTTGCTAATACCTTAATTGTGTTAGATTATTAGCTAACATTCTCTGATTGGCTGTTTCTATAGGTAGTCAGAGAAGGGTAACACTAGAAGGAAACCCTATTCTGATTGGCTGACATTTCAACATAGCAAAATACTGAAAAATAGAGCCCTCTGATTGATTAAAGGCTAACCAATTTCAAGCTGTGCATTCTGATTAAACCAATGAGTCTTCTCTGATTGGTTACTGAGCAAGAAATCAGAATTCCTGTACTCAAATCCAATTGGCTAAAATATGATTAACACATATATGAGCCAAAAACAAGCCATAACAGTTATTATATAATAAAAAAATATTTTCTTTATATTTTTAACGTATGTAACTACAAGGACTATGTGGGTATTTGTCGTCCCCTTAGAGATATAGGGTTCATGGGGTCTATAAGGAACACTGTTGTAGAAGTTAGGGTGCCATTGGGTTTCTTAGTGCATAAGGACTCCCATGTTCATAGCATAGTCTACTATGGGGGTCTGTAGGGATTCCGACTTAAGACTCAGATTCTCCTATGCTGGAGAGCTACGGGTAAAACCTATTGGTAAGAGGATTTCTTTGCAGGAGACATGTGATAGCTCTGCAAATTTCCTTATAAAAACTCCCATAGCTATGAGTCTGCCTTACAGGAGTTCTTACAGGAGACATGGAATGGAGGCCAATGCTGATAGGTTTCTCTGAATAGATGGGTTTTCAGAGAGTGTTTGAATGTGTGAAGAGTAGTGGAGAACCTGACAGAGCTTGTTAGAGAATTACACAGAATAGGACCAGCTCTATAGAAGTCTATGCGATTAGAGTTTGAGGAGACTAATGAAAGCACTGCAGTCTTGCTAAATGAAGAGGAAGACCAAAAAAGTCATAAATCAGAACTCAATATTATGTTTCCTCATAACATATGTATAAATTGTTGATAAATGAAAAGAGCAGCCTGAGAAAGGAGTTACTGCTGGTTTGAACTGCCGTGTAACTGTTAAACCGTACATTGCAAAATTATTGATACAATAATAATGGTACTACTATAATCCTAAAGCCTCATTATGAATCTAAAGCTGTATGCCCCCATTCAATTGAGTTATTGGGCGGTACGGTAGGCTGTAAGTGATGTTGCAAGATATTTTGCTATCAATTTTTTTTTTGGAGCCAAATGGCTTATGAGTTACAACCTTGAAAAAATGGCGATGGTTGAATTCGTAACTTACAGCCTCCCGAAGCCTTTGATCTGTCAAAGCAGATTGCTAAAATCGCTAATCGCTATTCAGTTGCCAAAACCGCTCAACATTGCAGCAGCAATCAAGCCCGCAAATGCCAAATGTCGGCTTAAAGCTTACGGGTTCCAAATAGGACCCGCAAATGGTTTACAGACTTGTTTGTAACATTGAAAATGACAATATAAAGACACCAATAGACTTTAAAACATGGGGAAAGCAATGGAAGGCATTGCAATTACATGCACAACAACTAGCAATGATCAAATATTGCAAAAAATAACTTTTTATTTTCCACATAGGTTGTAATGGTCATGCATATGCCAATATGAAAAACCATGGTACAACATGCTGAAAGCTATTAAACACATACTACGTCATTAAGTTGCAACACAAATATATGCAAATGGCTGACATATTAACCCTTTCACACTCACAGAGGCTCTAATGCGGACCCTAAAAATACAAAGATCATCCTCTATAAATTCACTCATCACAACTACATTGGGACAGGAAATAGTGGACAAATTACACCGTCACATGGCATATATCAAGTACCAGACAAACATTTCACATATGGTTGTTCGGTCCCTCACTTGTGTCTGACTCTCTGTGACCCTAAGGACTGCTGCACACCTACTAATGTCTCTTTCTGTGCGTATCCACAAGATTTGCATGCCAAAGATCTTGGAGTAGGTTGGCAGTTCCTTCTCTAGTGGACTGTGATTTGTCTGACCTCTCTGCTATCACCTGCCCACCTACAGTGGCCCTATAGCTCACAGCTTCATTCAGGTACACCATACTAATCTACTCTAACACATCAGGGCCGCAAAAACACATGGAGGCTGTGCAGAGACACGTGGAACGACAGCCAACTCACCTCCATCTCCACTTCGCCCATCCTGGAAAGTCCCACACCATTGCTGGTGGCTATGTTCCAAGATGTATACCCAATCCCATTTGGTGACTTCCCATTAAGTTTTGCTATCAATAAATTCACATCATCACCTGCCATAATGCTATCAGGCCTTTAGGGGAATGTTGATACTCCACAGTATCACTAATTGGACTTCCCATGTGTATTAACCCTTTATTATTATTATATCTGATATATGTTATGATATGATATCTAATGCAATTATTACTATTTTAATAATTATTTTTATGTCATGTATTATTCTATTGCATAGTAAATCGGCTCATTAGTTTACATATATTGGAATTTGACACAAATGTGATGTATGTGGATGTCCCATAGCTTTATTTCATACACAGAGCACAATCGGGAATGAACAAGACTGTGCATTAATATCATGAGTGTTGTGTGGGCGGATCCTGGAAGGGCAAGAGGTTGTGCTTGTGAACAAGGGGATACCTAAAAGGGGTTAGTCATATTCTAGAAAAAGCATGATGCATAGCACCTACCAGTGTCACATGTGGTCACTACACCACTGCAACTGTAATCTGGTGAGAAAAGAGATCATCAGAAATCACTCCATGTAATTGGAGAAACCATTAATGTGCATAGCACTTACAACTTAACTACATCTGCTCAATTGAACAGATGAACGTAATCATGGATAATGTTATACAGCTCTAATCTGCACACAGAGATATTAAGGAATAATCAGAAATTGATTAGCAGAACATGTGACACAGAAAGAGGAGGTTGAGGAACGTGCCTTCATGGTCGTGAGATTGGGCTATTAAGACCTACAGAGGCAATAAAAAGATATTAATCAAAACAGTATTTTGATTGACTTCAACATCTCATCTCAACGGCAATCCACATTGAACATCAATTGCAGAAATATTCAACATAACCAATAACCATAGGTGTACACACTTTGTAGCCAGCCATTGGTATGTCAACATTAATACAAAATAATATTCATTGTGGAGTGTGGTTGAGGAGGACTTAGTGCAGTGGTTCTTAATCCTCTCCTCAGGAGCCATAAGACAGGCCATGAATTATGGGAAGCAATAAATGAGGCAAATTGTATTCAACAGGTTTGAAATGCTTCACATGTGTATTCACACAGTATTTCACCCAAATCATTGTCTGTGTGGTGGGTCCTGGGGGGACGTTCTCACCTACTTCCTCTTACTGACCACTCATTATAGAACCACGTGCTTCCTCCCTCTACCACAGCCAGGAGGTGTTTGATTGAGGGGTACATCCAACTGTAGTGGCTGTGTAGTAGCTGTCATTGGCGGTAAGGGGGGAGGTGAGGAGGCTATAGGCTCTGGCTGCGGTTGTTGTGGAGCCTGTGGACCTGAGGCTGGAGTGTAGGCACATGGGCCTCAGCCAACTGCACCAGCCGCGCCAAGTGATGTGTGTGGGCTTGTCTGTCCCTATGAGCCATTTGTCTGTCTCCATCCGAAGATTATGCCTCCTCACCTCACCATATATTGCTCGGATGCTTTCCTCCTGGCCGGTAGCAATTTCATTCTGACGTGCCAGCTGAGCTGTCAGCTGTTGGACTGCTCCGATCTCGCGCTCCTAAGCCAAGCAGATGTGCTGATATATGTCACTCAAGTTGCATGGTGCTCCATCTCTGGATGATGTTGGACTCTGGAAGTGCTGTGGTGAGGCCAGAGGTGTTGCCCGATGTGATGATGTACCCTTTAGGGATAGGGATGGTGTTGCCAGTAGGGATTCTGTTGCCAATGGAGATGGTGCTGTTGCCAATGGAGATGTTGCTGTTGCCAATGGAGATGGTGCTGTTCCCATCCATATGATGTTGGACCGGTCTGTTGTGATGGCTATGACATCAACGGCTGCAACTAGAGCTGGGGTAACAATGGCTGCGACATGAACTGCGACAACAATGACTGCGACATCTCCTGGGGCAACAATGGCTGCAACATCTGCTGGGGCAACAATGGCTGCAACATATGCTGGGCCAACTGCTGGGACAACCATTGCTGTGGCAACATCTGTTGTGGCCTGGTCAGGAGTGGGAGAGGATTGGGGTCTGGCACACGTATTGCCTGAATTGTCACAAGATGGCAGTAGTGGGCCTGTTGAGAGTGGTCCCCATGAGCTCGACATCCCTGCAAGTGGTTGGTGGCTCATTGAACCTCCTGTAATTTGAAAGGGCTGGGAACATGCCCATGATGCGTGTGAGGGCCCAGGGGTTGATTCCCACAATGGTCCTACTGCTGATGGTCCAGCCTCCTGTGATGGGCCTGGGCCCTTGGCTTCCTCCACCACCACCAACTGATAGTGATGGCTCTGGTGGAGCCCCTGCCGGTGTCTCTGCGGGCGGGTTACGCCTCCTGGGTACTGAAATGAGAGGATAATAGTATTTGAGTATTGATTCTCTAAACAATTGTTTGCTGTGTGTTTCCATATCCCTGACATCATGGTCAATTGTAACTGGCTGTGGTGATTGTTACCCTCAGATAAACATTGAGCTGTATCATGAAATGACACTCTGCTACAATGTAAAGTAGCAAGTGTACAGCCTGTATAACAGTGTACATTTGCTGTCCCCTCAAAATAACTCAACACACAGCCATTAATGTCTAAACCTTTGCCATCAAAAGTGAGTGCAAATGTCCAAATTGGGCCCAAAGTGTCAATATTTTGCGTGGCCACCATTATTTTCCAGCAGTGCCTTAACCCTTATGGGCATAGAGGTCACCAGAGCTTCACATGTTGCCACTAGAGTCCATGATGACATCACAGAGCTGGTGGATGTTAGAGACCTTGCGCTCCCCCACCTTCCGTTTGAGGATGCCCCACAGATGCTCAATAGGGTTTAGGTCTGGTGACATGTTTGGCCAGTCCATCACCTTTACCTTAAGCTTCTTTAGCAAGGCAGTGGCCATCTTGGAGGTGTGAATGGTGTTGTTATCATGTTGGAATACTGCCCTGCGGCCAGTCTCCGAAGGGGAGGGGATCATGCTCTGCTTTAGTATGTCACAGTACATGTTGGCATTCATGGTTCCCTCGATGAACTGTAGCTCCCCAGTGCCGGCAGCACATCTACAGCCTCATTAAATTTGCCCTTGTAGTACCCTCGGTTCTTGCAAAATACATTTTTATGATGTTTGCGAGGGCCGATTCCACAATATGTCCCTCGCAGTCCCAGAATAAGTAACACACAGCCATAAATCTATGAGGTGAACCTCACACCTTGGAAGAATCCTTACGGGCACAAAAAAGTGTCCACAAGGGATCCTAAAGCCTAAAGCCTATATTTGCTGCATCGGAGCAGCCCGACACTACACTATTCTCTCCCCCAATAAATTACTAAATCTAAACTAACCCCACTCTACCCTAACCAATTAACCCCTACCTACCACTACCTACCTTACCCCTCTATTAAACCCCCACTCCACTAATTACACAATATAAAAAAAAACTATGTTACCAAAAATAAAAAAAACAAAAAAAGGGCATTACAAACCCCCCCTCACTACAAAAAAAAGAACATCACAAACCCCCCACTACAAAAAAAATAAATAATAATTACACACCTGCAAAGAAAAGGCATACACAAATATACTTAACATTACAGTAATAAATACATTATAAATATACCCCTAACTACAATTACCCTCTATCTATACATTACCCCCGATCTATACATAACCCCCTATCTAGACATTACCCACTATCTATACATAAGCCCCTATCTATACATTACCCCCTATCTATACATAACCCCCTAACTAGACAATACCCCCTATCTATACATAACCCCCTATCTAGACATTATCCCCTATCTATACATAACCCCCTATCTATACATTACCCCCTATCTAGAGATTACCCCCTATCTATAGAATACCCACCTAAATCTAAGCTAAAATAGAATAAATAAAACTACTTACCTTTGCAGATGTCCCTTCAGATCAACCGCCTAGGAAAAAATAAAACATCAAATTAGTACATAAATAAACAGTACATATAAAAAATAAACCATATAAATACAGTATTGAACTCACCTTTCCACCATGTCCACATCCAACTCCTTTTGTTCTCCGGCTCGGCCCCTGGAAAAAAGAAGCATCACATTAAAATAACACATACACAAATACACACAACATAAATAGACAATAAACATTATAAATTTAACACGTACATGTCCGCGATGTCCCTGGCCTTCTCCTCTTCTGCCCCGGCTGGGCCCTTGAAGAATCTGCGCTCTAAAAAAAAAAATGCTAATGAGGCCTCCAGAGCCTCTTCCGGTAGAAAATTGGCAATGAAAAGACTGTCAATCAAATTTTAGCCAAACAATGTGTGAGCCAATCAGAATGGGATACACCCCTATATCCCATTATGATCGGCTGATGGACCTGTCAATCTTTTTTAAACTAATCAGAAGACACTATAGCCTTCAGCCAATCACAATGAGCTACACAGCCAAGGGGTGATTGACTGAAGGCATCTGCACCTTCTGATTGGCTACAGTCTTATTTAGCTTAGATTTAGGGGGTATTTTATAGATAGGGGGTAATGTCTAGATAGGGGGTTATGTATAGACAGCAAGTAATGTCTAGATAGGGGGTAATGTACAGATAGGGGGTTATATATAGATAGGGGGTTATGTATAGATGGGGGTAATGTCTAGATAGGGGGTAATGTATAGATAGGGGGTTATGTATAGATAGGGGGTAATGTCTAGATAGGGGAAAATGTATTGTAGTTAGGGGTATAGTTATAATGTATGTATTACTGTAATATTATGTATATTTGTGTATGCCTTTTCGTTGCAGGTGTGTAATTATTTTTTTATATTTTGTAGTGGAGGGAGGGGGTTTGTGATGTTCTTTTGTTTGTTTTTTGTAGTCAGGGTTTTTTTTTAATGTCCTTTTTTATTTTTATTTTTGATAACATAGGTTTGTTTATTTTTGGTAAAATAGTTTTTTTTATTTTTTGTACCTTAGCTTTTTTTAAATGTGTAATTAGTGGAGTGGGGGGTTTAATATAGGGTTAGGTAGGTAGTGTTAGGTAGGTAGAGGTTAATAGGTTAGGGTAGAGGGGGGTTAGTTTAGATTTAGTGGTTTATTGGGGGGGAGAATAGTGTAGTGTAGTGTTTGTACTTAGTGTCATGAGGGTCCTGGAGGACCCTCATGGCACTTATGGGGTTAATAATAGGCTTCTCATTGTACTATGAGCATCTTCATAGACCGTTATGGGACTGATTGGGTTAAATAGAGGCGTACGAGGGTCTGTATAGACCCCCATTAGGGATGGGGTTAGATGAAGACTTATATGGGTCTGTATAGACCCCAATAAGTGATGGGATTAAATAGGGCTAGATGAGGTTAAATAGGCCCAGTTAGGGTTATTAAATTCAGATAGTTTTAAATAGGCCCAGTTAGGGTTAGATTGGTCCAGTAAGGGTTAGATAGCCCCAGTAAGGGTTATTAGGTCCAGATAGGGTTAGATAGGCCCAGTTAGGGTTAGATAGGGTTTAGTATGGGTTAATGGGGTATAGTTAGGGTTAATAGTGTAGTATAGTGCTTAGACTTTGTCATGAGGGTCCTGGAGGACCCTCATGGCACTTGTAGGGTTAACCTAGTGGTTAATAGGGTCCTATAGGGGTCTATATAGTCCCCTATTGGACTGAGGGTTTTAATTTTAGTCTCATGGGGGTCTGTATTGACCCCCATGGGTGACAGGGTTAATTAAGGGCTTATGGGGGTCTGCATTGACCCCCATGAGTTATAGGGTTAATTAAGAACTGACGCGGCAAGTGATGAGGAGTGAAGCCTGCGAGATCATCTCGCAGGCGTCACTCCTCCTGCACTGTTGCTCCATGTTTGACACGGACGGCCCTGCTGCATAGCTCACACGTTGCTCGCAACAGTGCTAATTTAATAGCGTTGTAACTTTTCAAAATTTGAAGCACGTAGGGCTTAAGTTCAAACCTCGTATCTACGAGGCTGGAATTTAATATGGCTGATAACCAGTATTGTTTTTGACTTGAAAGAGAGTCATATCTCTCGAAAGCTCATCACACATAAAATGTTTGTTCAATAAATAAGGTATTGCTGTATTGTACACTATACTGCAGTACTGTTAATATTGATTTGTGTTACTGGACTCTCATGGCTACACCAATCTTCAGAATCATTTGGATAAAAATGCACATTAATGCAATATCATGATGTTGCCACTAGTCGTCACTGCTACACTTTACAAAACTTTTATCCTATGAAGCACATTTCTGATTGTTTCTTTTTTCACTTACAATGTATAGATTATTAATTTACAAGATAATATTATTTCATGCACACATAAACATATATGGCATCTTATTATACAATTTTAAAAATGTACTTAACATATATTCTAACATGTTCTATAGATAATAAGCTCAGTATATTTTAAAACATGATTTTACATCAGACTTTTTTTTAGTAATTCACTATATTAATAATACCTAATACCTGCATTTTTAATAACAAATATATATTGTTGTCCTTGTGTAGAACTCAATGTTGCCATACTGTCATATTTCCCTCATGTTTATTATTTAATCTGCAGGGCAGGTATTCTATATTAGAGATATAATCTACTTTTTGGGGCATTGCTACACTTGCTTTATTACTCCCACACCTAATTTGCCGCACAGTTCATGTGAACTGTTAATTCTCTTGCATTTCTATTAATATAATCACATATATAGTTGTGAGCAATACGGGTTGTTGCTAACGCTTGCGGGCTCGCCCAGCGAGACCACCGCAACTGCGGCCCTCGCAAAGCCAAAGGAACTTCTTGCGTGGTGAAGATGAGCTTCATAGGCGCTCATCCCTTCGACCCCGTACGCCGTAGGCACTCATCCCTATGACCCGCGGCACTACAGATCAACAGAAATTACAATTACACAATTCAAAATGCGAGACCTGTAGCACTTTGAAAAAATCAAGTGGAAAAATGACGGCCCGTAACACTTTGAAAAAAGGAAAACGGAACTTAGAAAAAAATAAACGACCCGCGGCACTTAGAAAAAAAAAATATGAGGTCCAAAAAAATACGAAGTTAAAGGCGGAACCGCGCACAATACAAAAACAAAAAAAAACACAAAGAAAAAAACATAAACAAAACATCACACACACCATGTGGGGGAAGCCAAGACGTCTGGTAGTGAGGTTGCATGACAATTTAAACACTATTTGCCCAGTTTCGGCACTCGAAAAATCGCGTAAGTGACAGGAAAAATGGTGGCCGGAAAAATCTAAAACGAGGCTACACGACCCCTAAGCATGCCATACACTGCCAGGCACATAAGAATGGAAAGCGGGACTTAGAAAAAAACAAACACAAGCGGCGGGACTTAGAAAAAAACAAACACGAGCTGCGGGACTTAGAAAACTAAAATACAAGGTAAAAAAAAATACGAAGTTAATGGCCGAACTGCGCACATCCAAAACAACCAAAAACACAAATAAAATTAAATAAATAAATAAACATCACACACAGCACGGGGGGACAGCCAGGACGTCTGGGAGTCAGGTTGAAAGACAACTTAAACACAATTTGCGAGTTTCGGCACTTGAAAATCACCTGAGCAACAAACAAAATGGCGGATGAAAAAAACGAAAACGAGGCTACACGACCCCTAAGCACAAAAAACACTGCCAGGCACATAAGACTTTTACCCAGGAACGTACGAGGTACAAAATACACTATTAGGAAACGCAGAAAATGCTCCAGACCCGGTCAACACATACATAATCGCCACCATTTTACAACACTAACTTGCAGCTAATAACATTACCATTCTAAAATGGCAATTTACACAACTAAACAAACCGTTTGACCTTGCGCCTGCAGCCTACTTATACTGCACACTTGCCACATTGCTAACACTTACACTTCAGCATCCTTATTAAATTTCGATTCAGCCAATTAAATAGGGCTCTATATAAGCACATAGCATATTTTTTTACAGAAGTTTTTAGTTAGTGAAGACCTTGCTTTTGGATAGAAGTTCACTAACTAAAAATTCTGTAAAAAAAATATGCTCTGTGCTTATATAGAGCCCTTTTCAATTGGCCAAATGGCAATTTAATAAGGCTGCAGGTCAGCAACAGTCCAAATGTACATTGTATACTACAGGAAAATCTAAAGAGATTGTTAGCTCTTCAGGATATTGATTGCTGGATATATTAATTTCAAATAGGTAAAGTATATTAATTTATTATTTAATTAATTAATGAATTAGTATTAAAAAATATATTTATATAAAAAATAAAAAGAGCCGGGAGAGGCTCGAAATGAGTGCCAAAGGCGCTGATTGTGAACCTCTTGATGAGCGCCGAAAGCGCTAAGTGCGGGGCTTGCAAAGAGCGCTGAACATGCTCAGACGACCAAAAGTACATCAGGGGAGAGGCTCGCAATGAGTGCCGAAGGTACTCAGAGGACCAAAAGCCTTACATTGTGTGGCAAACAGCATTACCTGCCTTACAAAGTTATGACTGGCATTTTTTGACGGGCAATTCGCTAGTCACATATATAGTTGTGAGCGTACGAGTTGTTGCTAACGCTGCGGGCTCGCTACGCGTAGCGAGGGCACTGCCCGAGGGTCTCAGTTGCGCTCCATGCCGAAGGCGCTCCATGCCAGCACCTGAGGACCTCGCAAAGCGAGGGCCGCAGTTGCTGGCATGGAGCGCCGAAGGCGCTCCTTGCCAGCAACTGCGACCCTCGCAAACTTCACGTCGCAACCCAAACACTACGACACACACATTACGACACTCGCAAACAACATACGACACACGTTCACACACATTACGGACTCGCAACACTCGGACGCAACTCGCGAACATTACAAAATGTAAAACACAATACATACACACACCACATACATAAAAAAATTACCTACACCAAGAGGGAGCACCCAGCACCTCAAAAATACAACTTACATCTCGATTTTACTTCAAATAAAACAGTTTAGAGACTAAAAAAAAAACGAAGCGAGAGAAAAAATGGCCGCCGAACAAAACGAAAACGAGGCTACAGCACTCTAAACTCGCAAAACACCACAAGAAACTCGAAAAACACCACAAAACACCTACGGATATTCCGATACAAACGTATAACACACATTACTCGCCATTTCACGCCAATGCGGAAGTACACGACAACGGTTTGGGCTCGCGCACGCACAGTGTTACACTGCACACATTCAGCACGCTTACACAGCAGATCCACACCACTAATGCTGCAGCAACATCAAAACACATTCACAGCTCTTCCACACAATGCTTTAAAATAGGTAAAGTATATTCATTTATTAATGTATTATATATTTCATTATTACACACTAAACAGCATTAGCTACCTTACAATTTCATTGCTGTCATTTTTTGACGGGCAATATTCTAGTAGGAATATAATAGCATGAAGTTAATTTCTATAACGCCATTTTTCTTTTGCTTAAATTAACTACTATTCTCAGAATATTTGATGTATTATGTCTCTGTATATTCATTTAATGCTTACCGTGAAAATGCTTTTTTTTAGTGGTGAGAATTAGTAATACATAATGTTTCACTTTTAAAAGTGGAGTGTCATCTTACTATATTTAAAAGTGGCGTGCTACCCCACTACACCTGTACATACTTCCAGTATGTTAATCTCATAATATGGATGTTTGTGTGACACTTTATTAATATACAACAGCAAGACCCTCAACATCTTCTGTACCAGTGTACATATTTTTTTAATGTTTATTTTATGTATTCATTGACCCCCCAGAGTGTCAAGTTTAATTATTTTAAGTTAACATGATGGGTTCTGTATGCTGATCACCCCCCATGCAGCACTGGAAGGGGTAATCATCTTGTTGTCGGATATAGGAAGAAGATGGGGGTATACCCTCATGCCCTACAGATCATTTTTATATTAATATGTATTTATTTATTCTAGTGCCCCCCATATGCAAGGTGGTGGGGTAGAACAGCCCCCTTTTTGATTTCTCTCCAACTCTCTCCCCTCAATTCCCATTTCTTTCCCTCTAATCCACCACCTTATCACACACTTTCTCCCCAACTTGATTGCCTGCTCCGCTCGATCAATGGCTCCCCTCCTATTGGCCCCTACTCCCAATTTAGAGTAAAAGATGGGAGGAGGGATAAAGGCAGATAATGTAAAGGGGTATCAGTAGAGAGGAATCACACTCAAGGAGTTTAGAAGAGGTGTAAACTTAGGGGTCCCAGGGAGCAAGAGAGAGAGACGTGTGAGAGAAGAGCGGGGGAGAAAAGGGGAGAGGGGGAGACGAACGTGTGAATATAGTAGGAAGGAGAGAGTGGGATCGAAAGAGAGAAAGGGCTGATCTATGGAGGGGAGGACACAGGGGATTAAAGGGAGCAAGGGGGAGACAGGGGAATGGGAAACAGAGAAGGTGAGAGGGGGTGGAGGATAGAAATAAGTATTGAAGATACTGCAGGAAAAACATTACTGTGACACTCAGAATGGCATCATAATCACGTGGTCTAACGTGTATGGTTTTTTTGTAAGACACAAACATGTGCATGTATACATTCTTGGTATCTACTACGTGGGGCGTTCATAATTAGTATACATCTTATAATGAAAATGCTTGAGACTTTGTTGCTGGCAATTTTTAATTCTTCTATTTTTTGGTACGTTTATAAAAATCTTGGCTTTTAGCAAAGACTTGTGATTGGACGTTTTTAAAGAACATATTAATGTTGTTGTATGTACTGCTTTTTGACTGTTTGTATGTGGATTTGATTACATTTAGCCTTTGTTGAATAGTTCTATGGAGACAGTATGAGTGAATAAGCTGGTTGTCTATATGTATTACAGTAGACTCTCAGTTAACCAGAACTCTCAAGCAACCAGAGAAGAAATTGAATACTTTAAATAAAAATAAAAATTTAAAGGGCTCAACAAATGCCAGGAGCCAGGTTGTCATGCCACACAATTCTTACAGGCACCTAGATTGCATCCACTGTATGTCTCTGGAATTCAATTATACCTGGAAGCAGACAGGCATGAGTGACTGAGCCAGTGCAGTGTTGGCGTTACATTCCCCCGGTTCATCAACTCACCTGCCAACAGAACGTACCTGTGTGTAAGTGAGGAGTGAAAGCTACTGCTGCTAGAACAGCCCTCACTGACAAATATACTTAGCAGAGAATCCTATGTGCAGCTAATCTAGGCCTGTTTTAATAGTAACTCTCAAGCAACCAGAAATTACATTTATCCTGCATCTACCAATCCCCATGTGTGCCGGTTAACTGAGAGCCTACTGTATATGTCACAATCTCTGTGTGTATATGATGTGATGTTCTTGGGATGTATACTAATTAGCCTAGGACTGCATGTTTTGAGGGGGCAGCAGGCTGTCTGAAAATGCAGTGCAGTACATTGAATATGTTTGCATATACAGAAATTTCTACACAACACTTTTTGGCATGCTATCTGCCTTATTAAATTGGAGGCCAGTAACTCCAATGTGAGGCCCCGCAATGGCTACGGGCTTGACATTTTCCAGTGTTACAGGGCTATTAAATTGGAAGGGGCTGCGAGCTATGGGCAGGAGACGCTAAAACGCAACGCAGTCTGTTGCACGTTGGATGTGCGACTGTGAACAGGATGAATTAGTCTAACCTGTAGAAATGGGTTAGACGTAGCCAGTGGCAAGAGAGATTGCCATCATGGCTACTGAAAGCCTGCGTGAACCCCTGCAGGCTCCCGACATCAGCCCTTGCTGTAGGGGTCCCGATCTGGACCCCAGCAGCAGTTAAAACCTGAACCCTCCGAGGGGGGTACTTCAAGTACCTCCCTGGCACCTAAAGTTAACCCCCCTATGCTGGGGGTCTCCACCGGGACCCCTGCAATGTCCCCATATTAACCCTTGCAGAAAGGGACCCAATCGGGACCCCTGATGCATTTAAAAATTAAAATTTCCCACCTTGCTGGTCCTGAAAGGTCCTTAAAGGACCTGCGCTAAGTAAAAAATGGACCCCTGCCGTGGGGGTACTACAATTACACCTAAAATTAACCCCATCACTCATGTGGGTCTATGTAGACCTTCATGAGCCTCTAATTAACCCCATCAGTCCCATAAGGGTCTATATAGACCCTTATGGGACAATACTTAACCCTCACCATTAACACTATAAGTGACTCTCATGGTACAAAGTCTAAACACTACACTATTAACCCTTTCCTACCCTACCATTCTATTAACCCCCCAGTGCAATTGATCTGACGTAAATATTACACTGTATAGATTAATATAGTTTCTTAAAGTATTGCAGTGTAGATATTGATTAGGTTCAAAGATCAAGTTATCGACAAGTATACACTGTGTGCAGAAATTGCTTTTATTGGTAATAGTAAATATCAAGGATAAACAATTAGAAGTGTTTACACTTGTAAGCTTTGATATTTAGTAAGATAACAATACAAACTATATGATGCGTATTGCAATCCCTTGGGATGATTGGATAACAGTCTTAAAATACTTTATATTTGGTTAGATCAATGTATAAATCAATAAGCAATGGATACAAACTTATCAAATATGGATTAACAATTATAAATTAATACAATCTGTGTTTGGTTAGTTCAATCTAGGAGTATATAAACAGTGAATATAATCCTATAAAGTTTGGTTACAGTCTGTCTATATATATATTGGTTAGTGCAATACAACAATGATATGCAAAACACAATCAGCTGTCTATTTGTGATATATATATATATGATATTAATAATTAGCTATATGACATGTTACTCTATTAAGGCAGGAATATATAGTATGATACTTTATATAGCAGTAAGAATATAGAAGTATATATATGAAGCAATATGTATCTGAGTTGATTATATTGTACGCAAGGTTGCAGGCTAATTAACCTTTATATTTAGGTGTTGACAAGCTGTTATTTGGATGTTGGTCTTACATCAGAATTGATTACATTTCAATTCACTCAATAATGAAGTAAGACAGTTTGTTGATTGCGTGATACAAGACTATATAGTGTATGTTGAAAATAGCAAAGTATGGTTTGTTGTGTGGAGGTTTTAATAATTGGTCGGAGCTAAACAGTTACAGTATTGAATAAAGTCAATCAGTCTGTTTTAGGGGATATGGGCACAGATTAAAATATTGAATTAACACTTACAGTCCAGAATATAGGTGCCAATTAGACTGGGTCTGTGACCACTTCCAAAAAATTAACAGAAGTATTGTGATATATGGAGCTAAGTTTAACTCTACTACAAACTAAGTAGTTAATACCATTTTATACATTACCTAATGTATGGAATTCCAGTATAAACACCTGGTCACTAGAGAATCCCTTCTTACTGAAGAAATACCTCTTTATGTGATTGGATTAGTAGAGAGAGTTGAGACAGAATGGAAATAGTCAGATATAGAAATATATGTTAAGGAAGATTTGAAGGGGGCATAAGTTATATGCCAAGAATGACGGTCAGTTCTTACTCAGAACAGGACTGTCAGATAAGATTGGAAATGATTTAGAGTAGGCTTTAGGGAAAGACCCAAGAACCGGAGAAAATAGCCAAAGACAAAAGACGGAAAAATCCCCAGACAAAAGACAATAGACAAAAAGCCTTGATTATTCTCTCTCTTCTCCTGATAAAATCTTCCTGCCTCCTTATCACAAGGCTGGTTTCTACCAGTGACAATCAGTCACTCCCCTCTTTATGTGTAGGAATAATTAGTATATAATATAATGATATATTGTGAATGTCTGCTTCTAACCACATGGGAGCGCTCTAGTTATATTAAAACGTTATGACCTCAGTATTACTTTGTGCCAAATGATTTCTAGTAGACTAGACTACACATTATATTCATTATCTTACCACCTGCATGATAACATGTGAAGGAGACAATGGAGAATTGAAGAAACACATACATTTCAGAAGACACTATCTGTTGAGACATACAATGTTTTATTTCGAGTTTCTTAACCCAACAGCGAAAAATTAGGAAACTCAGACATTTAACTTGAACAGAAGAGACAAATGATTTAGGCCCTTCACACATTACAGAGAAATACTGTGTTTGTGTATAATTACAAAGATAATTAGTAAATAGCAAATGAAACACCATATAATGTAATGAATAGATAAGTGTGGCATTCTTTACCCTCAAAATGCACAATGTAATTACCCCCCTCTACCCTATCCTATTAACCCCCTATACCCTATCATATTAATCCCCCTCTACCATACCCTATTAACCCCCCTCCATTCTACCCTATTAGCCCCTACACTACACACCTAACCCCCTTATAAAATCCCTAGCACCCTACAGTACACAAAATAAAAAATAAATTACTGAAATTAAAAAAATACATCACATAAGATAAAAACATATTACCAAAAATAAAAATACACTACATTACGGCAAATAAACAAACAACAAAAAAATTAAATTAGAATAGGGTAAATTAGACCACTTACCTTGCCAAAATGCCCCTCCAGTGATGCTGGACTTCAGTTCTTTGGCCCAGACAGGGCCCTCCATAAATTTCCACAGACCCATTCACACCTCCAAAAAAAGAAACATTATAGTTAATACAAAAACACATACAACATGTAATATAATAAATTATAAATAGTCTAATTACCTACATTAATTAAACAACTTGGGCAGCATAAAATCTAGATACACACATGAAGTTAAAATGCAAAAATGAAGGTTGTACCACCTAAGTGTGGGTTAAAGTCAGTTTATCTTTGCTTGCAAAGCCATACTTGTTTGTAGCATAAGAAGTATGATTACAAAACTTTAAATTACTCCTTCTTCTTGCTAATTTTTAATGTTTATAACTTTATCTGGATACAGGGCTGTATTAACCTTTTTCTCTATATATTCTTTAAAATGTCATAAAATGTAGGATGCCATGTACTAAAACAAAATAAACCACTGCTTATATGCTATAAACTGTCCTAAAGCAGCACCAAAATGAGGTAAGATGCAAATGATAACTTCTACCCACTGTCATATCTTCCATGAGAATCCCATTCTATCTCGGCCCATGACTAATCAGATAAAATGAAATTTTTACTCTAAAGAAGAATCTGTTAGGGGCGTGAAAGAAGCAATCAGACTTTCATTCTTAGTGAAACAGATTCAGGGTGTCCTTACATACACACATTTCTTATCATATTGGTTATTCTCCATGGAGAGTAAAAAACGTTTACAGATAACTTTGAATTATGGCCCAAGAATAGGGCCAAGATCAATTATCTTTAGCCTATTGACAAGGTTGCCCAAAGAAACCATGGCTACTCTTAACAATCAATAGAAGACACACTGGGATGGTGTTAATAAGCCAGAGTGTTATTACAAGATTATAACATAAAACGGCATGAACGAATAAGGCACTGTGTCAACACGAGGAACACCATCAATTCCTCCTACTATCCACTTCCTCCCTCTCATCATGTTTCGACTTGACTACTGCAGGTCCATCCTAACTGGCTTTCCACTAAACTACCTATCCCTACTCAAATCTGTCATCAACACTTCTACCAGGTTCATCCACCTCACTCAATGCTTATCATCTGATGATTTCCTATCCTATCCCAGATAAAAGGTAAAATCCTTCCTAACTCTAAATTACAAATTCCCCACCTGCAATGCACCTCCCTATATATCAGCTTTTGTCTCTATATACACTTCAACTCTTCATCTCCACTCTGCTCATGATCTGTATGTCTCATACCCTATCATTGCCTCTACAGATGCTCACTTGCAGGACATCTCAAGAGCTGCCCCACTCTTTAGAATTCCCTACCTCACTTCATTAGACTCTGCCCTAAAAAAAAAAAATACTCTGCCCTAGTCTTTAGGTATTCAAAAGTTTTCAGAAAATTCTTTTGTTTGGAGAAGCATACCATTTACCTCCTTAATGCCACTATTAACTTCACACAAGGCTACCTTTTATGGTTGTCTCACACCTTTTTCTCTTTGTAAACATCCATTCATCCATTCTTCAAACCAGAGGCAGAGATACTAATGCAAACCTTACAGCTGCACCAGGGCCCTAACCTCCAAGGTGCTCTTGCAACCCCGCCTGGTCCTCTTGCAGCCACATATGGCCATCAAAATCCATTTCTGGCCCCTGGACTATTTGTACCTCTCTACACCAACTTCTCTATACCTTCTCTTTCTCATTTTTACCTTTTTCATTTCTCTCTCCTCCCCATTTTCTCTCCCCTTTCCCCTTCATCTTTCCCTTCTCATCTTCTCCTCCTTTCTATATCCTTCCATCTTCTCTCTTTCTTTTGTCAAGCCCACTTAAATTTCTTCTTCATTTTCTCTACACCTTCCTCTCCCTATACTCTCAACCCATTTTCTCTATCTACCTCTCTTTTCTATCTCTTCCCCTCCCCTCCTGACAGGATGAGCCCCCTGTCATGGCTGAAGCATGCCAAGGCACCAGCTGTGCCATACCTTACAGACTGATGCCCTCAGCCTTATAAGATAGGCTTATTGTGCCAGGGGAAAGGGGCTCGCTGAGCTGGGTTAATATTGGAGATGTTGTGATTTATGTGTTATTCCTTGTTATGCCTATAGATGCCTCGGTGCTACTGGGCCCATAATGCGGTACCCATGTTTATAGTTTGGGTGTGCGTATGAACATGATGGGAGTGATGGGATGTATGTCTGTGATGTGCTTTGGGGGGGCTAGCACTTACAAGGGAAATATGGTATATGCCCAATATTTCATAGTAATGGACTAGTCCCTTATTAACAAGATAAGGGAGATATTTGACCACTAGGAGTCACATGACACCAGTATCTATCTGTATTTATCACAAGCCTCAGTCTGGTGTCTATATTCCTATTGTGTGTAATTGCCCCCTACCAAGAATACAGCGGTGCCAAGGGAAAACAATGGTTGACAATGTGATAATGTGAGCTAGAAGGATTGGGTGTAACCATGGATGCACATTTGCATTGATTGGTCTGTTGTTGCCAAGAATGTGGTATAAATATGTCTGATGGTTTGAGTAATAATGATGTTATACTGGTTCACATTATTAAAGTGTGAATTTTGTTATTAATGCTGGGAATTCTGATTGCTGGAGTTAGTTCTTTTCAGAACTTAGAAAGATCTTTTTGCTAAACAAGACCACAGACATCTTGCAGTCTTGAAAGTTCTTTCTGCTGTACATAGGTAAAACAAACCCGGGCTTACCTGTGGGAAGAGGTTTGGGCAATAGGCTCTTATCATACCCCGTTCAGCACACAGGTTGTGACAGCCCCCAAATATTGTTTGCACTAAGGCCCTCCATTCATTAGTTCCGCCACAGTATCTTATCTTGTAAAATGCAGATGTACTGTCGGGATTAATACGACATATTATTTTCTAAATAATATAGAATAATGAATTTTGAGTTCAGAATCAATTTATAGACACATATTCCTTTTTATAAAATAACATTTATTGAAAATACCAAAATCAACTAGTCTAATGATAAAATGTAATATATCAAATCAAATGCAAATAAAACACAGTAGTATATCAAATCAAATGCAAATAAAACACAGTATAACCAGCCAGATAATAAAAGAAAAATGAATACATCATATTGTAATACTTATTATTTATGATATTTTCTATACAGTCCTAAAATCTCAATACAAAAGTGTATCTCATTCACATGAACAATAAAACCTGGAATAGCAATCCATAGAACAGAATCAGATAAATCAATTAATAAAATTCACTCAAAATAATGTGTTAGCATGAACTAACAATGTCTAATGATATTATAATATATAGCTATACAGGAATGTATTAAATATAACACAATTATAGTAAAGTATTTTTATAATATAATTGATAAGTTAGCTAAGTAAAGTTAATTTATCTGTATTGGTCAAAAAGAAAAATGAGATATCTAATTTTGTATTAAAATTTATATCCGGATTTATACATTTCAATGACAAAAGGAAATCTAAATAACTTTTTGATAAGAAATAAACCAAACAGAGAAATTATGGTAATGGTTTTCAATTATATCATAAAATAAAATATCTCAATTTATACATTACCAATTATGACAAGATTCCACTGGTTAATTCCAAAGTTGTTTTGCCTTTTCCACAGATAAAAGTTTCTATCTCTGCTTCCTCCTTTTTCTTTGTTCTTTTTCTCTCCCCTTAGATCCTGTTTCTATCCATAATTATACCTCTTGCTTATTTGCCAGAATCCCAAATCAATTAAAGTATCTAGTAACCAATAGAATCTTTTCATGATGTCATTACCTATTTAAATTTTATAATGAATATATTTTTCTATAGAGACGTTTATTCCTTTAACCATAAGATGGCGCTCTCGGACCTTTGAATTTTCATCCCTTTTAATTAACTAATGACCCCTTTGACCCACAACCTATAAACAAAATGAAGTCATAAGAATGTTTATCAATTAAATATCCCTAGACAGATTTATTATTCAGTTTATTAGACTTGGTGTCTATGAAACAAATTCTTTACATGTGAAATATTAAGGAGGGTATCAATTACCTTATAGACCTAGGAATTCACTCAGATATTTATCTCTTACAGAACAAAGAATTATTCAACCATTGCATAGCTCTTTTGTGGGCAGCTGTGAAAACATATTTTTCACATAGATATATTCAAGTAATAGAATTGCACGCATAGGTATATATATAAATATACAGCATATAAAATATTAATACAATGGATATAAAAATTGTGGTTAATAATTGTAATATCATATTATACTATAATATCCATATAAGATAGAACTTTATTCATACAAAAGTTCTGACATAACCCCCTCTCTGAAATAATATCGCTCTTTAATAAAGTAGGTGATATTATTACAGTTGTAAATATAACATTGTTTTTTTTTTTTTTGTTTTTTTTATACAGTTGATTGATCGGTATTAATTTGGATAGTGAGAGGGATAGTATGTCTCATTTTCATGTTCATATATACCAAATATGTAATAACACTCATCCAAGCTATGACAAACATAATAACTGAAATAAGGACAAATGTAATTATGCCTATCCAGTCTCGGTTGGCTATGATCTCCATATCTATAGAAGAAAGATTTAGATTATCTATAGTAATATTATTCCTCCTGATAACCATATCAATAGTATGATTTGGTTTATGATCTAAGAGGAATAGGAATTGTAGATCAGTATCAATATGGATATCCTGATTCTGAAAAGCATCTATGATTTCTACTTCCCCCTCTTGGATACTCGTCTCAATGTAAAATAAAGTCACTTCACCTATAGTAATAACAGTATCTCTTGGGACCTTAATGAATGATACTCTATATGCCAGAGGCATCACAGTAAATGTGCCATGAGCAGGGGAAATACTCATGTTAGTTAATGATGTACTAACTAACCATTTATTTTGCACCCTTATAGCCTTAGTAGAGACCAGATCCTCAGGTTTACTCATAATTACCTGACACTTTTCAAATTCATGCATCATATAATTTACTCCACACAAAGCTCGCGTAGCGTCGTGAACAAATGGTTTTCCTGTGCACAAATAATTTAAGTCTTTGAATACCACACAATCGCTGACATCAGGAATCAAGTATGGACCATTTATCCAAGCTTGGTACGCCAACATAGATGGGACTTGAATCTGAAGATGTATGCCATCCTTCCATGTCCCAACATTATAAACAGTTTTGATTTGGTAAACATGTTCAGGCATAATAAAAGGTACAGTTAACAAAAATCCTAGTTCCATCTTTTCTGAGTCAATAAATAATGGAATAGCACTTCCCATTTCAAAGGCCACTCTAATTTGCATATGGTCTACTTCCTTATGATAAATTTTTGCAAACATATTCCTCACAATATCATTGTTTACGAAATATAATGGAATACGACCATGAATAAGGCTTGTTATACAATCTTGTATTTCTCGGAAAAAGTTAGTAGTTATAAAAGTAACTGGTTCCCGGAAATATAGAGACTCAACCCTCGATGTGCTGTACTTCTTATGTAAATCAATTGAATGGGAAATAAGTTTGGAATGCAAATTTGTAGTAACAATAGTCTCATTCACTACAGTTATTAAGTCATTTAGATTTTGTTTTTGGAGCTCCAATTCTCTCTGCACCATCTTCAAGGAATCCCGAAGTTCCCTAGATTCCTTATTTAATGTTTCAATAGATACAGAGTTTGCTACTGACATAGTGGTACCTATAACAGCTCCAAGTATAGTCATTATTGCAGCCCCAATAAGGAAACCGATAAATCGTTTCGGACGCCGGCTATTGGAATTGTAAGACTCAGGAATAAAAGTTTTCCTTAATTGTTCCAACATCTCCTTTACAGTAGCTTGTGATCGATCAATGTGTTCACGATACCACATTTTGGTTTCCTCCATCTGTATGTTAGATATGTTAAATTGCCTTTCAATCACTGTTTGTGGATCTACGCTCACGAAAATATTTTGCGATGTCAATCTCCTTCCGGTGAGAATAAACCCTGGAGCCTCTTGGATAAGGATTCCTGAAGAAGGGCCTGGTTCCACAATATGTTCCATTCGGACCTCTTGGCAGAGGATCAGCATCACCCATATCAGAGCTGTTTTTCTTTCTTTCATTTTCTTCAACTATTAAATAAAAACAAAAAGTTTTAATAGTGTATTCTGTACAATGTAAAAATAGGATAATCTTATTAGACAGGGTATTCAAAGTCACATTATTCATCAGGAGTATCGTTAATGATTCTTAATTGAGATCTTGGGTGACAACTTTTTATTTGATTAATATGAACCCATCTTTCAACCATTTCACCATTTTTTGGAATTTGTATTTTGTATACAACAGGTGAAATGTTGTCAATAATAGTATAAGGTCCTTTCCATGAAGGCAAAAGCTTTTTCTCTCTCACTTGGTTTCGTTGAAAGTTGTACAAATATATCTGATCTGTGATCTCGTACTCCTTTTTGGATGTCTTAAGATCATAATAAGTTTTAGTACTTACAGCAGATTTCTCTAAATTTCTTTGTGCAAAAGCAAATGCCTGCTGTAAATGTTTCCTCAGATCCTCTATATATTGATGGGTTGTAGCAGCATTCACTAAATTATGGTCTTGGGTTTTATAAATAAGGTGTTGTGGGAGTACCATACGTCTCCCCGTCATTAATTCAAATGGCGACATTTTTGTTGCAGTACTAGGTGTAGATCTTATAGCCATTAATACTAAAGGTAATTTTATATCCCAGTCTTTACCTGATTCTTTCACAAATTTCTTTAAAATACTAATAATGGATTGGTTGTACCGTTCCACATTACCACTAGAAGCAGCACAATAAAAAATATGTAATTTTCTCTTAACCCCTAGGATTTTCCACATACGGTTCATTACTTCACTGCTAAAGTGAGATCCCCGATCGGACTCAATTCGTTGTGGTAAACCAAAACGGGAAAATACATGGTTAATTAATAATATTGCGGCAGTTTCAGTTTTACAATTTGTGGCTGGAAGGCATTCTACCCATTTGGTAAATATACATGTAACCGTTAGCATATATTTATTACCCCTAGATGATGTTGTTACTGGGCCAATAAAATCTATTTGGATATCTGACCAGGGCATAGACATCCATCTTTTCTGCAGAGGAGCTCTATGGGTAGGTGTATTAGGTTGATATTGGGGACATAACAAACATCCCTGACAGTATGTCTGGACATCTTTCAACATGTGCGGCCAATACGCAAAATCTCGCAGTATTTCATAGGTGATTTTATCCCCTCTGTGACCTGATGTTGGGGCATCATGGGCATGCTGTAACATTAGACCTCTATATGAAGTAGGAACCACCCATTGCTGTATTCCATTCTTAGATGTACGAATAAGCAATCCATCTAAGATGCTAAATTGGGCTTTTGACTTCATTAAAACTCTCAGGTCTTCTTTACCTATAACATCTATCTCATTTAGAGGATATTTAGCTGAATCTTGTATATGATTATAGAATATACCTATGATTGGATCCTCTTTCTGACTACTGATTAAATCAGAATTGGGAGTATCCTGGGACCATTGAGCTATAGACAATTCTGTACTCTTTTGGATTTGTTGCCTTGTTATAGCCTGAATTTGAAATGGACCCAAAAGATGATCCACATCAACAAGCTCCCCCTCTAGGGCACCTTGTTTTGCCAACTTATCAGCCAAATCATCTCCTTCTTTATCCTGTCCCATTACCTTTGAGTGGCCCTTTGTCTTCTTCCAATATATAATCATTCCATTAGAGATTACCATCTCATCAATAGCATGTATTAACCTACCATGTTTCACTGGTTTCTTCCGGGCATTTGTCATTTCATTATGTTTCCATACCTGTAAGTATTCTACAAAACTATTACGGACATATTCCGAATCAGTGATGATCACTAATTCCTTAAGATCATGCTCTATTGCAGTTTGGATAGCGCAATATACGGCTACCAATTCTGATATTTGACTAGTCTTAGATCCTATTTTATATCTCTCAGGTGGAATCGGGATATTGTCTTTCCATACATTACCGATTCCTGCAACCAATTTGTTATCTGCCCCCTCCTTAATATGATATGCACATCCATCCACGTAAACTGTGGGTAAAGTATTACATAATACCTCTTCATATACCTTATGGGGAGATCATTTGTATTCCTTCATAAGGTCCACTTCGGACCAATTTTCTCTAAGAGGATCCTCGGCGGTACAATCATGTAAATCAGCTAACCCTTGGGCCACTGGATTCCTCTTATTCTGTGCATATCTAATTTCCAGAGGCCATCCTTGTAAGGATAAAGTCCATGCGGTTATACGGCTATTTGACAAATTACCGGCTCTAATTTTATCACTCTGAATGTATTGTAATGGTTGATGAGCGGTTTCTACTATAATTTTCTCACCTTGGATAAAATTTCGGAAATTCTGTAAGGCCCATACTGTGGCAAACAGAGCTTTCTCACAGTCATTAAACTTTACCTCTACAGGTGATAATGTCTTACTTGCATACGCAATAATTTTACTATGCTGGTCATATTTCTGATATAGAACGGCGCTCAAACAAAAATCAGTATATCCAGTTTCTAAAAAGAATGGTTTACCCATTTTAGGATAAACTAGGCAAGGAGCCTGGCTGAGTTTTTGTTTTAATTAGTTTACGGCTTGATTTTGAATTTCCCCCCATTGCCATGGCTCTCCTTTCTTTAATAATCAAATGAGAGGCCTAGTTACCTCTGCATAGTTAGCAATAAACTTACGAGAATAATTTGTGACACCTAAAAATGATCTTAATTCTTTTAAATTTGTAGGGGTTCTGGTTTTAAAAAGAGCTTCCACTTTCTTTTTCTGTGGATTTATACCTTCAGGAGTTATTTCATGGCCTAAAAAATTAACTTTAGTGCGGCACCATTGTGCCTTTTGAAGAGACAGTTTAACTCCTGCATGCTTCAATTGATCTAGAACATATCTGATTTCAAAAATATGTTTATCAAAATCGTTATTTTTAATCAAGATATCATCTACATATGTTAATGTCCCTCGCTCTTGAGCGTCAGGCATTGCCTTATGTAAAAATATAGCAAACTCATGCCCTGAATTTATAAAGCCAAATGGGGTTCTAGTCCATGTATATTGCTGTTTCCCAAAGGTGAAAGCCAGTTTATATTGGTCCTCTTAAATTACTTTAATGGTCCAATAACCTTGGGCACAATCAAGCGTAGTAAATAATTTAGATCCTTGTATTTGTGCTAAACATTGATCGATATATGGAACGGGCCATGCAGACATGTACACCCGTTTATTTAATTGTCTCAAATCAGCGCATAAACGCCAGGTTCCATTTGGTTTCAAGACACCTAGAATAAGGTTATTAAAAGAACTGTGCACCGGTCTAATAATCCCCCTAGACTTTAGGTTCTTGATAATATCTGCCAATGATTCATAAGAGGCAAGAGGGAGTCGATATTGTTTCACAAATACAGGTGGCATATTTGGGTCAGTTTTAATTTTAGTGACATGTAAATGTGTCAAACCACAATCATATGAATCCTTAGAGAACATATCTTGGTAATCAATTAATACTTGTCTTAGTTTTTGGCGTTCAATGTCATTAGAACATCCGCTAGCTAAGGCTATCTGTTCCTCAACTCTTTCTCTAAACCCAGGGAATACCTCAGGCTGACTAATCTCATAAATCTCCTCCAATTGTGTAGACAAATCAGTAGTGATCATACTTACCTGCGTCTCAGTGTTCTGATATTTCTCATATTCTTGTTCATCAATTGTTTGGTTAAAAACAAGTTCGTTATCCATAATATCACAGTTACTTTCAGTGAAACTAAAAGGATAAATAGACTGAACAGTAAATAATCCCTCAGGTTGTGTGTCAAAACACTGATCCATAATCTGGTCATCATTTACATAATTCTCTGGTATCAAACCAATAACAATATTCATAAACTCAGAAGTAAAATACTCATGCTTGATGCTGTGGTATTTACCAGAATAACGAACGATATCTGTGTTATAGTAATTAGAGGTGTATGAGTGAGGGTGAGGCCTTTTCGTTGCATCTGATGACTAAGATTTACAAAGGCATCAGTACCTTTAATCTTTTGACCCCTTTTTATCTGTAAGGGGAGAGGAAATTGTGACACCCCCACTGGTATTGTAACATTTTGTTCCATTTGCACGGTTACTGCAGAAGGCATTTGTTGTGCAGATTTCAATGCTTCTGAGTCATTTAGGAATTCTAAGGGCTTATCCTGTAATCTAGACCAAATAACATTATTGATCAAATCAATTTGGGATGCAAAGTGATGTAAATAATCATTTCCAATATAGGTTGGATATTGGGAACCCTGAATAACTAAGAATAGGTGCATAACCCTTTTACCCCCAATGAAAAGAGGTAATAAACATTTTGCAATAATAGCATGAGTTGAAGTTTCATGATCTATCTTATAAACCCATTGATCATCGGGTTGTGTATTTCGGATTAAATTATTATTCTTTATTTGTTTTAATAAGCTCTCATTAACATAGCTATGCTCATGTTTTAGAGCTAGTTTTGCTTGTTGAGAATTTCTCATACCTGGAATATCAACAGGAATAAATAAACCTTCATCATTGGTTTCTATTTCCACTAGAAATCTAGAGTGCTTACTTATGTTTAAAGGCTTAGAATCGTTCTTATTTAAAGAGATAGTTAATACATCTATTTGAATATTTTTAATATGCGCCTGATCAATTTGGATCACATTTTCATTATTTACTTGTTCTCCATTAATGTCTTTACATTTAAGTACTGTCATTTCAGGCATTCGATTATTTTGGAAGTGAATCTCTCCTGATTCCTCCTTTTTCTCAATAACATGACAATTCCTTTGCATATGAGGTTGTTTAACCTGATCATAATTGATGGGAAATTTAACTTGTGACCATATCACACCATCAATAAAATCAATTACTGGACTAAATCTTCTAAGTAAATCAGTCCCAATTATAATTTTGTAACTAGGAATATCCACTATAATAAATGGAAGTTTCATTTGTTTATTTTCTATTCTGATATCTAACCACACATGGCCTACAGTATTAACTTTAATACCATCAAAATTTCTAACAATTCCCACAAATGGTTTCAGAATAGTTTTCTTTTTGGCTTTACTCTCAATTTCCTCATATGTCTCTTTGGAAATTACTGTGACTTGGGAACCTGTATCAATTAATGCTTTATGATTTAAGGTTTCAATATTCTGTATACCAATAGAAACATAATATCGGTTCTGTATTTCCTCCATTTCACATAAGAAATGTGTATGTCTTAACATCTCTAACTTCTTCCATTGTTTATTTTTATTTAAGAAGTCAGATTGTGGAGTATGATCTATCCAATTTATAACTATTTCTGTAGGATTATCAGCAATTTCCTGATTAACATTTGTTTCATTTTTCATAAACTGAACAGGTAATAAATCATCTGTCATGACATTGCAGTGTTCTTCTATTTCAGCTATTAATCCTTTACCGGTAAACTCTGGTTCAATTTGTGCTACCTCCTGTGAGCTTAAAGGGTCAACAGTTATATCTTCTGGGTCATCTTCCTTGGTTTTGAAAATACCCCTCCCTTGTTGAATAGGAATTTCTGAAGAGAAAGGATACTCAGGAAGAAGAAATACATTATTAACATTCTTTTTAGAACATACTTTTATATTTTTATTTGAATCAAGAGATTCACAAGTATCACTTCTGTTTGTGTTATTGATCACTAATCTATTTTCACAATTAGTATTTAGTCATTGGCTTTGGCTTTGACAATTTTGGGTTGGATCATTTCTCACTAACTGAGTAGTAAATCCTGCCATAAATGCAGCCATCTGTTGTGTCAAAATTTTAACCTGCTCTTCTAAATTAGATGATGGTTTATAATTTTGATTTTGGCTATATCTCTTAACCCTCTGACTCTCTAAATAATTTGAAGTATTAGGCATTGGAGGGGTTAATCTTCCTTCTGTACTAAGAGATTTTGTTCTCCAGACATAATTTTTAATAGGATTGTTTCCCATGTAATTTGGACTAACATAAAAAGAATCATTATTTGCATTTTGAGATTTTTCACTTGCAATTTTTACTGGCCTAAATGATGACTGTGCCTGACTTGATTTGTTTGAACCTTTAACCACATCTGCGTAAGATTTTGTACCTGTCTCATACTGTAAATTAGGTTTAACAGAAATTTCTGCCACAATTTGATTATTACATTTCTCCCTTCACTTATAATTATTCCCATCATCAAGCTGAATCTCATATATTTTAGTACATTCATTTACCAACCAACTTAAAGGCTTGGCGTCATCAAAATCACGCACCATATTTCTCTGAATGTACAAAGGTAGTGCATGGAAGTAAATTCTCTTAAATTCAGGAGATTCTGGGTCTGTCTTTTTTGCAGTCTGTCTATAAGCGTGTTTTAATGTGATTAAAAATTATTTTGGACTTTCTTCAGGCTTACATCTGAGATTATGAACTGCTTTCATAGCAGCCTGTGGGTTTCTATACTCAGAAAAGTATTTTCTCACCTCAGATTTATATATCTCCCAATCATTTATATCGCTATCATGGAGAGAGGTGAAAAATGAGGTATAAGAGCTATCAAATGACCAAGGGAGGTATGATATTTTATCATTAGCCCCCCTTATCCCTAGTTCAACCATCACCCTTTCTAGTGATTAAATGTGGTCTTCTATGGACAATATTGAATTTTTGGTGTAGGGTTTAATTAATTTTCTTATAGCCTGGGCTTTCTCATGGAAAGAGAGTCTTTTATTTGATCGTATATCTTCATCACTATCAGTTTCATTTTTAGAACTATGTAAAAATTTTATGGGTGATCGTTTATGTTTATTCCTTGAAGGTACTACTTCTAATTCTTCCTCAGAATCACTAAAGTCCTTTATCACAATTTTACTTGAGGCATAATCTTGAGCCCTATTTAAATCCATTTTTAGATTTTCAACATCCTGTTGGTATTGTTTTATCTCATTCTTAGCTACAGTCAGTCATTTTTGGATCTTTTTATTCTCTACAAGTATCTCAGCCTCATGGATTTTTTTATCAGTTAATTTTTGAGTTAAGAATTCAATCTTTTGTTGCAATTTCTTCTGTTCTATTTTTAAGTCCTGACAAGCCTGAACATACTTTTGTGCTAATTTATCAGCATGTTCAGCTTTCTCATTTAAGTATTCACATTTCTCAGACAATTCCTCAAATTAAACTGATTTCTGACTTTCCTCACCGGTATCTCTTGCATTCTCAGCTACCAATTTATCTATTATTGTCTGTAATTCATCGCATTTCTCTGAATATTTACCATTTAAATCTTGAGCTGCGTTAAATGTCTCTGTCGTTTCTAAAACTTTTTTCCTTAATTCTTTAATTTTGATAAACTGCTGCTCTGCTAGCTGCGTTTTTTCTTCATGTAAATCTCTTAAATTTTGACAAGTAATAGAGACTTCCTGGATTTGATTATTTAAATCTTTTATGGTAATTTCTTTTTGGGAATTTTGATATTTCCAGCTTCTGGCTAATTCCATCCAAACAGTAGATAACCTGGCTAAATGCTTCTTTCTTTCTGATTTAATTTGAATTGCATTTATAGTACCCATCACAGTTGCCAACAAATTTTTATCCTTTAACCAATCATCAATTGTATCACCATCAATTTCGGGATGTATTTTAACCAAATATTCTGACAACTGTTCCCTGTATTCACAAACAGGATATACATTTGAAATTAAAGTTTTAATTAACAACTCCATTCCCTCATTACCATGACCAATTATGTCATCTAAAGATAATGCTCCTACTGTTTCAGAACCAAAAACACCTTCAGCCATTTTTTTTTTTTTACAAGTGTTATTAAATAAAAAGTTTTAAATCAATTCAATAATTGACCACGTGTCTATAAAGATATATATCTCGCTGGGGCCTCCAAATATGTCGGGATTAATACGACATATTATTTTCTAAATAATATAGAATAATGAATTTTGAGTTCAGAATCAATTTATAGACACATATTCCTTTTGAAAAAATAACATTTATTGAAAATACCAAAATCAACTAGTCTAATGATAAAATGTAATATATCAAATCAAATGCAAATAAAACACAGTAATATATCAAATCAAATGCAAATAAAACACAGTATAACCAGCCAGATAATAAAAGAAAAATGAATACATCATATTGTAATACTTATTATTTATGATATTTTCTATACAGTCCTAAAATCTCAATACAAAAGTGTATCTCATTCACATGAACAATAAAACCTGGAATAGCAATCCATAGAACAGAATCAGATAAATCAATTAATAAAATTCACTCAAAATAACGTGTTAGCATGAACTAACAATGTCTAATGATATTATAATATATAGCTATACAGGAATGTTTTAAATATAACACAATTATAGTAAAGTATTTTTATAATTTAATTGATAAGTTAGCTAAGTAAAGTTAATTTATCTGTATTGGTCAAAAAGAAAAATGAGATATCTAATTTTGTATTAAAATTTATATCCGGATTTATACATTTCAATGACAAAAGGAAATCTAAATAACTTTTTGATAAGAAATAAACCAAACAGAGAAATTATGGTAATGGTTTTCAATTATATCATAAAATAAAATATCTCAATTTATACATTACCAATTATGACAAGATTCCACTGGTTAATTCCAAAGTTGTTTTGCCTTTTCCACAGATAAAAGTTTCTATCTCTCCTTCCTCCTTTTTCTTTGTTCTTTTTCTCTCCCCTTAGATCCTGTTTCTATCCATAATTATACCTCTTGCTTATTTGCCTATCAGAATCCCAAATCAATTAAAGTATCTAGTAACCAATAGAATCTTTTCATGATGTCATTACCTATTTAAATTTTATAATGAATATATTTTTCTATAGAGACGTTTATTCCTTTAACCATAAGATGGCGCTCTCGGACCTTTGAATTTTCATCCCTTTTAATTAACTAATGACCCCTTTGACCCACAACCTATAAACAAAATGAAGTCATAAGAATGTTTATCAATTAGATATCCCTAGACAGATTTATTATTCTGTTTATTAGACTTGGTGTCTATGCAACAAATTCTTCACATGTGAAATATTAAGGACGGTATCAATTACCTTATAGACCTAGGAATTCACTCAGATATTTATCTCTTACAGAACAAAGAATTATTCAACCATGGCATAGCTCTTTTGTGGGCAGCTGTGAAAACATATTTTTCACATAAATATATTCAAGTAATAGAATTGCACGCATAGGTATATATATAAATATACAGCATATAAAATATTAATACAATGGATATAAAAATAGTGGTTAATAATTGTAATATCATATTATACTATAATATCCATATAAGATAGAACTTTATTCATACAAAAGTTCTGACAGTACAAATGTGTTGTCTTGTCTTAACTTTAACTTATTCAAGCCCCTTAAATATATAACATTTTAAAAAAGTGATAAATAATTGCAACTTAAGTGAAATTATACTACCTTAAATGTATTTTTGTCCATCTTCTTCATGTGGTTGTGATCATCTTTACTATTATAAGAACACTGATATCCAAATATTTTGCTCATTATCAATCACAATTGATAATAGGTAAAATCTTAAAAAAAAAGAAAAAGACAGTTTTAAATGTTTTACCTTTTATACATGTACCCTTCCCCTAACAGTTATAATTCAATCATTAGCCTGCATGGAGAAAAGACATCCCAGATATGATCTGCGATTGGAGAAGAGGCACTCATGGGATTCCATTGTCAAGTAGAACTGGCAGAGGGTGGAGGCAGCATGTATTATGTACCTCCCTATGGGTCAGATTAGCAATACGTTTAAAAGATTTTAAATTATAGGGACACCAAAGTACCGCTTTTACATAATGCTCTCTTGAATAACTAGACTTGATAGTGGACAAGATTTTTCAAGAGAAAAAAGAAAAGCAAGGATTCTCTGAGTGCTTTGGGATGTAGCTTTGAAGCCAGCTGAGATGAAAACATATTTGTATTTCTTTGATTAGAATGATATAAAAAAAAAATTCAGAAATTCAGCCTACATTTTTACTGTATAGGAAAATATCTCCAAAAGTGGAAATATTAAATAAGTTGGTCTTACTCCATATAAACACATGTAATATCTCTCAATGGAGCAAAAGTCTCCACATGAGATAAATAACAGGAAACATAGAATAATTAAACCTTTTGATAAAGTTGGGAATGGGATTTTAAGCCAGGGTCCATGTACCTTGAATAGGTAGTTTTCAAATAATTAATAATAAATGATATATTAAATTATCTTCAAACCTCACAGAGAATTTCCCCAAAAAATATGTCATCATTTATCAAGTAGAAAATAAACTACTAATTTCACTTAATGCAAAACAATTATTGACACAACATTTTCCCAAAGCAGAAAATATACTGTATTTCCTTCCAAAAACCAAAAAGGAACACCAGGTCCCCTGTATGTTAAATATAGAAAACAAGTAAATATGTTGATTAGAGGTTAAGGCAGTATCTGACAAGCTTATCATCATATAGTAAGGATACTAGACAGGTCCATGGTTTTACTGTTAAGGAATAAATGTTCCTTGCAACCTCTGATCTGGAGTCTCTAGCAAACAGCATGCTCTGTGCATCCAAGCCATACAATATTTCTCCAAAGACTGTCAAGAGCATAATCGATATATAATCAAACTGTTCAGGTTTATACTATGATACAATTTTTCACGTCTTGCAACCATATTTATCTTCAGTTTAGGGGTACAGCAAAGGTAATAGCCTATGCCCCCACTTATGCAGACTTATTTCTATGTTGTGGGAAGATTAGCATGTAATCAATTAAATAATGCTAATAATATACACAACACATCTCCACTTGGATTAAATATATTGACAATATATTTTTCCTGTGGGATGGAACCCAGGAATTATTGCAGTTGTTTTTCTTTTAATAGGTTTTATTAGGCATAGGCATATAAACATCTTTCTTTTCACATAATCATTCAGTTTACATATAGTTATATACAGAGCATAACATTATACATACATAGCTGTTTGATAGCAATACAGCTAGATTTGTGTTCAGAATTGTGGTTCAAACCTGATCATAAAGATTATATCACATTAGCCAATACCAACAAATTTTATTTTTTACATTTTTAAACAGTCAAAAAAGAACTTAATAACAGATAAGGTAGGTAGGTTGGGTGGTGGGAGGGTATAATTACCGGGCTATCTCGAGTCTAAATTTGTATATGCTATATTGGTATATAGCAACAGTATACGTCTTTATAGATTAAGGCAATTGGAAGATAGCAAAATAAGTACAACAGATGAGGGAGAAGATTTATTTTAACTGAGTGGATGCGACCTAGCCAAGAGTTTTGACATTTGAACCATGTCATTAGGTCGTGTCTTAGGGTATTATAGAGTGTTGTATAGTTGGCCTTATGAATTTCTGATGGACTACGAGTGCGATTAATCCCTAAGTACTTGATGTGGGAATCCAGCCACGCAAAATTAAAGTCCAGGTGTATATAATCAGAGGGGGTCAGTGAAATATTTAATGCTTCAGTTTTTTCTACATTAATATTTAACCCTGAAATGTTACCAACATTTTCCATTGTATGTATTAAGGTGGGGACCAAGACAGCAGGCTCTGAGAGGGTGAGCAATAGGTCATTCACAAAAAGACAACATTTAAGATGATGATGACCAATTATAACTCCATGAATTTTGGAATTTGATCCTATATATTGAGCCAAGGACTTTATTGCTAGGGCAAACAATATTGTAGAGAGGGGTATCCTTGCCTGGTTACTTACTGTATAATGATAGAGACTTTTGACTCCCCTATAAGTTTAAAGTTGCTTTAGGAGAACGATAGTAAATTTCAATCAAATTCATGAAGGGGCCTGAAAAGCCCTATTTTGTGAAGGCAGCTTTAAGATAAGACCATTCAAGAGAGTCAAAAGCCTTTTCTATGTCTAAATCTAGTAGACATGTAGGTACCGTATACGATTTTGACGTGCCCAGTGGATAATGTTTAGAATTTGTCTATTGTTGTCTCCTGCCTGTCTGAAGGGGATAAACCCCATTTGGTCTTTGTGAATTAATCTCTGGAGAAAGCTAGCTATCGGCCATTAGTTTTGCCAAAATCTTTATGTCCCCATTTAAAAGGGAGATGGGTCTGTTATTTTTTACCTCAAGTGGGTAATGGTCCTCTTTGGGAAAACCCCCCAGAGCCGCCTAAAATTTTGTTATATAGATTAGTTAAATGGGGAACTAAAAGGGCAGCACATTTTTTATAATATATGTCTTTGCCCACTTTTAGGCTTTGTATGACCTTGGTAACTTCCTGATCTGAGACTTTTGAGTTTAGCATCTCAATTTCCTGAGTTATGAGAGAAGGGAGGTCGCATGACCCGAGAAAGGAATGCATTAGAGTTTCTGGGTTGTATGGGGATAATGTATAAAACTTTTGGATTTTTTTTTTTATATCATATAAACTTTATTGAGAGTAGAATGAATGGCAGTAACAAATAAAACATTTCAGGAATAAACATACATTTGACACCTGAGCACAGATATCCTCCAAGATGTAATACTGAGACCATTCTATATTTCCTCAAAGTACCTTATTTTCAAAATTTTTAGTGATATTTATAATACATATAAATTTCTAACAACTCCGTAAAGATAGTAAACTAGCTGAGCTTAAATAGATTCAGTGTAAAGAATAAAGGTGAGAGAGATAAAAGCTTACTCTCGCTTGCCATACCAAAGGGAAACTCAATATTCGTCTGATCCCTCCCCCTCTCCGCCGCCTCCTTGGCACTTTTTTCCCCCCCCAATAATCATTTTATTATTACCTTACCTCCAGCAGAACAGTCAGCCTTCTTCCAACTCCGTCCGAATCGTACCGCTCCCCCCTCCACTCCACACCTAGCCGCACAAGAAAAAACAGGACCCACCCGACCTCCCAGACTATCCCTCCTCAAGGAGTACCGTTAGGTGATCTAATCCAAGGCTCCCAAATTTCCAAAAATGCAGGAAGAGAGTCTAAAAGAGTATAAGTCATCCTTTCATTAATAAATAGAAATTTTACTTTATTAATCACTTCTTGAAAGCTGATAGAGTTATCTTTCCATCGCCTGGCAATTATGTTCCTGACTGCAAGATAAATCATTTGAGCCAGCCTATTGCCTTTTCTCCCTAATTCTGAATGATGTATTCCTAGAAGGCATGTCGCTATTGAAGGTGTAATAGGGGTGTTCAATAATCCTGAAATTAGTGTGGCTGCCTTCTCCCAGATCTCAGCCACCCTGGGGCATTGCCACCATGAGTGAATGAAATCCCCCCTACCTTGACACCCCCTAAAGATGAGATTGTTGGAAAAATCTTGTTCAATTTAACTGGAGTCATGTAGGCCCGGTGCAGAATTTTTAGAGAAGTTTCCAAGAGACTGAAATTAAATGAACTCTTGGAGAGATTCAAAAAGGCCTCGGCCCAAGTTTTCCCCTCCCAAGTTTGTTGTAGATCAGATTCCCACTTTATCATGAAGGAGGGCTTTGTAAGATCCGGGGGAGAGTTTAATATGTCATAAAGATTTCCCAGGGTTCCCTTAAAGAGCGGTACATTCTTGCATCTTGTAGACAGCCAGGTAGCCATGGGGGTCCATGCTTCCTCACCGCCTCCCCTATCCAATATCTTATTTTTATAAGGTTAAATAGCTCTCGCTGGGGTATTATATGATCCCTTTTCACTGTGTCTAGTGTTAAGATTCTGTCGCTGTCCACCCATGCTCCCAATTTGTCTAAGTTAAGCGAGCTCCAAAAATTTCTCGATTCCACTGATAGAGAGGTTAAAAGGGAGGGAGATGAGAATACAGAAGTTAGGGGAGACAAGGCGTGGGCTAATTTGTGTTCCCGTCTGGCCCGATTCCAGATCCTTAAAGTGAAGCTAGTGATAGGGTTACTAATCCGGTCCCCGTAGGTCTCCGAGGGAGGAGCCCATAAAATTATTCTCCAAGTCAGGGGAGCCATTAATGCGTCCTCAATAAACACCCAATTTGGTTGGTGAAGGATGGAGTGTACCAAGGGGATAAAAGCAAGTTGCGCCGCTTTGAGGTAGTTGGAAAAGTTAGGACATGATAGACCGCCCTTGGACTTGTGCCTAAACATTATCCTCCTGGCTATCTTTGGAGGTCTATTCCTCCATATTAAATTCAAATACCAAGGATTGGAAACGGGACAACTCTGCATTGTTTATTTGAATGGGCAAAGTCCTGGCTAGGTAGAGCAGCCTTGGCAAGATGTTTATCTTGACCGCGGCAATCCGACCCGTCCAGGAGATATGCCGCTTCGACCAGATGTTTAGGTCTCTCTGCAATGTTCTAAAGAGAGGAGGGAAGTTAGCTTTATACATTTCTGCTAGTGTACTGGTTAGATTAATTCCCAAGTATTTAATGTGAGAGGCTGGCCACAGGAAATTATGTGTTAGTTTCAATTGGTTCAATATGTCTGGGGGAAGACCAACACTCAGGGCCTCTGTCTTCTCCTGGTTCAGCCTGAGCCCTGACAAGGAGCTATACTGCGTGATCGTTTCCATCAGAGCTTGAATCGATGGGCCCGGGTTCGTCAGGGTACAAAGGAGGTCATCAGCAAATAAAGAACATTTCACATGCTGATGTCCCACCCGCACACCACCTATTTTGGAATTTGCTCTGATCGCCTGGGCTAAAGGTTCAATTGCTAGTGCAAAGAGGAGTGGAGATAGTGGGCAGCCCTGCCGAGTACCACGTCCGATATTGATATAGGCTCTCTGAGAACCGGGTAGCTTAAGGCAGGCTTTGGGTGATGTATAGTATGAGCGCAGCAGGCTGATAAACTGGCCCTTAAACCCAAATTTAGACAATGTGGCAAACAGAAACGGCCATTCCAGCATATCGAACGCTTTTTCAATGTCCAAGGCTAAAATACACATGGGGGGCCCACCTGATCTAGCTATGTGTATGATATTTAAAGTCCTCCTGATATTGTCCCCCGTCTGCCTGTGTGGGATAAAACCTGACTGGTCTTTGTGAATCAGTGCTGGAAGAAAGGCCGAGATCCTTTTGGCGAAGATTTTTGCTAGCAACTTAATGTCTCCATTCAGGAGTGCAATTGGCCGATAATTTTTAGCCTCTTTGGAGTCCCTGCCCTCCTTAGGGAACAATGTCAAGTCAGCGTTGTTCAGCTCGGGGGGGGGGGGGGGGGTTGCCTCCCCTCTCAGAATTGAAGTAAAAAGGTTACACAGGTGAGGGGCTAGTATTTCTGGGAATTTCTTGCAATAAATATTGGTAAACCCATCCGGACCAGGCGACTTTCCAAGCTTAAGCTCTTTTATTGTCTCTAGGATTTCCTCTACCGTGACCTCTTTGTTTAAGTTCTGCAAATCCCCTACTGAAACTTGCGGGAGATCAAGGGAGTCTAGATATGAGGTAATATAGTGTTCTGGGGCCGTGTTCTGAGAAGAGTAAAGAGATTGGTAGAAGTCCCTAAATGTCTCTTGGATTTCATTCTGGCTAAATGTAAGAGCACCCGTCCCTGCCCTAATTTGGGAGATTCTAGATTGTGCGTACCGCGCCTTCAAACTCCTCGCCAACAATTTATCGGGCTTATTCGCCTTCGAGTAAAATAGATGCTGTGTTCTCCTTAGCGCCTTTTCAGTCCTAACCGCTAGAATACCCTCTAACTCCAATCTGGCCCCATCTATCTGACCCCTAAGAGAGGGGGAGGGGGACAGCTGGTTCTGCTTCTCTAGCTGCGCTAACTTCGTCATGAGATCACTCTCCCGTTTGCGGGTCATTTTCTTATGATGGGAGGCAATTTTGATGCAAGTCCCCCTTATGTAGGCTTTATGGGCCACCCACACCCAACCTGGCTCCGACTCCCCTCCCGCATTGATTTCAAAGAACGCCTTCAGCTCAGCAGCAATTTGCTCCTGGACTGCAGGCAGCGCTAATAAATATTCATTTATTTTCCAGGAGTAAGGCAAAGTCTGGGTCCCCAGATCTACCTCCAGAGAGACTGCTGCATGGTCTGACCAAGTGCACGGGATTATATTAGCGTCCCTGGAGTGGTCCAGTAGTGCGGAGCTCACAAGAAGAGCATCAATGCGGGAGTAGGTCCCATGACTTGAGGAATAGAAAGTATATTCCTTCCACCGCGGATGGTGCCCCCTCCAAGCATCCACTAGGTCTAAAGAGTGCAGGAGCCTTCTAATCTGCTTGATTTTGTAAGAGAAGAGATTCTGAACCGATGGTTTAGACCTATCTGCCACCTGGTCCAGGACCAGGTTAAGGTCACCCCCTATTATGAGTTGTCCCCAGTTCCCCCCCTCTAGGGTTTTTAAAAATCTTATCAGAGTCTTGTGCGGAGCTACAGTGGGCGCATAAAACGATGCTAAAGAGATCGGGTTTCCTTGAACCGTACCTTTTATGATATAAAAGTACCCCTCCCGGTCCACTACTTTTGCTTCCAATTGGAACTGGAAATTCCTGTGGAGCAAGATCGCTACCCCTTCCTTCTTAGATGTTTGGGTTGTATGGTAATATTGGGGGTAGTCTTTACTAAAATAAGTAGGGGCCTTGTTATTGGCAAAGTGAGTTTCCTGAAGAAAGATGACTGAGGGACTAAAATTTTTATAATATAGGAAAGCCTTCCTTCTTTTGAAGGGGGAGTTAAACCCCTTTACGTTATGGGTGATTATCCTGACAGGGGCACTCATGTGTAATTAGGTGTAATAAGCCTATATTTTGCGTGTCCCATTGTACCTTTCTGGAGCGGCCGTGCGGAGGGAACGGGGCGAGACCCACCCGGTCCAGGACTGGAAGTCGGCTAGAGTGTGGATCGCTATAGCTACCTGATCTGCCGGAAGCATAAAAGAGAGAGAGTTGGTTAGTCATTTCTAAAGATGTAAAGATATTTGCAGAGCTCATCACAATAAACAACTTTTCAAGGGAGCAGTCCCCGCCTAGACTACAAGTGTTTGGGAATAAAAGATTATAATTCAGGCTGAGTGCAAGCCTGCAGCCCCAGTAAGGGTACCCTCTACCCCATTGGGTTGCAGTTACAGAAGCCATAGGGGAGTAACTGGGGACCATTTGTTGGCCTCTTGTCCACAAATAGGAGGGGTGATGGAAGGAGGCGCTGGAGGTGGAAAGAAAGCGGCGGACGGAGAGGAGGAGTATGGGTATACAGGAAAGCAGCGAGAGGGTGGGCAAAGCCCGCGAAAGCAGAATACAGGAGAAAAGAGAGAATAGAGAGAGAGTAAAGGGGGAGAGCACTCTCCTTGTGGGGTTACAATTTAGTAAAGCCAGTTTTTTTATCCTAGCCTGCATACTTCCTGGCTAGAATCATGGGTCCTCCCACCGGCGGGGGGGATTTCTGGGGGGCTACCTAAATGGTGAGCAAATACAACAAGAGTAAACAGAAAACATCCTGGCGACTGACATTTATGTTCTATGAGCACATTTTTACCGGATTAAACCTTCCAGTAGAGGAAGGAACAAGATAATAAAAACATCCTACTTTATAAGGCATTAAGAGTAGCTAAGACTATTGCAAGTTAAACCTTCTTATAGGGAGGAAAAAATAAACAGGTTAAAACAAGTCATTAACAGGCATGCAGAACCACTTGCAGCTTTAAGGATAGCGGTCATCTTTATAGCTTGGGGGGGGGCAGTGCCCCTAGCTCTGGAGTCAATAGTCCCACTCAGGCGTAGATACTGTCCAAACTTAGCTGAGGTAGGGACAGCAAGATCCACCCCCTCCGCTGCAACTGTCCTCTGCTCATCAAAGGTAGGAAAAAAGAAAAGTCTCTAGGGAAACTATGAAAGGGTTTTACACCCTCCGAGTGTTCCTGTCTTGGTCCGGTCTCTGGGTGAGTACCCCAGATGTCGGATCTGAGGTTTTCTTTAGTCTGGTGACTTCCGTCCATTGCCTCTGAGGCAACTGAGTGATGAGGGGTGCTGGAGGCCCAATTGCAAGTTCCTCTGTTGTTAGGGCCAGCCTTTTAAGGAGACCTAGACACTCCTCCAGAGAACGAGACGATTGGTGCGCCCCATTTAAGAAGAAGGATAGAGCAAAAGGAAATCCCCATCTATATCTGATGCCCTGGCGTTGGAGTATCTCCAGGGCCGGTTTCATTAACCTCCGCCTCTGGAGTATGATAGGGAAGAGGTCTGCATAGAATTGTAGCTTGGATCCGTCGGGGCCAACAATCGATGCCATCTTGCGTGTAGTAGACAATATTAGGTCCCTGGAGTGCTGGCGTAATAGCCTAACAATAATGTCCTTGGGGAGGTCTTGATTTTTGCTTCCTCCCAGGGCCCTGTGGGCACGCTCCACCTCCCAGACATGATCCGGAGTTTCCGATAGGATCTTGTCGATGGTAGCTTTAAGGTAGCAGGGGAGATCAACCACTGCTGTCGGCACACCTCTTATTCTTATATTGAACCTTCTCGACCGATTCTCTAGATCTTCAAGTTTATCTTCAATGCTAGAGATGCGGGAGGTGTTCTCTGCAATTTTTACCCTATCATTCTCTTGAGTCGCTCGTGCAAGTCTTTTTGAAGGGCTGCAACTGCCCTATTAATATGCGTCTCCAAAAGAGCTTCAAACTTTGCCATTGAGTTCTCAGTGATGTTCACCTCTGGTTGCGAGGATGCGGCCTGCAGCTCTGAGTCTGAGTGATCAGAGTGTTCAGATTCTGAGCCCTGGGCTCCAATGTTGGAGGCCCCAGCTCTCTTGAAATGTTCCTCAATCCTCTTAGTTGAGAGGGATTTTTTGTTCTTCCCCATATTTGTTGCTTTGATGTATTTTGACTTAGGACACAAACAATAATTCTCTGGTGCGTGGGGGACTCTTTTCTGTCTCCTCAGGACCTTTTTTGCTATCTTCTTGCCCCGTGGAATCAGGTGACAGTGCCAGGGATGTTTCTCAACATGACGCAGCCCTCGCCGGCAGGAGTTCCCCTTTTTCTTCCCCAGGAGTTCTACATCCTAGAGAGATAAGCCTTGTTAGCTGCTGTTAGCTGTTTGCTCCAGTGCCAGACTGTTGTAGCGTGACCCCAGCTCCACTAGGCGGCAGTGGAAGCCTTCAGTTTCAGGCCACTTTTACTCTTGATGCTTTGCCTCTTCAGACTGAAGTGTGTGGAGATCCTCAGGCAGTTGCCTATGTCCTTGCTCATTAGATTGGCACCCAAGAATTCCAGCTATTATGCCGGTCAATTGTGCACCGCCAGTTACAGTTTGTTTGTGAGAGAGCAAGTATTTTAGCAGTACAAAGGCCTTTTGCCTAATAAAGAAATGCAAAGTTCAACACACAAGTTGTAGTAGAGAAAGGCTTCTCCCAGCTTGAGCAGCCTGGATCCAGTAAGGTAGTCTCTGGGAGCTGATTAGTAGTGTGTTCTGTGGGTCTCTGGCAGGGCAGCCCACTTCAGCCTCTCTAGACCCCCTGGAGATGCTGCTTGTAAGCTGTTTGGGGTGTTGAGGGAGTATTCTAGCCTGGCAATGGCCCCTGCACTAGGCCCTGTACACAAAATGTCCGCCTCCCGTTTCGCGGGCTTTCTGACCCCTTATTTTCTCTCCCCAGCTACCTCTTCTGGGGGTTTGCAGCCTTCCCAGGCCAGTCCAGCCAGGCCAGCCGCCACTGGTCTCCCCTGGGGGGCCCCCGGCCCTCTCCTAAAGTACTCACTGCGCTCTTCTTCCTCATGCTGGCCACGTGTAGGGCCAAGATGGCTGCCACCCGTTTCAGGGCCCCTCCAGTTCCCTGGAGCCTCCAGAGCCGATCCGGACGGGTCCTGCCCGGCACTCCCGGACCAGGGCCTGCTTGTATCTCCTCCAGGTGAGCCCTGGCTGCGCCTTCACCCTCCTGTGCCTCGGCGTGGCGCGTTTTCGCGGGTGACGCCGGCGGAGTGGCTGGAAATACCCGGAAAGGGGTTTGGGATGTCCCCTCCGGTTCCCCCAAGTGCTGCAGGGGCGAGGTAGTCCGTTTGTTGGGCTCTTTAGCCCCTTATAAGCCCCATCTTTAAGTTTGGAGAAGGAGCCCAGGGCACGCACGTCTTGCTGCTTCAGATGCTGGCTCCGCCCCCCCTGGATTTTTTTTTTTTTAATTTTTCTGTATATTATTGGGACTAGCGGTGATGTCCCTGAGGGAGTTTTTATTCTGACGATTTTTGATTGGGATAATTTCCCTTTAGTTTTCTGGCTAATAGATTCTGTTTGTTGGCTTTTGAATAACATTTGTGGTGCGTCCACCTTATGGCTTTTTCAGTATGATATGATAGTACTAAGTCTATTTCCTATCTGATTGTATCTCTCCTCTTACAGAGGTTAGGAGTGTTTTTTTTTGATAAAGCTTTTCTAACTAGATCAGGTCTTTTCTTAGGGATTCTTCCCTAAAGCGCTGCTGTTATTTTGTGTGTGGAGGCCAGTTTGATGCATGAACCCCTGATAAAGGCTTTATGAGCTGTCCAGACCCATCCTATGTCAGAGTCCTGGTTAACATTTGCGGAAAAGATTAAATCAATGTCATAGGCAATTTGATTTCTAAAAGTAGGGCTGGAAATTAGTATCTCGTTAAGTCTCCAGGAGTGTAGTTGTGTGATATTAGAACTCAGATTTAAATATATGCTTACTAACAAATAGTCAGGCCATGGACATGGCCACATTGTAGCTTTATCTATGTGGTCAGTCAGAGAGGAGTCAAGCATTATATTATCTATCCTAGAATAGGACCCATGGGCTGCTGAGTAAAACGTGTATTCTCTGTCGCCTTGATGTTTAAGTCTCCAAGCATTGATCAAATGCAACTCATTTAACAGGAATGCAATGTGTTTGGCTTTATTTAAGAATTTGCTGTCTTGGCACCCCGTTGACCTATCTAATATAGGGTCTAGGGCAAGTTTTAGATCTCCACCTAAAATCATTTTGCTTAGGTCTTAGAGTAGTTTACTAAATGTTTTATGGGGCATATTGGTTGGGGAGTAGAAAGTAATTAAGGAGATTCTTGTGCCTAGGAGGTTTCCTGTAAGAATGATGAAATTACCTTTAGGGTCTATCTTTTTATCTTCTATGTTGAATGGGAAGTCTTTATGCACTAATATTGCAACTCCAGCTTTTTTAGTGGGTTGGCTAGAGGCAAAAAATATGGGGTACAATTTGTGAATGTATTTGGGGATCTTATTGCAGGCATTATTTGTTTTTTGAAGGAAAATAACTGATGGATGAAGTGATTTATAGGAAATTTTGAAAAGCGAGTTAAATCACTTCACATTATGTGTGATGAACGTGAAGAGTGAATTTGTCATGGTACCATTTACATGGGAAAGCTTGACAAGGAATGATAGCGATGCCAAATTAGGAGATGCAAAGATACAGTGAGGAGGGACCCATATACCGGCACCTGGGACCCAAAGGCAGCGTGGGGGCAGCTCAGCCACATTGGAGATCTATAGCAAAAAACAAGAGGATGATGGGACAAACATAACATCAATAGGAACAAAGAAAACATCTTGAATAACAACATAATGCATATATTTCTTCTATAACAAACAGTGCGCATTTTCATGACTGGGGTAAGGGTATGGGCTTTCCAAACCCTTAGATTCCCCCTAAGTGAGGAAATAATTAAGAGCTTCAGGCTCTAAATTGAGATACTTAAGTAAATATGAAAATTAATTACTTAGGTACATGGGTTTGATCTGCAATTATAAGTACATAAGATGATTTACATTTAGTCTATGGCAGAGATCTATATGTCCACTCAGAAGACTTAAGTAAGCAGTCCTGCCAAATATTGATAACTATAGTCCACTAACCAGGCCTTAGGCTAGTTGAGTTGGGAGGAAGTCCACTCTTAGATGAAGTTCAGTGTCATTGTTATTTAGCCTAATAAACCAAATTGTATCTCTGTAGTTTTTGGTGTATACGAATTGTGAGACACTGGTTCTTTTAGTCTGAGTGATTAGATGAATTGGATCATTTGCCACTAGAGGAGGAACTTGCATTAGAAGGAGAAAGGAGGCAGGCTGTGTTCTCCGCTGACGCTTATGTTTGGGAATTTCTGCTCATTGCTTCACAGGTCTGTGTGGTGGTGGTGGTTCTGTGAGATCTTTTAGCTAATTTTCGTTAATGAGATTAAGGTTCACAAGATGGGCACGATATTCTTCCATGTTATGTGCTATATGTGATCTTGATCCAACCTGGAAGATAAGGCTAAACGGGAATCCCCATCTGTATTTGATTTTATTTTTAAACATGATTGAGATTGCTGGTTTAAGCTGTTTGCTCTTGAGCAAGGTTGATGGAGCCAGATCAGCGTAGATTTGTAGAGATGAGCCATCAGGGCAATAATAGATGGAAGTCCAGGAGCAGGTCACTGGAATTGTAGGGCAATAAGCGAGCAATAAAATCCTTCGGCTGATCCAAGTTCACTGGACCTCTCAATGTGTCCTTTCAAACTCCCATGAGTTGATAGGTTGGAAAGGAAGCTTGTTATGCATAACAGCATTCAGATAGGGTATGAGGTCTGTGGTAGATCTGGGGATACCCGGACTCTCACATTGTGGCACCTTGACCTGTTTTCCAGGTCTTCCAGTTTATTTTCCAAAGAGCATATGGTGTCGAATTCTGCGTTATCTCCAATTTGTCTTTAGACTGGGTGTCAATAATTTAGTCTGTGATGTTCTCCAGATTTTGAGTGTGTTTCCCAAATTCTAAAATGTTCTGTTTTATTTATCTCACTGCTTTGGTGAGATGAGTTTGTAGCAGGATTTCAAGTTTAGAGTGAAAGTTTAGCCATTCCATGTTGAAAGCAGGGGTTGCCTTGATCTTCTTCAAGATCCAACTGTTCAGATGACCCTGGGGTGGGCTCTAGAGGAAGAGCCAGGGCTTGAGAATGTGGCTTCAAGTGATCTGGGATACCTTTGGTTCCTTCTTTGGTTTACCCATTTTGGAGTTTTGGGAATGAGAGCCTTCCTAGGTATAGTACAGCAAAGTTTTGAGTGAAGTAACAATCTTTTAGATTTTAATAGATCCTTATTCTGTGATTATCTTTAGAGAGTGGATAGACCCATCCTTGTTAAGTAGCAGTGAATATAGGACCTGAACCCATGCGGTCAAGTTTAAGTTATGTTTTGGCCATTGAAATCCCTGTTTCAAGGAGAAAAGTGAAGATTGCACTGGTTAGAGGGGTCTATATTAATGGACGTCTTTTCAGGGTGAGAAGGATGTGTAGCTAAGACCCTCTTTGTATGCTGCACTTTTTGAGTGTTATTATTGATCTCCAGTGCTATTCAGCCAGAAAAAAAAAAAATCCAGGCTACAGCCTGCCATGTGGCTAGGCCTCAGGCCTGATTTCAATCTAATTATTTTTACTGACAATTGCTGGTTATAGCTCCCTGTATTTATTATTTTGATAGGTGTCCCTTTTGGGAGTGATTGTGTAGTTGTCTCACCTCCTGTGCTATTCATCCAGCAGAAAAAAATACAGGCTGCAGGCTGAGATGTGGTTAGGTCTCAGTTGTTGTTTTCAGTCTGGAGTGACAAAATGCCACAATATATGGCTTTAAAATGTTCCTGGGGTTCTCACCAGTCAGTGGGGATACTTCCCCTATCTGATTTGTTTCTCACCTTGGCAGATGGAGCTGGATTAAAAGCTATATGGCAGGAGATCTCTCTGTGTGCTTCCTCTCTACTCTGCTGTCGGCTATTTTCCTAATGCAGATTTTTGTTGACCAAATGTAACAATAATCATCTAAATTTTAAATTAACTTTTGAAATACATTAGTCATTCAGTATAATTTTGATATAACAATATCCAAAGATCTTAAGGGACAAGACATTACAGATATACTGCAAGACTAAATAGTCTATTACATCCTGGCAGTGTAATTTTAAAATGATTGCCAGAAGAAACTTTTTTTTAGAACTAGAAAGAATTATTCAAGCATGGAGCAATTTGAAGAACATGTCATATTACTATCTAACAAACTCTTTCTAATAGATTGTAGCAAAAGATCTATCAAGCAAGCATATAACAGAGCTAAGCATTATCCTAGAGAGAGTCCGCTGGTAAAAAAATATCTGATTAATAATGACAAATCCAGGTTGATCTTAGATTTCATCAGATCAGTTTTCTTGTCAAGCATATTATTATCAAATGTTGGCATATTCTCCTTGATGTCTTTGACTTATCTCAATGCGTGAGTAAATATATGTTTGAATATAGGTTGTAGCTTTGTTCATAGTCACTATATTAATTTCCTCCCAAATGAACATCAACTAAATGTTTCTACTATTGTGACTCATGTACACTTTGTCCCCATTTGATCAAAAAAGTTGTCCAGTGTGCTAGATTTTTGCAAAAGATATCAAATACTCCTCATCGGTAAGATAATACTCATTTGAGTATTCTACTATTTCTAGTGTGAATCTATCTGTCTATCTATCTATCTATCTATCTATCTATCTATCTATCTATCTATCTATCTATCTATCTATCTTTTTGCTTTATAAACGCTTAAAACAATTGCGTTTTCGCCATCCCCTTCATCCCATATTTACCCTGTAATATTTTCCATTGTACCAACATTCTTATATTTACTTTCTGATACAGCCTTTTTTCAGTAAATTGTGTATTTTTTAAATTTTTATTCACAAATCTTTATTTTCTGCATTTTTGTTTTACTTTAGTTTTTTGGCATTCATCATTCACATTGAGCTCGCAGTTATAATCATGCACTTCTGAGCGTTCTTCATATTTATTACTATAATTAATTTTTATTATCTATCACATTTTGGGGTAGTTTATAATTATGGTTGTTCGTTCAATAACACTAATATGATGTATTTGTTCTGATGCCTCTATATTAAAGTGTGGTACCTGTACAATGCAACACAATTCACATCCTGACACCAGCAATGTGGTAGTGTAGGGTTGTTCTCTCATACATAATATCACTCTGACTGGTCATATGCTATCAGTGTGTTTATATGAGTGGTCATCCGTTATGGATAAAGTGTTTAATAGATCACTCTTGAATGGTAATATAACTAGTTAATTTAAAAGATGAAATATAGTGGAATTATTGTCATCCATGGTCACATTATTTCTGAACCATAACGCACAGCTTCTTAAAGCCACAGTACAGCAAATTTGTATTTAAGTACATGGATGTTACTTTTCCTTGCGTATTTTCATGTTATTATGAGTATAATTTTTTTTTATTAATGAGTATAACACAGCACCATATTAGTAGATATCACTAGCATAGTAACAGTATATGGTTGTTGTTCAGTCCTTCAGTCGTGTCTGACTCTCAGTGACCAGGCCAGGCACATCTGTCTGTATTTCTGGTTGTGCGCATCTATATGGTTTTCTTCGCAAAGATACTGGAGAGGGTTGCCAATTCCTTCATATCGTTTATTATGTATGTATGCTTATTTATATTGGTAAATCTCTTTAACCGCCTTAGCGGTAATCCAGAGCGTGGCTCGGGGTTATTTTTCACTACCTAAAGCGGCAACCCCGAGCCACACTCGGAATCACACACATGCTTCTTCTAGGTTCCCTTACCTGCGAGCGTAGGCGATGCAGGGGGGCAGAACAAGGCGTTCTGGCCGCGTCAGCACCTCCGAGAGTACCGCTTTAACAATCAGGAGCACTGAGTGACAGGGAGGTTAATATATATTTCAGTTTGCATTCTGCCTTTATTTTTATGTAATACCAACCTAAAAGACAGTTTTAAACATTGTGTACCAATATGCTTAAATTTAAGTAAGTTATTTGATTAATCTATAGAGCATCACAAGACTCTAGAATTTAAAGGCACTGAAATCTAAAGGTCATGATGAATATTAAGTATCTGAATAAAAGAGAAAAGTCTAAGCCTTTGTTATTGATAGGATATCAATATCCTGTGACTTGTATGGTTCTTTAATTTTAGGCCTAGTCATTTGTCTTTGAATTATAGTCCAACATGTGTGTGTGACAATTTATTACGCACAACTTCTGTCTACATCCTGACTGATTTTGATATTAATCAGGATTTAATCTGTAGACATAACAAAAGAATGGAGAGTCCCCAGGGCAGCAAATGCCCAAAACACCCATAATCTAATACCCATCACTTGTCACAAACCATCTACTTTGCCCTTCTCATGTGCCCTCTGGAATGCACGGTCTGTTTGCAATAAACTTACCTTCATTCATGACCTCTTCATTTCCAACTCCCTCAATTTACTGGCTATCACGGAAACCTGGCTCACACCATCTGACTCTGCCTCCCCTGCGGCACTCTCTTATGGTGGTCTACACTTCAGCCACACTCCTAGACCTGAGAACAAACAAGGTGGAGGTGTGGGCATACTGCTATCCTCTTGCTGCACTTTTCACTGCATACCCCCTGTTCCCTCCCTTCAATTCTCATCTTTTGAAGTCCACACTATCCGCATCTTCTCTCCCATCCCTCTGCGAGTAGCTGTGATCTATCGCCCGCCTGGATCACCCTCTCAATTTCTGGACAACTTTGCCACCTGGCTCCATCACTTTCTCTCCTCCAATATACCTTCACTCATTCTTGGCGATTTCAACATTGCCACTGACACACCCACCTCCCCAACAACTGCAAAATTACTTGCACTTACCTCTTCCCTTGGCCTCTCACAATGGACAGATTCCGCAACTCACAGTGGCGGACACTCTATTGACCTTATTTTTACTAATCTCTGCACTATATCCAACCTTGACATTTCCTCACTTCCCCTATCTGACCACCACCTGCTAACTTGCAACCTCACCTCATCTTCCGCTCACCACCCTTCTTCAAATCCTGCCACCAGAACACGCAGAAACCTACAAGCACACAACCCACAGCAATTTTCAAATGTACTAAAACCCCTTCTTAGCCCCCTCACCACCCTAGCCTGCCCTGACATCGCCACTTCACAGTACAACGCTACTCTAACTTCCACCCTTGACTCTCTTGCCCCCATAATCACAAGCAAACACCCTCGGTCTCATCCACAACCATGGCACACCACACAAACACGCTATCTACAGAGATGCTCACGCACTGCAGAACGACTATGGAGGAAATCTCGCACTTCAGCAGACTTTCTCCACTACAAGTTTACCTTGCGCTCCTACTTCTCTGCCCTCAATCTTGCCAAACAACACTACTTCTCATCCCTAATATCAAACCTGTCCTCCAACCCTAAACGTTTATTTGCTACATTCAACACCCTCCTTTGCCCACCCCCACCTCCTGCCCCTTCCTGTCTAACTGCTGATGACTTTGCCAGCCACTTTAATACCAAAATTGAAACTATCCGAAATGAGCTCTCCTCCCAGCTTGGCCCTATCCCACCCTCCTTTCCACAAGCCGACCCTTACCCTTCCCCAACCCCTCCTTTACTATGGATTCTTTTGACCCTGTAACTGAGGATGAAGTATCTACGTTATTATTAATCTCTCACCTTACAACATGTTCACATGATCCTATTCCTTCACAGCTAATCCCTCCTCTATCCACCACACTTATCCCAGCTCTCACACATCTATTCAACCTCTCCCTAAACACTGGCAGGTTTCCATCCTCATTAAAACACGCCATAGTTACACCCATTCTCAAGAACCCCTCATCTGACCCAGCTTCTGCCTCCAACTATCGCCCTATCTCACTACTTCCCCTGGCTTCTAAACTGCTTGAGCGGCTTGTTTACAATCGCCTCACTCAATTTATTTCTTCCAATTCCCTTCTTGACCCCTTCCAATCTGGTTTCCGTGCCCAATACTCAACAGAAACAGCCCTCACAAAAGTCACCAATGACTTGCTAACTGCCAAATCAAAGGGTCACTTCTCAATTCTAATTCTCCTGGATCTTTCTGCTGCCTTCGACACAGTTGACCACCCTCTTCTAATCCAAACTCTCCGCTTATTTGGCATCCAGGGCACAGCTCTTTCATGGTTCACATCCTATCTAAAAGATCGTACATTTAGCGTCTCCTTCTCTGGCACCTCTTCTTCACCTCTCCCTCTGTCTGTTGGCGTTCCCCAAGGTTCTGTCCTAGGCCCCCTCCTCTTCTCCATCTACACCTCCTCCCTTGGCACCCTCATAAAATCCTGTGGATTTCAGTATCATCTCTATGCAGATGATACTCAAATCTACCTCTCTGCACCCAATCTATCCCCCTCTCTTCAAGCTCATGTTTCCAACTGCCTCTCTAGCATATTCTCCTGGATGTCTACCCGTCAACTCAAACTCAACATGTCTAAGACTGAACTCCTAATCTTTCCACCCTCTACTACAGCTTCCACTCCACAACTATTTCTCACTGTTGACAACACCATCATCACTCCCACCTCCCAGGCCCGTTGTCTTGGGGTTCTACTGGATCCCGCCCTCTCTTTTATTCCTCACATCCAATCGATAACAAAATGTTGTCAGTTTCACCTAAAAAACATCTCTAAAATTCGTCATTATCTTACACAAGATACAGCTAAAATTCTAATACACTCTCTCATCATATGTCGACTCGACTACTGCAATTCACTCCTTGCTGGCCTACCCATCTCTCATCTGTCTCCCCTCCAATCCATAATAAACGCCTCCGCTAGACTCATCTTCAATACCAAACGATCAGTGTCTGCAGCTCCTCTCTGTCAATCACTCCACTGGCTTCCCATAGCTTCCCGAATCACATTTAAAATCTTGACCCTAACACATAAAGCCCTCAATAACAGTGCACCCCCTTATATCTCTGCTCTTGTCTCTAAATACTCTCCCAACCGCCCCCTTTGTTCTGCTAACGACCTTCTTCTTTCCTCCTCTCTCATCACCTCCTCTCACTCCCGTCTTCAAGACTTTTCTCGTGCTGCCCCTACTATTTGGAACTCCTTGCCTCGCTCCATTAGATTATCTTCCTGCCCCAAAACCTTTAAAAAATTACTTAAAACACTCCTTTTTAAAAAATCATATCACCTTCAGCCTTTATAATTACAACTGCACATTCCACAGCATAATAACACTCCCACCCACACTCTACAGTACAACACACAGACCCCTCCAATTGACTAAACAAATTGCATTCACGTTGCCATTTTGTATTTGTCACCCCTTTGGACCACACCTAAACCCTAGATTGTAAGTTTGCGAGTTTTCAATTGTGTGTCTGTGTCTTGGAAACAAGCACTATGTGCATTTGATTTTGTGCTCAAAAACAGGGCCCTCCTTTCTTTATAAGGTGTTAAGTTTGTTTTTGCCTTGTACAATACCACTGTACAGCGCTACGGAATATGTTGGCGCGATATAAATAAAGACAATAATAATAATAAGTTGATAAGGCCTGCTTTTTATTAGCATTTAATGTACCCGTTTATAGGCATGTCCGGTATTCTGGTGGATGCATTACAACTTGCTGAATACAAAGTTGGATACCTGGCTAGCTACATGATCATTCCAATAATATAAGGTACATTATAATTTTTCTCAATTCTAATCTGGATACTTTAGCTGTACTACTCTTTCAATTGAGAAAGTGCTTTTATAGGCTTAATATAGAAATGTGGTTACTTATGACTTATTTGCAATTTACTACTTTTTGCATGACAGATAGCCGAAAATCAAATCTATGCATATGTGAATACTCCTTCTACTACTGATATTCATTTAAAAGCTTAACTAAGCCTATAATGGATGAGAAGCCCTGGTTATTATTAGAATAAGAATTGGAATTTATTTTTGAAAACAGAGCTATAATTTAGGGATAAGTGGGATATATTCTACAAATAGTTAAACATTTCACTTTCATGTTGTGTTTCCTGATAGAGAAAATACACTTCAATTAATTTATACCTGAAACTACCTTTATACCATTGCTGTTCATATGGTACTCACAAAATAAATAATAAAGGTTAAAATGTTTTTTGTTAACCAACTTGCTAGTTTAATAGGATTTTTTGAGCCATAAACCTAAACTTAAAGGTATATGCAAATGAGCTGGGTTATTGAACAACATTCATCAAGGAGAGGGTGTATGTCTAAAGAACAACTGTGTAACAGCTCAAGCATTTTTACTTGAATGTCAATTAATGGTCGTTTAAGGACCCAATTTAGCAGCCTCATCTATGCATTGCTGATTGGCTGCAAATTAAGCATGTTCACATGAGCCCTCATTCAATTGCAATTTGGCCAATTGAATAGGGCTCTAAATAAGCACATAACATATTTTTTTAAAGAAGTTTTTAGTTAGTAAACATCTATCCAAAAGCAAGGTTTTCACTAACTAAAAACATATTTAAAAAAAAAGATATGTTATGTGCTTATTTAGGGCACTATTGAATTGGCCAAATCGCAATTGAATGAGGGCCATGGACAGGGTACACTTTTAGAAAATCGTACCCTGAGAACCCTAGCTCAATCCTGAGGGTATAAACATCACCTGCAACAGTTTTTTTAATGCAAATCTAAAAAAAACATAGGGCCTCATTCAATTGTGATTTGGCCAATTGAATAGGGCTCTATATAAGCACAGAGCATCTTTTTTTACAGATTTTATTTAGTGAGTGAACTTCCATCCAAAATCAAGGTCTTCACTAACAAAAAACTTCTGTAAAAAAGATGCTCTGTACTTATATAGATCCTTATTCAATTGGTCAAATCGCAATTGAATGAGTCCCATAGTGTAGGCAAATATATGAATTGCATGTCTACATATATCTCTTTTAAAAGTAGTATTGAAAAGTTATCCATATAACATATAATCAGTTATATATACAAAATATTTATCTGAAATTTTTTATGGTTTCACTGAACATTTCAAAACAAATATACAATTTTCAGCTTGCAATAAAAAAGCACTCACTTATTATTAATTGTTACTATTTTTTTTAATAAGTATTTGCATATACTGATAAGAAGAGTAGTGACAAATGTAGCTTGACTTCCATCTCCTGGAGAAATAGGAATATTACACCTTAGCTCTATCGTTTTCTTCAATGTTGGTGAGAAAGCTTAAATAATATTTTACGGAAAACTCAATTGACTCTTACACCTTTATATATTGGATGAGTTTATTCCTTATAGCAAATAGTTTACGGCCTACATTACGGGCTCAAGTAACTTACCATTTCTCAATTGAATGAGGCCCTTTGTATTTAATATCTTGTCTGATGTTTTTATGGCAGACATTTGAAAGTAATTTCATAACCCTAAAAACTAAAATAGCGGATTTTATTTTTTACCAAACTTATTTGACCATGGGGAATTAAAGGTCTTTAGGGAGTAACCCACCTACATGATCACCCCATGAGAACAATAAAGTTCTGCTAAAGAAGTTATATATATGCAAATCGGACTACTGCATGTATTAATTCTCTTAATAGCATCTCTTGCTCTTATTGCTACGATGATGGTTTTATAAATGAAAATCCAATCTTATTATTAAACAAATATGATAAAGTGAAGTGGTCCAGAAATCTGAAAATTATATTTATCAAACATCGCTAAATATTTAACAGTGCTGACACCAGGGCTCATAGAAAAGATGTAAGGAAAAAATATGTTCCTGAAATAGTAACATCCTCACAGGAACAGCAATTAAATTCATCACATCGCTGTAACCAAACATTAGCGCACTTATTGGTTGCAGCCATGATGTAAAAATGGATATCAGTCATGAACAAAAACCATGAAGCTTTTGTAAAGATTTTGAGCTTAAGGCTCTTTTAGTGGAACACAAAGTAAAAACTAACGATCTACAGTAGAAACAAAATTATATGAAACAGAATGTTGACATTAATACTACCAAAATTGTCCAGTTTGGAACAAAAGCAATGGTGTTGATAATAAATTGGAAGACTTTGAATATATACAAAGCATATATATAAAACATATTTAATTTTTTTGCCCCCCCCCCCCCCAGAAAACAGTAAAGGTGGTGAGAGAATGAGCTGACGGTGGGTATGTATTAACACATTGATTGCCGGCATCGATATAGCACGGAAATTAAACATAAAACAAACTATTTTTTATTGCAGATTTGCAAGCTTGAGAATGTTGTGCTATTAATTTTAATACCTTTCATCGCTTTCACTGTAATTTAAAATACCATAGTGTGCTTATATTTGCATTTACAGTGATACGGACAGGACTTTAACACCCTTAAGGGCTCTCTCTAGTACTTGTACGATTTTTGGATACATTTGCCATTTACGGGTGTGAAAACAATTGCAGGCTTGAGGACTTGTAGCAATTTAATAGCGATTTGCGATTGTAACTAAAAGAGGCCAATTTAATAGCTGTAACTTGCGGGCTCCTTTACAGGCTTCAGGAACTCCAAAGTTCAACGTTTTTTTTTTTCTTTCATCACTATGTATATGTTTTATCCTTCTTGTTGTATAATAAAGCACTGCACACAGTAGCATGTATTGTATTTTTTTAAATATTATTTTCAATATATAAAGCAATAAATAAATCAGAAATGGTTAGTTTTCTATTTTCTATTCTATTCTTTACAAGGCATAGTTTATATAACATAATTTATATAATACAAGACAACCTCTTATAATTTACACATATATTAGAAATGTAATACAGAAGTGCATTTACTCTGCGCTCCTCAACCTACTTGAGACATGCTTTTTTCCACTCACCTTTCTACCCAACAGAACATATTTAGTGGGTGGGATTTATTATTGGCACGCTCAATTAGCTGTGATCTACTTACTGTAACACATTGAGTATTAGCGCTACTCAGGTCTACATATAATTTACTAAAACTCAGGTATTATAATTAGGTCTGCGATAAGTCTTGGTGATGCACAATGTAGTATTATGTATACACATCCTATCCATTGCTTTAGTACAGTCTGAGAACTTGGATTTTAACAGCATACCATATAAAACACATCCATAAACCTCCTTAACATGCTATTAAATATCTCATTCACAATAAATTACAATGGCCCACATACAGCTTCCCCTAGTGTCTGATCAGTGCCTTTACTGAGAATTTATTTTATATTTTACTTTTAATGTCTGGGACAATTGCCTTCTTTTACGGTATGAGATTGAAATATGTCCTCTATTTGATGCATTTACTGAATATCTCAAATAGCATTTTTTCTTTGGTTATATTTGAGTAATCTTCAAAGCGCTTTTTTGAAGTTGAAGTTTTCAGAACTATTCTTCTATATCTTGGGTATGTAATAAAATCTGCAGTGAAAGATACAAAGAATGTAGACATCGTCATGGAAACTCTATCGAGCGCAATTGTTGAAAATAACCGCTTCTTCATCTGCATCTGTTACTCTAACCTAGAAAAAGAGACTAATATTATTATTTTTTTGCCAATTTTTTGATAAATGTTCATTAGTACCACAAGTACCACAAGAGATTTAAAATTATGCACGTTTTAAAATTGACAATTAGAAATACTCTTATAAGCTAATAGTCAAAAACATCCAGAGATACCTTAGAAAGAACCTCATGATCTCAGCTGACCTCAATAGTTAACCATAATTAATTATTTGAAAGCAGAGAACATTCAGTAGCAATACAATTTAGAAGCTGTTAGTGCTTATTGTTTTAGAATTCATGGTATTCTTATGTATTTGTCAATTACTTTGTATATAAAAATATTAGGCAAAAATATGCATATAAATGTGTAACATTTCCCTTCATGTCAGTTTACATATACAGTAGTTTCTTTATATAAGAACTTTATTTACCTCTGTTTTCATTCGTCCTTCAGTTTCCAGGAATGAGATAAAATGAACCAATGAATATACCCTAAAATACACAGAGTTAGCAAAATTAATTTTCATTAAATGATTCTTTAAATGAAATAAGTTCCTTTTCAGTAATAAATAGTCAGAACTAAATTATTGCTACATATGCGTGCTAAAGCAAACTAAACACATTGAAAAATGTAGGCCCAGTTACAATAAATTATATACATGTAACAAGCGAGATGGACAGATTTAAAGCCTCATTCAATTGCAAGCCTGTAATTAACTGTAACCCTGCATTTTGGCTGAGGGTTACATTTTTCTAAACATTTAAATATATTCAGTTGTCTCTAACCTGTAATTACAGCCTGCACACACAAACCATGAACTCGTAAGTAGCATTTCAGGGGGCATGGTCATGTGATCTGGCAAAAATTAAGCAAGCCCCGTAAGTTTTAGACAGAGCCAATAGTAAATGAGTCATCATAACGTCAGTAAAACATATAGGGCCTCATTCAATTGCGATTCAGCCAATTGAATAGGGCTCTAAATAAGCACATATCATATATTTTTTAAAGAAGTTTTTAGTTAGTCAAGACTTTGCTTTTGGATAGATGTTTACTAACTAAAAACTTCTTTAAAAAATATATGTTATGTACTTATTTTGAGCCCTATTCAATTGGCCAAATTGGAATTGAATGAGGGCCTAAGGTTACAAATAACCTGCAATTGCAGGCTAAGCATTAATACACTCAAAAAAGTAATGTTTGCCAATCGGGCTGCACTCAAGCAATCTTGAAATACATTGAAACATCTGTTTAGATCCATGTGGGTGGCCTGATATGTATTAAACCCTTGATTACCAGAATTGGTATAACACAGAAATTAAAGTAACAAAAAATGTTTTTTTTATTGCAGACTTGTAAGCTTGAGACTGTTGAGCAATTAATTATAATGCCTTTCATAGTATTTTAAAGTTCAGTAGTGTGTGTTTATTTGCTGCTGCAGTTATACGAACAGGTGTTTAACCCACTTGTGGGTCCTGTCTAGGACTCCTATAATGTTTTGATGCATTTGCGATTTATGGATTTGAAGGCAATTGCGGGCTTGTTGAATTTTTGTAACTGAATATCGATTTTGCGTCTTTAGCACTGGTAACATTTTCAGGCTTGAAAAATCAATGGAGGCGATAGGACAGAGTTATGTTTTTGATGCTTTTGAGCCTGTTACTCACAACTGGAATGTTAGTTGCTAAATGTAGCCAATTGAATATCCGTAACATTTAAGGGCTACATTACGGGTTCAAGTAATTGCGATTTGGCCAATGGAATGAGGCCCATAGTGAGTATGTGCAAAAGTGAGTATCATTAAGCATTCATTAAACATTCATTAAGCTAAGCTCTCAGTTGCTCCACTCTATATTCTTTTTGCAGGTTTGAATTTACTTAACATTAAAATCGCAGTAAGAATGGAATAATAACAGAAGGTACTTCTTGCATAATATCTGAAACCATGACTCTAATACAGAAATAGATATATTTTTGTATTATAATAAAAGACCTTTTACTGTTATTTTTGGAATTCTAAATTATTAAGTCTAATATTAAACATTGGGCCCTATTAAATTAGCTGATTTGGAGTGCCAGAAGCCAGTAAAGGAGCACGCAAAAGGTACAGCTATTAAATTGGCCTCATTTAGCTACCCGCAAACGGTCTGCGGGTTACAGGCTGAGAATCCCTACGGGCTCTCAAAATCTGAACTCAGACTCAGCTAAGCCTTTGTTACAGATTGCAAATCGCTATTAAATTGCTACAAATACTCATACCCGCAACTGTTTTCACACCCATAAATAGCAATTGTAGCCAAAAATTCTACGGTACTAGAGAGGACCCACAAGGGGGTTAAACTCCTGTCCGTAGCACTGTAAAAGCAAATATAAACACACTACTGTATTTCAAATGACAGGGAAAGGTATGAAAATGAATAGCACAATATTCTCAAGCTCGCTAATCTGCAATCAAAAAACTATTTGTTTTAGGTTTCATTTCCGTTTTATATCGATCCCGGCAATGAAAGTGTTAATACATATAATAGAACTCGCATTGACTAGAATATTATATTTATTGATTTTTTCATATTGCATTATTTCTGGAATGCGGGTCCAATCGCAACTCGGACTAAAAAACGTAAGTGAATGAAATTTAGCCTCCATGTTTTAGTGATGTAATGATGCCAGTCTCTTTTACTATTGGCTCCATCTAAACCATAACTACGTGTTTGAATAATTTATCATGTTCATGCCCGGAAATGCTACGTCCCGAAGCATGGTTTACGGATTTGGATTCCGGCCATGTCGCTGCAGCCTTTTCTAATTTAATCGCTCTATAACTCCTGAAAATGTCATACCCGCAGACATATGGGCTGTACAACGGCCATTGCGGGCTTGGAATTTAATAGTGCTGATTGTCTGCTTCAATTATAAATGCAGTATAAGACCAGTATACAATTCCTTTAGTTAGAACACTCCCAAAATCGGGTATACATGCTGCAAAATGATACTGTACATTATTTTACTCTTTTGTTATAGACTTTCTCCTCATCTTTATTCAGATGTCAAACAGAACAAAGTCATACAATAGGTTAACTTTATTATGAGCAAAAAACTGAGTAAGTAACATGTGAAGCCATATGTATAGCACATTGTTAGTGAATTGAATATATAACAGTAATAAACATATAGACATCATATTTTTGTTTTCTAGATAGAGTATAATATTGTTGCTTGAACAATGGAGAGGACGCTTCAATTTCACAATGCCAGTGTCTCATGCAACAAATACAGCTTATATTGACAGTGTTTTCTTTCTTTCCAACTAAAAAAAGATAATTTGTGTATGCAATGTATTATTAATTATGCAATGTTTATGTTTAAATATGAGGAATTATAGCAAGGTATATTCACAACAAATTTCGGAATTATAGAAAATGGTTTTATTGAGCACAGTGTTGGAGCTTCTGTGCAGCTAGTGCAAAAGACAAAGGCCCACTATAGGATATATAGGTCCTCTGTCACTGACAATGGTCTAGAGTAAAAGGGAAATATTAATTTATTAGTGGGAGGGGACACATTTTATAGAAAGGTGATCTGATCAACCTAGGAGTGATCTAGTCATATGCATGTTTGTACAGGTGAATCTAAAAGATGCAAGGAGGATCCAGAAATTATTTTGTACTGGGTCTTCCATTAATTATCTCAGCTACTTATTGAGCAGCAAGGATAATAATTGTCCCTTATAATTCCCCGGTTTTGGTTATAATTGTTTGATTACGTATAATAAAACATTGTAGGTATCAACTGTAAACATAATTGCATTTACATAAATCTACATTTTCTACTCAGAGTTAAATTTTTGCCAAAAGAATATATGTTTTTCAGTTTAATACAAAGGTTATGTGAAGCCCCATTTCTGTGGATGTGGCCATAACAGCTCTAGTTAATGCAGAGTAATAGGAGTGCATAGAGGAGAAAGAGAGCCGTTCCAGACATGAAAAAGCAGTTAATTTGTTAACTTATTAAGAGTAAGTGAAGTTTAAATGGTACAAAGTATATTGGGGAAAAAATATAAATAAAACTAGTCAAAACTTTTATATAAAATCAAAAATGCCTGAAAAGTCAATTCTTAAGGAAAATAAATATCTAAATGTAATTCACCATATATAGTATGTACAGTGAGTAGAAAAGAAGATGAATAGATATGTGATAGAAATGAGCAAATAGATAAAGTGATTCATCAATGTTTAGAGGGAAATCATATTTTAAATTGTTAATTTTACCATATTGGCTTTAGCAGATCAACTTCCTGGAGATGGGAGTTGAGAAGAGACTTTGAATATACAGGATGAGTTTATAATAGGATTTATGTACAACAACAAACAACAATAACAATAGCTAATACATATGTTAGTTATCCTCTTTGAATAACAGTGTATAAGTGTATTTAATAAACAACTGACTGGACTTGCTGATCACCATCCACTTCTCATGAGGACTGGCTTTGAGATCCAGAACATTTTAATATGGTGATACTAGATGTTTTGCACAGATTTGAATAAAGTACATTAAACTGCATATATATTTAGCCAATAATTTATGTATAATAGTGACTAAAGATAGTGGCATGTTTAATGTGTCTGCCTCTTCTCATTCCTCTTTTTTCTTGTGGACTGGCAGATAAGGTCTAAGTAAGACACCTGTCCTAGGACTAGGAATTAAGGACCAGTGGCAGAGCTACTGCCGGTGCAGAAGGTGCAAAACCCTGGGGCCCACAGTAGGATAGGGTCTCTCTGATATCTGCACTCCTCTAATTTAGTAGAGGAGGGCATATACATATTTTTTTCTAGAAAGGTGATTTGATCACCAAATGAGTCATCTGACAACTACATATAGTTTTAGTTATTTTATAGACCCATATGTGATGTATGGAGATGTGCAAGGGGACCCCCAAATTATTTTGCACTGGGGCCCTCCATTCACTAGCTCTGTCACAGTCAAGGACCTCTGCAACAGGACACATAGGAATTGGAGAGGTTCACCAAGAATTCTCACCTTAGTTAATCTAGCCTAGTTTCTATGGAAAAGATTTGTTATATTATTACATACCTTTGATACATCATCGTAAAAAACTGTATTAAAAGCATTGTGGATGAAGAGATGAAAAACATTAACCAAAGAGGATCCACTATTATAACTCCATTCAAAATGTTGTTATTTGAAAATACCGCTGATAAATCAATAACAATGGGCTTGATAAAAATCTGTAGAATAAAGGCAGCAGTGATCCAGATTACATTTATCATAAAATAGACAAATGTGGTCTGTAGAAAAAAAAGAAAAAGGGTTATTTAGTAACTTATTCCTACAAAGATGAAAGTTTTAAACGGAATTTAAATTATGCAATATTATAACATAGCACATAAACAAATAAAAAAAACACTGATGTCCTATCTATCCATCTATCTATCTATCTATCTATCTATCTATCTATCTATCCATCTATCTATCTATTCATCTATATGTCCTTAAACAGTACATCCAGGATTCTGCTAAATGCTACTATAGCTGTGGCAAATAAAGTAGGAGAGAAAGTGATAATACATTCCTCTACAAACTTAAACAGTTAGAAATTTGTCATAAACAATATTCAATGCATTGAAATACATCTCTGCTAAATATATAAAGCTCATTTTCCATTAGAGTTAATGCATACTAACAGCATCTGATTGTGAATGTAAAATGAATACTAAAAATATTTTTTTTATTCATTGCATATAAATTTGATTATTGATCATGACTAATTCAAAGATCTAGCTTATGGCATTACAATGATTGTTTAAATAAAACAGTACTGTAGAGCTATAACATTGGAATTGAGGAGTCTGTTCAAGACCGCTCCCTCTTGTGAATTTTACCCAGAGTGATGTCTTGAGTAAAACTGAATACTATTGACCACAAGTGGAGGCTTTGAGCAACATATGGCAATGGGGGAGTCTAGTAGGAAAAGCAAGGGTCCATATCTGATATCATCACATATATTGTTGTGGACACAAGAATGCTGTCCGTAACGTTTGCGATGTTGGTCACGCAGTTGGGACCTCGCTTCGCAAGGTCACAACCGGAAGCTGCGCAAAGCGCGGTGGGCCGTGTACGGTGCATGACCAAGGCTGCATGAGTGCCAAAGGAGCTCATCTGCGAAGTCTCACGAAGCGAGGCGAGTTGTGTACGACGCACGACTTAGGCTGAAGCCTCGTGAAGCGAGGTGTTGTACGGCACCGGACTTAGGCTGGATAAACGCTGAAGGTGCTCAACGCAGAAGCCTCGCAAAGTGAGCTGTGTACAGCGCAGGACTTAGGCTGCATTCTGAGCGTCGCAACTGCGAGCCAACCGTGTAACTCTAAAAACCCTACAAACCCCCCCCAAAAAATGACCAAATATAATAACACAGTGACACACAGCCCAGGGGGAGAGCCAGGAAGCCTGGAAGTGAGGTTGCAAGCCATTTTGAGCCTTATTTAGCGGTTTTCATCAATACAAAATTTGATAAGCAAGGAAAAAAATGGCAGACGAAAAATGCAAAAAAATCTGAAACAAGATGAAAACAAGGCTATGAAAGCCAGGCACGCATAACTTAGGAAATACACAACGCCAGACAGTAACACTTACACAAACAACGCCAGGGATATGTGACTTACACAAAATAAACGACAACGAACGATATCACTTATTAACACGCTTATCGCGAGGAACGTAAAATCGTCCCTTTTGTAGTGAAACATGTAAGTCGCAAATCTTCACATTTACACCCTGAAATGGGGGGAAATCGGTAAATTGCTCATGCGCAAGTTTGTCCTCGCACTCAAACTCTATAAATACTGAAAACTTTCCAGAATTTTCTTGTTTCTCCTCAGATGATGAACTGACTGCCTGGACGTTATCAGAGGACACATTTGATTAAGAGATTAACTCTTGATTAATTTCAACAAATACATTAAAAGCTAATAGGTAAAGTATTATGTTTAATTAGTTTATTAATTGATTAATTAAAAAAAAGGACATTTTAACATTACATAATTTTAAACATGATAACTTAACTGTCTGATTTATATAAAATATATACAAACATCACCAAAAGGATAATTAGTTATTAATTTATGAAAATCATTTATTTTATAAAATGTATATGTATATTATTTTTTTAAACAAATGTATATACAAAAAAATTACACCTTTACAATGACGTGCCTTTGGATTGTATAAGATATAGTCATTACTCAAATAGGATTCTAAAAAGTTATATTAAATTGAAAAAAATGTTTTAGTGCTGTATGTCTTTGGACTGCCGAATATATAGTCATTTCTGAAATATCATTGTAACGTTTGCACCTCTCAATTTCACACACACACATTGTGTCTGCAGGGCCTGTACGTTTTACTGTCACATTAATTTTGGTTGCACATTCATTATTAAAACAACAATTTCTTCTACTTTGACCAAAATATCCATTATTACATGCAAAAACAATTAATATTGCAAACAAAACACAAAGGTAACAAGGGTAAAACACTCACATTGAGTTGCAAACTGCATTTCCAAAATTAAAATGTTTTATATATTTATCTATTAATTGCCTTTTTATTGGGCATAAATAACTCTGCATGTAACAGAAAACTTACTTTGTTTCTTAATTCAACTAACTCATTTTGCATTTTTTCTTTCATTTCTTTGTCTTCTTTATCTGGTTCCAAGTAATTTGTTATTAGTTCTTTCCAAAATATTTCTTCATCCTTTATAATAAAAAATAAAAAAATAAAAATTAGATTAATGTTTATATTTACGAAGTGGAATGTATTTACTATATTTTGTTTTTTATTTATTCTGTCTTTCTTTCTTTATTAAGTTTATATACTCTGTAGTAAATAGTTGAGATTACTCTATTGACCTTGAAGAAAAAAACATTTTTGAGCTTTACTGTGTATCTTTTTCAGAAGATCCCCTAAAACAGATTTCTCCAATGTTAGTTGGATGCTAGATATTCAGATTATCCCAAGTAAAACAACATGACCAAACCAATGACTCACTCACCTATACTCAAACAAGATATACTGACAATGTGTCCTGATCCTGCCACAAGGAGTAATAATAGACAAGCCTATACTAAAAGGTATCACCTACTAATATAATATGCATTGAAAGGTTAATATATTTTTTTCGTTTCTCAGTTCCTCCTTTTTTTACTATGTATATCTATATTTTAGGATTTATTTCCGTTAAAAATGTGCATTTAAAGCATTACTGTGGTTATATATTTAAAAAATACTATAACGGATCTCCTGGCACCCCGACCGGGCACCTCCGTTGATAGATGCGTCCTAGTTTGTGTCGAGGCCTACAAGCACCGCACCGGACTCCACAACCACCACAGACTCCACAACCGCCGTAGCTTAACTGGAGCCGCGCCGTCTTCCTTCCACCCTGTATGAATCTCCAGCATCCAGGATCGTGTGGGGAAGACCTCTCCTCCAAAGAGAGCACATCAGGAACAAGCGTTCAGTAGTTACAGCTCAAGGGAGTATGCAAAAGCATAGCAATCCCCAGTATGATAGAGCAATCCCCTCCAAGAACGAGATGAGACTACGTTTTGAAGGGTCAAGTAGTGAACTATATTTTAATGACAGGGAATCTCCTTTTATGCAATGGTGCCCTCTGAAGGGCTACACCCACATAATTATCACAGCCAATTATATACATGGTTCAACCCCCACGTCTCCTCCCCTCAGATAACAGGTAACACAATTAAAACAGACACAATTTTAACCACATTCTGGATGTACCCCAAAAACAGGGGGTACACCTTTAAGTCCAGCACCGTTCAATAGCTCTCACCCAGGGGAACAACATATTAAAAAATGGCATGAATCAGACCAGGGGTTCAAAAGTTAGTAAAAGTATCTTTTACCCATGACACACAGACATTTCACAGGCAATACACATAGAGGGACAATAGGTGAGTCACACCTCCCTGGCAACTTGATATAATCAGACATTGATTAAATCAGCCTTCTTTGTTCTTATGTTTGAGAATGAAAACACTTTATACAATCGACTTTCTTATCTGTAACAGGATTCTCTGTAATAGGATTATCTATTAGCCTAGTAGCTGTGATATTCTGAGCCAATATATTCTGTAGAACATAAAACAACATATCTACAGTACAGCAATGTGATCATATTTTAACCAAGAATTAAATAACCATAAAACAGGGTAAAACAGTGATGGGTTCCGTTACATATACCATTTGGAAAAACTATCCTTGAAATCACATACAGTTGGGTTAAATTCATATGTTTTCTCTTCATTTATCATAAACCATTTGTCAATTAACAATAATTGTAAAATGTAACCCAAAAAGTCCTCTTAGATATCTAGGGGAATTATGTGTATACAAGTGCAGATACATTTTTCATCAGCAATGGAAAAACCCAATGATTTTCATGTACTTGCAATTGTAATTAAAGGCTTTTAGCCCAATGTTTTAAAAAAAGATAGTCCTTAATCAAATATTTCCTTGCTTGATCATAAGAGTGTCTATTGATCCTTCTCTCCCTCCTTTCTTCTCACCATTCTTCTTCCTATTCTCCTACCTCTCTCTCCCCAACTTACAGTACCTCTCTTCTGTGGTCCTTCAATGGTGTCAAAAGGGGGCACAGGGACCAGCCGATCACAAATACACATGCAACATCATGGAGATTCCCTGCCCAGCGGTAAAAGATTGGTCGGTCCCTGTGCCCCCTGATATCAATGCACCCTTTGATGCTAAATCCAAAGACCCAAGAAGAAATATACATTTGAAGAGAGTTAATTTTGAGGTGGGAAGAGGATCAAGAACAGGATGGGAGATCAAGGTTGAGAGAGGGGACCCAAGAGGGGAGAGTTCATTAATGGGAGAGGGGATCAAAGGGGGAAGAGGGTGATCACAAGGAGTTTGTTTTCTTTTTCAGGTCCTGAAACCACTGGGTTTCAACAACATTAGCTAAAACATTCAAAACATAAAACATATATTACTTAATATATAAAGGAACAATAAAAAAAACATAGCAACTTAGGTTACAAAATATACATAAATCCATAAATCTAATCTGGTTGGATTGATTCTGACTTATATTTACACTAAGCCAGATCAAGGTGGGGCAGAGGAAAGCCAATGGGAGACAGAAGAGGATCAAAAGGAGACAGTGGGGGATAAAGGGAGTAGAGGGGGGATGAAGGGGAAAGAGGGGAGGGGGCAAATGGAAAAAAGAGGGATTAAAGGGCTGAAGGGAGGCCTAGGTTGGATAAATGGATCAATTGGAGAGGGGGATCAATGGAAGAGGGAGAAGAGGGATCAATGAAGAAAGAAGGGTCAAAGAGGGGATGGAGAAGGGAAGAGGAATGCAGAAAGGTGATGGGGAGGTTGGTACATGGAGGAAATGAGGAGAGGTTAGGGAAATAAAGCAAGAGGGGAGCTTGAAGATACAGTGCCTTGCAAAAGTATTCACCTCCCTTGGCATTTTTCGTGTTTTGTTGCCTCACAACCTGGAATTAACATGGATTGTTTGAGGATTTGCATCATTTAATTTACAAAACATTTTATTGTGAAGCAAACAACAAATAGGATAAAATAACAGAAAAAGTCAATGTGCATAACTATTCACCCCCCTAAAGTGGGTACTTTGTAGAGCCACCCTTTGCGGAAATCACAGCTTCAAGTCACTTTGAATAAGCCACTCGAGTGTTGCTTTAGCAGTGTGTTGCTTTAGCAGTGTGTTTGGGGTGATTGTCCTGTGAACCTCCATCCTAGCCTCAATCCTTGTATTTAGCACCATCCATGCTTCCCTCAACTCTGACCAGTTTCCCAGTCCCGGCTGCTGAAAAACATCCCCACAGCATGATGCTGCCACCACCATTTTTCACTGTCGGAATGGTGTTCTTTGGGTGATGTGATGTGTTGGGTTTGCGCCAGACATAACGTTTTCTTTGATGGCCGAAAAGTTAAATTTTATTCTCATCAGACCAGAGCACCTTCCTCCATACATTTTGGGAGTCTCCTACATGCCTTTTCACAAACTCAAAACGTGCCATTTTGTTTTTTGCTGAAAGTAATGGCTTTCTTCTGGCCACTCTGCCATAAAGCCCAACTCTATGGAGAGTACGGCTTATTGTCGTCCTATGTACAGATACTCCAGTCTCTGCTGTGGAACTCTGCAGCTCCTCTAGGGTTACCTTAGGTCTCTGTGCTGCCTCTCTGATTACTGCCCTCCTGGCCCGGTCCGTGAGTTTTGGTGGGTGGCCGTCTCTTGGCAGGTTTGCTGTTGTGCTATGTTCTTTCTATTTGGTTATGATAGATTTGATGGTGCTCCTGGGAATCATCAAATGTTTGGATATTTTTTTTATAACTTAACCCTGACTTGCACTTCTCAACAACATTGTCCCTTAATTGTTAGGAGAGTTCCTTGGTCTTCATGGCAGTGTTTTGGTTATTGGTGCCTCTTTCTTAGTTGTTGCAGCCTCTGGGGCCTTTCAAAAAAGGTATGTATATGTAATGACAGATCATGTGACACTTAGATTGCACACAGGTGGACATCATTTCACTAATTATGTGACTTCTTAAGGTAATTGCTTGCACCAGAGCTTTTTATGGGCTTCATAACAAAGAAGGTGAATACATACGCACATGCCAATTTTCTGTTTTTCTATTTCTAAAAAATTGTTTTATGTATATATTTTTCTAATTTCACTTTACCAACTTAGACTATTGTGTTCTGATCCATCACTTAAAATTCAGATTAACAAAACATTGAACTTAAGGCTGTAATGTACCAAGGAAATGTTAGACAGAATGGGAGGTTGGGGGAAGTGAAGGCAGATAAAGAAAGAGGGGAAGTAAAGGGGTGGTTGGAGATAAGAGAAGGACTTTTGGGTGGCAGAGATGGGGGATAATGGAGAGAGAGTGAATGGGGGAGAGGCAAGGAAAATCAGTTATTTGCTGAAAATAAAGAAAGATTTGATATTACATCCAAGAAGAAATCTGTTTATTAGAAATAACAGGAGTTACATTGTTACAGCTACATACAATTCCTTATGAAAGTTAAATATTTTTTTCAGTAAAAGTTCAGCTTTCTATCTGTATATTTGTTAATATCAATAAGCTGATGTCTAAGCAAATACATAGCAAAATGTTGCAAATATGTTCGGCCTATTGGGCCAGGAAAATGTGCTAAACTTCTGGAATTGAAAGGGTTAAACTTGTTTTAGCTATACTGTTTCTAAAACGCTTGAGATAAACAACATGGATCCATTACATGAAAATGCTTACCTCAGGTAGAATTTTTTCAATAAAATGAATATAGTTTGTTTTCTTTTTCAGGTCCTGAAACCACTGGGTTTCAACAACATTAGCTAAAACATTTAAAACATAAAACATATATTACGTAACATATAAAGGAACAATAAAAAAAACATAGCAACTTAGGTTACAAAATATACATAAATCCATAAATCTAATCTGTTTGGATTGATTCTGACCCATATTTACAATGAGCCAGATGAAAGCAAGGAAACAAACAAACACATGTTCTGATTTTATCTTACAGAATCAGGCTGAAATGTATTCTCTCTAGGTTGGCTTCCTATCTATAGTATGTTAGCTGGCATAACCCAGTAGGCATTTGAGTTAAATATATAGATTTTTTTTCTAATATCTGCTTGCTCTTAGACAGTTGAACAAACAATGCATTATACTGTCTATGACTTTGATTTTGTTACATATTTTTAACATTACAGAGTATTTTATGAATTGCTTGAATTGGACTTGCTTACTGTTTTGTGTTTTATTATCTTCATGAACATTTGGAAAAATCTGCATTGGCAAGCTAAAAAAAGAAGAGAGAGTTAAATGTTTTATTCATATATCCTTTTTGATCTCTGGAATAAAATGCAGTCACATCACAAACGTAAAAATGTATGTCTAATAGTCAAAGTATAGAAATGAAGTCATCATTCCAAACAGTTTCCGTTTATAATAAATTTGTATAGAAACATGTATATTTAGAGCATTAACAATATATTCATTTATTGTTAATAACAAAAATAAATGCATTCATATTGGATCAAGATAAAACAAATCAATGAAAATAAAGTGTCTCAAAATAAGATGTGACAAAATTATGCATCAATTTGTACAAAGTTTCATGTTATTGCAAAAAATATTTTGTATTGACTTTATAATAAATTTTTAGCAGTGTTTTATATTTCACTACTTCATAAAACCTTAGATAGATCAAACTACTATAGTAAATAGTTTTTTAAGATTCAGTAGTTTCTATAGGGTTGGCCAAAAAGTTATTGACGCCTCAGATGGACTATGACTTTATAATGCAGCAAGCAGCGCTTATTCAACTATGACTGATGCATTTTATCTGTACAACATTAACATTAAATGCATCTGACGATTGTCTCAGAAAAGATTAAATACTATTATCTGGATTGTCGACAGTAGAGTTGGACTATTAGATTAGGTCCATGCTCTTGAGAGTTTGCTTTCTAAACAAGATGGTTGGACATTTGAGATGAAAGAAGTGGGGGTGATGCATATAACGACTGATATTGGTCGGTCAAATGTGTTGTAGGAGATGATTGTATGGAATGGTAAAATATGTGTTAACATAACAGTTGATTTCTGTGACTTGTTTGAGTTGTAGGTGCTAAGAAAGTAGCTTAAAATAATTTAGTTTTATGAATTGCATATGATTTGTAAATATTTTTATCAAAACAATTGATTTGAAATGTATTTTTGAAATGCAAACATGAAACACATAACACAATATGATTTTTACTGTACCTATGTTGCGATTTTACTGGTTGAACTTTATTTATTGGTGCTTCATCCTCATTAGGTACCAGAACATAATCATCTGCCTGAAATGTCAACTTCCAGCAGCAGCACCTGCAGTTTTCTTGGCACCTTACGCGCATGCTTTCTTTTTGTCCTTGCTCTTTTGGTGTCGAACTCTCACGGGTACCCCAAGATGTAACATGCATGTTAGCAAGTGAGTAAATGGTAAGTAATAAATATCCACTGGGGATGCAAATTACATACATCACTCCATAGATGAGTAAAGAAAATTCATGTGGATGCAGTAAAGCAGTCATAATATAAATCAGACTCATTGATATGAATACGATACCAATTGGAGTTGAGTATGTTTCTTCAACAATAATGCCACCTTTAAGAGAAGCAAACATTAGGCAAATGGCAAACATATTATAGTAATATGCATTTGCAAAGATTTGTAGAGTGAATAAACAGATTCAAATAAGTTATTATAGGAATTTCGGTCTTCCAATTCATATCAGAGTATTTGATTTTTTTTGCAGGAATTTGCGAGACAAAACATACTCCTCATAAATATAATTAACTTAAATTGTATATGGACATACAGTAATATGGATGAAATTAGACACTTTATTAGATTGCAAATGAATGAGGGGGAAGGGTAATTAAGAGTGGTATAATAAGGTAATATCTGGGTGAATTGAGACATTGAGAATGATGAAATGAGAGGTGTAATAGGGGGGAAATATGGTTGAAATTACAAGAAGATTGCACAAGAGTTTTAAGGTTTTGAGGATTAAATAGGGAGGGGAAATAAGGGTTAACAAGGCAGGCATGAATAATGGCAGGAACATTAATAAGAGATACAATGAAAAGAATGTAATGGAAAGGGTAATGTAATGGAGTGGAAATGAGAACAATGCTTTTTGCCAAAAAATATTATTTATTTAGAAAATTGTAATGAATTAAGATATTTTACTAGTAGGTATAATTTTAACCTAAAGGCTAGCTATAGGCCTTGTCGTGCATTTTGTTGGGTAAAAGAAAGAGGTTACATCTATTATCTACATTATATGGTTGTCCATTGGTATTGCTGTGACCATTGTAAACATACACATACACTTATAGAATGCCTTTTTAACATATGAAGAGGTAAAACCTCTGAGTTGCTAAATATGTTTTATCATACGCATCTCACTTCAATACTCCATTGTTCCAAGTAAACATTATCAAGCAGGTGTTAAGATTAAGCGCACAATGGCTTAGTCTCTAACCAAAAATTGTTGGCAGACAATACAGGACAGAGGTCACACATATTTATAATAATGTATTTTAATATGTGTGACCAGAGTGCTCTCAAGCGGATAGAAACAGATACACACAACCTATTTATCAATACATTCTAATTATGTCTATACATGCGAACAGGGAATAACTATTTGTGATTGGTGGAAAAACCCTTATGATGATGAGGAAGAAATAGTTTATCTAATAGGCAGAGAGAAGGTTCTGGGTATTTTCTTCTGAACTATTTTCTGGCTGGTCTTAATCTTAGTGTATCTGTCTATATCCAAAATCTATCCTATCTCTACAACTCTTTCTAGCAAACTAATAACACAAAGAGGGATTACTTCAGACTATCCTGAGAAGGGATCCTAAAATGAGACAGGTGTTATCTGAAAATTCTATCCACGGTAATGTATAAACTTGTTTCACTTTCTTATTAGTAATGGGGTTAAAATAGTCCAATATACAAAAATCACTCAAAATTACCCAGACTATATAGCACCTTCATTCCGGACTGTAGGTGTTAATCAATATATTTCAATCTGTGCCTATATTCCATACAACAGTCTGACTGACTTAATTCAATCATGTAACCATTTAACTCTGTTACAAAACCAATTATTAAAACACCTATACAGCAACCCATACTTACCAATACTCAACATATTTACAACCCTATTAAATTCTCTCATTGTGTAAAACTGTAGCCCGTAACATAGTCTGCAAGACTTATGGCTATTAAATTGGCCCCTTAAAGCAACGCGCTACCGATGTGTGGGTTACAGGCGGAAAAACTCTACGGGACGTCGAAATTTGAACTCTGCAGCCACAAATCCTTTGATCTGTCAAGCCCAAAACTGTTACTTTCGAACATCGCTATTAAATTGCTACGAATCCACTGGCATTCAAACCCGTAAACAGCAAATGGAGCCAAAAAGCCAGCGGGTACTAGAGAGGACCTGCAAGGGGGTTAAAGTCCTATCTGTAGCACTGTAAATGCAAATATACACATGCCACTGTATTTTCAATTAAAGGGAAACTGATGTTAGGTAATAAAATTAATAGCACAACATTGTCAAGCTCGCAAATCTGAATTTTTTTTCGTTTAATTTCTGTGTTATATTGATCCCGGCAATCAATGTGTTAATATATACAAAGGAACTCGCATGGACTAGAATTTATTATTTATTAATATAGAATTATTTCTGGAATGCGGGTCCGATCAAAACTCTTAATTGAAACCCGTAAGGCTGTGAAATCTAACCTCCATTTTTCAGTGATGTAATGATGACAATCTCATTTGCCATTGGCTCTGTCTAAACCCGTAACTACGGGTTTGACTAATAGATCATGTTCACGGCCGCACATCCAACATGCGCAAGAATAGTTACGGCCTGTAACTCGCAACATGGTTTAATTTAATAGCTCTGTAACGCAGCCGAATTTCAAGCCCGCAGCCTTTGCGGGTGTGTAGATGCTGCTATGGGATTCAAATTTAATGGGGCTGATAGTCTTGTATCACACAATCAACAAAACTGTTTTACCTCCTTATTGATTGAATTGACCAATTTGATAAATTAAATTAAATATAATCAATCTTGATGTAAGACCAGTAACCAAATAATAGTTTTCCAAAACCTAAATACAAAGGTTAAGTAGCTCACAATCTCAGATACAATATTGCCAACTTTGATACATATTGCTTTAATATGTATTTCTATATTCTAACTGCCATATAAATATACCATATTTTGCTATTTACTGCTTTGATAGAGTAACAGGTTATATTGATAATTATTAATATGCGTATCATTTCTGTATTGCCCTAACCCAATAATAGGCTGTTCTCAAACTTTATAAGATTATAAACACAGTTTATATACTCCTATATTGAACTAACCAAATATAGATTGTTTAAAATAAATTGTTAATCCACATTTGATAAGTTTGTATACATTGCTTATTTATTTCTGTATTGATCTAACCAAATATAAAGTGTGTTAAGACTAATGGTTATCCAGTCATCAAAAAAAACGATTTTAATAGACATCAGGTAGTTTGTATATTGTTATCTAACTAAATATCATAGCTTACAAGTGTAAACACTTATAATTGTTTATCCTTGATACTTACTGCTATACCAATAAATGCTATTTCTGCACACAGCATATACTTGTTGATAAATTGATCCTCAAACTATCAATTCTATACATTGTAACATTTTAAGAAACTACAATTAATCTATACACTGTATTATTTGAAGTTAAACCAAATATTTCTGATGGGCCCCTGACAGGCTCAGCCTATACTTAAAAAAATATTGTGATACCCTTGTACATACTGGGAGAACTATAAATATGAATGTCCTGTTAATATATTTTTCAACAGACACTGTTCAAAGGTCAATAAAATCAAAATGATTGCATCCTTACCTATGATATATGTAAAAGTAGCTGTCATTAAAATTGCATAAAAAACACTCAAAAGGGCAGCAACTTTTATTTGTACATCCAGTTTGGCGAGAAAGCAAACTCCAAGATATACAGCAGGAGGGACTATTGCTGCCAAAATACTTGCAAAACCTTCAAGCCCCAGAAGAAAGGAAAACGAACCTGCCAAAATAAGAATTAATTCAATATTAACCTCATTGGTAATTTAACATATACATTGCATTCTATTTGTTTATTAACTTTATGAAGTTTGATTGGGCTAAAGTTATTACATAGGGTACAAAAGTTGGCTAAATATCTTAACTCTATTAGTATTTTATTCTATGAAACTGTTATGGATATAAACAGCATTTTTGAGAATATTCCACCATGTTGCTGTCCCCTGGCAATTGTTTTAGCAATTCTATGAATGGACATTGGACATAAAAGATTGATTAGACATTTTTGGCATATCCTTTTTCATAGCGTTAAACTGAACAAAATCAGGTTTTGAAAATATTATACCTGCACATAATAAACAAATTGAAGCTGGGCTGAGTATTGAAAATGCCATGGTTATCTTTTGATACAAAATATACAAGGATGATATTGATGGATTTTTCTGTGCAGTTTCATCTCCAGTGCATAGCAAGTCAAAGGTGTTAATCATAGAAGAAGGTCCCCAACGTCTTCTCTGGTTGTAGAACTCCTGAAAGTTCTCAGGTGCATTGGTGTAGGCATCTGACAAAGGATTGTATTCTACACGCCATCCTTGTTGTAAGAGTAATGTACAGAGATACCGATCTTCACCTTAGAAAATGATAAAATGAGTGGTATGAGTTATAGTGCTCTCTTTTGCTTTGGGTGCTACATGTCTTGAGGCAGAGAAGAATGAAGGCTATTCTCATGACACTTAATTCTCTTCAAATGTAGTTAATTTTATCACAGAACAAAAGTCTTGCAATAAAATATTTACATAATCTCTACACCAATGAGTAGCATGGTTACTGTTAGCTCAACCTTTTTGTCCATTTAACCTTTTTGGTTCATGGGTGCATACCAGAAAAGGCTACTGCAAACTAGTGCTTTGTCATTTATGGTTCACCAGCATTTTATCACAAGGTTTTTAACAATAACTATTGAAGAGTGCTTCTGATTTTTATATTTATGAAGCTATTTTTCATGAGAATGTCATCACAGGCGCAAGCTCATTAACTCCTGTACATCAATGTGTCTATTATTGTGTTGTATTGTCTCTTCTATGTTCTGTACATCTTAGAATGTGTTCTCTCAGATACCTCAGAGTGCATTTTACTTTAGAGTACACTGTTAGATAGTGATCATGGATATGGTATGGTAAATAATGATTCATTATAATAATCATTTCTAATAAAAAGGAACATGCATGTTTGTAGCTATATTTGCCTTATAAATGTGTGTTGTGTATATTAAGGGAACACTTTTTTAGAGCATCAACTACAATCAATTATTCACAAATGGATTTATAGCTTTCGAAAACTTTAAAAACACCTGATGAAGAAATATGTGGTGTTTTTGAAGCTCTAAAGTTAATCTATGAATAAATATAATCTAAACTAATCTAAGGATACGCCATATTGTTTTATAAAAAAGTATCATCTTCTACAATCTACTTTCTTTTACTTGTGGACTGTCACTTTAATATGTGCTTCCTTACTTCAATATACTGTGTATATAAATACAGTTCTTTTAGAACTAGTAAAGGTTGACTGACTTAGACTTTCCTTTTATGTTGCAATTGGATGATTTTTAGTCTTTTCCAGTCTAACTCATGAATACTGAATATTTACTGTATCTGCAAACAAAACCTCCAGACACTGAAATAAAAACATCTTCACAATGAAATACTATTATGAATAAATTGATAACAATGCCTATAAAATGAAAAGCAACACCCCATATATATTTTTTATGTAATATTTTTAAGAGACCCCATAGATTTGAAGTAATACCTTGATCAAACTGAACAGCTTGAAAAGCAGAGGTTGCAGTTGCACTATATTTTTTTAACACATTATCGTCCATCAGTGCAGAAGCTCTGAACAAGCTAAAACACCCAGGACTGCAGAGAACACATCCCAATACATGCTCAGATGATTTCTGCAACCAATGACCGACAGCATATTCAAATTTCTGATACCACACCATAGGACCTATGAGAAAAACATCAGAGAAATTGGTCAAAGCACATTCAATATTTACTGGCCCACTATATGCATTTTATGAATGAAGACCTCAAGGTGCTGTGTGGTCTTCCTTCACGTTAAGAGGACGTATATTTTGTAACTATATGTAGACTGTACTAGTGGTATAGTATATCAACTTTTAACCACTATTGCATAGCTATTTCTCATTGAAGGTTTTTCTTTTACTGTGATCAGTAACAATGATTAAACCCATGTAATTTCTTTCAGAGTTGATCTCAAAGGGTTAGACAGAAACTCCTGCTAAATTGTCAGCTACACATTTTTAAATTGTGATTTAGTTCATCTGTTTGCTTCTTTTAGTTACATTAAGTTTTATTTTGTTTTAAATTTTAAAAAATACAGTTTACATGGCCTATATAACAAGTAAACATGAATTAATAGGAATATTAATAAATGTAAAGATGCAATAAAGCAAAAATGCAAAAATAGAATAATAAATAAAATAACACAAACAAAGATATAATAATACATATACATTTACAATAATAATAGTAACATTTGGTGCAATACAAAGAAAATATATGTACATTTATACCCATACACACATATATATAAATTATAAAAATAAAGTTGAAATACATTTTTTTCAAGAAAATTAAATAAGTCAATCATTAATTAATATAATATCATTTAATCCCCCCTAATAATTGAGATTAGGTAAGTGATTAGCATAACTGGAATTCAAACATGGGGACCAAATATGTTTTGTTGTTTGTGAGTTTTGAATCTTGTAAGGTGCTTTAGGGAAAACACTTTGCACACTTGATTCTAAACGCAAATACTTTGCAATATGTCAAAATGTGTTTTTGTATTGTAATTAACCCATGTATATCACTACAGACTATATTAGTGTGTTACAAATAAAGGTAACAATAATAGATAATAATAATACAATTTACCAATCACTGAAAAAGAAGTATTGGAGGCTATAGGTAAATTAAAAGCATACTCTTTCCCTGGCCCGGATGGATATACAAACCTTTTCTTTAGCCTTTTTGGTCCACAACTTGCAAAACAAATAAAAGTTTTGTTTAATGAGTTTAAGGATTCAGGTAAAATTCCAAAGGAGATGATGAAAGCTCATATAATAATGATTCCGAAAAAAAAATCAAGAATCCAGTCACTGTGGCAACTATAGGCCAATATCCTTGATGAATACTGATTTAAAAATGTACGCAAGGATACTGGCGATTAGATTATCACAAAACCTAAATAAATTGATCTCAATAGAGCAGACAGGATTCATGACTGGCAGACAAGGACCAGATAACATTAGGAAGCTTATGGATTTGATTTGTGTGGCAGGGGCTGGTAAGGCCCCCACCCTGTTATCTCTAGATGCTGAGAAAGCATTTGATAGAATAGGATGGGGATATATGAGACAGGTTCTGCTGGAGATGGGATTCGGTTTGTTTGGTTCCCATACAATTGGAGCCCTTTACTCTAGTACATCAGCCTCAGTTATTGGAGCATGTTTTAAATCTCATCAGTTTGATATTAGTAATGGAACTCGACAAGGATGTCCCCTCTCCCCCACCCTGTTCCTTCTATTATTGGAACCTCTAGCCTTAGCTATTAAGAATGATGAAGTAGTGAGGGGGATAGGGTGGGAGAGAGGGAACACATAATTACTATGTTTGCAGATGACGTGGTTCTGTCATTAGAAGAACCACTGACAACCTTGCCTCATCTGCTGGATTTAATAGAACAATATAGTAAAGTTTCCAACTACAAACTAAATGCTTGGAAATCAGAGATTCTGAGTATTAATATATCAAATAAACTTAAATCTAAATTGAACAACATGTTTCACTTTGATTGGGAGGTTGACTAATTTATTACTTTTGATAAAAATATAAAAAATATGATCAAAGTGAATTATGAGTCAACTCAGGCGAAGTTAGGAAACAACAAAAAATTCCTTTTCAGGAAAAATTGCCAGTGTTAAAATGGTGATTTTGCCAATTATCGGTTATTTGATGAGATGTATTCCACTGGAACTTCCTAAACAATATATAGCAACGATACAAAATAGGATTGATACCTTTATTCATTCCAGAAAACATGTTAGAATAAAAGGGGTCGGAATGTCCAGGAAATTTTCTAAAGGGGGAATAGCGTACCCACTTTTATCTCTCTACCAAAAAGCTTCTTTACTTGCTAAAGCTCTTAAATGGCTAGAGGCTGGTGATAACCTGGCTTGGTTTCCAATATAAAGTAACATGGTGTTAAATAAGGATCTAAAAGCCTTGATTTTCTTAACTAGTTTTGAGACTAAGTCCATCAAGAAAGAGGCACTTGTTGTAAGAAAATTATTTTCATACTGAAAAAAAAATAACAATAAATATAATTTGCTTCCATCTATAAGTATGGCTACTCCAATTGTAACAGTGACTAAATTTCAAAACATAGTATGGAAAAACCATTGGACAAACCATGGCCTTCAGTATCTGAATGATTTAGTTATTTCAGGTGAAATGGCCTCTATCCAGCAATTAGAAAAAATAATATGGGATTAAACCATTTAACTGGCTGACTCATGTTCAATTAAAGAATTTTTTTAAATCAGCAAGTAAGGTCCCTCAATTAAATACCAATTTGAATAAATTTGAAGTATTTCTCCTTAAAGGCGAATTTTCCCATATGACCTCTAAAATGTTAAATTTTCTTCGTACTCAGAGTCAGATATAACCAAAAATATGCACTTATGGTCAAATGTACTGAAGATTAACTTAGACCAAAAAGTATGGGATCAAGCTTTAACAAACACCAATAAGGTGATTAAAAACGCGTCCGAAAGAGAGAATAAACAGATGGCATATAGTGCCGATTAAGCTATATAACTTCTCTCATAGAAACGAGGATAAACTATTGTGGAGAGACTGTGGACTACAAGGTTGTTATCTTCATATTTGGTAGACTTGCCCCCTCATTCTACCACTATGGGAATAATGTTTTGACTATATTTCGATCAACCTTAAGGAGGTTGTCCCTCTAGCGGCCAGCACCGGTATATTACATATATTTTCGAAGAATTATAAAAATGAAAAAATAGCCTATATGATTCAACTATTTACAATAATTAAAATTGCGATTGTCTCTAAATGGAACGCTGCCGGGAGCTCGAGAGAAACCTCTATGATAATGGAGGTTTAAATAACAACAGTACAAAATGGTTGATTTGGGATGCCAGAACTTAAACTACTGCATTGGTTAGTTAGAGATCTGTTTTTGATATCATATAAAAAGATCTATTTTTTTACTGCTTTATCTATTGCATATTGACCAACTTGACAACATACAAATTAATATGAATCAATATGTGTATGACACCTCGGGGGGCGTGACCGGAAATGGCTTTTGGCGCCGTTTGAGAGAAAGCAATGGCAGATGAAGTGATGTCGGGAGTGTAGCTGAGTGTGAGCAGAGACTTCCCCCTGTACTGCAGGCTGTATACCTAAGACCCATATGCAATGTCTGGTAGACAGGACCAGAGAGAAGGAGGAAAAGAGGCATTGGCAACATAGCTAAGGGTGAGCAGCTCTCTAACTCCTGCACCACAAGCTGCCTGTTCTCCAATTCTCCAGTGACCCCAAAGTAAAGCACAGTAAACAGGACCAGAGGGAAGGAGGAAAGGAGACCTGCAGGCAAATACAGGCAAAGGAGGCCAAAGACATCTCTCTGAAGCTGGGACTGTATCACTGCGATGCATATATGGAGCACGTATGTAACAATATACCCTGATAAACAGTACTGCACAGCAGGAGGCATTTCAAGGGTTGTAATAATCATAAATTAAAGATACATAGTGAAATTAGGGGGCCTAAAGAAGAAAAAGCACATATTACATGTTACAGTTATGTTACTCATGGAGACCTAGAAGGAACTATACAGAGAATACTGAAGGAAAGGAGTATTATACATTAACATATTAATAAACTCCTAGTAAAGTCCAAAGTATCCAGAGGTAGAAGTGTACGCTCTGTAGAATCTCAAAGTGTTTCACAAAAGACCCCTTTATAAAAGGACTGTATGGGACTGAGAGAATCACTTCTGAAGTAAGATGGAGCTGTAACACTGTGCTACACGTATGAAACATGTATATATTAATATTTACCCCGTTAAACGGCACTGCATAGCAGAAGGCAATTCAGGTGTTGTTATAATCACATGTATATAATAATATCTACCCCGTTAAACTGCACTGCATAGCAGAAGGCAATTCAGGTGTTGTTATACTCGCAATTAAAGACACACAGTGAAATCAGGGGCTTATTGAGAAAAGGTACAAAGCTACCAGAAGAGTCTCTAGAACTTGAAGGAGAGTATATTCTAAAGAAATGTAATGCTGTATAAAACATCCTTTATAAAAGGATTGTACAGAAGCGAAAGGATTACCTCAGAAGTAACTATTGTTAAATTAAAACAACTGAAATACAAGTTTCTGAGCACAGTCTGAGCATGGGGGGAGGAAAAGACGCCTTTTAAAAAATAAACTGTTTATTAGTTTTTTCCCCAAAAGAAAATACGTTTTTTAAGTATAAATCTTACATACTTCTTATCTATATTTAGAAATATTGCTTATGTATAAATGAAGTAAAGTAAGCAAGAAGATGATCTATGTGGCATAAGCTGAATGGACTTAAGTTATATAACAGACTCCATCTAATACAGTTTGTTTCACCTAAATAAATTGTATTGCTTTAATAGTGCTCTTAATTCCGACAAATTACTTGAAAGTTCTGGGTCTTGAACTGGAAATATAAGAAGAAAAAAAGAGGGAATATACTTAATAAAATAACAATGCCGGCTAAAACAAAAAATAAAGAAAAAAAAGGGACACCAACAAAAACCTAATACCTTTTTTTTCCCAAAAATCCAAGGAAAACCACAGGAGATCCCTCTTCCTATATCACCTGATACAGAACAAAACCTCAGTCAAAGTATAGGGAGCATGAACAAAAGCAATACTAGTAGAGAATCAAATATACAAGAAGAAGAATTACTTACAGTGAGAAAAATTAAGATATTACTACAGGAGTTTCAAACATCTTTTATTGCAGATATAAAAATCAAATACTGGACAATGCAAAATAAATTATTGCTTTAAATATTAAAACTTCAGAGTTGGAGGCCAAAATTGATAAAATGGATGCAGACAACAACTACCTTCAGAAGCAGAACCAGGAACTAGAAGAGAAAATAATTATTCTAGATAATAGAATTGGTAATATTGATGATAAAATTAGAAGAAAGAATCTCCGTATTAGGGGAATAGATGAATCAATTAAGGATGGAAACTTAGAAGAATACCTAGTAAAATTGTTTTTATCCATGGCGCCAAGTTATAACCAAGTGGAAGATAAGATGGTCTCATTCTTCAGAATCCCTATTCCAATGCATTTGAAAAACAAGCTGCCAAGAGATGTGATTGTTAAGTTTCACAAGTTATCCACGAGAGATCTAATTATGAAAGCTAATTTTCAAGAAAAATATAAAAAGGCACCACATGAGAAAATAATTTTTTTTCAAGACATATCTGCTGCTACCTTAATTAAAAGAAAGGAGTTTTCAGTTATTACAGAACTTTTAAGACAAGAGAAATTAATTTACAGATGGACAACACCGGTAGGCCTTATGGTAAAGAAAGACTTAAGCTGGCACAAAATTAGTTCAGCAAAAAGCGGAGATGAACTATTAAAGTCATGGAATATAAAGATGGACAATCAGATAAATATAATCCGAAAGGATATACTACTGAGGCCAGAATGGCAACAAAAATAATTCCATGCGGAGTAAAAAAGGAGGGGGGAAGGGATGTGTTTTTTCTGTCGAAAATCTGTCGATTTATATGCATGTGTATGTCTACCCTCTGTAGATATTAGTTTTGCACATATTTTGCACTGTAAAAGAAGGTGGCATTTTGGGAAATTAAAACTTAAACAAATTTGTAGAATTAGTACGTAGGCTATTCTAATGGATATTTACCCTGATAGAATATGCTGAAGATTGAAGAGTTGGATAAATGCATGATGCCCTTTACAAATTATAGAGTTAATATGTTTACCTAACACAAATGTATTTTAATGGATATTTATTTTGGTATAATATTTTGAAGACTGAATAGTTGATAATTGCATGATGCACTTTATAATTTATAGAGCTTACCAAACACAATTGTAATAATGCACCAATTTTTGAACACATAGTAATTTATAGAATTGTAATGGGGAGGGGAAGTGGAGGGGAAGGGGGTTATGGTGAAAAGTGATATTTAAAGGGTATAATTTGGTTTTTGTTATTTTTGCTTCTCCCTTGTTATGTATTATAAAGGTTGATCCAATCGAAGGAATTGAGACTTAGATAAATTTTGAAATGCACATTACACTTTGGAATAGTAATAACTAATTACTATTACTATTACTATTGTATACATGAATACGGTTTTAACACTATATAATGTCGGTAATGGTAAAAAAGACTGTAAAGTACATGTTCCCCCTCCCCTCCTTACGGTGTATTCCATCTTGGTTGTGATAACTAAAGGTATTATTGTAGGTTTGTCTAGGTCTGAATTATTAGTTAAAAGAGAAATGGTTGATAAAGGAAAAAGGAAAAAAAAAAAGAAAGAAAAAAGGAAAAAAAAAAAAAAGAAAGAAAAAAGAAAAGAAGGGTTACACCCCGACAACACGATCATTGGTTAACGCCGGCTATTTTAAAATTTTGGTCAAAGAGACCCTAGTATGAAGTCTGTATTTAAGAACTGGACAGATAAATGTATGTTTTGGGATGAGAATGGAAGGATGAATGAATGGGCAGGAGTTAGGGAAGGAATGCAGGATAGGAGGAAGAACAGGATAATATCTTGTATTATATTAAGTTTTAAAAATGGAGATTACATTAATCTCATATAATATTAACGGATTAAATTCCCCCCTTCAAAGAAAGTTAGTCTTTCGGGAATTTGCGAAACTAAAAGCAAACATAGTATGCCTCCAAGAAACACATCTAAAAAAACAGTAATCTTACTTATTAAGGAATAAAAGATTTGTCTATAGTATAGCCTCCTCGTATAATAGTAAATCAAGGGGGGTATCCATTCTTTTTGATAAAGATTTGGAATTAAAAGAAGAATTTTGTAAAATAGACGAAGGAGGACGATTTATTATATGGGTGGGAAACATAGATAATCAGATATATAAAATTGTAAATATTTATGCACCCAATCGGAAACAAGAAGGTTATGTAATCAATATCCTGAAATTGGTTAACAAATTTAAAAAAGTTAAGACGATTATATGTGGGGATCTTAATCTAGTCCTGGACCCAGAGAAAGACAGGTCAACTAAAGCCAAAGTAGAAATAGGAAATAATAGTACCAATGCATCTAAGAAAATTACAGAACGTCTTATAGAAATGGGCTATTATGATATATGGAGAATTAAGTCTCCTCGGGTAAAAGATTACACATGTTTCTCTAAAAGATTCAATTCATACTCCAGAATAGACTACATTCTAGGAGATCAATCGGTGCTGAATGATACATTTAAAATTAATATATATACAAATACAATCTTGGATCATGCCCCAATAGCTCTAGTTTTAAATAAAAAAACTGGAAACTATAAAATAAATAGAAACTGGAGATTGGAGCCAATGGTCTTGAAAGATGAAATAAGAGTTAATGAAATAAAGGGAAACTTAATAGAATATTTTGACATAAATAATGGTTCAATTTCGTCTTTTACGACGCTTTGGCTATCGTTTAAGGCATTCACTAGAGGTTTACTAACATCTAAAACAATTTTGCGAAAAAAAGAGTGGGGAGACTCTTTAAGATCTTTATATATAAATCTGGAAGATAAACATAATTTGAATAAAAAATCTCCAAATAAGAAATTAAGGGAAGAGGTTGGAAATATACAGCAACAAATAAAGAAGGTGGAACAGTATAGGTTGGACAGATTAATTTGGAGGTCTCAGATGGAGACTTACTTAGAAGGAGATAAAACTGGAAAAATGTTGGCAAATAAAATGAAAAAGCAAAAAATTCATAATTGCATCCAAGAGATCAGAGGGGAGGATAATAAGATTTATAGAGATCCTCGGGACATAAGTGATATCTTCCATAATTACTATTCTAACCTTTATAACTTGAGCAATTTAGATATAAAAATAAAAAAAGATATAAGGGATATTGAGGAGTTCTTAAGAGACTTGAATCTCCCAAGAATCTCAGAAACAGAATTAGAGACCCTGAATAAAATAATAACAGAAGAGGAGATAGAAGAAGCGATTAAAGAAAGTAAAAACAATAAGGCCCCAGGCCCTGATGGATTAGATAAGCTTTTTTATCAGAGATTTGTAGAGGTAGTGAAGGCTCCTCTGGGTAGGATGTATAATGAAATAAAAGATAGTGGTGTCCTTCCGGCGGAACTAACAATGGCAAAAATTATAAATATATTAAAAGAGGATAAAGATCGGGCCGATAGGAAGAGCTACAGACCCATATCCCTTTTGAATTTCGACCTGAAATTATATTCTAAAATATTGGCAAAAAGGCTAAACCCTTTAATAGATAAACTTATAAACCCAGATCAGGTAGGTTTTGTTAGTTCTCGTCAGGGGTGTGACAATATCAGAAGACTAATGAATATTCTATCTTTGGGAATCAAGAAAGGAGCTCCCATGATGGCCCTGTCAATAGAAGCCGAAAAAGCGTTTGACAGGGTCAGCTGGGAGTTCCTGCAGGCAGTGCTCCAGAAATATGGTTTATGGGATTTCGCAAATAGGGCGATAAAAGCCTTGTATAGTAATTTAAGAGCAAAAGTAGTGGGGACAAATTTTTAAACAATTTTTTTTAGTATGACGAATGGAACAAGACAAGGATGTCCCCTGTCTCCTCTATTATTTGTTTTATATATTGAACCTCTGTTAGAGAAAATAAGAACAACGAAGGACATAAGCGGTATTAAAATTGGGGAGAAAGAATATAAAACAATTATTTATGCTGACGATATGATTATCATTCTTACGGATCCCGAAAAATCTTTATTAAATCTAGAAGCGATATTAAACAGCTTCAGTAATGTCTCCTACTTTAAAGTGAATACATCTAAGACAGATGTAATCACTAGAGGTTTATCCCCAGAAATTAAGTCAAAGCTAAAAGAGAGATATCAATATAATTGGAACGTAAAACAAATTAGACATTTGGGAATACATATATCTTTTGATATTAAAAATATTTTAAAAAATAATCTGTCTAACATATACAAAACTATATCAAAAGTTATCCAAGAGTGGAGATCAATCCATTTATCCTGGACTGCGAGAATAGCCGTAATAAAAATGATCGTTATTCCAAAAATAATTCCTATTTCTGATATCCCCATGCTCTATTGGATAAAGAGATTTCAACAGCTAATAGACACTTATATCCTTCAGGGTAAAAGAACGAGGATAGCTGGTATGATTACTAGAAAAAGAATAGAGTTTGGAGGACTTGCCTCGCCATGTATAAAAGATATTTCAACAGCTATATCTCTAGCCCAGATTATCCCATGGAATCTTTTATCAGTAAAACCAAATTGGAAAGAGATGGAGAAAGTATTCTTGGATCCCACCCCTATAAATGCCATAATTTGGTCTTCGAGTATGGACTTGGTAAAGAATAAATTAGTGCCAAAGCATATTAAATCTCTGCTTAAATTCTGGATGAAAATCAGATCCAAGATGAAACTATCAGTATATCCATCTTTGGCCGCACCAGTAGAAATACTTAAGGCAGAGCTTAAGATAATATCCTTGGAAAAATGGATAGAAAAAGTTATTTATCGTATAATAGATTTTTATGAGGAAGGTACACTACTTAGTTGGTCAAGACTACATGCCAAATTTAAACTTGATAAAAATCTGTGGTTACATTATATGAATATGCAGAGTGTTCTAAAAAGGAGAGGCTTTAAAAAGGAAATTATAGATAGGTTAACACCCTTTGAACTCCTACTATATAATACAAATACCCATCATAGGATTTCTAAATGTCAGGAGATTATCTCCCTAAATACCCAGAATAGTAAAACCCCAGGGATGGTGAAATGGGAGGAAAGTTTATCATTATCTATTAGTATGGAAGAGTGGGTTAAAACTATAAAAATGGTTAAAATATCGGCTAGATCCTCTGCTAATTATGAAACATACTTCAAAATAATTAACATGTGGTACCGTACACCGGACTCAATTAATACATTTTCCCAAAAGGATATAGTATTATGTTGGAAAGAGTGTAGTCTGAGAGCGGATGTTAAACATGTCTGGTGGGAATGCACCAAAGTGAAGGCCTTTTGGAGGAAATGTTGCCTATGGCTGGAGATGATAACAGAAGCTGAAATCCCCTTTAATACAGATGTGTTATTACTCCACATTATTCTCAAGGAGACATTTCCAAAACAATACTTTTTACTATCTCATATCCTGTTGGTAATTAAAGTGCTAATGTGTAAATATTGGAAAGAAAATGTACTTCCATCTATATTAGAAATAGCTAGGGTGGTTACTAAAAATAGAGAGTTTGACTTAAGGTCATCTGGTCAAGCAAGCTAAAAAAAAAGGGGGATAGACAAGCAATGGCTAATATGGGATTCTTTTATAAAAAAGAAAGAAGGAATAGGTAGGGTGTAAAGGGAAAGAAAAATGCATTCTCTGTTGATGAGCGTTGTTTTCCCTCTACACCTTCTGTCCATGCGAGATTTGATATTTGATATTTCTCCTGTATATTCGACCTCCTATCCTCTGTTGGTGAGAATACGGTTAAAAATTCCCTGCCTCTGAATGTGAATGAACGGAATGTTTATTCTTTGTGATGATTGTTTATGTATATATTTACTGTCTCATTTGTTATATGAAAACTAATAAAAAGAATACAAAAAAATATATGTGTATGACACCTAGCTAGTTGAAAATATTTTATTTTCATACTACTGTATCTTTTGTACACTGACTAACTTGATGTCACATGAATGTTTTATATATTTTTAAAAAAAATTTGCAATAAAAACTATTTAAAAAAAATAAAATAATAAAAGACCTAATATACAATGGATTGGGCATTTTACTTTTTTTTTTAAATACGGTTACCTGCTACTTTTAAGTATTCACTAATAAGTTGTTCATACTTCTTACTATTTGAATTGTCCTTTAATTAAGGCTGAACATATAACTGTGCTGTACAAACATAACAACAAAAAAAGTGTAGAACACTGAAACTAAGTACCATAATATAATATATATTTGCTTCAGTCTGGATTGAGGGTTCCCATATTACACATCACAAAACCCTTTTGTTTATTTACAGTCTTTTCAAAAAAAATATTTTTCAGGTAAAAAGACACAATTAAAAACTACAAAATACATAAATCAAAATAATATTTTTTTTACCTGAGCCGGTGGGATGTATTCTTCCACAGGCAGCACCGACATGTGGATACACATTAAGCCGATCCACTAGAAGCATCAGAGCTGATGGCTGAAAGTCAATGTCTCCATCAAGGGCCAAAATATATGTATTTGACTTTTCTTTCTATGTAAAATATAAAAATACATAAATGAAGATCTAAGAAGATGCTTTCTGTTAAAATATTTGACTTAAATACCTTGCCACACTCTTAAATAACGGCTCATAAAATAAAGGATGGAAAAATATATAATTAAAAACTTTAAAATATAATACACATAGAAATGTTCACCTAAATGTGAACAGACAAAATTATGGATTTTAGATCATATTGGTGAATATTTATGGTAAGAAATATTTATGCAGCAAATGTTAAGTTAGATGAACTAAAACTAAACAGTTAATTTAATATTTTTTACTCTATGGACTAAACACATAGGGCCTCATTCTATTATCGGCCGTAGGAGATGCGGAGCCGCATGGACCGGCCGCAGGCTATTTGCCTATTCTATTCCCTTCCGGCGGGGGCTCCGGCAGGCTTGCAGCCGGCGCCTTGTTATCCCTTGCGGCCGCACGCGCCGCAGGAAAGCCTTTGATCTTAAACGGCCGCAAGAGTTTCGGCCGCAAGAAAAGCCCGGTTGCTATTCAATTGCTCCGGGAACCCTCTCGGCAAGGCTAAAACCGAGCCGCAGCTTACTTGCACCAAAAAGGTCCCGCAAGCACACAATTAGGCACATAATAAAGCCATCCTGCATTCTTATGAGACTTATCGTGTGATTGGGGGTGTTAGCATTCATATCACAACATTCTCCTACACTCAAATCCGCAAATAATTTTTATTTCAATTCATGTCAAATATCCGTGGACGAAGTCCCGAGTGCTTGGAGCACCTCAGACCCGCCCACGCTGCGGGACGGAAAATAAACCGTTAATGAAATATCGGATTTGGGCTGATGTGCAAGCTTGAGAGGGGGTTGCTATTAATTATCATGTCCCCCATTATGATCCCTAGCATTTACAGAGCTTTTCAGTGCCATCTTGAATTTATTTTTGCATTTAAAGTTTTCAGACCTTGCGGCCGGTTGCATGATATGCGGCCGGCCGTAAGGTGGATTTCCTTTCTGCGCCGTCTATTTGAATTGCAAGGTAAAGGTAGCTCTACACTGGGCCGTAAGACGGCCGCAAGGAATCGCAGCTTTGCGGCCGTTTTACGGCCGATAATAGAATGAGGGCCATACAGCCTTATTAAATTGCGATTCAGTAAATTTAAAAGGTCTCTATTTAAGCACACAGCATATTTTATTACAAAAATATTTAGTTAGTGAAGACCTTGCATTTGCATAGAAGTTCACTAACAAAAAACTTCTGAAAAAAAATATGCTGTGTGCTAAAATAGAGCCCTTTTAAATTTACTGAATCGCAATTTAATAAAGCTGATAATGATTTATTGGTGCTAACTAAAATCTGGCTGAATATTTATAACCAAAATTCTCCATTGACATAATAACTTCCACTAATAGTCCCCCATATTTTTTTATTTAGAATATTTGCATAAAGATGTAAGTCACTAACAGCCTTATTAAATTGCTATTCAGCAAATTTACAAGGGCTCTATTTAAGTACATAGCATATTTTTTCCAGAAGTTTTTAGTTAGTGTAGACCTTGCTTTTGGATAGAAGTTCACTGACTAAAAACTTCTGTAAAAAAAATATGCTGTGTGCTTAAATAGAGCCCTTTTAAATTTGTTGAATCGCAATTTAATAAGGCTGTAAATGTTTAAAATACAGACTAAATGCCATGGCAATGATGATTTCCACATAATGCTTTTTTTTCCACACAAAGCTTTTTCTACTCTGAGGACCTTCGGTGCTCATTACAAGCCTCTCCTCTGGTGTACTTTTGCTCCTCTGAGCACCTTCGGCGCTCATCACAATGATACATATGTCTATATAATAATCAATGAATTAGTTATTTAATAAATTAATATACTTTACCTATTTCTAATTAATATATCCAGCAATCAATAGCCTGAAGAGCTAACAATCTCTTTTTGTTGTCCTGCAGCATACAATGTGCAGTTTTACTGTTGCTGCCCTGAGGAGAAAGCGCCATCAATGTCCCAACTGTGCATTACAAATAGGCTGTGTGCGCGAGGGCAAACCATTGGTTTTGTTGTGTAAAGCGCCCTTTGAGATTCTTAATGTTATTAGTTACAAGTTAGTGTTGTAAAATGGTGTAATTTGTGTATGTGTTGTGCTGCTCGTGAGCATGTTAGGTCCTTTCTAATAATGTATTTTGTGCCGCGTACGTTCCTGGGTAAAAGTTGTACGCAGCTGACATTGTTTTGCGAGGTTCGCTGTCGTGTAGTCTTGTTTTCATTTTTTTTGCTTGCCATTTTTTTTCTTGCTTAGCCAATTGTAGACTGTCGAAACTCTGCAAATTTGGCTTAAATTGACGTGCAACCTCACTCCCAGATGTCCTGGCTGTCCCCCCGTGCTGTGTGTGATGTTTTTTTTTGCATTTTATTTCATTTATAGTTTTATTTTTTCGTGTTTTCCGATTTGCGAGGTTTGGCCGTTAACTTTGTTTTTTTTCTGACCTTGTAATTTTTTTTCTGACCCCGCGTCTTGTAATTTTTTTTTCTAAGTCCCACATTCTTTAACTGCTTGCAGCCTATGGCGATCCCGCGTTTCCTAAGTGCTTGGATTCTAAGTTGCACATTTTTCAATGTCTTAATGGCTCTCCTTGCTTCGGGAGGCTCGCAAGAGCGCCTTTAGCGCTACTTTCTGCCTAAGTCCCATGTGTTTCAATGCCTCCACTGCTCGCCTCGCTTCTCTGCCTCAACTGCCTCAACTGCTTCTGCGCTCATCACCTAACTGCTCCGAGTTTCAATGCCTCCACTGCTCACCTCGCTTTGCTTCGTGAGCCAAGTAAGACATAGAAAAAAGACGCCATTTTACAACACTAACTTGCAAATAATAACATTACAATTCTAAAATCGCGCTTTACACGTCTAAACAAATGGTTTGGCCTCACTCACGCAGCCTATTTACACTGCACACTTGGCACATTACTGACCCTTTCTCCTCAGGTGATCAACAGTACAACTATACATTTTCAGATGCAGGAAAATTCAAAGAGATTGTTAGCTCTTCAGGATATTGATTGCTGCATATTAAATATAAATAGGTAAAATATATTAATTTATTAATTCATATTAATTTATTAATTCACTGTAATAAATACATTTTATATTTTACATTGTACTTATATATCTGTCTTTGCGATGAGTGCCAAAGGTGATCGTTACAAAGCAGTACATTTGAAGTAAACGAGGGTTGAGACTCGCAATGATCGCCGAAGGTCCTCAGAGGAGCAAAAGCCTTACATTGTGTGGCAAACAGCATTTCCATGGTTTCAAATGTTATTGACCGGTCATTTTTGATGGGCAAGTCGCTGGTAGAGGTTGGTGTAAATGCACAGCAGAGAAGAGAGAGTTAATCCCTGCAGATTTCACACCAGGAGATGTGGTAGTTAAGCCATGAATTAGTCCAATCAGCCCAGCTGTGTATTGCTTTAAAAGACACATGGGATAGATGGGACTGCAATTAGAGAGTGCTAGTGAATCAGTGCAGGGGCTCTGGGAGAGTGGGTCTGCAATTGGAGACTGCTAGTGATGCAGGGCAGGGTCTCTGGGAGAGTGGGGCTGTAGTTGGAGACTGCTAGTGAAGTAGTGAAGGGGCTCTGGAAGAGAGTCTAAGGACAACAGTTTTGTGTATGAAGAGCTGCAAGAAAGAGTTACCCCGGACAGTGATAACCAAGGAGGGGATAAAGACCCAAAGATTCCTGGGACTATATTGGAGCAAGACCCCAGAAGTGGGAACACTGAACCTAGAGGATAAAGGCCAGTATTTGGAGTTCATGTCACTGGACTGTCTGTTTTGCTTAGAGATAGGTTGGCAATGAGGGAACTGCAAGTATAGTTAAGTTAGTGCTCAGAGAGAGACAGCCCATTCATTTTCTTTTTGTCTGTTTTTGCATGCTGGCTATAACTCATTAAAAGCATAAAAGCATTTAAAGGTCTCCTGTGTTCTTAAATGCTAGAAACAAAAACAACTAATCCAGCGAGAGACAGTGCTTTGTCACAATATATACAGTATCAACAACCTATTGTTTCAAAAACCACATATACCTTATCCCAGAATTCACAATTTTGTTTTAGAGATCCATCAAGGACGCAGATAATTATCCTTAGCTTCACAACTTTTCAAACAATTGCTTAGAATATTCAGTCATTATTTATATATATTATGATGCTGATATATAAATGGTAGGGACTGTATAAAAAGTGTTTTCTTAAAAACAAAAGAAAAAGATCACTTAAATAAATAAAAAACACGATAGAAACACTATAACTATGTATTATTTACATGTGTAAATTCACCATTTTAAACCTTTAACTACTAATCAGAAGGCCAAGATTTCATGAGTCACAATATGTTTTATTTTCCACTCTCTAAATATTATATGAAACTAGCGACTTGCCCGTCAAAAATGACGGCAATAAAAACTGAAGCCTGGCAATGCTGTCTCCATTACCCTCCCTTGTGTATCTTCCCCCCTGCACTCTCTTCCCTGTGTCTCTTCCCCCTCCTCTCACTCCCCTGTGTCTCTTCCCCCTCCTCTTTCTGTGCCTCTTCCTCCCTGTCTCTTCCCCCTCACCCTCTGTGTCTCTCCCCACTCTGTGTCTTCCACCCTCTCCCTCTGTGCCTCTTCCCCCGCCTCTCTCTGTGTGTCTCGCCACTGTGTCTCTTTACCCCTTACTCTGTCCACCCCCCCTCTGTGCCTCTTTCCCCCTCTCTCTGTACCTCTTCCCCCCTTTCCCTCTGTGTCTCTTCCTCCCTCACCCTCTGTATCTCTCCCCCCTGTGTCTCTTCCCCCCTCTCCCTCTGTGCCTCTTCCCCCCTCTCCCTCTGTGCCTGTTCCCCCCTGGCCTGTGTCTCTTTCCCCCTTCCCCCTGTGTCTGTTCCCCTCTCCCCATCCCATTTCCCTCCCATGTGTATCTTCCCCCTGTTCTCCCTCCCGTGTGTCTTTTCCCCCTCCTCTACCTCCCCTGTGTCTCTTTCCCACCTATCCCTCTGTGTCTCTCCCCCCTCCCTCTGTGTCTCTTCCCCACTCTCCCTCTGTGCCTCTTCCCCACTCTCCCTCTGTGCCGTGCCTCTCCCCCCCCTCTTCCCCACTCTCCCTCCCCTCTTCCCTACTCTCCCTCCCCTCTTCCCCACTCTCCCTCTTCCCCACTCTCCCTCTGTGCCTCTCCCCCCCCTCTTCCCCACTCTTCCCCCCCCTCTTCCCCACTCTCCCCCCCCCCTCTTCCCCACTCTCCCTCCCCTCTTCCCCACTCTCCCTCTGTTCCTCTCCCCCCGTGCCTCTCCCCCCCCCTCTTCCCCCCCCTCTTCCCCACTCTTCCCCCCCTCTTCCCCACTCTCCCTCCCCTCTTCCCCACTCTCCCTCTGTGCCTCTACCCCCCCTCTTCCCCACTCTTCCCCACTCTTCCCCACTCTTTCATCGTGCCGCGCTCTGCGCAATGCGCAGCAGTTTATCATTGTCAAACTGCGATTCGTCTGAAGCGTGACGACGAATCGCAGTTAGACAATTATAATATGTGATTACAAGGTGTTCATTATAATGCTTAGCAAGTCAATCCTATGTTGTAACGAGTGCCAGAATCGGTTAAAGAATGCACACTAGGTGCAAACATTTGCAAGTACTCAAACCACAAGTAAAACCGCAAAAATGCTTAATGAGCCCTTTAGCGAGATTCGTTAAAATAGGAAAAGTATAAAGCATGCTCAGTAAACTCATACATCTTTTTTCTCAACAAAAACAGATACATTAGCCTTTTTATAGGGTTAAAAAATAGTGCAAAACGTTAAGTGGAATTACTATAATGTAAATACACTATTACATGCTGTGTTGACTTCCCATATTGCCTCTATCAAGTTTTTCAGTCCTGCTCCTTAGCTTTTACCCATTTTCAGTGCAGAAACATGATGTACTCTGCAGATAGGCAACTCTATGCACATGCTTGCACTGTCTAATGGTATATCTGGCCCTGTATGCAGCAATTCTCAGTGTTCTAGATTTCAGTTTTCTATCAGCTAAATGTAGCTGCCAATTAGCAGCCCGATTAAATTCCCCCAACGTGTAAAGCCGTAACCCATAACGGAGCCCGCTAGACTTATGGCTATTAAATTGGCCTCGTAAAGCTACCCGTAAAGGATCTGCGGGTTACATACGGAAAAAACCTACGGGCTGTGGAAATCTGAACTCCAATGCCGCAAAGCCTTTGATCTGTCAAGCCCATAAATGTTACGTTCGCAAATCGCTATTAAATTGCTACGAATCCACTGGCGTTCAAACCCGTAACCTGCAAATGTAGCCAAAAAGCCTACAGGTACTAGAGAGGACCCGCAAGGGGGTTACAGTCCTATCCGTAAATGCAGTTATCAACACAACACAATTATCAACACTGTACTTAAAATTAAAGGGAAAGTGAATTTGCAATTTAAAATGTTTAATTTTGTGTTATATCGATCCCGGCAATCAGTGTGTTAATACATAGAATGGAACCCGCATGGACTTGAATATCATATTTACTGATTTATTAATACTGCATTATTTCTGGAATGCGGGTCCGATCGTAACTTGTAATTCAAACCAGTATGTGATTGAAATCTAACCTCCATTTTTCAGTGACGTAATGATGACAATCTCTTTTACAATTGGCTGCATCTAAACCCGTAACTATGGGTTTGACTAATTGATCATGTTCACGGCCGCACATGCAGCGTGTGCAAGCATGGTTTACGGGTTTATGTCTCCGGGCAGTTGGTCACAGCATGGTTAATAGCACTGTAACTACGCAGAATTTCAAGCCCGCGGGCTTTGCGGGTGTACCGTTGCCGATACGGGCTTGTAATTTAATGTGGCTGTAGGAGTCCCATTTCTGGATCGCTATCTTATTGTGGTAAAGGGACTTGCGTACTTCAATGAAGCTGTGAGCTATATCATGTAAGGTCATCCAAGATGGGCAGGTCATAGCAGAAGAAGTCAGGCAAATCACAGTCCACTGGAAAAGGAACTGGCAACCCACTCCAGTACCTTTGCCATGAAAACCTTATGGGCTGGCACAACCAGACACAAAATGTGCCTGGCATACTGTAAACCATAGGGTCACGGAGAGTCGGACTCAACGGAACGACTAAACACACTAAGCTCCACCTATTATTTATGGGCTGTCGGGTATTTTAATAAAACGGTCTCAGCCACACGTTGGCGAATTACTGCCCAGACAGCCTTTTTTTGGCCAGTATATCTATACTCCAGTATCCTTGCCAAGATAATTTTATAGAGAAGCACAACCAGAGACATAACGATATGGAACCAGGAGATGAGGCCCCCAGGTCAGAAGGAGCCTACCATATTAAGGGGGAAGAGCAGAGGACAAGTATGAATAGCCCCAGATCTAATGAAGTGATTGGGCCCATGTTGTGATCATGCGCTGCTGCAGATGTATCTGGAGAAAAAGGCAAGTCCACTCTGCAAACAATAATTCACCAAGGCAAATTGGACATAGTCAAACATGAGATGACAAAATTAAACATTTATATCTTGGGAATTGGTAAACTCAAATGGACTGAAATGAGACATTTAATATTGGACAACTACTAGATCTTCCAATCAAAGTTTGGCCAAATCAGTGCTTGGTTACAACCCAATAAATGACAGAAGGATTTCAAATCAAATTCAAGGCAAGCCATTTATCATCACAGTGATCCAAGTGTATGCTCCAACCATGGATGCTGATATACAACACACTGCTTTACATACTATTCTAAAGCCTTTGTGGCAAGTTCTTACAGACACCCACTCACAGACACCCACTCACAGAATTACACACCCACTCACAGACACACACACACTCACTCACACAGACACCCGCTCATACAGATAAAATCCATGCGCATCCTCACCTGGCAGTCTCTCGATGCTCTGTGCTGTCACCACCTCTATGGTTGCTGTAGTAACTGCCTGATAGACCAGAAAGTGAGTGACAGGCTAGGAGTCCATCTGCGGGACCGGGCTGGGGTACAGCAGACACAAACACATGCACGCGGGGGCGGCATCAACAGCAACTGATCAGTGTTCTCACCGCAGATGGTGCCGCCCCCAAGGTGGTTACGTCCGGGGAGGTCCACCCCCCTCACCCCCTTTCCTATTCCAGTGGGTGGAGGCAGTGACAGATTTTATTTTCCTGGTCCCTAAGGTGTCTGAATGCAGCCATGAAATGAAAAATGTTTGCTTCTGGAAAGTGATTGCAAGCCATAGGGTCACAAACTGAACAACAACAAAAATTCAGCTTCCCACAATTGAAAAATCTGGGAGGACTACGACACAGCAAATATGGCTACAGCCTTATTTTTGTTTTTGTATGTATACCTCAAACATTTCTTCTAATGTCCTTTTTTCTTTATTAGTCCTAGCTTTCAAAGTCCTATTTCGATATTCTTTATGGGTCTTCCATCCAAGCAGATAATACAAGTACATAATCTGAAAGAAGAAGAAAAACAAGCGTGCGTGAACACATAAAAAAGTAGAAAGGATCTAATGGAAAAACTAAGACTTTATTTTTAAAGCTCATTTGTGGTACCACCACGTCTCACCCTGTGAACTGTGCCAGTTTTTTCCTACCTGATGTGCATTGCAAAAATAATCTGCTATATTTTGTCCTTTGTTACCACTGTAATGCCCTCACAACATGAGCTGTAGGCTTTACTTATACACTGACGCATGGGTGTAGGAACTGGGGGGGACAAATCCCCCCCATATTTTTCATTGTATGTAGAGAAGCAGTTGTGTTGTATTTTTATACTATATGTGGTTTCCCCCCACCCCAGGTTTTCTTTGGCTCCTACACTGACGAAAGGGGTCCATGATACATTGGTGGAAGTTGTTTGTGTGAGAGGGGCGTTTACAGTTCTGGAGAGATGTGGTCCTTTGATGCAAGGAGTCTGCTTTTGGGCCAGTCAGGGTGAGGGGTGTGGTGTCAATTTCAATCTTATCCAGTGATCAAAGAAAGGCTGTGGACTTCTTCCAGTTCTCTCCTCCCTCCTACACTACCTCTACTTAAAATACAAACACACACCTCAACCATCCAGCTCTCAAGATGTGATGTAACAAACACAAAATGGATTCCTGTACTCAGAGCCTTCAAAAACTAAAATTTCTCTAACAAATATATGTATAAAAGGGAGAGGAGAGGGAGAGAGATAAGGGGGAGGAGTAGAAGAAAAACAAGGGGGAGAGAGACACGGGGGAGGAGGGGGAGAGAAACAATAGGGGGAGAGGAGAGAAAGAAGAGAAGAGAGAGGGAGAGAGACAGAAGGAGGGACAGGCAGAAAGAAGAGGTAGAGAAGGAAGAAGGCAGAGGAGGAGAAGGGAGAGACAGATGGGAGAGAGGGAGAAGAGAGAGAATGGAAAGAAGGGAAAGGCAAAGAGAGAAGGGAGGGAATTGGGAGAAAAGGTAGAGAGATAAGGGGGTGAGAGAAGGGAAAGACAAAGAGGGAAGGGGAGAGGGAGTGAGCGAGTGAAGGGAAAGGCTGCACATTGGCTCTTACAGGCACACGCTGCACTTTGGTCCATTCAGGCACAGGCTGCACTTTGATCCTTTTAGGCACAGACTGCTCTTTATTTTATGGAGAGACAGGATGCAGGGTGTAGCGAGCAAGTCGAGTTCCAAGCCATTTTTTCAAAACTGAATGAGACGAGTCGAATACCGAAAACAAAGAAAACCGGAGCTGATGTGTACAGAGGAACCACTGAATGTATATATATATATATATATATATATATATATATATAGTAAATAAATAGTACATCTGTGTTCACATTTGAATGTCTAAAAAAAGTTTAAAAAAACCCTAGCCATTATCAAACAGGGTTACCTTTAAGCTTATCCATGCTGTATTACACAGCTTTAATTCAAAGCCAAGGTTGGATTTTACACAAGCCGAGAATCCTATCTATGTGCAGCTGTTTCAAGCTTACTGGCTATCATCAGCATGGAGCGGGATCTCAGCTTGTGTTGTGGACCTTATGAGTAGATAGTTCACCACAACAATCATTTATAATATGGTGGGCAATAGAGAGATAGAAGCCCTATATATATATATATATATATATATATATATATATATATATATATATATATATATATATATAAATAACGTTTGCACCTGCCTGGGGAGGGGGGTGCAGCAAACTCTGGGACAGCCTTGGGCTGCAAAAGTTATAGCTATGCCACTGCCTAGCAAATCTAGCGAAAAGTTTTGTGCTATTAATTTGAAATTATGTATTAAACATATTGGGAATTATTCAGACTCTAACAGCATTAACACAGTTTTTTGCATAAAAATGCTGTATAAATTAATTATTATTTTATAATATTATTACAGGTATTTTTTACATGCATTTCTTAATAAATCCCCATGTCTGTTATAAAATGTATACCTGGGACCATCTCTTTTTATTTCGGATTTTCTTCTTATCTTTTAAATGAACATAGACAAGATTTCCATTTGGGAGTATGTAGTATAGTTGTCCTCCATAAGGTGTATGCATGATATTTGGACATAATTCTTCTGTTGTGTCATTGTTCAGATGGTTATTTCTCTTTTTATGATTAAATGCCCTAAAAAAAAACAAAAAATATTTTGTGTTACATTGATCATTAAATAAAGGTTTTGGTACCAGTTTTGTTTTTTTGTGTCTGTGAGGTCTGTGCTTATACAATATCACAACAAATATGGGTTCTTTCCAATAAAGCAATGGTTCCTAAACTTTTGCTAGGAGCACTTTAAAATGTCTGATAATCTTTACAGTGACAAAGGCAAGTTCACAAATTTTACCTGTTAATCAGTGTTGCTGATCCAGCCAATTCACTGCTTTTATCTTTGTTCTAAAGTATAAGTACTATTCTGAACGACGCGGAGGCTGCACAGGCTCCCTGGGTCAGCCTGTAGCGTCACGTGACCCAGCGGAGCCTGTGAGGCTATCAGCCAATCAGGAGCGTCGGGGGGCGTGTCGGAAGCCCGTTTCGCGCCATTGAGCACAGCAGCGCGGTCTCCCGACTGGAATCCCACCCACCCACCCTGTATTTTGTTGTTAACAGATGTTATGGTTTATTCTTTTAAAAAAAAAAAAAAAAAAAAAAAAAGTATATATAATATATATAATATAAATAAGAAATATTGAAATTAATATATATATTTTTGGTTAAAGAATTCGGAGAAGTGGCTATTGTATGTTGTGTTTTGTTAATTTATGTCTGTGCGGCGGGAGGTGAGTTGCCCGGCCCACTGGCCTAAGGGGGCGATGGCCCCACCTCACAGGGCGTGCTTAAAGATAAGCATTGGGGCTTTGGGCAGGGCTCAAAGCGTGAGGTCACTGTTCGTGGCCGGGCTCCTCCCCCGGAAGGAAAGGACTAAATTAGTCATCTAAATAAGTTACGGTTGTTTGTTTACATTGTGTCAAAATAAAGCTGTGGCCCGTTGTTTCTCCCAACTCAAGTTGTCGTGTCAGTTTTTCCATCAACTAGCCTGAATGGATCATGCATGGGTCAAGTGCTCAGTAGGAACTACCTATCTTTGCCATATTAAAGTCCCTCATTTGCACTATAAAATCTAGTATATATCACATATAATAGTTGTCAAACTACGAAACATCATAACGCGAAGTGAGGGACGCAGTTTGGGCCGCAAATGCGGACCCTCGCAAAGCGAGGGGCCACATTTGCGGAGGTGGAGGCTTTACGGCGCCTCACAAGCGGTTACAGACACCCACACAAGCGGGACTTTGAAAAAATACATCTAACACGCAATGACTAAATACGGACTTACACCAAAAAATACAAGCTTCGGGACTTACACTAAAAAAATACGAGCCGCAAAAATACTACCTTAAAGGCCGAAAAGTGCGCAGCTGAAAACATAAAAAAAACAATAAATACACAAAAATATGACATAAAAACCTTACCCACAGCAACGGGGGGGTGGAGGGGGTGGCACCCAGGACCACTGCCAGTGAAGTTACACCTCAATTTAAGTCCAATTTACCGAGTTTAGATAATCCCCTAAGCGAGAGAAAAAATGGCAGCCGAAAAAAACTAAAACAAGGCTACACGACCCTAAAGCCACTAAACACCAACAAGCACATACGGATTTTCCAAAAAGCCATACAAGGTACAAGATACACTTTTAGCAAGGATGCTAAATCATCCACACCCGCGTACCACATACACATTCAGCGTCATTTTACAACACTAACTTAAAGAATGCAGAAGTACCCAGCTACACTAACGGCTTCCCCTCGCGCACGCAGGCTATTTACATTACACACTGCACACATTGCTGACACTTACACCTCAGCTCCACAACAGTGCAAACCTACATTGTATGCTGCAGGAACATCAAAACAGATTGTCAGCTCTTCAGCACAATGCTTCCTGCATATATTACTTACAAATAGGTAAAGTATATTCATTTATTAATTTATTACTTATTTACTGTAATTAGCATACAAAAATACATATACACAAAAAAAAAACACTATCGCAATAAACGCAAAAGACATTTACAGCGCGCCTCACAGCAAGCACCAATTCTGCTCATAGCTCACAAACTACACCAGGGGACAGCCTTGCAAGCGCAAAAAGCAGATCAGTGCCTACCTTACAATGACAGCAAAAGCGCCTCTGATAAAAACAATACATCAATCAAGAGGCTCGCAATGAGCTCCGAAGGATCTCAGACCACCCAAAAAATGAATGTCTGTGGCAAACAGCATTACCTGCCTTACAATTTTATTGCCCCGTCATTTTTGACGGGCAAGTCGCTAGTGCATTTATATATTTCCTGTTTAATTATTTTTTAGTATTTGTGCATTTATATACTGCCTGTTGACCACTTCAATGAAACTTTGCTGGTGTTATATAGAACACACTCTGGAAACCTCTGCTTTAAAGCACATTTTATTTATGATCTCAATGTAGCATTTTTTTAAAGACTCAAATAATGCATTTGCAATTAGTTTTATATGTGTCATCCTAGGATTACATCTATTTTTTTTTATTATTATTATTTGCGTCGTTCAGTTGTTTTCGACTCTCCGTGACCTCATGGACTGTAACACACTAGAACATCTTTATGTCCATGGTCATGCTGATCCATTATGTATTCATGGCAGAGATACTGGAGTTGGTTGCCAGTTCCTTCTCCAGCATACAGCTCCTGGTATTCCATCCAAGTACTGACCAGGCCCAACCATGCTCGGTTTCAAGGTGTGCAACCTCTTGGTTGCCTGACTTGGAATCAAACCCAGGTCAACAACGGTGGAAGCACCGAGTCTTAACCACTGGACCACCAGGGAACACTACATCTATCAAACATTTTCCCAAAACAATATTTTATCATGAAACATTGTTACTCAATAGCTAACTACTAGTTACATTGAAATTTTCTATATGAAAATATTTTACAACAAGCAAAAATAGAGGTGCTCAATTAGAGGATGAACTAATAGGTTAGTTCTATTGACATGATAATATAATCTAATAGCAACCACTTTAAGCTCACTTGTGTCCTTCAAAGGGAGAAATACTCTGCAGTATATCAGTCTAGTCTTACTCAAATAATGATCCAGCCTTGAAATACCGGGCATTTCCAGAGAAACAGCAAACCCTCCATTGGGCCTCGCCAGTGAGGAGTAGCTAATAACCCCCTAAGACACAGTGAGCAAGAGGCTGCTCTCTGAGTGGGTAACCAGACCTATAGAATAAACCTACTTAGGTGTTGTTCAGATGAGCACCTCTGACTCTTTATGTAAATATTTTACATGCTAATATACACAGTTTCCTTTCATACCTGTATACTTCTTCAATTGCCTTCACAAGACATTCCACAAAGCTGTTCACACGTTTTTTTTTTATACCAATATTCTCTTCTAAACGTTCTTCAAAGGCATCATCAAAATAAATGTGGACCTCAAAGTCAAAAATATCCTTATTTGTTTGTGACCAGTATTTATCCAATCTGAGGAGAAATATAAGATAAGAAAACAATCAGTACTTTAGGATGTGGGGCCTAGCAAGATTTTAAAGCAGATTGTTACCTTAATCTTATTTACAACAATTTCACTAAGCTTTATAATACTGATTTAATAACTTAAAGTACCACTGTTTGGTAAAAACGTCTAATTTTTGTGATATATGTAATAAAATAATATCTTAGCAGGTATGCAAGACAGGAACATAAAAGCATTTGAGTGGAATTTTGTATTTAGATTACTGATTGTGTTATGGGTGAATCTGTTTTAGACTGCTAGTCTGTCTGTAACTTGAGGGGACAGATTATCCTATGGGCCTTACTCTGCCATTGACTACTTATGTCAGGACCTATTTAAAGAGGATCTTTTGTAACAAAAGTCAATACAGGTCATATTTGCATCTGTTATTCCTCCCACTCATCCCAGGATTCTAATTATTTTACAGATAAAAAATGTCTGTCACCCTTAAAGCAAAACTGAATGCAATAGTTAAAAATGATGCTCTGTCATTTTTTTTAAACTGTTTAGATGCATTTTGTCCATTGTTAAGTCAAGTTCTTTAAAAGAGCAAATTATAAATATTACACTGTAGTGGGTTTTAATCTCCATTAGCGTTTTCAAATAAAAACATATAGCTAAGAGCAGAGAAGAGTAACTGCAAAAGAACATGAATGCTGTTTACCTGTAAAGAGTAATTGTAACAATCTAGGTGCAGAGAACTATACTTTTCACTGATATGCTATAATATTTGCCACATAACCAAGGGAGAAGATTGCGCGGGGTCTCTCCTCTCTGCTGCCAATGACCGGCTGTGAAAGAGGATACGCCTGTCGCCCTCACTATTTGGGGCCTATGATTGACTCCTCACACACCCTGCACTGACAGCAGCTCCGGCCAGTCTGTGGCTGGGGTGGTGTTGGGTGTATATGTTACTTGCTGAGTATTGTATATATATATATATATATATATATATATATAAATATAAACGTGTGTGTGTATGGCTCAATTATAATTTGTATTATAATAGATAAGAGCTAAAAAAGTTAGTTTCTACCTCTAAGCTTCTTTTGTACGGGGACAAAACCAATACAACTAAATAATTTGCGGTTGCAGAAGATTTAAGACAATGCATGGAAAAAACATCTTCAAAACATATTCACCTTTTGCTGCATCATGACCCTTTCAGCCTCCTCAAAACTTCTGAATTATCAGCCTTATTAAATTGCAATTTGGCAAATATAAAAGGGCTCTATATATGTACATAGCATATATTTTACAGATGTTTTTAGTTAGTGAACTTCTATCCAATAGCAAGGTCTTCCCTAACTAATAACTTCAGTAAAAATAATATGCTATGTGCATATATAGAGCCCTATTCAATTGTCCAAATCGCAATTTAATAAGGCTGTTAGCTCATTATGACAAGATCATTATTATTTCATTGTAATGCTTGCTTTACAAGCAAAACAAAATAAAAATCTTTATTTGGTACAATTTTTTAACATATTGTAAAGTATCCTTTTTAAGGTGCTTGGAGAACCGAAGTGCTGTGGGAATTCTTGTGGAAAATGACTGTGCCATAATAATATGTGAAATATCAGTCACAGGGCTATATTAGTACATAATTCACATCACTATTTAATCTGGACTTTGCTATTTATATCCAATAGAAACAAGGTACCTGCATACTGATGTGAGGATTTTCAGCATTTCTTCAAAAGTTTCATGCCACATAGTTGCACATAAATAGATTCTGGCTTTCTGATGAGTTCTTTAAATAAACAAAGTATTCTGTGAGTACATCAAATATTCCAGATCTATTTTTTGAAAGCTGACCTAGAAATCAATGTTATTATTCTCAGATTTTAATCTGAGCACATACAGTTAGGTTAGTGAAAACTAATATATGTTTCATTTAACAACAAACTTTTATATCAGGATATTGGTTAGACTCGCTGATTATAGATAGTTGTGTTATTTTTAGTCAAGTTTTTTTAATCAACATTTTGCATCATTTGGATCAAAAAGAAACTTTTCTTCAGGAACATAAGTCATACGTTTAAAACAGATTTTATTACTGCATGTAAAAGCAAAGGTTAATGGTTAGTAGATTCATTTTGTTTTACGTTTTTCATTTTTCAAGTCATAATTCCCCAATTGCTTTATATAACACAATAAAACAACTAATAGTTGAAGTACATTGTTAACCTTTTCATCTTCAATAAAACATTAGTTTAAGTAGCTGATTCATCTCTATATGACCACAACTTGATTATAAAAAAAATAGAACATGATGTGTTTTTAATTTCACAGCAATTAGATTCCCTGATTAGTATACACGTATGTTTAATGTGACATTTTCTATCTAGTATTTTTCAGTAAATATGTTAACAATTTTGCTTCAGCATTTATTCTTAAAAGATACTCTAGTGCCAAATTTTACTTTATTTTATTTAAAAGATCATATTTTAAAGTAATGTGAGTCTATAATGTACAGAAATCACATAGGCCCTCATTCAATTGCGATTTGGACAATTGAATAGTTCTCTAAATAAGCACATAACATATTTTTTTTTAAATATGTTTTTAGTTAGTGAAAACCTTGCTTTTGGACAGATGTTTACAAAGTAAAAACTTCTTTAAATGTTTGTAATGTTATGTGTTTATTTAGACCCCTATTCAATTGGCCAAATTGCAATTGAATGAGGGACATAGAAAGGGAGACAGTGGTGGAATTGTTTACTTGTCTTCTGTTATGACAAATTACATTACACAAAAGGTCTGGAAACTTCAGAAATCTTTTGCAGAAACAAGTTTTTGTTCCTTGAATTTTTTTTAGAAAGTAAAACTAGTTAAGGCAACAAACATAAATTCCTTCCTGGGCATTAGATAACAAAGCCATTCATAGCGAATATATTTACTAGCTGGGCTAAAGCAAGACAAATACATTAGTTTGTATCTTTTTACTGTGTTACTAATAGATTTGTTTCTTGATAAGACATGCACCCTTAATACAACATTATTAAGTGGCTATTTTGTTTGTAGTAGTTGAAGAAACAAAACATTGGTGTCAACTATCAAGAATAGGATGGTAGAAAGGCTGGGGGAGGTTTTAAACAAATAGGTGGGGGAGGGACTTGATAGAAGTAATGGGGTTGTAAGTGTAGAGGGGGTAAGAAATGAATTAACTTATCATGTTGGAAGAGATGGGGGGGAGGGTTAGTATAGTCAATAAGGAGGTATTGCTAAGGAACTCAAGTATAGTGGCAGGCACAACCAAACTAAAAAATCATAAAATAAAGTGTATGCTTGCTAATGCAAGAAGCTTGCCAGGAAAAATGGGAGAGTTAGGAGTATTAGCAGTAAATTAGACATGGGATTTAATAGCCATTACTGAAACATGAAGGGATGACTCTAATGACTGGACTGTTAATCTGGATGGTTATAACCTATTTAGGAAGAATATGGGCAATGGTAAAATGGGAGGAAAGATTTGTCTGAATGTTAAGCCCGAATTTAAGCATATAGTCAGAGAAGATATTTATGCTGGAACTAGTGATAATATTGAATGTTTGTGGGTAGAGTTAAATAGCGGAGCAGAAAATTCCAAAAGAATATTGGTTGGAGTATGCTGTATACCCCCAAATTTAATTGAAAGTGAGGTAATGCAATTATTATTACAGATTGGAAATGCAGCTAAGCATGAACACCTTTTAGTAATGGGAGATTTTAACTACCCTGAAATAAACTGGATGAGTGAAACCAGCAGTATGGGTAAAGGGAGCAGGTTCTTGAGTACACTCAGGGATCATTATCTGGCCCAGGTAATAAAAGAGCCTACTACGAATGAGGCTATCTTGGATTTAGTAATCACAAATAATATTGATATAGTATAGACTGGGACAGAGAACTGGCAGGTAAAAATACTGAACATAAATGTACAACATTTAAATCTGTACTAAATATACATACTTATCGTCATATACCATGTGGGAATAAATGTAAATGGAGTAAATTACATCCAACGTGGCTTAACAATGATTTAAAGATCAAGATATGGAATAAAAAACAGGCATTTAAATGATACAAACAAGAGGCGACAGAAACTAACAAGGCTTGCAAAAGAGCTATTAGACGGGCTAAAATAGAAAATGAAAAATTAGTTGCAAATGAGAGTAAAACTAACCCTAAAATATTTTGTAAGTATATAAATGGGAAGAAGGCCAGGAAGGAAGCTATAGGAGCATTACAATGTGAAACAGGCCGTCTGACAATAAGTGACCAGGAAAAGGCAGATGAGCTAAATAGGTTCTTTTCTTCTGTACATACAAGGGAGGTACCAGTGGTTGGGACAGTGCAACATAATGGGGCCACACTACCTTCACCAAATAAGTGGTTAACGCAGGAAGAAATCCAAAAGAGGTTGGAAAAAAGAAATGTTAATAAAGTCCCAGGTCCAGATGGAATACATCAACGGGTACTGAGGGAACTGGGTTCTGTAATAGCCAAACCATTATATCTAATTTTTTAAGATTCACTCAACACTGGGTCGCTACCAGATGACGGGAGAAAAGCAGAGGTGATACCTATATTTAAGAAGGGATCAAGAGCAAATCCTTGGAATTATAGACCTGTAAGCCTCACTTCTGTAGTGTAAACGCTTTTGGAAGGTTAAGAGAAGAGATAATATACAAGAATATGTCTGTTCAAACAGAAATATAAGTAGGAGCCAACATGGATTTATGAGGGATAGGTCATGTCAAACAAATCTAATTAGTTTCTATGAGGAGGTTAGTAGGAACTTGGATCAAAGCAACTCGGTGCATGTACTCTTTTTAGATTTTGCAAAGGCTTTTGATACAGTGCCACATTTGAGACTATTGTGCAAACTAAGAGATACCGGAATTGCAGTAAATATATGCACAGAGAGCTGGCTAAAAAACAGGAAGGAAAGAGTTAATGGAACATACTCATATTGGACTAATGTGGTAAGTGGGGTTCCTCATGGCTTAGTATTAGATTCTCTCCTTTTTAACATATTTATTAACTTCTTAGAAGTAGAATTGGAAAGTATTGTCTCGATTTTTGCTGATGACACAAAGTTGTGCAAGGTAATTAAATCCGAAAATGATGTACTTTCCCTCCAAAGGGATTTGCATAAATTAGAGAAATGTGCAATTAAATGGGAGATGAGATTTAATATGAATAAATGTAAGGTTATGCATCTGGGAAGGAAAAATAACCATGCAATTTATAAAGTTAATGAAGCAAATCTTGGGGTATCAGATATTGAAAGGGATTTGGAAGTTCTTGTGGACAACCACCTAGGTATCAGTGCTCAATGCCAAGCAGCAGCTGCAAAGGCAAATAAACTATTTGCATGTATTAAGAAGGATATAGAAGCAAGGGGAGCAAATATAATTCTACCACTATACAAATCCCAAATTCACCCTCATTTGGAATATGTAACACAGTTTTTGGCACCACTTCATAAACAGGATATTTTAGAACTGAAAAAAGTACAGAGAAGGACAAGAAAACTAATAAGCGGAATGGAGGGGCTAAGTTATAAAGAAAGACTAACCAAATTAAACATATTTTCTCTAGAAAAAAGGTGTCATAGAGGGGATATGATTACCTTATATAAATACATCCAGGGTTAGTATAAAGATTGTCAAGTGAGCTTTTTGTGCCAAGAGGTTTTCAACTGACAAGAGGACATCCCTTGAGGTTAGAAGTAAAAAGATTCCACCTTAAAGAAAAAAAAGGGTTCTTCACAGTTAGGGTAGTTAATCTGTGGGATTCTCTGTGGTGGTGACAGTGGATTCAATAGATAACTTTAAAATCGTTTTGTATATATTTTTAAATAAAAAGTACATTCAGGGTTATCCTGGTTAATTAGAGAGGAAGTATTGATCCAGGGAGAAATCTGATCGCCGGTATCTGGGGTCAGGAAGGAATTTGTTTTCCCTTTTGAGACAATTGGCAAAGTTTCACTTGGTTTTTTTTCTGTTTGCCTTCCCTTGGATCAATTAACAACTAATCCACATATTGCAGATCAGAGGAGATCTTAAAAGGTTGTACCTGATGGGCAAAATGTTTTTTGTGACCTCAATTACAATTACTATGAAAAGATTAGTTGTTTGTCTAAAAGGTATCACCTACCACAACCATCTTGTTTAGCTCCATGACCAATATGTTCTGTTATAAAATAAATTAAAAACATAAGACTTGAATCCAAAATCACTTTTCAAAGTAGATTTTAGTAATTAGATGACTAACCATTAGGAAAAAAGACTTACTATTTTTTTCAGTAGTAACTCAATTAAATATGTTGTCATATCTATGGTTCTGTATGTTATCTGTAAAATATGGCATAAAAATTTAGTTTTATAACACCTTTTTTCAAATCACAGGACATTTTTTAGAAGGATATCTATAAGGGGTCTGTTAATTAACATCATCCCATAATTTCTATTGTATTGTATTTATCCTATGGTTTTATATCTTAGAAATGATGTAGATATACACTGACCTTTCATTTCCATTGGTGGTGGGGGTTTTTTCTAGTTCAATCCTTGTGTTAAGCAGCATAGACTGGTCAATAAATGTAGCTTCATATTCATGGTGCAAGAAGAGTTGAGCAGTTCGTTCTATTCGCTCTGTATTCATTGTCCAAATGTAGCTGGTAGACAATACAAATCCAACCAACCAGCAGAGTCCTGAAGCTCCAATTATGATAAGAACAGATATGCCACCAGCATCACAGATTAAAGTATGTACGTTATGACTTATTTCCAAATGCAGTCTATGAATTATTGAGGTACTATTGATTTCAGAAGAACATTGTGCATCTACATTGTAATTGATTCCAAATACAATCATTATTGCTACAAACACAGCTAAAGTGTTGCTGATCAAGGGAACAACAAAACCTCGACGTACACAATGCATTTTACAGGCAAAAACTCCAAACCAACGACACAAAAGAGAGGATGCAGCTTGGATACCAAAGAGGCATAGAAGCAGATATGAATCATCATCAATCTCAATTTTCATTTGAGACCAATTTTTCCCACTTAATGGAATTGAACTTCCTACAACCACTGCTGTCACAAGAAGTTTTACAGTGCTGCTGTAGATATAAAGGACATTTCTGGAGTTTTTCATTTCTTGTTTTATCTTGTTCAAAATTCTATTTTCGAAGTATGAAGAAAATTTTTCCCACCAGTTCATTGAAATTAGAATTGTTGAAATCAATGCAAAAGTGATACAGATGTATAAGCTACTTTTTTTATGAAGTAGTAGGTTTCCAACAAATAAGAATGTGTAACCTAAGAAAAAACACAGTACAGAAATCATCGGTAAGGTCATAAACCAGGATCTTTTTCTAACCTGGTAAAGGACTTGTAGAATTGAAGGGATGAAAAAAATACTATTGTGGATTATGGCATTGCTCAATACGTTGAAACGTGGCATAATTATCAGAGTGAGGACAGAGGTCCCAAGTGCAACCAGGCCATCAATAAAGCAAACCTGTGTGGAAATATGAATTAAATTAGTATTGCTAATGATTTGCAAGGAACCTTTATATTCACAGTGGCAACAAACAAAATCTAAATGGAAACGTTCATTGTAATTGCCCAGATTTCATACATTTGAGTTAATTGTGAGCAGTATAAATAACTTTCTTGTAATGAAAAGGATAATCTTTTTTGTGAAAATTACTTTTAATATAAGTACTTTCGCCACAATGTTTAGGTGGTGGTTCCTCCCATCTGTTTCAAACTGTTGTAGTACAGTACCGGCAGCTGCCCATTTACAGGACAACTTTAGTGGCAGGGATTAGGGAAATTAGCTAAATACTCTGATAAAATTTGAATTTGTAAATGTAAGCTTTCTCAGGAAAAAATCTACTTTTTTCATTATAATAAATTGCAAAACTGTTAACACTTATTGTACAAGTTATGAGAGCTGTACAGTTATAGTGGATCATTTTTTTTTTTACTTATCACATATTATAATTGTTAAACTGCGAGTCATCATCACACTTTGCAAACTCGCAGAGCTCGCTCGCAAGAACTGCCAAGAACTTATTGGTCGGGTGGAAGCTGGGGTTTTGCTTAGCAACAAAGTGTATCAAGAACGAGGATCGAAGTTAGGATAATCAACGCAGAAGCTTATATTGCTTGTTTGCCGCCCATAGTTTATTGGGGGAAGTTTTTTTTTTTAGTAGATAAAACTGAGTAGTATAGTTGTCTACTATCAGGAAGTTCCTCACACTAGGGATCTTTAGTGGGTTCAGGGATCTCCACTCCCTAGGCACGAAGGTGCAAGATGGTTAGTTATGTGAGGAGGAGGGGGGAGGGTGGGGGGAGCAGGGCCCAAAATGGTTTAGTTTTTCAAGTTCTGTTGTTAATGTGTTTTTGCTGTATTTCTCTTGCTCAGGCTGGTAAAGAAACGGATGCACTGGCAACTCGCCGGCTCTCACGGACCTCTCCCGCGGAATCCAAATCCTCTGTCTCCACAAATGGTGAGTCGCTACTGACAATAGTAACACACGACTATAATACCTATGGCTGAGTCAGAATACGTCTGCATCACACATAACGTTAGATGCTTTAACACCCCCTCCAAAAGAAGCAAAGCGTTCCAATCTTACAAAGCCCATAACCCGGCGGTAATATTTATCCAAGAAACACACTTTAAACGCCGCCAGGCCCCGTCCTTTATGGACAAAAACTTCCCCATATTTCACACTACATGTAGTAACTCTAAGAAGGAAGGGGCAGCGATTCTGTTACACAAAAATTTCCCGTTCATACTAGACAAAAAAATAGTAGATAAGCAGGGATATTACCTGTTTCTGCCAGGGACCGTCCTAGACCTCCCGGTTACCTTAGCCACCATATATGCCCCTACTAACTCTCCACACAATCATTTAATCAGAGCGCTGAGACACCTAGCGAAAGTGAGGGAGGGTAAGATCATCCTGGGGGGAGACTTCAATCTGACGTTAGACGTGAAGAACTATAGAACGGGTAAAGACCTAGGAGGCAAATTCTCAAAAAAATTGAAAATAATTCAATTACTGTTAGGGGAACTAGGAGTAGTGGATCTGTGGAGGGAATGTTACCTAGGGACTAGAGAATTCACCTTCTACTCATACCCCCACAAAGTATACTCCAGAATAGATTACATACTAAACGATTCAGTACTGTTAAAGGAGGCTAGGGGGGTGAAAATAGTACCCTGTGCTTGGTCTGACCATAGCCTGGTTAAGGCGTCCATAAATCTAGGCCCCACAACTAAACCTCCATACAAGTGGAGACTGAACGAAAGAGTATTGACGATTCCGTCAGTTAAGGACAGAATAACCCAAGAATTAGATGAAACACCGGAGATGGGGTCTGGGTGGCTCAAAAGGCATACGTCAGGGGAATGTGTATAAAGGAAGCGGCCAAGTTTAGGAAAGAACAGAAAGCTCGAGAACAGAAATTTACGGAAGAGCTAGGCATCCTAGAAAAGGGTAACCAACAAAAACCTAACAAGCAGACTAGGGAAATTGAAAGAGTGAGAGTAGAATTGGATAAGATTTACTCGGAAAGGGCAGAAAAATTGCTTATGAGAACCCATCATAAATTCTTCCTCCAAGCAAAAAAACCTGATAGGATGCTGGCGAGAAAGTTAAGATCAAAACATATGCAATCAAGAATTCATTGTATAAAAGTAGGGGGCAGTGTAAGAACGGCTAATCCCACTAGGATACAGGAAATGTTTTTCCACTTTTATCAGAACCTCTACTCGGCGTCCGGTAAGGAAACAGAAGGTAGCATAAGATCATGGCTAGACAGGTACGATTTACCAAGACTGGAGAAAACTGAGGTAGAAGCGCTAAACACCAAAATTTCACTCGAAGAAGTTAGGAAAGGAATACAAGCATTGAAGAGTGGTAAAGCCCCAGGTCCAGATGGATGTATTATAAGATCTTCAAGGATCAGTTGGCACCCAGATTAGCCAAGTTGTATAACCATATCTTAGAGGGGCAGTCAATTCCCCCAGAGATGAATCTGGCTGAAATAACTATTTTTCCTAAGGAAGGGAAGAACAACACAGAGGTTAAGAACTACAGGCCCATTTCATTGCTGAACGGGGATATTAAACTCTTGGCTAAGATTATGGCGGACAGAGTCTCAAAATTTCTTCCACGTATTATCCACAAAGACCAGGTAGGGTTTGTCCCCCATAGACAAGCTCGAGATAACATTAGAAAAGTAATTAATTTAATCCACCATGCCAATAATAACAAGATCCCGGCATGCCTATTGGCGTTAGACATTGAGAAGGCCTTTGATTCTTTGGAGTGGCCATACCTTGGGGAGGTCTTAAAGAAATTTGGTTTTACAGGAGGATTCCTAAACTTAATTAATACATATTATAGAAACCCAGAAGCGCATTTGAAGCTCCCGGGCACACTGAATCAGGCCATCAAAATTGGAAGGGGTACAAGACAGGGGTGCCCCCTGTCCCCCTTACTCTTTGCCATCGCAATAGAACCATTAGCACAGGCAATTAGGATGAACTCAGGGATCAAGGGTCTGGTAATAGGGCAACAACACTTTAAACTTAACCTGTTTGCAGACGATATGTTGTGCACAATAACAGAACCTGAACATTCCATTACTACCTTGATGGACACCCTCTCAGAGTTTGGTCGCAAATTAGGGCTCCTCATTAACTTTGGGAAAACAGAAGCATTGGCTATAAATCTGGATTCTCACACAAAATAATTAATATCAGACAAGTTCAAATTCCAATGGGCCAAGGACTACATTCAGTATCTAGGGATAAAAATCACGCCGCATACAAATTCCTTATATAGGTCTAACTACCCCCCGCTTTATAAAAGACTTAGTGAAGATATGCATAAATGGTATAGCTACCCTATTTCATGGCTGGGAAGGATTAACTCCTTTAAGATGACAATTCTACCGAAGCTGTTGTATCTGTTTAGGACCCTGTCAATCCCCGTCAATCAGGTAGACTTGAAAGGGTTTCAAAGGAAAGTATCTCAATTTACATGGAAGGGCAAACCCCCCAGAATCAAAAAGGAGATAATGTACAAACACAAGGATAGGGGTGGACTATCATTTCCAGACCTGAAGAAATACTATAGAGCAGCGCAATTATCGTTTATTCCCTTAATTCATTCAGGGGTTCACCAACCGCTATGGAAAACGCTAGAAGACCAGTGGCTAAACCCTTACACCTGGGACACCCTGGTCTGGTTGGATGGGGTGCCGGAGGGTGCGGGAAAGATTAAACACCCGGTTATTGCCAATATGTTACAAGGATGGAAATGGGCCCTGAAACACACAAACCTTTTTAGACACCCATCCCCGATGCTCTCGGTATTTGGGCACCCACAGTCTCCAACAGGGATCAGCTCAGAGGCAAAATGGTGGTGGAAATCTAGGGGGCTAGATAGGCTAGGAGCTTGGCTAGGAACGGACATTCCAATAACATACGAATACTTGAGAGATCATCATAATATCCCTATTGATCAACATTTTAATTTCTGCAAAATCAGACATTTGGTTAATACTATAGGTAGAATGCAAGGTTCCCCTAAAAAAACATGGCTTTCGGGAATATGTCAAAAAGTTCCCCTGACTAAAGGTATCATAGGGGGTATATACGAAATTTATAATACACCTACAGAAGGGGTAAGGGATAAATACATAGAGGAATGGGAGAGGGACATAGGAGAACACTGGGAAACAGAGAAATGGGAGAAAGTTTGGAAAAATATTTATAAAGGTTCACTAAACCACACACTTCTAGAAACTGCCATTAAGGTCCTCCACAGAACTTACCTAACCCCTGTAAGAATGGCGAAGTGGAACAAATCAGGGGGGATATATTGTACAAGGGGTTGTCAGACTCCTGGCTCTTTCATACACATGTGGTGGGAATGCCCTAAGGTAGCACAAATATGGACAGCTGTGACAGATCTTGCGGTTGACATTCTCAAAACCCCAGGAGGGGGCTCGTTAGATTCATGTTTATTGGGAATCCCAGACCCACGGCTATCCCCAACACAAAATAGGCTACTACAATTCATGTACATGGCTACCAAGTCACATATCGCTAAACATTAGAAAACGGATACACTTGAGCTTCAGGCTATAAAAAACAAAATAAACTATCTAGCAGTAAACGAGCACCTGACACATATTTTAGCAGATTCGGTCCAGAAATACAGAGACATATGGGAGCCATGGTTAGCATATGTGGGCTAGCAAGGGGGGAACACAGGTGGGTAAGGCGACAGAGAGAAGGAAAACAAAAGGGAAAAAAAAGAAAGGGAAAAACTAGGAGGAGGAGGAAACGTGAGAGGCGCTGGAGAGACCGGCGAGGAGCCATGAAGTTCAGAAAGGTAAAACGAATAGAAATTATAATACTTTTTTTTTTATATTGTATGAGAAAATACAGGTGACACTACAGTTTTGAATTTTGTTCAAGTTTAGGTGTGTAAGAATGAATAAAAAATATGGGGGATTGATATGTTGAATTAGGTTTTTGGGATCAAGAATAGATACCTTGTACCTAGGAAGGTCATTTTTCAAGGGTAGTAATAAGGGAAGGGCTATAGGCTTGGAAAACCAGGCTTAAACCCGAGTATGAGTATAAATAAAGACAAAAATCCATATTGGAGATTGTTTTTCTGTTTTTTGTTTTATTTTAGGATTTCACATATGGTTAGTTTAGTTGGCGTGGGTAGGATTTATTTAAGTTAAATGCTATATGGAAAGTCGCAGGTAGGGTAAATACAAAGAACACTAGAAAAGGCATTTGGGGATTAAGGTTCATATTGCTAAATGTAATAGGCCCCATTAAGCCTAGCCTGCGAGCTATGGATTACTGAGTCGATATATGAAAAGTTACAGAGAAAAAAAAAAAGTTATACTCAATTATGGTTAGTGTTGTATTACCAGAAAACGGAAAAGGAGGAGGGAGAGGTCACGTTGATTGCTGAGTCAGGTTACATATGTTTATAAAAATGGTTGTAGAAGGTTAATTCCTGACCTGTGAGTCATGGCTTACTGATATATTGTTGTTTAATGTTTGAAGTGACCAATAAAAACTATTGATGAAAAAAAGAAAAACCAAACCCTGCGGGATAAAGAAATCGGGACCTAGAAAAAAAAAATCGGAGCCGCGAAACTTAGAAAAAAAAAATATTACGAGGTCGCAAAAATACCAAAGGAAATCGGGACTTAGGAAAAAAAAAATACAAGTTTGCAAAAATACGAAGTTAACGGCTGAAACGTGTACATCCAAAAACAACAAAAATGCAGCAAAAATAACAGTAAAACATTAAACAAAAAAACACACAGAGCACGGGGGGATAGCCAGGACGTCTGAGTGAGGTTGCACACAAATTTAATTCACATGTAAGCATTTTCAACACTAAAAAATCTGCTAAGCGAGATAAAAAATGGCGGCCCCAAAAAATGAAAACGAGACTACACAACCCTTAACCACGCAAAACAACGACAAGCACATAAGACTTATACCCAGGAACGTATGAGGTACAAAATACACTATTAGAAAGGACGGAAAATGCTCGAGAGCCGCGTAGCCCATAGACAATCGCTGCCATTTTACAACACTAACTTGCAACTAATAACATTACCATTCTAAAATGGCGATTTACACAACTAAACAAACGTTTTGGCCTTGCGCACGCAGCCTATTTATACTGCACACTTGACACATTGCTGACACTGTTTGTAAGCTGCAGGAAAATCAAAACAGATTGTAAGCTCTTCAGGATATTGATTGCTGGATATATTAATTACAAATAGGTAAAGTATATTAATTTATTATTTTATTAATTAATTTATTATCATAAAAAAAAAAAAATATATATATATATATATATATATATATATATATAAAGAAAAAATAGGCGGGGGAGACAATCACAATGAGCTCCAAAGGCACTCATTGTGAGTCCCGCGATGAGCGCCGAAGGCACTCAGAGCGAGGCTAGCAATGAGCTCTAAAGGTACTCAGAGGTCGAAAAGCCTTACTTTGTGCGGCAAACAGCATTACCTGCCTTAAAATGTTATTGCCGTCATTTTGGCGGGCAAGTCGCTATTATAATATATAAATTATTATAAAAAATGTGTATTAAAGGAAGATGTGTTTTCTGGTGTGCATGCTTGGTCTGGAAAATGAGTGAACTAAGGTCTACTAATTCCAGCTGTTATCATGCAGCTCAAGCGTCCTCTCATCTTGGAATATGTTTAGAAAGTAGTTTGACTTTTCCACAGTTAGAAATACCCTCAATATCTCTGTACAGGTTATAAATGGGTGAAAACATATTACAATTATGGAGACTGAAACTATGGATTGAAATGTAAGACAGTAGCAGTTCATTATATTTATAAACTAGCGAATTTCCCGTCAAAAAATGACCGTCATAAAATGGTAAGGCAGATAATGCTGTTTGCCACACAATGTAAAGCTTTTGGTCCTCTGAGTACCTTCGGTGCTCATTGCGAGCCTCTCCCCTCATGTACTGTTGCTCCTCTGAGTACCCTCGGCGCTCATTGTGAGCCCAGCGCTGAGCGCTTTTTGGCACTCATTGCATGGCTCGCAATAACCCTCTTTCAGGCGTTCATTGTAAGCCTCTCCGCTGCTATTTTTATTTTTTATGTATATATTGTTTTAATAATAATGAAATAATTAAGTAATAAATTAACATACTTTACCTATTTCTAAGTAATATATCCGGCAATTAATATGCTGAAGAGCTAACAATCTCTTTTGATTTTCCTGCAGCATTCAATGTACATTTGACTGTTGCTGACCTGAGAAAAAAGTGTCAGCAATTTTTCAAGTGCGCAGTATAAATAGGCTGCCTGCGCAAGACCAAACTGTTTGTTTAGTTGTGTAAATTTTAGAAAGGTAATGTTATTCTTTGCAAATTAGTGTTGTAAAATAGAGGCGATTCTTTATGTGTTATGTGGGCCTCGTTTTCGTTTTTTTTCGGCCGCCATTTTTTTGTCGATTTTCGAGTGCCAAAGGCGGTTTTCGAGTGCCAAAACTCTGCAAATTCTGTGTAAATGTGTGTGCAACCTCAATCCTAGACGTCCTGGCTGTCCCCCCTGTGCTGTGTGTGATGCTTTTTTTAATGTTTTTTTTACATTTTCTTTGTGATTTTGTTGTTTTTGGAAGTGCGCGTTTTGTTCAATAACTTTGTATTTTTTAGACCCCTGATTTTTTTTTTCGAAGTCCCACGGCTCATATTTTTTATTCTCAGTCATGCTTTGCATTGATCTTGGACATTATTGGAAAAAAAATATCAGTACATATTCACAGATCACTTTGTACATGTATGAACTATCCTTGGGTAAAATGAACATACTTAGAGGGTCACTTGATGTAAAACAAGTTATGGCCAATTGTAACATATGTTGAGTCTAGGATAATAAAATTAGTATTATCCATTTATGAAATATTGCATTTTTTGAAATTTCACTCTCCTTGCTCTAAGCATTTGCCAGATTGGCTTCCCTACCTGCTGCCATTACTCATTATATGTCACTGGCATGCTGACCTTCGCCGCTGCAGAACAGCGTGCCGTCATCAGGGCGCCAAGAACTGCACCCTGATGACGCTCTGCGCTCCAGCCTGCATCCCATCTGCCACAGAGGCTCCCATCTCATATTTACTGGACCTTCTTGGCAAGGAAAAGATCTGACAGTGTCTCATATGGGTCAGGCATTGTGTGCATGTGTCATTAGGAGCATGTGGCATTGCATGTTTTATGTATGTAGTGATAAACATGCAATGCAACATGCTCCTAGTGACACATGCACACAATGGCAGTGACTTTACATACAATATGCTCCTAGTGACACATGCCAGTCCCACATGGCACACTGTCAGATCCTTACCTTAGCCTTGGCAGCCTACAGCAAGCAAGTCCAATAAATATGAGATGGGGCACATGGGATGCAGGCTGGAGTGCAGAGCGCCATCCTATGATAGGAGGGCAGCAAGCTGTGAAACTCCATATTGCAGTCCTCATGCAGTATTCAGTGTCATGTAACTGTATGAATCAATAGAGAGCCAACTTGCAGTTCTGAGTGCAACATGGAGATCCACAGCTTGTTACCTGACTCCTAACACTGTGACATGCTATGAGGGTTGCATCCTGTGCATGTGATGGGAAAGAGATGCCCACATAGAATTAAGAAGAGGGAAAAGTAAAATAATACATTTACTAGGTTTGTTTAATCTAGCTATTAGGACTTTCATTTTAAAGGTTTGTGAATTGTTTTACTGCTATAGTGTCTCTTTTAGATCACATATTTTCCATGCTTTTAATGCCATATAAATAACTTCTATAAGTGCTTTTCAGATATATTTCCCTAGTCCTTATTCAATCTATTACAATCTTACCACAGGTAATATCTTCCAAGATGGATGTTTGCTCTGACCAAATAACACTTTCCATATGCTCTTTAAAAGTGTTAGCACACAAGGTATCACTAACACAATGCCGAGGATGATATTTCCAAATTGTTTGTTTGAAATGTAAGCTGAATCTTCGCTTGTCAATATTATGAGAAGCAACAATGATATCTAAAAAAGAATACCCAAAATGGTGACTTTGTAAATTATAAACAACAATATACATGTAAATAATATCATGGTAGTGACATATGCACTAAATGCATGATTTTATATGTTTTAAGTATATGGCATCATAAAATCAAAATTGGCCCTTATTAAATCACATACATTACTTGATAATAACTAAAGTACAGACTTTTATAAATGTCATTAATTGTTATAAACTATTGCTTATGAAGTTCATAAATTGTCACACTTATTACGATTGAAGAATTTCATCTCATCTGGACATGTAAAAACGACTGCAGTGGTATCAGAATTAGTTACTGAGAAGCAAGAAATAAAAGTTAACTCCTAAAATTAGTTAAAACAGATAAACATATCACCTTTTGAAAATAATCTATTGTAATAAAATGTTATGTATCAAATGATATAATAAAACATGAAGTTTATTTTTCAATTGTAATGTAAACTATAATATACCTCTTTGCAAAACCCTAAAGGGATGTTATGTGCTCCTCAGCTAGGCCCTCATTCAATTGTGAATAAAAAAGATATGCTTTGTGCTTATTTAGAGCCCTATTCAATTGGCCAAATCACAATTGAATGAGGGCCCTAGAGACTATGTCCCTCATTCAATTGCAATTTGCCCAATTGAATGGAGGTCTAAATAAGCACATAACATATTTTAAACATCTATCCAAAAGCAAGGTTTTCACTAACTAAAAACCTATTTGAAAAAAATATGTTACCGTATATACTCGAGTATAAGCCGACCCAAGTATAAGCCGAGGCACCCATTTTACCACAAAATACTGGGTAAAATGAGTGACTCGAGTATAAGCCGGGGGTGGGAAATGTGCTGCCCCCTGTGTCCCCCTCTCTCTCCGTGTCTCTTCTCCCTCCTCATCCTCAACCTCCCTCCTCAACCTCAACCTCCCTCCTCATCCTCAACCTCCCTCCTCAACCTCCCTCCTCATCCTCAACCTCCCTCCTCATCCTCAACCTCCCTCCTCAACCTCCCTCCTCATCCTCAACCCCCTCCTCAACCTCCCTCCTCATCCTTCCTCCTCAACCCCCCCCATCCTCAACCCCCAATCCTCAACCCCCCATCCTCAACCCCCCATCCTCAACCCCCCTCCTCATCCTCAACCCCTCCTCCTCATCCTCAACCTCCCTCCTCATCCTCAATCTCCCTCCTCAACCCCCCATCCTCAACCTCTTCCTCAACCTCCCTCCTCAACCCCCCCCATCCTCAACCCCCTCCTCAAGCCCCCCATCCTCATCCTCCCTCCTCAACCTCCCCATCCTCATCCTCCCTCCTCAACCTCAACCCTCCTCTACCTCAACCCCCCTAAACCCCCTCCTCAACCTTCCTCCTAAACCCCCCCATCCTCAACCCCCTCCTCAACCCCCCATCCTAATCCTCAACCCCCCATCCTCAACCTCCCTCCTCAACCTCAACTCCCCATCCTCAACCCCCCTCCTCAACCTCAACCCCCCTCCTCACCCCCTCCTCCTCATCCTCAACCTCCCTCCGCATCCCCAACCTCCCTCCTCAACCCCCCCATCCTCAACCCCTTCCTCAACCTCCCTCCTCAACTCCCCCATCCTCAACCCCCTCCTCAGCCTTCCTCCTCAACCCCCTCCTCAAACTCCCTCCTCAACCTCAACCCCCCTCAACCCCCCTCCTCAACCTCAACCCCAACCCACCTCCTCAACCTCAACCCCCCTCAACCCCAACCCCCCTCCTCAACCTCAACCCCAACCCACCATCTCAACCCCCCTCAACCTCCCCCTCAAACCCTCTCAACCCCAACCCCCCTCCTCAACCCCCCTCCTCAACCTAAACCCCCCTCAACCCCCCTCCTCCACCTAAACCCCCCTAAATACCTCCCACCTCTCCCCTCACTTACCTGCTTGTGCTCCGGCCTCGGCTCCTTGACCCGGCGCGCATGTGCCGGCACCCGGGTCAAGGAGCGGAGGCTGGAGCACAAGCAGGTAAGTGAGGGGAGAGGGGGGAGGTATTTAGGGGGGTTTAGGTGGAGGAGGGGGGTTGAGGGGGGTTTAGGTTGAGGAGGGGGGAGGGAAAGAGACACACGGGGGGTAGAGAGACACACGGGGGGTAGAGAGACACACGGGGGGTAGAGACACGCAGGGGGGTTAGAGACACGCGGGGGGGGGGGTTAGAGACACACGGGGGGGGGGGTTAGAGACACACGGTGGGAGAGTGACTTGAGTATTAGCCGAGGGGGCCCTTTTTTGCCTTAAAAAAAGGGCTGAAAAACTTGGCTTATACTCGAGTATGTGCTTATTCAGAGCACTATTCAATTGGCCAAATCGCAATTGAATGAGGGCCTAGAAAAGCATGTGGATTTTTCCCCCCTTTTTAATATGACTTCTAAATTAATTGCATTGAACATTTGGAGTTAGTGGTTTTTGGTGGGCCCTAACTTGCTCCTGAATTGCAGCTGAATTGTCAGAATACAAACGGAGCTGCCCCAGTCAGTGATATTGAATAGATTCAGATGTGGAAGTTAAGGAAGGAACTAGTAAATTTCCAATATTAGCTATACATTAGATATAATAATCTGTTTTGCAGATAGCAAACAATGAAATGGTGGCGAATTGTTTGGCACTTGTGGATTCAAGTGTTATAACACACCTTTTTTTATTAATATGAATTCCTCTAAAAAAAGGAAAAAAATATTTATGTAAAGAAATAAAAGAGGAAGAAAGGAATACAATTCATAAACTACTTAAAATGTAGAAACACATGCATTTGAAAATAAACCAAATAATTTCTAGGAAAAACTAAATTGACTTGCACGGTTTGCTAATTTGTTTTCCTGTTTTTTTTTCTTTCCTGTTTTATTGTTTTACAGATTTGTATCTTCCCTTTAATTTACCCTGTTCCACCTAATTCCTAAGCCATTGGCTTTACTGCTACCAATGTTCATGTTACATTTTCATCATAGTCCAACGGGGTTCAACATCCAAGCCCCTAGGACGTTTGAATCCAACCTCCGGGCTCGGAGGTTGAAGCCAGTAGGATTTCATGACAGAAATTTAACATGCAAAAAAGTGGTTATTTGTGCCAATTTGCGAGTTTGAGAATGTTCTGCTATTAATTCTAAGACCTGACATCACTTTCTCTTTTAATAAAAGTACAAAATGGCTTTTTTATTGGCTTATGTAATGCTAAGTTTTTAAAGTAAGACCTACAGCCTTGAATGAATACCAACCCCCCCTTAACTCGTTATTTGCGGCCTCAACATCGTGAGCCGTGGTTCAAGCTCGCAAACTTGAGCACTGTAAATGCAAATATAAAATCAAGACAGCACTGTAAGTGATGGGGTACACAATGGGTGACATGAGGATTAAAGGCACAACATTCTCAAGCTGGCACATCGCCACAATACAATACTTGATTTCACGTTTAATTTATGTCCAAAGTCCGACGGGCTTGAATAACCACCAAGCCCGTAACTCATTATTGTGAATGTGAAGTAAAAAAATTGTAATAACTATTAGTATTACCTAGGCAGTTTCACTTTACTAAAATTAGAATTTGAATGGAAGAACTTACCTTGCTAAAAAAGGCAAATGCAAATACTAAGATTCCAACACACACACAGGCCAGTTTACTAAAAATGATAAAACAGGGTTTTGTCTTCTCCTCTTCATGATAATCAGGTAAAACCAGAAATGGATCCCAGTTTAGATTAGATCTATGTCAGCAATACATAATAGGACAGAGTAAAATAATTCAATATATTGGCTTCATCGTAAAATGAAAAATGGAGTACATAAAACAATCATTTCTGAAAAAGTGTCAAAAGCATAGTCACAAATGCCATGAACCAAGAATAAATGCCTGTATTTTGGACCCCCACCCCACAGCAAGATGAATAATCTCTAGTCCCTAATACAATAGCAAAATTAAAATGATATGGGCTACTATTGAATATATAAACTATGGAAAATGTCAGAAATCATCACAATTGGTACATAAGTTAGCAATAGATACATCTAGGAAACAGTACCCCCTTAAACCCACACTTTTCAAACTACACAAATGACTTAATTAGTCTTTCTATTTAATGAGAACCTGCAAATGATTCAGGGGCACCTGAACATCAAGACTAAGTCATATTTACCTACAAATATATGTGTTTGTTTTTGTTTCTGTCTAGGGGCCTCATTCAGTTGCAATTTGGCCAATTGAATAGGGCTCTTTATAAGCACAGAGCATATTTTTTACAAAAAAAACTTATATCCAAAAGCAAGGACTTCACTAACTAAAAACTTCTGTCAAAACAATATACTATGGGCCTCATTCAATTGCGATGTGGCCAATTGAATAGGCCTCTATATAAGCACAGAGCATATTTTCTTTACATACGTTTTTACTTAGTAAACTTCTATCAGAAAGAAAGGTCTTCACTAACAAACAACTTCTGTAAAAAAATATGCTCTGTGCTTATATAGAGCCCTATTCAATTGGCCAAATCGCAATTGAATGAGGCCCTAGGTATCTAAGTATATACCTCAGTTTTTCTATGTTTCCAATTGCTTATCAAAGCCGCTGCACTTAATGAATAAAACATGAAATTGCTACCTTGGACTGTGATTTTGTATAACAACATCACACACTTGTATTAAAGACATTTGATATTTGTACATGTTTTATATATGATTGAAATATAATTAATTTTACCTCTTTAGTCGCTCATTCCTCTCTCTGCCCTGGTCCATGGTCTTTAGAAAAGTATATCCTCAGTGGTAGATCAGAGAATTTAAGTACATTATATATATAATGTAGCAGGAGGAAGTTCCTGTTTTTATAGCATATGTATAGTCAAAGTACAGTTTATACAGCTCATAAGGAAGACCACACGGAAAAAGTAAAACAGGGACATTTTTATTTTGTTGTAAAATTTTATTTATATGTAATGTGGAAGGAGGAAGTTCCTACTGAAATGCATGTGTTACTTTTTATAACAAATATATATAGTCAAAATATAGTTTATATAGCTCATAAGGAAGACCATACGGGAAAATGAACAAATCCTATATTTTATTTTGCTGTGAAAATGAAGGTTAACAATTGTATATGAGCAGCAAAATGTTACTTGTTTAACTAAAAATAAAATAGTGTAACGATACATAACTGTAATAATTTTCATCGTTGAATTTATCGTGTGTACTTCGTGAATGCTGGGGTAGTCAATTACTTTTCACAAAATTCCCCAATATTCAAATGCATTTGTAAAAATTAAGTCGAAGTTCAGAATTCAGATATTTTAACATAATGTCATTAAAACTATAGAGCAAATAAAGAATTTACTTTAAATTAGTTTATTTAAAGATTTGGAAAATCTAAATGAGATAAACAATAAATTGAATGAATTTGGTGAGAGAGGACAAGGGGCCAGAGGGCCTGTCTTTTCACAACCCCCGATGTAAAGAATAAGCTTACTGTCTATTGAAGAATATTTTCAAAGCCTCAATATCTTTTTATTGGATTTGAAAGCTATAGTCAATACATTAATGTAAACATGCTTCCTCCTATTTTGCTTTATACTCCAACTCCAATTTTCTACCTCTCCATCCAAGTCCTTTTCACAGCTAGGCATTCAAATTGTAAATATATAAACAATTATTCAGAGATTATTCTAGTAACGTAACTGAATTCTTCAGTATTTATTATCTACCCAGAGAAACCATGATGTATTTACATCCGTGATTTATTTATATAATCCATTATGTGCTTATTACAAATACATTCATGGTTCAGAAACCTGTGAGCAGCAGATAAACTGTTAGCTTTCAATATTTCTGATATAGTCCTTTAGAGTAAAGTGAATTTTAACGTTTGTTCTTGGGCAGCAATATACATAATTAAGCCATTTATGAATATATACTTGTAATGACTCTCCTTCCAGCCGCTGATAGCTTGTATAAATTTGGACACAGGATTCACAGAAGTGTCACCTTTTGGATGCACTGTAAGGATAAGTAGCCATTACACAAACAGTTCAGGAATTCAGAATAGTGCAAGGTTAACGACTTAAGGGGTAGTGCTCTCAATCTTAAACAATATATAGCATATTCATTTTACTTTATTCACTAGCACAATTCATAAAATGGCAATGTGTTTCCTTTACACAAGCAAAATATAAAATTTTGACTCAGCTCCTTGGGGGCGGCACACATGTGCTTTCCCCCAGGCTTCCTCCTGCCCCCTTGTTTCTCCCTTTCTCCCTAGTCTATCTCCCCTAGTCTCTCTCCCCCATCTTGTCTCTCTCCCCCTTGTTTCACTCCCCCTCTCTGCTGTGTCTTAACTCTGTGTACCGGAGGACCCATGAACCAAGCTCATGCACAGAGGTAAGAGACAGGGGAGAGTGGGAGAGAAACAAGAGAGAGAGAAACAAGGGGGAGGGGAAGGGGGGAAGAAAAACATGTGGGAGTAGGGGGAAAGAGAAACAAGGGGGAGAAAGAAACAAAGGGGGGAGAGAAACAAGGGGGAGGAGGGGGAGAGAAACAAGGGGGAGAGAAAAATAGGGAAGAGAGAAACAAGGGGGATGAGAGAAACAGGGGGAGGAAGGGGAGATAAACATGGGGGAGAGAAACAGGGGAGAGAGAAACAGGGGGGAGGGGGGAGAGAAACAATGGGGAGAGACACACGGGGGAGAAAAACAAGGGGTAGGAGGAGGAAGGTGTAACGGAGCTGGAACACGCAGTCCAATATCTCCGCTGGTATACGGTAAAATACCCAAGAGGCACTACAGTTTCACCATTCCCGACCTCCCATATTGGACGACACACAATTTGGGAGTCAAATGAATACTGACTTTATTTTGTTATGTGCAGAAATATTTATACACATCTCTTCCCACAGGCAATCCACATCCCCCATAGTTGGCCACACAATACACATAAAGAGAACAATAGGTGTGGTCACCCCCTCCCTGAGGCTCCTTGATACAATCAGACAATGATTAAATCAGCCGTCTCTGTTCTTATGTTTGAGAATGAATAAACGTTCTTATCTGTAACAGGATTATCTCTCCTGCCAAGGTCTGCACTAGCCTGGGGCCAATATTCTGCAGAGCATAAACCAACCTACATACAGTATATTACTAGGATCATATTTTAACCAAGAATTAAATAACCATAAACAGGGTAAAACAGTGATGGGTTCCGTTACACACCTCCCCCGTGACCATAAGCCGGCATACACGGTCTGATCCCAACGGATCGGCCTGGGGATGTCCGGACAAAAGTATTTCTTGGTCAATTCTCTAGGTTGACAGCCCATCAGCATTACTGAAATTCACATTTCCTCACATTTCACATATCCCCAGATAGCTGGGATCTGAGTGCACAAAACTACCGAAAAGCGCTCAGATCCTATTCACACAGTTCAATTGCCATGTAGCTAAAGTCTTTCCCATAGTCTTTCATTATATGAATGGGCTCCATGGCATAGCTATCTGGGGTATCACCGCTCCCACAGGGCAAGTACCGAATGACCCCCCCCCCCCTGTATGTAAAGGGCCAGAATGAGTGACATACACTCTGGTATGGCTGAATACTGTGTTTAAAGGGCAATATGTCCCAGGGCCATAGTCGCAGGGCAGGAGGCTGGCAAACAGTCCTCTCCAAGCCAAAGTGGCGAAGGGCACTTCGTCACACATCTCCCCTTTGGGGGGAAGTCTAACCAGGCACCTGGATATTTTGCTGTGGTGATGGGGCAACAGGCTGAGGGGACTTGAGGGGCAGAGGCCAGCGGCACTCTGCCCTGATGCCAGCTCTTCTGCTGATATAACTTGCAGGACATCCTGCTCTGTACAAGGGACCAAGGGAGGGCAGAGGCCGACTGCACTCTGCCCCACTGTCAGCTCTTCTGCTGGGGTACTTGGGACGTCTTCTGGCTCAGTAGCCAGGGAAAGGTGGGGGTCAGTGGGGGTTAACATTTCCTCTGTTAACCCTGGGGCCACATTAGGAGTTAGCTGGGGAGGGGAATTTGTACTTACCCCCTCCTCTGGTTGTCCCAGTGAGAGTAGTTGGGGATCTGGACAGGCTGTACAGCATTCCGGTAGGTCAGGCACAGAGACCCTGGTCCCATCTGCGCCGTCTGGGAGATTGGTGTCTCCCCTTGTTAGGGTAAACTGTCGCTGGGGGGAGAGGGCGACATCTTCAGCTCCCTGGGGTTCACACTGCCGCTGGGGGGGAAGGACGACCCCTTCGCCCCCCTGGGGTACACACTGCCGCTGGGGAGGAAGGATGGCACCTTCTGCTCCCTGGGGTACACACTGTCGCTGGGGAGGAAGGACGACACCTTCTGCTCCCTGGGGTACACACTGTCGCTGGGGAGGAAGGACGACACCTTCTGCTCCCTGGGGTTCACACTGCCGCTGGGGGGGAAGGACGACACCTTCTGCCCCCTGTGGTTCACACTGCCACTGGGGGGGAAGGACGACACCTTCTGCCCCCTGGGGTTCACACTGCCGCTGGGGGGGAGAATTAGTTGGAGTATTCCACGTGGAGCGGTTTCTGTTTCTGGGACAGTCTCTCTGCATGTGGCCCTGCTGGTAACACGTGTGGCACCCGATGTACCGTGGAGGGGTTTGGTAGTTCCCACCACCCGGACGCAGTGCTGGGGGGGGGGGGGGGTTAATGGTGGGAGGTGGGTTAGCAGCTCCCAAGATGGACCGCTCCCGTGCCCGCTGCTTTTCCATTATGTATTTGTGGACATCTGTCATTAACCATTCCAAGGTTTTTATGGGAAGCGTACCTGGGAAAAAGGCCAGTCTGCTTTGGAGTTCTCTTCCAAACTCAGTCTGTGGGGTAATAAGGGGTACTGTAACCATGAGTTCCTTTCTGTCTGCATCCCTGTAGTCCGCGGCCGCCTCCTCCTCCTCATGATGGAACGCTGTCTGAAAACTAGCCGGTTCCATCCTGCTGTAGCCAGGGGCGCTGTACGGATACTAGCGTTGCCCTCAATTTGTACTCCACGGAATGGTGTCTCCTGTAGCTGTCCTTCTGACCGTGGGAACAATTCCGCCACTTGCCACCAAATGTAACAGGGCTGGAACACGCAGTCCAATATCTCCGCTGGTAAACGGTAAAATACCCAAGAGGCACTACAGTTTCACCATTCCCGACCTCCCATATTGGACGACACACAATTTGGGAGTCAAATGAATACTGACTTTATTTTGTTATGTGCAGAAATATACACATCTCTTCCCACAGGCAATCCACATCCCCCATAGTTGGCCACACAATACACATAAAGAGAACAATAGGTGTGGTCACCCCTCCCTGAGGCTCCTTGATACAATCAGACAATGATTAAATCAGCCGTCTCTGTTCTTATGTTTGAGAATGAATCAACGTTCTTATCTGTAACAGGATTATCTCTCCTGCCAAGGTCTGCACTAGCCTGGGGCCAATATTCTGCACAGCATAAACCAACCTACATACAGTATATTACTAGGATCATATTTTAACCAAGAATTAAATAACCATAAACAGGGTAAAACAGTGATGGGTTCCGTTACAGAAAGGAATCAAGAGGGTTAGAAAAAAGGGAGAGGAAGGGGGAGAAAAACAAGGAAAGGAGGGGAGAGAGAAACAAGCGGGAGATAAACAAGGGGGAGGAGGGGGGAGAGAAACAAGGAAGAGGAGGGGGAGAGAAACAAAGGGGAAGAGAAACAAGGGAGAGGAGGGGGAGAGAAATAAAGGGGAGATAAACAGGGGGGAGAGAAAAAAGGGGGAGAGAAACAGGGGGAGAGAAACAGGGGGAGGAGGGGGAGAGAAATTAGGGGGAGGACAGGGGGCGAGAAACAAGGGGAGAGAAACAGGGGGAGAGAAACAAGAGGGAGGAGGGAGAGAGAAACAGGGGGGAGAGAAACAAGGGGGAGGAGGGGGAGAGAAAAAAGGGGGAGAGAAACAAGGAGAGAGAGAAGGGTGGGAGAGACAAGGGAGAAGGTGAGAGACAAGGGTGGGGGAGACAAGGGAGAAGGGGAGAGATATGGGTTGGGGGAGAGACAAGGGGAAAGGGGAGAAATAAGGATGAGGTAGAGACAGAAGGGAGAAGAGATAGGGAAAAACAGATGGAGGGAGAGGCAGAAGGGAGAGGTAGAGAAGGGAGAAGGCTGAGGAGGAGAAGGGAGTGGCAGAAGAGTGAAGGGAGGGAGGGAGAGATAAGGGGGAGAGAGAGAAGGGAAAGGCAAAGAGAGAAGGGGGAGAGGGAGAGAGAGCAAGTGAAGAAAGAGGCTGCACATTGGCGCTTACAAGCAAAGGCTGCACCTTGATCCTTTCAGGCACATACTACTCTTCATTTCCTGGATAGACAGTATATGGGCTGTCGTGAGTGAGTCGGGTGTCAAGCCAATTTTTGAAAACTAAGTGAAGCGCGTCAAGTACCGAAAACGACAAAAAACGGAGCTGACGTGTACAGAGGTACCACTGAATATATATACAGTATCTATCTATCTATCTATCTATCTATCTATCTATCTATCTATCTATCTATATATATATATATATATATATATATATATATATGTACACAGTACACCCCTCACATTTTTGCAAAATATAATTTTTTTTTATGTGACAACACCGAAGAAATGACACTCTGCTGCAATGTAAAGTAGTAAGTGCACAGCATGTATCAAAAGTGAGTACACCCCTAAGTGGATATGTCCAAATTGTGCCCAAAGTGTCAATATTTTGCCCACCATTATTTTCCAGCACTGCCTTAACCCTCATGGGCATGGAGTTCACCAGAGCTCACAGGTTGCCACTGGAGTCCTCTTCCACTCCTTCATGATGACATCACGGAGCTGGTGGACGTTAGAGACCTTGCACTCCCCCCATCTTCGTTTCAGGATGCCCCACAGATGCTCAATAGGGGTAAGGTCTGGAGACAAGCTTGGCTAGTCCATCACCTTTACCTTCAGCTTCTTTAGCAAGGCAGTGGTCGTCTTGGAGGTGTTTTTGGGGTCATGATCATGTTGGAATTCTGCCCTGCAGCCCAATCTCTGTAGGGAGGGGATCATGCTCTGCTTCAGTATGTCACAGTACATGTTGTCATTCATGGTTCCCTCAATAAACTGTAGCTCCCCAGTGTGGGCAGCACTCATGCAGGCCCAGACCCTGCAACCACCATGCTTCACTGTAAGCAAGACACACTTGTCTTTGTACTCCTCACCTGGTTGCCGCCACACACGCTTGACATCATCCGAACCGAATAAATGTATCTTCGTCTCGTTGGACCACGGGACATCTTTCCAGTAATCCATGTCCTTGTCCTTCACCAAAAGTTTTTGGGCTTTCTTGTTCATCATCTTCTGGGTCGACAGCCATGCAGACCAATTTGATGCAGTGTGCGTCGTATGGTCTGAGCACTGACAGGCTGACCCCCCACCCCTTCAACCTCTGCAGCAATGCTGGCAGCACTCATACGTCCATTTCCCAAAAACAACCTCTGCATATGACGCTGAGCATGTGCGCTCAACTTCTTTGGTCAACCATGGCTAGGCCTATTCTGAGTGGAACCTGTCCTGTAAAAACCTCTGTATGGTCTTGCCCACCATGCTGCAGCTCAGTCTCAGGGTCTTGGCAATCTTCTTATAGCCTAGACCATCTTTATGTAGAGCAACAATTCTTTTTTTTAGATCCTCAGAGAGTTCTTTGTCATGAGGTGCCATGTTGAACTTCCAGTGACAAGTATGAGAGAGTGTGAGAGCGATAACACCACATTTAACACACCTGCTCCCCATTCACACCTGAGACCTTGTAACGTTAACAAGTCACTTTACACAGGGGAGGCGAAAATGACCAATTTGGACATTGCCAATTAGGGGTGTACTCACTTTTGTGGCCAACAATTTAAACATTAATGGCTGTGTGTTGAGTTATTTTGAGGGGACAGCAAATTTACGCTGTACACCTACTACTTTATATTGTATCAGAGTGTAATTTCTTCAGTGTTGTAACATGAAAAGATTTTATAAAATATTTCCAAAAATGGGAGGGGTGTACTCACTCTCTCTCTCTCTCTCTCTCTCTCTCTCTCTGTATATATATATATATATATATATATATATATATATATATATATATATATATATATAGTGGATATAAAAAGTCTACACACCCCTGTTAAGATGTCAGGTTTCTGTGCAGTAAAAAAGTTAGACAAAGATAAATCATTTAAGAACTTTTTCCAACCTATAATGTGACCTATAAACTGTACAACTCTATTGAAAAACAAACTAAAATCTTTTAGATGGAGGGAAGAAAAAAAAAAGAAAAAGAATGTGGTTGCATAAGTCTGCACACCCTCTTATAACTGGGGATGTAGCTGTGTTCAGAATTAAGCAATCACATTCCAAATTGTGTTAAATAGGAGTCAGCATACACCTGCCATAATTTAAAGTGCCTCTGATTAACACCAAATAAAGTTCAGCTGCTCTAGTTGGTCTTTCCTGAAATTTTCTTAGTCGCATCCCACAGCAAAAACCATGGTCCACAGAGAGCTTCCAAAGCATCAGAGGGATCTCATTGTTAAAAGGTATCAGTCAGGAGAAGGGTACAAAAGAATTCCAAGGCATTAGATATACCATGGAACACAGTGAAGACAGTCATCATCAAGTGGAGAAAATATGGCACAACAGTGACATTACCAAGAACTGGAGCTCCCTCCAAAATTGATGAAAAGACGAGAAGATAACTGGTTATGGGTCAGAGTGGCAAGACGAAAGCCTTTTCTTACGAAGAAAAACATCTAAGCCATACATTTTGCAAAAACACATCTGAAGTCTCCCAAAAGCATGTGGGAAAAGGTGTTATGGTCTGATGAAACCAAGGTTGAACTTTTTGGCAATAATTCCCCCAAAAATATGTTTGGCACAAAAACAACACTGCACATCACCAAAAGAACACCATACCCACAGTGAAGCATGGTGGTGGCAGCATCATGCTTTGGGGCTGTTTTTCTTTAACTGGAACTGGGCCCTTAGTTAAGATAGAGGGAATTATGAACAGTTCCAAATACCATTCAATATTGGCACAAAACTTTCAGGCTTCTGCTAGAAAGCTGAACATGAAGACGAACTTCATCTTTCAGCATGACAACGACCCAAAGCATACATCCAAATCAACAAAGGAATGGCTTCACCAGAAGAAGATTAAAGTTTTGGAATGGCCCAGCCAGAGCCAAGACCTGAATCCGATTGAAAATCTGTGGGGTGATCTGAAGAGGGCTGTGCACAGGAGATGCCCTCGCAATCTGACACATTTGGAGTGTTTTTGCAAAGAAGAGTGAGCAAATCTTGCCAAGTCAAAATGTGCCATGCTGATAGACTCATACCCAAAAAGACTGAGTGCTGTAATAAAATCAAAAGGTGCTTCAACAAAGTATTAGTTTAAGGGTGTGCATACTTATGCAACCATATTATTTTATTTTTAGATTTTTTCTTCCCTCTACCTAAAAGATTTCAGTTTGTTTTTCAATTGATTTGTACAGTTTATAGGTCACATTAATGGTGGAAAAAGTTCTGAAAGGATTTATCTTTGTCTCATTTTTTTACAGCACAGAAACCTGACATTTTAACAGGGGTGTGTAGACTTTTTATATCCACTGTATATACACAAGGAATTGTGTGGGAGCACCTATAGTATTATACTTTCAAAATTGAACCCTATAGTTGCTATGATATATCAAACAAGGAAAGAGTAAAAAGGACAAATAATTAGAAGATTCAATAAAAATTAGGAATTGAATAACTATTAATCTAAACCATAGAAATAGTAAGAGGAAATATGATATATATAATAGATTAAATGGGAACTAACATGAGAAAGCCAAAAGTCAGCTCATAGAATGGCCTTAGGATGTACAAAACATCACTAAAATGGCTAAACCATTCAAATCACATGCCGACTTAATACATAAATATACCAATTACAACTAGCATAATTGCCAGACAAGAAATATAGTTTTTAATCATAAAATGTCTATTAACCAAAGAGAAAAACAAATAAATAAAAAAAAGAAAATATATGTATTTAAAATAAAGGAGGTTGATGTGCAACATGGTTGAGAGCCTCTCGTAGTGGTGTCAAAATGATATCAAAGTGGAGCTCAGAGAGAGTCCCTGTCAGTGGCAGCGGTCATGAGCCATACAAAAGTCACTATCATATCACATAGAAGGCAATCAGTATTCTATAGTAATCCTAAATAATGCACACTTCAATGTGCTGTCTGATCAGTATTAAAACAAATCATTAATCCAATACAACAAGCCAATTATTTAAAAAAATAATCACAGACAAATCACAGACAGTTTATGCAGCAGGTGTACTTTATAATATTAACATAAGTTATGGATATATACATAAATAATCATCAAAACAGAGAAAGTTCTCTAATGTTAATAGCACCTACTACATATGTCATCATCTTCCAGGAGATAATTCTCTTGATATATATAATGATTAATATGCACCATTACCAAAACTTGCCATAATGATTAGACTGCTACATATACCCTTAAATGGCAGTATATCAAATCGCTGGCCAAAAGATTTGGTAGAAATATAGCAAACTTCAATATAAATACTGCTCATTTACAAAACATCATGTACATATGTACATTTGCTCATAAATGTCCATGAATATCCCCTGTCCACAGCCAGGAAAGTTACCTTCACACAAGCCCCATGCCTATCATACCTTCAACACGCACGCTCTCTCCTTGGCGTCTGATGTCACTTGTCAGTGACGCTCAGCTCCTTCTGTTTGCACATCAAAAACTCGCTCATGCGCAGTTGACACTCGCCATGCGCAATACCATCAACGAGCGTTTCATGAATGAATTGCTTTCTCAAGGGGCTGCAGGTCTCAATCACCTACCCTTCTTAAATGCTAGCATCTTTATTAAATTCCAGCGTCGTAAATAAGAGGCTTCTACTTAAGTCCTACGTACTGCAAAATTTCTCAAAGTTACAACGCTATTATATTTGCCCTGCTTCGAGCAACGTGTGAGCTACGCAGCAGGGCTGTCCATATCAACACTGCAAACATGTACATGTAAATGTGCACTCGCAGACCTCCAAGACCCTAATGAGCCTCCCGGAGCCTTTTCCGGAAGGAAATTGGCAATGACGGCTTCTGATTGGCTGACATAGCTGTCTATCAAATTTCAGTCAATCAGAAGACGTCAATATGTGAGCTAATCAGGATGGGAAACACCCCAAAATCCCACAGTGATTGGCTAATGCACCTGTCAATCTTTATTTAAACCAATCACAAGGCGCAGATGCCTTCAGCAAATCACAATGGGATACACCCCCATGGAGTGATTGGCTGAAAACATCTGTGCCTTCTCATTGGCTGTTGTCAATGTCAGTCAGTATTACAGCCAATGAGAAGGCGCAGATGAAAAGAAGAAGGAGGGAACATGCTGGAAAGGTGAGTAGAATATTTAAAATGTGTATAATGTTTATTTATTTTATGTTAATGTGTTGTACTCTTTTTTTTTTTTTTTTTTTACCCCTAGGTTGATGATCTGAAGGGACATCTCAAAGGTAAGTGGTCTTAATTATTTTATTTTAGCTTAGAATTAGGGTTTGTGTATGTAGTTAGGATTTTAATTATTTTATTTTAGCTTAGAATTAGGGTTTGTGTATGTAGTTAGGATTTATTGTATATTAAATAGATTGTATGTTAGATAGATAGGGGGTATTGTATTGTATTTGTATTGTATTGTATGTAATGTATTGTATTGTATGTATTGTAATGTATTGTATGTAATGTATTGTAATGTATTGTATTGTATATATTGTAATGTATTATATTGTGTATGTCTTTCCTTTTCAGGTGTGTAATTATTTTGGGGTGGAGTTTGCAATGTATTTTTTAATTTTCTGTAATGTAGATTTTTTATTTTTTGTGACTTAGGTTTTTTTACTTTCTGTAAGGTAGGTATTTTTATTATTTGTAATTAGTGTGGTGGGTGGGGATAGTGTAGGTAGCGTAAGTGTTAATATATTAGTGTAGAGGGGGGTTAGTTTAGATTTAATGGTTTATTGTGGGTTATAGTGTAGTGTTTGCAGTTAGTGTCATGATGGTCCTTGAGGACCGTCATGGCACTTATGTGGGTAATGTTAGGGTTTTAACAGCCCCGTAAGGGTCATAATATACCCTTATGGGACTGATGGGTTAAATAGAGGCTTATGGGGGTCTGTATTGACCCCCATGAGTTATAGGGTTAATTATTGGCTTATGGGGGTCTGTATTGACCCCCATGAGTTATAGGGTTAATTATTGGCTTATGGGGGTCTGTATTGACCCCCATGAGTTTTAAGGCATTAATTATTGGCTTATGGGGGTCTGTATTGACCCCCATGGGTGACAGGGTTAATTATTGGATTATGGGGGTCTGCATTGACCTCCATGAGTTATAGGGTTAATTTTTGGCTTTTGGGGTTCTGTATTAACCCCCATGAGTGACAGGGTTAATTATTGGTTTATGGGGGTCTGTATTGACCCCCATGAGTGACAGGGTTAATTTTAGTTGCCTGGAGTTAATAATTTTTAGTGCTGTAAGGGGTTAATATGTGGGGGGCTGTGGGGGTCCCTATGGACCCCTGCAGCAAGGGGTTAATGTGGGTACACTTCGGGGGTCCCGATGGGGACCCCCAGCATAGTGGAAGGTTAATTTTAGATGCCGCGGCCGGGATTGTTAATAGTGTGCCGCGGGCCCTTTAAGGAGCCACGGCAGGGAATTAATTTTTTTTACATGCAGCGGGGGCTTGGTCTATGCCGATCGGGACCCCCGCTGCAAGGGGTGAATGTGGGGACACTTTGGGGGTCCCGATGGGAACCCCCAGTATAGAGGGGGGTTAATTTTATTTGCCGCGGCCGGGATTGTTAATAGTGTGCCGCGGGCCCTTTAAGGAGTCTAGGCTGGGAATTAAACATTTTTAAATGCAGCGGGGGCCTGATCTATGCAAGGGGTTAATGTGGGGGGCCGCTATATTGACCCCTGCAGCATGGGGATGTGTATAGAGAGCAGGTGGGAGCCTCACACGGCTGTCTCTGGCTGCTCCGAGGCAACACGTAGAGGTTTTAGGATCCCTTGCTGGCACTTTTTGTGCCCATAGGGATTCTTCTGAGGTGCGAGAATCACTCATAGATTTAAGGCTGCGTGTGACTCCGTAGCTCTCTCGGAGCCTATTCTCTGCCATTTTTCGGAGTCATCTTGCAAAGCAGGCTGCGAGGGATTCGGTCCTCGCAAACAGCGAAAAAACTGCCTTTTGCGAGGACCGAGAGAACTACGAGGGATAATTTAATGAGGCCCTAGGTTAATACAAGTGCCTGAATAAACCTTTGTATATACATCACTAATAAAATCACAAACTATAAATTAAATATAATGTGTTATTGTCATCTAAGCAGTATTATGTGTGTTCAAAACTTAAGTATCTTGTCCTAACTCAGCAGCTGTGAACAAATTGAATAGTAATTGTATATCTTCCAAAACTAATTGACAGAACATTACAAAAGAGGATAAATAGCATATATAAATAAATTATACCTATGAAGCTGTAACGGTAAAACAAAACTGATAGTGTTCCTAAAATAAACTGGAACCAGGTGGATGGTAGATTAACATCCTCAAATAATTTAAGGACAGAAAGCCTAAGAGATGGAAACAATGATATTGAAAAAATGAATACTATCCTTAATCATACATTGAATGTTTTATAAAAAAAACTGTAAAATTAATATTTTTATTCAATCCATTGGGGGGCATGGTATTTAGGAGGAAAATCCATCTACTAAAAGCATTTTCTAAGTTTCTCCCACGAATTCCCAACGTTACTTGTTGTACCATCCAACATTTAAATTCACCAGGGTTTGAATTATGGAATTTAAAGAAGTGACGGGCTACTGATGTAAGCTTACAACCATTTTCCAAATCTTTCCTACTGTTCTTAATGTTCCTTACATGTTCACCTATGCGTTCTCGTACTTAACGGCTTGTCATACCAACATACTTTTTGTCTGTATACGTACATTCAAGAACATAAATGACAGATTTGGAACTGCAGCTGAAAAAGTTCCTCACTAAATGACAATTGCCCATGTGGTCAGGGATTTGAGTTGTGTTTTTAATGTAAGAACAATATTTACAATATCCGCACTTATGACTTCCCACTGTCCGGGTTTTAGATAATTTAACTGTGCTCTTAATGAAGTGACTGGTTACCAACGTATCTTTTAGGATGGAGCTCGTCGCCATCTGGCTTGTATTCCTTTTGGTAACCATTTTCTCAAATCATTGCATGTCATAAGTACATTCATATGTTTATTTAATATATCCAAAATGTGTTTCCACTGACCATTGAATGTACTGATGAACCTAATCTGTTCATCACTGGGTACTTGTTTTTTTTTGGGTTGAGAAGGTTCTCTTGTTTGAGATATAGAGCCTTAAGAAAGGCTTGTTTGGTTGCTCTATTGCTGTAACCTCTTACTCTAAGCCTCTCTTAGCTCTTTTGGCTCTAATTTTAAAAAAATCTCAGTATCTGAGCAATTTCTTCTCAACCTCATGAATTCACCCAAAGGAATGGCTAATTTTGTTCTTGGAAGATGTGCACTCGCAAAATGCTGAATGATGTTCGTTGCGGTTTTCTTTCTAAAAAGATCTGTACCACCTTCACCTCTATATATAACTACATATAGAAACTCCACCTTATCTTGATGAATAGAATAGGTGAGTCTCAAATTGAAAACATTAGAGTTTAAGATGTTCATGTATTCAATGAAGAGGTATTCTGGTCTAACCCATAATAGAAAGAAGTCTTCTATATAGCGCAACCAAATAAGAACATGTTGCGTATATCTAGATAGATTATCAGCCAGGGCAATCTCACACTCCCACCACCCCAGATAGAGGTTAGCATACGTGGGAGCGCAAGAAGTGCCCATGGCCTTACCTCTTACTTGTAGAAAGAATCTGTCATTGAAAACAAAATAATTATGAGTTAGAATAAAGTACAATAAGTATATTATAAATTGATTTCTCTCTGGTTGTTGAGTCTGATACATCTTCAAAAAATAACTAACTGCATTCTCTTCCATCTGATGTTTAATGGAGGTGTATAGTGACTCCACGTCACAGGTGATCAAATAAGTAGTGTCTGACAAGATAATTCCATCAAGTTTATTGAGTAAATCCATGGTATTATGAAGATATGAAGGTAAATCAATCACATAGGAACGTAGATTAATATCAAGAAATTTGCTTGCTTGTTCACACAGATTTCTGTTCCCTGATATTATAGGTCTTCAGGGAGGTTTTACCTCATCCTTGTGTATTTTAGGTAATAAATATAACGTTGCAATCCGTGGTTTAAAGCTTCCAAGAATTTAAATTATTTCTTAGAAATTATGTCATTACTCTGTGCTTCCATAATAATCTTCATATATTTTTCTGTAAATTCCATAGTGGGATCACCCAAAAGATCTCTATAACACTTTTTATCTGACAATTGTTTTATAGCTTCAATGTTATAATCCTCTGTACGCCAAAAAACAATATTACCTCCTTTATCGAAAGGTTTCAGCACAACATCTTGCCAAGACTTAATTTCCTTTAAACTTTTCTGTTCTTCTGATGTTAAATTGGATCCATAAATGTGAGGCAACTTCTTTAAATCCTGCATCACCAATTTAGTGTATATGTCAACTTGCGGACAAACAGTTAAAGGTGGAACAAATTTTGATTGTACACAAAGTTTGTTGATAACAGGATCCATTGGTTGATCCGCCATATTTTCAAAATAAAGGCTGTGGACAGCGGATATTCGTGGATATTATTGTAAATGAGCAGTATTTATATTGAAGTTTGCTATATCTATATTAAATCTCTTGGCCAGCAATTTGATATACTGCCATTTAAGGGTATATGTAGCAGTCTAATCATTATGGCAATTTTTGGTAATGGTGCATATTAATCATTTTATATATCAAGAGAATTATCTCCTGGAAGATGATGTCATATGTAGTAGGTGCTATTAACATAAGAGAACTTTCTCTGTTTTGATGATTATTTATGTATATATCCATAACTTATGTTAATATTATAAAGTACACCTGCTGCATAAACTGTCTGTGATTTGTCTGTGATTATTTTTTTAAATAATTGGCTTGTTGTATTGGATTAAGGATTTGTTTTAATACTGATCAGACAGCACATTGAAGTGTGCATTGTTTAGGATTACTATAGAATACTGATTGCCTTCTATGTGATATGATAGTGACTTTTGTATGGTTCATGACCGCTGCCACTGACAGGGACCCTCTCTGAGCTCCACTGTGATATAATTTTGACACCACTACGAGAGGCTCTCAACCATGTTGCACATCAACCTCCTTTATTTTAAATACATATATTTTCTTTTTTTTATTTATTTGTTTTTCTCTTTGGTTAATAGACATTTTATGATTAAAAACTATATTTCTTGTCTGGCAATTATGCTAGTTGTAATTGGTATATTTATGTATTAAGTCGGCTGTAATTTGAATGGTTTGGCCATTTTATTGATGTTTTGTACATCCAAAGGCTATTCTATGAGCTGACTTTTGGCTTTCTCATGTTAGTTCCCATTTAATTTATAATATATATTATATTTCCTCTTACTATTTCTATTGTTTAGATTTATAGTTATTCAATTCCTTATTTTTTTATATATATATATATATATATATATATATATATACTAGCGACTTGCCCGTCAAAAAATTACGGCAATATAATTGTAAGGCAGGTAATGCTGTTTGCTACTTTTGTTGTGTGAGTACCTTTGGCGCTCATTGCGAGCCTCTTGTATGGTGTATGTTTGGTTATTGAAGCTCCTTTGGCGCGCATTGCAAGGTTTCCGCTGATGGCCTTTTGGCGCGCATTGTGGGCCTCTCCTCTGGTGTAGTTGTGGTACTCTATAGACCGTTGCCGCTCCTTGTGTGGCGCGCGCTGAGAGCTTGTAGCGTTTATTGTGATTCTGCTTTATTTTGTTTTGTTTTTTTCTAGGTATGTATTTTGTAATGTTAATGAATTAATTAGTATTTTATTTAAATAAAAAATGTAATTAAAAGTTATAAATTAATATACTTTAACTAATTGTAATTAATATATGCAGGAAGCAATATGCTGAAGAGCTAACAATTTGTTTTGATGTTCCTGCAGCATAGAATGTAGATTTGCACTGTTGGTGAGCTGAGGTGTAAGTGTCAGAAATATGTGCAGTGTGTAATGTAAATAGGCTGAGTATGCGAGGGGAAACAGTTTGTTTGGCTGTGCAGTTCCGCATTTTGTAATGGTAATGTTATTAGTTTGCAGTTAGTTTTGTAAAATGGCTGCGACTGTGTATGTGTTAGGTGGGTGTGGAGCATTTAGTTTCCTTCCTAATAGTATATTTAGTAGGTCGTACTGGTCTGTGTAAAAGGCGTATGTGCTTGGCGATGTGTTGTGTGCTTAGGGGTCGTGTAGCCTTGTTTTCGTTCTTTTTCGGTGGCCATTTTTTCTCTTGCTCAGGGGATTTTTGAGTGGTGAAAATCTTTAAATTCTATTGAAATTGGTGTATAACCTAATTCCCAGATGTCCTGGCTGTCCCCCCACATGCTTTTTGTGTATTTATTGTTTTATTTTAGTTTGTTTTTTGTGTGTTTTTTGTATTTTTCGCTGTGCGTGGTGCGGCGTTAAAGTTGTATTTTTTGCGACTCATATTTATTTTTCTAAGTGGCGGTTTCCTTGTCTAAGTGTTACGGCCGGTAATTTTTTATAGGCGATTTTTAAAAAGTGCTACGGGTCTCGCACTTTGAATTGTGTATTTGAGTTTTGTGTTGATAGTATAATGTGCAAGTCGTGCGGGGTCGTAGGGATGAGCTCCTATGGTGCTCATCTCTACAAGTGCAGCGAGCGCCTTCGGTTCTCCCTGCTTAAGTCGTACGAGGTCGTAGGTATGAGCCCCTATGGCGCTCATCTCCACCAGCACAAGGAAGCGCCTTTGGCACTCCTTGCCTGTCCGCAACCACGAGCCCGCAGTTTTAATGTTGCGTTACCAACGAATTTGGGCAAGGTCGGGCTGCTGAGAACTATATATCTGATAAATGAATTAATAAAGTTCGCACCTGGGGGGGCGGCAAACTCGGGGACAGCCCCTGGGTGGCAAAATCTCTAGCTACGCCTCAGCTTCTATGGACCTTTCCAATCCCTTGCAATTTATTACATTATTCCACAAAGAGTTTATCATATGTAACATATGTATTGTTTCATAAACATTTCTGAATGATGAGTAAAGAAATTCAATAAAATGTATCTATCACCCAGGGTTTTTGACAGATATTGACAGGTATTTTCATTTTTAGTTACAGCATAAAACAGTACTGCCTTGAAAATACACCAATCATTCAAACAGGGAGTTAAATATCAAAGACAAAATCTTGCTCCTTTTGTTAGGAAATCCAATGAGTTTTATTCTGGTTGTAAAGTAGGTGATCAGGATAAAACTTTGGCCCCTCTTGTATGCTGTGTTACATGTGTAACGCTACTTAATAACTGGATAAAATGACCCTTTCATATGAATCATAAATCATAAATCGGCCATAAATCGGAAGCACTTTGTGGGCTTGGGAACATTGATCACTTTCCCCAAGCCCACAAATGTTTTCACACCCGTAAATGGCAAAAGGAGCACAGGGAAGAGGGGAGAAAGACACATGGGAGGAAGAGGGAGGAAGAGACACAGGAGAGGGAGCGGGGGTGGGGAGAGACACAAGGGTGAGAGAGAGGGGGAAGAGACATAGGGGAGGGAGAGCAGGGCAAAAGGACATAGGGGAGGGAGAGGGGGAAGAGACATAGGGGAGGAAGAGGGGGGGGAAGAGTCACATGGGAGGGAGAGAGGGTGAGAGACAAAAGGGAGGGAGAGGGGAGGAAAGAGACACAGGGGAGGGAGATAAGGGAAAAAAAGGGCAGGGAGAGGGGGCAAAGAGACACAGGAAGGAGAGGGGGAAAAAGACACTGGGGAGGGAGTGGGGGGAAAGACACTGGGGAGGGCGTGGGGGGGAAAGACACAGAGAAGGGAGAGGGGAGCAAAGAGACACAGGGGAGGGAGAGGGGATAAGAGACACAGGGGTGAGAGCATTTTACTGTAATGCTTGTAAAGTTAGGGGCTTGCGCATGAGCGCATTGCGAGCCCCATCGATGAGCAGCAAAGGCACTCATCAGGAAGCCTGCAAACTAGAGGGTTGGAGAGGCTCGCAATGAGCACTGAGCACTTTTTGCATGTTAGTATTACTTTGTTGGCAAGCTATGAATAGTAGTTTGGAATATAGCTGATATGAGATCCTGTTTGCAAATCATATAAGCTGGGATGTGCTCAGTGCCATCGGGTAAAGTTTGTATTCGCTCGTTTTTTCCTTCTCCAATTTTAATGAGCCAATCATTGAAATCATTTTCTCCATCTGATCTCATATTTTGTTGTAATTGAAGATGAGTAAATAGTTTCATAGTTACATAGTTACATAGTTACTTAGGGCTCATTCTATTATCGGCCGTCCGGGGATTCCGGCAGGCTTGCGGCCGGCGCCTTGCTATCCCTTGCGGACGCACGCGCCGGAGGAAAGCCTTTGATCTTAAACGGCCGCAAGAGTTTTGGCCGTAAGAAAATCCTGATTGCTATTCAATTGCTCCGGGAACCCTCTCTGCAAGGCTAAAACTGAGCCGCAGCTTACTTGCAGCAAAAAGGTCCCGCAAGCACACAAATAAGCACATAATAAAGCCATAATAAAGCCATCCTGCACTCTGAGGAGACTATAAAGTGATTGTAGGTGATAGCCTTAATAGCACAACATTCCCCTACACTTAAATCGGTAAATAAAATTGTTTTTGAATTTATGTCACATATCCATGTAAAAAGTCCAGAGGGCTTGGAGCACCTCAGACCCGCCCACGCTGCGGCCGGAAAATAAACAGTTAATGTAATCTCGGATTTGGGCTGATGTGCAAGCTTGAGAGGGGGTTGCTATTAATCCTCATGTCCCCCATTATCAGTGGCGGCTGGTGACTTTTCAAGTTGGAGGGGCGCCAGGGTGAAACATATCCACTCCCCCTTTTCAAACCACACCCGTTTTTTTTAACTCCTCCCATGATGTCATTATGACCTTTATAAGCCCCGCCCAATGACCTTATACTTGTAAAGCCCATTGAAATACATGATCAGCAATGCAGCAATGTCAAGAAGTAAAGTAACAATGTGTTAAATTCATTGGTATACAATATAGATTGAAAAAAACTCATGTGACAAGAATACAGCAATATCATAATTGCACCTATACGCATTAACAGAAAAATTAAAGCAGTGACACCTACCATTAGTCGGCTCTTCTTCTCAGGGTATTCACGTTCAGTAAGTTGACCAACGAGTACAAACAAATCTGCTGCCACATAGGGTTTGCACCTGGGGTTGAAAGAAAACAAGCAAATCAATCAGACCATTCAAGAACAAAACCATACTTAAAAAACAATAAAAGACCAAGTGGAACCATATAGGCCCCAAACATACCTTAGAAGACCAAGTGTGAACATATAGGCCCCAAACATACCTTAGAAGACCAAGTGTGACCATATATGCTCCAAACATACCTTAGAAGACCAAGTGTGACCATATAGGCCCCAAACATACCTTAGAAGACCAAGTGTGACCATATATGCTCCAAACATACCTTAGAAGACCAAGTGTGACCATAGGCCCCAAACATACCTTAGAAGACCAAGTGTGACCATATAGGCCCCAAACATACCTTAGAAGACCAAGTGTGACCATATAGGGCCCAAACATACCTTAGAAGACCAAGTGTGACCAGAGGCCCCAAACATACCTTAGAAGACTAATCAGCACTGTATAGGCCCCAAACATACCTTAGAAGACCAAGTGTGACCATAGGCCCCAAACATACCTTAGAAGACCAATCAGCACTGTATAGGCCCAAACCAGTGGATCTTGGAAATCAAGAAAACAACAACATTTCACTTCTGTTTAGACAACACAATAATCAATGTCAAACAAACACGTTGAATTAGCATATGGATAACCATATGAGCAGTAACGCCACGCCAAGGCTTCAACAATTGTTACTGACCATTCACAAACCTTTCATAGCTCCTTCCATATGCACACCCACACACCATTCATACTTTACTTACCACTAGTTATTTTTGGTAGTTCGGTGGTGCCATTTCTGAGAACTTTACTTACCCTTGAAGGTGCCTCCAATTCCTTCAAACCAATGGTGCTTCTTAAATACTTTTTTATCCTCTTCAATGTGGAGAAGCATCTTTCTGATTCTGCAGTAGTCTTCGGTGTTGTAAGGAGGATTCCTTATAGCTTCACTGTCTCTGTGAAATCATTATGCAGAATAAATTGATAGTAAAGTTGGTGCAGAGCAACAGCACTCGTACAGACATGAAATTCTGGCTTCCCGTACAGAAGTGATTGCTATCCTTGGAAGTGCCTCCAATTCCTTCAAACCACGCCAAGGCTTCAACAATTGTTACTGACCATGCACACACCTTTCATAGCTCCTTCCATATGCACACCCACACACCGTTCATACTTTACTTACCACTAGTTATGTTTGGTAGTGAGGTGGTGCTGCTTAACGCAGTTTATCTTTGCACACCCTGGGGGTATGCATTCTTCTTTGCTTCAATCACTTGTATTTAAATTTTGCACGGCGATCTTTCAAAGAACAAAACTTCTCAATGGTTTTTTCATTGAAGTCTGGGATCTCGGAAATCAGTTGCTTTTCCATTGAAAGCATCGCCAATGCATTCAACCGCTCCATGGACATGGTGCTTCTTAAAAAGGTTTTTATCCTCTTCAATGTGGAGAAGCATCTTTCTGATTCTGCAGTGGCCATCGGTGTTGTAATCAGGATTCTTAATAATTTCACTGTCTCTGTGAAATCATTCGGCAGATTAAATTGATGCAAAAGTTTGTGCAGAGCAAGAGCACTTGTACAAGCATGAAAATCTGTCTTCCCATACAGAAGTGACAGCTCAGTGCGTAATTGTTCCTTCTTCAGTATTGGATATGCTTGCACGGTGTCTTCCAGAGCTTGGGTTGGAAAGCAAGTGTCATGGGTTTTATACAAGTCACTTTGAACAAGTTTGGCACTGACTAGGTGATTTGAAAATGAAAAACGTTCTTTTGCATGAACCACCACTATGTCACATACCTCTCTTGAAAGTTGTCTCAAGGTTGAGATCTCCGCACTCCATCTGTGGACTGTTACATCGCTCGGCAAACTTGCTTCTTTCTCGTCAACAGAGTTACGGATTTTCTGGATGCTGGCGACAAAGTCTTCTGTGACTTTTTTGATATAAACAGTATCCGTGTCTCGCTTCTGAAGCTGACTATAGAGGATGTCAACATGTGGCATTATTAAATGAAATATTTTAAGGAAGTAAAGGAACTCCCTGTCTTCCAGCATTCCAATAAAACCGGCGGCTTCACGTATAGATGTTGGATCAAAGTTTAGACATGCTTCAATTGTCTGGAAACACTCAAGTAGCGCATCTCTGTTCTCGTAGATGACGTTCACGGTCCTAACGTTGAAGTTCCATCGTGTCGGTGTACCTCTTGGAAGTCTTCTACCAACTACCTCATCCAGAACTCCAGTCCTTTTTGGAGAGCGTGAAAAAAAAGATGGTATGCCGCCTATGTTGGAAAAAAAAACTCGAACTCTTCCAATCCTTGAAACTGCTTTCTCCATTATTAGGTTCAGTTGGTGAGCATAGCAATGGACGTAGTGTGCGTTCGGGTACATGTCTTTTATTTTTCTTTGAACTCCTCCTTGATCTCCACGCATCACACTGGCACCATCGTAGCTTTGAGCTATGAGTTTCTTCTTGTCTTCTGGCTCTGGGAGAACAGTATTCAGACTTTCCAGCACAACAGCAGCAAATGAGTCTGCATCCGTTGATTTCATTTCCGTGAAGCCATCAAATCTTTCCACCACTTGATGCTTCTTGTCAATGTAGCGATAGACTACAACGCACTGTGTCCTAGCGGAAATATCGGTTGTTTCATCCGCTTGGATTGCCACAAACTGGGCTTCCTTAAGCTCTTGGTAAATCACTTCCTTAATAACTTCATGCATGCAGTCCAGTAGCTCATTCTGCACGGTTTTGGACGTGCCCTTAAACACAGTTGCAGTCTTCAAATGCTGTTCCATTGCACTATCGATACTGCCAACCAAATCCACCAGGCCTCGAAACACTCCTGGATTTAGCGATGTTTCACTTTCGTCGTGTCCTCTTAATGCCAGTTCAAAAGCGCCACAAAAACGAACACAATCAATTATCTTGGAAAGGATGTACCGGTTCTTAGCCACTTCTTCGTTGTGTTTTTGAATACTGACTTGGTATCCTTGGTCCAGTTGAACTGCAATGTTCGCCTGTCCAAGCATCTCAAACTTGATCCTGTTATCCAAGTGAGCTTTAGAACTTTTGTGTTTCGCCAATTTATCAGCTAGATGTTTGACGTCAGTCACTCCAGTTTGGTCCAAGCAGCGTCACCACCAAATAGGATGCATGGGAAACAATATAAGGACTTCCTAGAAACGCTTCCACAAAGCCAGTTATTCTTCTTGTACCATTCAGTATTGAAAGTACGGATATATTGCTTCCCTCCATCTCTTGTGATTTGCTGCAGATTTATCTCTGGTTGGTCAGCTCCTAACCGTTTTACTTCCACCTTCTCCTCATAGGTTAGGGTGCCGAAAGGCTTCACAAGTAGAGAGTCAATAGTATTCATTTCTGATACCAATAGAAGAAAGAGATCACGGTATATTCAATTTATATTAAGTCACAAAATTACTTTAAAATACCAGTGTGTTGAATTCATTGGTATACATTACAGATTGCAAACCCTCATGTGACAAGACTACATCAACATCAAATTTGCACCTATACACATGCACAGAAAATTAAAAGCAATGATACTCACCAACAGTTGACTCTCCTTCTCGGGGTATTCACGCCCAGTAAGTCAACCAACACCTGGGGGGTGATAGAAAACAACAAAAAAAACATTAGAAAGTTCAAGACCCAAACCGTAACTTTTAAAACCTTAAAAAAACAAGTGTGACCATATAGGCCCCAACCGCACCTTAAAAACCTTAAAAGTCCAAGTGTGACCATAAACTCACCTACAGTTGACTCTCCTTCTCGGGGTATTCACGTCAAAAACCCTAAATAACAAATTGGGACCATATAGGCCTCAACCGCACCTAAAAACCTTAAATGACCAAGTGTGACCATATAGGCCCAACCGCACCTTAAAAACCCTAAATAACAAAGTGGGACCATATATTCCCAAACCGCACCTTAAAAACCCTAAATAACAAAGTGGGACCATATAGGCCCCAACCGCACCTTAAAAACCCTAAATAACAAAGTGGGACCATGTAGGCCTCAACCGCACCTTAAAAACCTTAAATGACCAAGTGTGACCATATAGGCCCCAACCGCACCTTAAAAACCCTAAATAACAAAGTGGGACCATATAGGCCCCAACCGCACCTTAAAAACCCTAAATAACAAAGTGGGACCATATAGGCCCCAACCGCACCTTAAAAACCCTAAATAACAAAGTGGGACCATATAGGCCTCAACCGCACCGTAAAAACCCTTAAATAACAAAGTGGGACCATATAGGCCCCAACCGCACCTTAAAAACCCTAAATAACAAAGTGGGACCATATAGGCCCCAACCGCACCCTAAAAACCCTAAATAACAAAGTGGGACCATATAGGCCCCAACCGCACCTTAAAAACCCTAAATAACAAATTGGGACCATATATGCCCCAACCGCACCTTAAAAACCCTAAATAACAAATTGGGACCATATAGGCCTCAACCGCACCTTAAAAACCTTAAATGACCAAGTGTGACCATATAGGCCCCAACCGCACCTTAAAAACCCTAAATAACAAAGTGGGACCATATAGGCCCCAACCGCACCTTAAAAACCCTAAATAACAAATTGGGACCATATAGGCCCCAACCGCACCTTAAAAACCCTAAATAACAAATTGGGACCATATAGGCCCAAACTGTACATGAAAAAAAATAAACAAAAAACAATATATATCAATTGATATCAATATATCTCAATATATATATATATATATATATATATATATATATATATATATATATATATATATCAATCAATAATCAATATATAAATCAATATATAAATATATATATATATATCTCAATATATATATATATATATATATATATCAATATATCTATCAATCAATCAATATATATATATATCAATATATATATTTATATATATATATATATATCAATATATATATATCAATATATATCAATATATATAAATATATATATATATATATATATATAATTATATATATATATATAAATATATATATCTATATATATCTATATATATATATATCACACACACATAAAAAATATACATAAATATACATAAACATATACATAAAAAAATAATTGATATTTATTATTTGATTAATTGATGTACTTTATTACTTATTTTATTTTATTGTTCATGTATTTCTATTAGACATAATTTTTTATACATATTACAGTGCTATTTATTTGCTATACATGTTACAGGATATTATCCTGTAACATGTATATCACATAAATAGCCCTGTAATATGTATAATACATACTGGGTCAAACAAGTTCACATAAACCTTTTTTTCCCTTACAGGCTTCCATACCTGCTTTGCTGATTTGCTAATTTTTTAAAGACTCTCATTGGTTGAAATCGATGTCAATCAAAAATTTCAGCCAATCAGAGTCCTTCAAAAATTATTATATAAGGCAGAGCGTGGGAAAAAAACAATTAATCGCGGGTGGAGCTCCATGTAGGAGGAGCTATGTTAGTTTTTTTTTTTTTTTTTTTTAAGAGCGTCTTTTTTTTTTGGTGGAGGCCTCTTGCAATGGGCCAGAATGGATGGACAATGGCTTCAATCAAGATTGGATTATTTTTTGACATGGGCTTCAATCAAGATTGGATTATTTATTTGACATGGGCTTCAATCAAGATTGGATTATTTATTTGACATGGGCTTTAATCAACATTGGATTATTTATTTGACATGGGCTTCAATCAACATTGGATTATTGATTCGACATGGGCTTCAATCAACATTGGATTTTATGACATGGGCTTCAATCAACATTGGATTATTATGACTATCCAGGTCACTGAGGGCAGAAGGCCAACGCTGGAGGGGTCAATTTGGCAGGTAAGTATGTGCTGTTGTTTATTTTATTTTTATTATTGTTTGTTTAGTATGTATGTGCTTTTTACTTTATTTTTATTATTGTTTGTTTAGTATGTGTGCTATTTACTGTATTTCTATTATTGTTTTTCCCTTAACCTTATTTGTATTTTATCTTTAAAAATGACAGGCACATGCATGTGCCTGTTACTTCTAAAAATGGAATAAAAATAGGGGGGGGGGGTCACGCGGCCATCGGTCGGTCAGTGGCCGCGTAGGCCACATGGAGGCCATGATCAGGGGTGGCACAGGCCTCATGGGGGTGATCATCCACCCCCATGTGGCCTGTGCAACCCCGCTCACCGCCCAATTACCCCGATCACCGTGATCGGGGTAATCGGGCGGTGGCATAGCATAGGCCACATCGGGGTGATGATCGGGCCTCGGGGGTGGCACATGGAGGTGATCAGGGGTCGCACAGGCCTCATGGGGTGATCCGATCACCCCCCTGTGGCCTGTGCCACCCCGCTCACCACCCGACTACCCCGATCACCGTGATCGGGGTAATCGGGCGGTGGCATAGCATAGGGCAGGCCACATCAGGGTGATCGGGGGTGGCACAGGCCACATGGGGGTGATGGCTGGGGGTGGCACCAGGCATTGCAGGCCTAGGTCGGTCGGTCGTCGGTGGTAGGTAAGTTGGTGGGTGGCTGGGTAGGTGGCAGGCCAGGCAGGCATAGTGGGGTAACTGGGGGGACCCTACCTTTTATTAGGGGCACTAGGGGTTTGGTTTGGCCAGGGGCAGGACAGGTGCCAGGTAGACTTATTGTTAGGTTGGGCAGAGCAGATGTGAGTAGTTTCAGCCAGGGAGGTCTCTCTCAGTCTCAGCGTGACCAGGGTCAGGAAACAGAAAGGGGGAAGGGACAGGCAACTGGTGGTTTTATTGACTGTAGATGTCAATCAAAAAGTAAACTCAAGGCCCTATTAGCTGGCGGGCGCTAGAAGCTAACGGTCTGGGTGGGTTTACATTGTTCTCTTGACAACTGTACAGCCTTCCAACATTTATTGGTCAATGATGGAAGACTGTCAGTCATGAAATTGATACATTTATGACCGCCCATGCATATCAGCACTATGCTGGTGGGCGGAATGCATTAACGGTCAGGGGGCCAGGCCAGGCCTCATTGAAGAGTCTAAAGGTTAGTGTACTTTACTAGTGTAATATGATCACACAGGGATGCAGGGGGCTACAATAGATACACAGCAGCATTAGTTAATATATACACACAGGCAAGGGGTTATCTTAAAGTGACAGTGTCCCTGGGAATAGTTTGCTTCATTTATTACTGTATTAACACTTGAATGATGATGTACACATTATATTTAATTGTTTTTGGGTTATTACTAATAAATTATTGTGTTTTTTTATTGCAGGGTCACGAAAATATTTGGTGGGGCGTTTGCCCTGACGCCCCAATGGACGGGCCGCCCCTGCATTATGATCCCTAGCATTTACAGAGCTTTACAGTGCCGTCTTGAATTTATTTTTTCATATAAAGATTTCTGAGCTCACGGCCGATTGCAAGATATACGGCCGGCCGTAAGGGGATAGCCTTGCGGCGCCGTATAATTGAATTGCAAGGTAACGGGAGCCCAGCAAGGAATCGCAGCTTTGCGGCCGATTTACGGCCGATAATAGAATGAGGGCCATAGTATTTAAGGTTGAAAAAAGACTTTCACTCCATCAAGTTCAACCTTTTAAGATCTCCTCTGATCTGCAATATGCGGATTAACTATTAATTCATTAGTTGTTAATTAATTATTAATCAATTATTTAATGTTTTTTTTTTATTTTTTTATTATTAATTAGTCCAGAGGAAGGCAAATAGGAAAAAAAAAAAAAAAAAAACACAAGCGAGACTTAGCTAATTGTCTCAAAGGGAAATGAAAAAAAAATTTGGATCAATACTGCCTCTCTAATTATCCATGATAACCCTGAATTCCCTTTTTAATTAGAAATAAATCTAGTCCCCTTTTAAAGTTATCCATCGAAATCGCTGTCACCACCTCCTCTGGTAGAGAATTCCACAGATTAACCCCCCTTACTGTGAAGAACCCTTTTCTTTCTTTTAGGTGGAATCTTTTTACTTCTAACCTCAAGGGATGTCCTCTTGTCAGTTTAAAACCTCTTGGCACAAAAAGCTCCCCTGACAAATCTTTATACTGACTCTGGATGTATTTATATATGGTAATCATATCTCCTCTTAGATGCCTTTTTTCTAGAGAAAATAAGTTTAATTTGGTTAGTCTTTCTTCATGACTTAGCCCCTCCATTCCCCTTATTAGTTTTGTTGCCCTTCTCTGTACCTTTTCTAGCTCTAAAATGTCCTTTTTATGAAGTGGTGCCCAAAATTGTAATCCATATTCCAAATGAGGACGTACTAGAGATTTGTATAGTGTCAGAATTATATTTGCTTCCCTGGCTTCTATACCCTTCTTAATACATGCTAATATTTTATTTGCCTTTGCAGCTGCTGCTTGGCTTTGAGCACTGTTACCTAGGTGGTTGTCCACAAGCACTCCCAAATCCCTTTCAATATCTGATACACCTAGATTTGCTCCATTAAGATTATAAATTGCATGGCTATTTTTCCTTCCCAGATGCATAACCTTACATTTATTTGTATTAAATCTCATCTGCCATTTAGATGCCCATTCCTCAATTTTATGTAAATCCCCTTGGAGGGAAAGCACATCATTATGTGATTTAATTACCTTGCACAACTTTGTGTCATCAGCGAAAATGGAGACCCCACACTCCAATCCTACCTCTAAGTCATTAATAAATATGTTAAAAAGGAGAGGACCTAATACTGAACCCTGAGGAACCCCACTTACCACATTAGTCCAATCGGAGTATGTTCCATTTACGACAACCCTTTGCTTCCTGTCTTTTAGCCAGCTCTCAATCCATGAGCAGATATTTACTGCAATTCCTATATCCCTTAGTTTGCCCAATAGTCTCCCATGTGGCACTGTATCAAAAGCCTTTGCAAAATCCAAAAAGACTACATCCACTGAGTTGCCTTGATCCAGGTTCCTACTAACCTCCTCATAGAAACTAATTAGATTTGTTTGACATGACCTATCCCTCATAAATCCATGTTGACTCCTACTTATAATCCTGTTCAAATAGACATATTCTTGTATATTATCCCTTATTAACCCTTCTAAAAGCCTCCCCACTACAGAAGTGAGGCTCACTGGTCTATAATTCCCCGGATTTGCTCTTGCTCCCTTTTTAAATATAGGTATCACATCAGCTTTTCTCCAGTCATCTGGTAGAGACCCTGTGTTGAGTGAATCTTGAAAAATTAAATATAATGGTTTGGCTATTACAGAACCCAGTTCCCTTAGTACCCGTGGATGTTTACCATCAGGACCCGGGGCTTTATTAACATTTATTTTTTCTAACCTCTTTTAGATTACTTCCTGTGTTAACCAATTATTTGGCAAAGGTAGTGTAGCCTCATTATGTTGCAGTGTCCCAACCACTTGTACCTCCCTTGTGTATACCGAAGAAAAGAACCTATTTAGCTCATCTGCCTTTTCCTGGTCACTAGTTTTCAGACAGCCTGTTTCACATTCTAATTTTCCTATAGCTTCCTTCCTCGCCTTCTTCCCATTAATATACTTAAAAATATTTTAGGGTTAGTCTTACTCTCTTTTGCAATTAATTTTTCATTTTCTATTTTAGCCAGTCTAATCGCGCTTTTGCAAGCCTTGTTGATTTCCTTGTATTCCCGTAAAGCAGTCTCTGTCCCTTCTTGTTTGTATAATTTAAATGCCTGTTTTTTACTCCGTATCTTGATCTTTAAATCATTGTTAAGCCACATGGGTTGTGATTTACTCCTTTTACTTTTATTCCCACACGGTATATGTCGATGTGTATGTATATTTAGTAAGAATTTAAATGTTGTCCATTTATGTTCAGTGTTTTTACCTATCAGTTCTCTGTCCCAGTCTATACTTTGTAATGCTGCCCTTAGACCGTTAAAATCTGCCCTTTTAAAATTTAGAGTTTTTGTTGGCCCCTTAAAATGTTTTTTAATTTAATCTCAAATGAGACTGTGTTGTGATCACTGTTTCCCAAAGGTTGCCCTATTTCAACATTTGATACTATATCAATATTATTTGTGATGAGTAAATCTAAGATAGCTTCATTTCTAATAGGCTCCTGTATAACCTGGGTCAGATAATGATCCCTGAGTGTACTCAAGAACCTGCTCCCCTTAGCTGAACTGCTGGTCTCATTTATCCAGTTTATTTCAGGGTAATTAAAATCTCCCATTATTAGTACTTGCCCATGCTTAGCTGCATTTCCAATCTGTAACAATAATTGTATTTCCTCACTTTCAGCTATATTTGGGGGTTTATAGCATACTCCTACTAATATTATTTTGGAATTTGCTGCTCCGCTATTTAACATACAGACAAATCCCTCCTCCTCGATTACCATTGCCTCTATCTTTCCTAAATAGGTTATAACCATCCAGATTAACAGTCCAGTCATGAGATTCATCCCACCACGTTTCGGTAATGCCTATTAAATCCCATTTTTCATTAATTGCTAATAATTCTAACTCTCCCATTTTTCCTGGCAAGCTTCTGGCATTAGCAAGCATACACCTTATGTTATGAGTCTGTAGTTCTGAAGTGCCGGCCACTGTACTTGATTTACTTAGTACTACCTCCCCATTGACTATACTACCCCTCCCCCCATCTCCTCCCCTATGAGTTGTTAATTCATCCCTCATACCCTCTACACTTTCTACCCCATTACTTATATCTAGTCCCTCCCCCCCACCTACTAGTTTAAAAACTCCTCCAGCCTTTCTACCATCCTATCCCCTAGTACAAAAGCTCCCTCATCATTAAGGTGCAATCCATCCATACTGTAGAGATTGTACCGAAGTGAAAAGTCAGCCCAGTGCTCTAAAAAGCCAAACCCATCCTTAGTGCACCACATCTTTAGCCACGCATTAACCTCCCTAATCTCCTTCTGCCTCCCTGGGCTAGCACGTGGCACTGGTAGTATCTCAGAAAATATTACCTTGGAGGTCCTTGCCTTCAGCTTATTACCTAGTTCTCTAAAATCATTCTTTAGGACACTCCATCTTCCACTAACTTTGTCATTGGTACCAATATGTACCAAGACCGCCGGTTCGTTTTCCAGCCCCTCCCAATAATTTGTCTACCCGATCCACAACATGACAAACCCGAGCACCCGGGAGACAGCAAACTGCTCGATTGCTGGGATCTGGGTGACAAATCACCCTGTCTACCTTCCTAATAATAGAGTCCCCTACAACCAAAACCTGTCTGTTGTTCTGCCTATTCTGCCCTCCCTCTCCCCCAGTAGAGCTGTTCGCCCGGCTGTTAGAGGGAACAGCTCTATCTGGCATTGCCATTCCTGAATGGACATCCCCAACAGTTTCACTCAATCTGGAAAATCTGTTGGTGTTTGCCAACTCAGAACTGGCCTGCCTCCTCCTGTTCCCCCTGCTTCCCCTTGTAACTGTAACCCAGCTGCCTCCCTGGACATCCTCACTAGCCCCAGCTCCACCCTCCATGCTAGGCCCAGCTAAACTGTGCTCAGTGAGCACCAACCCCCTTTCCAGTGGAGCAATGTCACTAAGTGCTGCAATTCTCCTCTCCAGATCTCCAATTTGAGCTTCCAGAGAGGCAACATGCTCACACCTCTCACAGAGGTATGGACCCTGGATCATCTGTTCCAGTATTGCATACATATGACAGGATGTACACTGAATAAGGTTGCCACTGGACTGACTCATAATTATTATTATTGTCTACAAAATTTCAGAGGGAAAAATAAAGAATATAAAATAATATATTTATATAAAGTTTTCCTCCTTTGCACTATAAATCTGCCCTCCCTTTTCTTTGAAGTCCCTCCTTTTATTTAAACTCCTAGGCTTTTACTAGAATTGCAGTTGATACTGAAAATGTTCGCAAGCTCACAAGTTCCCCTTCTCCTGTTTATATTAACTTCTGCCTTCTCACCTGGGCACAATCAGTGCACTCTGCAATTTATCAGCCTTTACTTGTAAGGTAAATTCACTTGTAAACAGGCCCCAACCAGCTCACAAACCTTTTATACAAGTTTAACAGTCAAACCACACCCCTCTCACCTGGGCACAATTTGTGCACTCTGCAGTTTATCAGCCCTTAATTGTAAGGTAAATCCACTTGTTTCCATAGTGTACTTGTGTTTATACATGTTTCGACAATGTTGGTTCGATTTCCATGTACAACGACAGGTAATGTTTGTCTAAAATCTCCACCTAACAACATTACCTTTCCACCAAATGGCAAATTATTATCCATGACTTCACGTAGCAAACAGTCAATACATTGTAGGGCATGGCATGACATCATTGTAGCTTTATCAATTATAATTAATTTCCTTTTTTTTCTTTTTTTTTTCTTGTAATGATGTAATTCGAATATCCAACACTGATGTTTCCAAAATAGGAATTGGCAGTTTAAATCCACTATGCACAGTTCTTCCACCTTCTAACAAAAGTGCAGCAATTCCAGTGGTTGCAAATGGCAGTGCTAGTTGACCTTGTGCTTGAACAAAAGTCATCAATAATTATATAGATACGTTTTTCCTGATCCGCCAGGTCCATCCAGATAGAAATAATGTTCTTTGAGCATGTTATCATCTAGGGCATTTTTGATTGCATTAAGTGCTTGCAATTGTAATGTATTTAAAGTTGCAAGTCTTTTTTCTGTTCTTTCTCTTTGTAGTTGAGTGTCATAGTGTTCAAAATGTATGTCGTCTATGAGACCTGGATCTGGCAGATTAAAACTTGCACAACTTAATCCATGAGTTAAAAAGACCTCTTGGATTTCAATGTATGCTTTTAACTGTGCAATAGGCTCATTGTATCGTTGAAAAAAATCTTCAGCCATATTTGTTTTAAATTTGTCCCACAAAGCTAATGCATTTGGAGCATTTGAGAAGATACAAATGAATGCAAATTGTTCCCTCATCTGCCGTGGCATTTGACATAGTGCTGCTTCTTCTAGACATCTTTCCCATTCTGTATCATCAGCTAGGAAGTTTCTGTGTCGCGCAGCTAAATGAAATGATTCATAAACTATGTCATTAAGGATTGGCAAGTTCAATTATTGGGAGATTTTAATTACCCTGAAATAAACTGGATAAATGAGACCAGCAGTTCAGCTAAGGGGAGCAGGTTCTTGAGTACACTCAGGGATTATTATCTGGCCCAGGTTATACAAGAGCCTACTAGAAATGAAGCTATCTTAGATTTAGTCATCACAAATAATATTGATATAGTATTAAATGTTGGAATAGGGCAACCTTTGGGAAACAGTGATTACAACAAAGTCTCATTTGAGATTGAATTAAAAAAACACAATTGTAAGGGGCCAACAAAAACTCAGAATTTTAAAAGGGCAGATTTTAACGGTCTAAGGGCAGCAATACAAAGTATAGACTGGGACAGAGAACTGATAGGTAAAACACTGAACATAAATGGACAACATTTAAATCCTTACTAAATATACATACACATCGGCATATACCATGTGGGAATAAAAGTAAAAGGAGTAAATCCCTTCCAATGTGGCTTAACAATGATTTAAAGATCAAGATACGGAGTAAAAAACAGGCATTTAAATTATACAAACAAGAGGGGACAGAGACTGCTTTACAGGAGTACAAGGAAATCAACAAGGCTTGCAAAAGCGCTATTAGACTGGCTAAAATAGAAAATGAAAAATTAATTGCAAAATAGAGTAAGACTAACCCTAAAATATTTTATAATTATATTAATGGGAAGAAGGTGAGGATGGAAGCTATAGGAACATTAGAATGTGAAACAGGCCATCTGAAAATTAGTGACCAGGAAAAGGCAGATGAGCTAAATAGGTTATTTTCTTCGGTATACACAAGGGAGGTAACGGTGGTTGGGACAGCGCAACATAATGAGGCTACACTACCTTTGCCAACTAATTGGTTAACACAGGAAGTAATCCAAAAGAGGTTGGAAAAAATAATGTACTGATGGTAAACATCCACGGGTACTAAGGGAACTGGGTTCTGTAATAGCCAAACCATTATATTTAATTTTTCAAGATTCCCTCAACACAGGGTCTCTTCCAGATGACTGGAGAAAAGCAGATGTGATTTAAAAAGGGAGCAAGAGCAAATCCGTGGAATTATAGACCAGTGAGCCTCATGTCTGTAGTGGGGAAACTTTTAGAAGGGTTAATAAGGGATAATATACAAGAATATATCTACTTGAACAGGATTATAAGTAGGAGTCAACATGGATTTATGAGGGATAGGTCATGTCAAACAAATCTAATTAGTTTCTATGAGGAGGTTAGTAGGAACCTAGATCAAGGCAACTCAGTGGATGTAGTCCTTTTGGATTTTGCAAAGGCTTTTGATACAGTGCCACATGGGAGACTATTGTGCAAACTAAGAGATACAGGAATTGCAGTAAATATCTGCTCATGGATTGAGAGCTGGCTAAAAGACAAAAGCAAAGGGTTGTTGTAAATGGAACATACTCCGATTGGACTAATGTGGTAAGTGGGGTTCCTCAGGGTTCAGTATTAGGTCCTCTCCTTTTTAACATATTTATTAATGACTTAGAGGTAGGATTGGAGAGTGGTGTTTCCATTTTAGCTGATAACACAAAGTTGTGCAAGGTAGTTAAATCAGATAATGATCTGCTTTCCCTCCAAAGGGATTTAAATAAAATTGAGGAATGGGAATCTAAATGGCAGATGAGATTTAATACGAATAAATGTAAAGTTATGCATCTGGGAAGGAAAAATAGCCATGCAATTTATAATCTTAATGGAGCAAATCTAGGTGTATCAGATATTGAAAGGGATTTGGGAGTGTTTGTGGACAACCGCCTAGGTAACAGTGCTCAAAGCCAAGCAGCAGCTGCAAAGGCAAATAAAATAGTAGCATGTATTCAGAAGGGTATAGAAGCAATGGGAAGCAAATATCATTCTGCCACTATAGAAATCTCTAGTACGCCCTCATTTGGAATATGGAGTACAATTTTGGGCACCATTTCATAAAAGGAATTTTTAGAACTGGAAAAGGTACAAAGGAGGGCAACAAAACAAATAAGGGGAATGGAGGGACTAAGTTATGAAGAAAGACTAACCAAATTAAACTTATTTTCTCTAGAAAAAAGGCATCTAAGAGGAGATATGATTACCTTATATAAATACACCCAGGGTTAGTATAAAGATTTGTCAAAGGAGCTTTTTGTGCCAAGATATTTTCAACTGACAAGAGGACATCACTTGAGGCTAGAAGTAAAAAGATTTCACCTTAAAGAAAGAAAAGGGTTCTTCGCAGTAAGGGTGGTTAATCTGTGGAATTTTCTACCAGAGGTGGTGATGACAGCGGATTCGATAGATAACTTTAAAAGGGGACTGGATTTATTTCTAATTAAAAAGGGAATTCAGGGTTATCATGGATAATTAGGGAGACAGTATTGATCCAGGGAGAAATCCGATCACCAGTATCTAGGGTCAGGAAGGAATGAATTATTATTTTATTTTTTTTCCTTTGAGACGATTGGCTAAGGCTCACTTGGTCTTTTTTCTGTTTGCCTTCCTCTGGATTAATTAATAATAAAAAAAAATAAAACAATTAATTAAATAATTCATTATTAATTAATTAACAACTAATTCATTAATATTTAATCCACATATTGCAGATCAGAGGAGATCTTAAAAGGTTGAACTTGATGGACTGAAAGTCTTTTTTCAACCTTAATTACTATACTATACTGTTAACAGTTCTTAACTGTTCAAAACTTTGTGCACCATGAACATTTAGAAGTAGTAATCGTAAGCAGAAACATTCAAGGTCTCTTGGGCTTACAGTGTAAATTCTTGGGATTATTTTATTTCCACAACTTTTTCGTTTTTGCCATAATCCATTAACGAAAACATAATGGTATGGAATGTCAATATATAATAATTCCCTTCACTCTAAGTCAGTAGAATTTAATTGAAACCATACAGTTAGTGTAGTTTGGCGATGCTCACTTTGTGCCAAAGCATTTGTTTAATTTCCAACATGGAAATACACTAAATGTCTTTATGGCAAATGTACAGCTAATCGATATACTGCATGTGAGCGATCGTGCATTTCAAATTTGAGAAGACGCCACTATGCTTCTGGCGCACTTAAATAGCGAACATCTACATGAGATGCAAGTTCATCATGTACTAACTCACTTTGTTCATTATTTTCATCACTTTTGACCACTACAGTAGCTGCATTATAGCCTTTGTAAATATATTTGAAGACATATTTAATGGATTTTATAGAAGTGCAAGCTTCCACATTAATGTGTGCATTATACTTCATAATTAAATGTGGATTGTATGGTACCATAAATCTGTTATCTACCTTTTTTCCACAAATAATGGCAGTTTGTCCTTCTCTTCTTCTATATAATGGATAGCCATTACAATTGGCATAAGTTTTGTCTCTATAATCTTTTGTAAATTCTTTAGTACATTTCTTATTTTTCATACATGGTGACTGTGGATTAATATATCCACACGGTCCATGAATCATACAATGAGTTACAATCTCATATAGTCTACCATGTATTTCTGGATCTGGTAGTTCAGCAATAATTACTGAATCCACTTTGTCACCAGTATCCAATTTATCTTTCTCTTGAAGGATTATAAGAATATGTGCATGTGGAAGGCCTCTTTTTGGAAATTCGATGGTATAAACATAAACGAGACATTTGCTAAATAACTGAGTTATGGCTATGTCACGTATTAATTTGATTTTAAAGACTCTTGCCACTAAATCTGGTCTATCGGAAGCAGTTTGCCCAATTAGCAGATTGTGTGTAATCTCTGGCCATTGTTGTACATGTAAATGTAATAAATAAATCTGGTTTTACCAAATTTAGTTACAATAGCCATGGCATCATTGTATCTTTTTTGCATATTGCGAGGAGATCCCTGGAAAGAAGATGGTAAAATAATGGCTTCCCCAGCTTGCAGCTCTCTGGTTGTAGCAACCTCAGCGACATAATCCATCAATCGACAATACTGTTCTACACATAGTTTATCTTGTTGATATTTGATGAAGTTTAAATAATTTGGCTCAACTTACAAATATGAATCAATGATCCATTGTTGTGTCAGTTTTCCGCCACATAAAATGGGATTGAATCCACCTCGAATGGCAATTTGAGCCACTTTAAATTCAAGCATGGAAATATTATTTCTCACACATACTTTTGAATTTGGGTAACTCTGAAGAGTTAATTTGGGTTGCCAACCTGCTTCCCCATGTGGAAAAAATATGGGATATGTCATTGGATCCATATTGGTACTTAAGATACTTATATTAATGAAAGGTTGCTCCTCATTTCTGGGATATATTCTAATATCTCTCTGAAATGGTGGTTCTCCTTCGTCATTTGGAAAAACCATTGCAACCTCATTTGATGTTGGCAATTTATAACAGTGTTTATCAGTATGGCGATCTCTTTTAAGCACCATATTAACCTTTGGGATTGACAATTGATGTATTTCTGCATGAATTTGTTGTTCCTTTTCTACTGCCAATTTTTTATACGCTTGAGACTAGGGGTTTTGAGCGATAATTTTATCAAGCTCCATAAAAACAATGATCAAGTATTTTTTATCTTCTTGAAGATGCATACGTTGCTCAACAGCTTCCATTGTATCTAGGACATATAGTTAAGCAAATTTTCTTTGCTCTCCTTCCTCTGGATGTAAATGAGAAGTACGATGGTAAATTTGTCCTTGTACTTTAAAGCAGTAAGGGCCATGCCCTGGCACATTAGCAGCTAATGTTGCACCCATAGATGCAAAGGATATGCCACTGTTATAGGATCTTATGCTATGGTAAATTTGTCCTTGTACTTTAAAGCAGTAAGGGCCATGCCCTGGCACATTAGCAGCTAATGTTGCACCCATAGATGCAAAGGATATGGCACTGTTATAGGATCTTATGCTTGTTTTGAAATTTTGGTAGTTGGGGAAACTAGGCTCAGTCATAATGCTTTATAAATATGTTGGGAATTGTTGTCTTTCTGGAAGTCTTACCTTGCCTTTTTGACAGCAACTAACGAACTCGCCATCTCTGGGTCTTTCCTGTTTGAAATGATAAGCCCCACAAAACTGACAGACAATTTTCATATCACCACAATTATGAACCTCTATTGTTAAAGATTTAAGTAAAGGACAATTGTGAGAACATATATCAATATGACCCTCTAAATCATCATTATAAATCTTATCTGATTGTTCAGCAACATTTTCTAAATACTTTTGTTTTTTAGTTGCCTTCTTGGGGGTGGATTTTAGTTTGTCAGCTGATAGGCTTTTGCTTGCAAGTCTTTTGCGTTATTTTTGTCGTCAAATTTCCTTCTGCTCCGGCGTCTGATGCTCTTCCCATCTTTTTTGACGTTCTATAGTTTGACGTCTTTTCTTTTCCTGTTTCTTGTCACTATTTGCCATATTAATCTGTAATAAAAAATACAATAGTATTTTTTCTCCTTATTGTAATTTTTTTTTCCAACTGCATATTTTTTTTATACTATCCTGTTTTGTGTGCTGCACTGTTTGCATTATGAGGTTAGCTTGATAATGTTGGCGTTAGCAACGTAGGGCCTCATTCAATAGCAATGCTTATAATGGCATAAGGATCTATATAAGCAGTGAGTATATATTTTGTATTTTAGTTTTCAGCTAGTGAAGACCTTATTTTTGGATAGAAGTTTATTAAGTACAAAGTTCTGTAAAATAAATATGCTATGTGCTTATATAAATATCTATTCAATTGGGCGACTTGCAATTGAATGAGACCCTTAGTTAGGTTGCAGTGTATTTTGTGAAAGTGGCACATGAAAGATGATTGTTCCTTCTATTTTCCATGGGGCTCATTGATTTGGGTAATTGAATAGGCGCTGTATATAAACACAGCACATATTTTTTTTGAGAAGTTTTTAGTTAGTGAAGACCTTGGTTTTGGATAGAAGTTCAGTAATTAAAAATGTATTTTAAAAAATTATGTTCGATGCTTATATAGAGCCCTATTCAATTGGCCAAATCGCAATTGAATAAGGCCCCATGTGTTTTATATTATTTTTTGTGCGCTACTGTTGTCATTACGTGTTTAGGGTATGGAGTTGTGCTTAAACGTTTGTGCAGGAAAAAGCAGATATATCTTTAAAGTGTGTATATGTTAACATAATTATTTTTTAATTTTATGTGCAACACTGTTGGCATTAGGTTTTTTTTTTTTGTTGCTCTCCTGTTTTGCATGTGGCAATGTTGTTATTAGGATTTTGCGGTTATGTGGTTACACTTATATTGGCCAGCGTGGAGGCAGCCCAGGCACGCCGGGTCTGACGCAGCGCTGCGTGACCCGGTGGAGCCTGGGCGCTTCTGATTGGCTGGGGGGATGAGGAGGGACTTACGCCCGTTTCGCAGGCTTCCTCCTCACTCCGCGCCAGCCATTGAGCTGATTCCCTCCCTCCCTCCCCTTGAGTTGGTGGTCAGTTAGGAAAGTAGCAGATTTACTAGTAAGGTATGTCTAGGGGGTGAGGTTGTTTGAGCAAAGTTAAGGAATCTTAAGTTTTAAAAAAACAAAACAAAACAAAAAAGGCGTGGTAAAGAGTTGAAGGGTGAGGATTTTGTGATTTCTAAGTTAGGATGCAAGTAGGAATGTCTTTGGTTGGCGGGAGGTGAGGCAACCGGCCCACGGGCTTAAGTGGGCATTGCCCTGCCTCATGGGCGTGCTTAGTAAAGCACTGGGTGGCTCTTGGCGCGGGCCCGGGGCGTGAGGTTACTGACCGGGCAGGGCTCCTCCTCCGGGATGTTATTTGAGCAATGTTAATTATGTTAATTGGTTATTGGTTTATGGTTACCCAATGGATCTTGCCAGGGTCATGTTAGTTAGGTTGTGGTACGTTTCCACAAAGTCAGACAAAAAACAGGATAGGTCCTTCTATTTGATATGTGTAAATAGCAGTATTTTATTTTTTGTTCAACGTGTAAAATCTGTTGTGTGGAAATTTCTGTAGCTATGCAGAGAGTCTTCAGGCAGTATCTGTTGAGACTGAAAGAGAGAGAGGATATATATTTTTATTTTGTATGTATGTATACATGTGTTATGTTTTAAAAACATTTGTTGTAGTATCCTGTTTTGTATACAACACTGTTGGCATTAGAGGTTTAGGTTGTGGGTTTGGGCTTATAGGTCAGGGCACACAAAACACGATTTATTTGTTAATTTTGTATGAGTTACCAATATTTCTTGTACTATGCTGTTTTGTGTACACCAGTGTTGTCAAGTTTAGGTTGTGGGTTAGACTTGGAGGTTGGTGCCGATAAAACAGGATTCGTTCTTCCATTTAGTATGTGTTTTCAATGTTTGTTGTACTATCCATTTTGTTTACACCATTGCTAACCTGATATGTTTAGGTTCTGGTGTTAGGGCACATTAAACATATTTTGTAATTGTATTTTGGATCTTGTAACAATATGTTTTGTACTATCCTGTTTTGTGTGCACCAGTGTTGTGATTAGAGGTTTAGGTTGTGGGTTTAGGCTTATAGGATAGGGCACAGAAAACAGGATTTATTGTTCAATTTTGTTTCTGTTAGCAATATTTGTTGTACTATACTGTTTTGTGTACACCACTGTTGTCATTAGAGGTTTAGGTTCTGGGTTTATGCTTACAGGTTATGGCACACAAAACAGGATTTATTGTTCAATTTTGTATGTGTTAGCAATATTTGTTGTAGTATCCTGTTTTGTGTACACCACTGTTGTCATTTGAGGTTTAGGTTATGGGTTAAGCTTAGAGGTTGTTGCAGACAAAACAGGATTCATTGTTCCATTTTATATGTGTTAACAACATTTGTTGGCGTATCCTGTTTAGTGTGCACCATTATTGATAGTCGGTGCTTATGATTTTTTTTTTTTTCATTTTGACATTGGCGCAAACAGGATAGGTGTTTATTTTTTTCCTTGTTATACTATACCTTTGTTGAATTCTTAGTTGTGTATAAATGACAGTGTCCCCTGCTGCTAATCTTCCTGCAACTTCAATCTTCAGGCAGTGTCTGTTGAAAAAGAGAAAGAGAAATGTTTTTTTTTGTGTAATTGTTTTTTAGCGATAATGTTGAATGCTTGTGGGTAGAAATAAATAGAGGAGGAGCAAATTTTAAAAAAAATATTGATTTGATGAGTATACTATAAACTCCCAGATATACTTAAAAGTGAGGACCTGCAATTCTTGTTACAGATTGTAAATACAGCTAAGCATGGTCACATTTTAATAATGGGAGATTTAACTATCCTGAAAAAACCTGGATGAATGAGACCAGCAGTTCAGCTAAGGGGAGCAGGTTCATGAGTACACTTAGAGATCATTTTCTGGCCCAGGTAATACAAGGACCTACTAGAAATGAGGCTATCCTAGATTTACAGCCTTATTAAATTGGGATTTGGCAAATTTAAAAGAGCTCTATTTAAGCACATAGCATATATTTTTACAGAAGTTTTTAGTTAGTGAACTTCTATCCAAAAGCAAGGTCTTCACTAACTAAAAACTTCTGTAAAAATCTGGGCTCAGGAAGGATTTTTTTTTTTTCCCTTTTGATACAATTGGCAAATTTTCCCTGGATCAATTAACAATTAATCAGCATATTGCAAATCAGAGGTGATCTTAACAGGCTGAACGTGATCTACTAAAAGTATTTTTTCAACCTTAGTTACTATGGCCCTCATTCAATTGCGATTTGGCCAATTGAATAGGGGTCTAAATAAGCACATAGCATATTTTTTTTAAAGAAGTTTTTAGTTAGTAAAAACCTTGATTTTGGATAGATGCTTGCTAACTAAAAACTTCTTTAAAAAAAATATGTTATGTGCTTATTTAGACTCCTATTCAATTGGCCAAATTGCAATTGAATGAGGGCCTTTGTAATTATGTAACTACATAGAGGAACCTCTAAAAGCCCTTGTATGTGAAATCTGGTTAGAAATCTGATTGTATTCTAAGATATCTAGTTCACTGGTCAAATAATACAATATATTTTTAATGATTTACAAATAAAATACATTTTTATTATGAACATCATCAACAGCATGGCAAACATAGAATGGGGATTTAAAAAATTAGATACCAAAGATTTGTGCACAAACAGATGAAATAGCCTGTTGCATTAAATTAAAAGGAAATGTGATTTAAGTTCACATGCAATACTGGTGAGAAAGCAAACATTTAGTATTTAAAATGTGCATTCTGTTGTTCTGATTGTGCACTTTTGCTAACATATAATTACATGTGAGAGAAGCATTAACTCCAGCTCCAGAGACTGCTAACCACAATATTCAGCCAAGTGAATGGGTTCTTATAAAACTGCACTTCAAGTCAGTAGGAAGAGCTCTGCCATAAATAATGTGTTACTAGGTGTCACAATCTGCTTCTTCAAGGGGGCTTGATATGAACCTAGTTCAAACCTACCCCAGCAGAATCATGTGGTTCTTGTTCCCTGAGGCACAAAAACTGGCTTCTGAAGAGGACATCGCCCAAAGGTATATTAGAATATTGGATACAGGTTACTAGTGGCCTCCTCACACCTTGGGTATGTGAAACTAGACTGAACCTTTATTGAATTATGGAATCAACATATTTATATTCTATCTTCCATACCACACCCTTGTGTACCTTTGTGTATGTGTGTGATGTCAGCACTAAGTCCCATCTGGCTTGCAACCTTGGTTGCTATTAAATCTCTTGAGATTAAATACTCCAGATATCTATAGCTGGCTTGTGAAACAACCTTGATGTTAATCTCAAGTATTTGCTTAGGACGACTTGAAGTGCATGCATCTGTCTTGACTGCTGTTTATCAAGGCCTGTATGTGTGAGGATGCAATGATATGCAGCTAAGCTAATGTCCAGAGCATTTTTACCTTCTCTTCATGTATTCTCCTGTTCTATATACATTCTCCCTCTAACAACATATAATAACTAGTATACATATTAACCATGTACAGGCAACATATAACCACACACAATAAAACATAATCACAATGCAACAATGTCATGCTCCCTTGGCCATATACATAATTACTGGTAATATTAGTCCTTAAACAATGTAATCATGACGCTAGGGTTTAAAGCAAAAGAAAAAAACATTGTTGCTAACTCAAAGAGGTATCATCAAAGTATAGGTATAGCCACATATACAACAAACAAATAAGATAGATCTAATGCAGTAGGTCAAGGAGACCCTCATCTCTGCCATAAAGAAAATAGATTCAGAGTACAAAGGTAAAACCATCTATACTATGGCCTTGATTCAATTGAACGATTTTCGTTTATGGGGGCCCGTAATGTAGTCCGTAAACTAATTTGCTATTTAATTGGTGTATTTTCGCGAGGCACAAGTGATCTACAGGTTACGGTCTGAAAATCCCTGCGGTTGTTACAACCTTAACTGAAACCTCACCAAAGCCTCTGATCTTACATGTCTGCAGCAGTTACAATAGCTAACATCGCAAATCACTATTCAATTGCTACAATTACTTGCGTTGAAACCCGTAAATGGGAAATGTAGCCCAAAATCCTACGAGTACTAGAGAGGACTTGCAAGGGCTCTAAAAGCCCTTACGTATGCTGATCCTAAACTTCCCATCTGCTCCTAACTCCCCCCCACTCCTATAATAACCCCCCATGCTGCAGTGGTGCCAATGGGGACTCCCGCATGGTTCTTACATTAACCCAGTGCTGCAGGGGTCCCCATCGGGACCCCGCGGCATTTACAAATTTAAATCCCCTGCCGCGGATCCTTAAAGGGCTTAACTATTTGTGTGCCGTGGGCCCTGTAAGGACTCTCAGCGTGGGATTTAAATCTTTGAATGCCGATTGTCCCAATGGGGACCCCTGCAGCAAGGTTTCATTTAGGGAGCCCTCAGATTTGATTGCCGTCATGATGACGGTCTCATTTACTACTGGCTCTGTCTAAGCAGTAGCTACGAGCTTGCATGCTCAAGCCCTGAACTGCTTACAAATGGAACCATGGTTTACGATTTTGGATTTCGGCCCATGAGTTGCGGGCTTGTGCAATTAAATAGCTATGTAATTGTAGCAAATCTCAACCTCGCAGACATATGGCCTGTATACTGTAACCTGCGGGCTAGCAATTAAATGAGGCTCTGAGTATGCTGAAGACTTAGTTGAATAAGGGCTCCATTGTGTTAAATTCAAAAAACTTGCAATCCAAGGGTAGCTGACCCATTGACATTTTATGAAAGCCAATTAAACTCCAAAAGAGAGAGATACACGTAAAATAAAGACATTGAAAAGCCCTGATTGCCATTTAAAGAGCCAGTACTGCTACAAATATGATCTGAAAAAGTACAGGACAGCTAAGACGTGAAACATTATCTTAGACATATATTGCATGCTAACCATATAATAGGCCAGTATCTGTTAATTTTGAATTTGTTATTGCCTGGAACTTAACTTATGTATAGCGCTATGGAATATGCTGGAGTATTACAAATAAACGATAATAATAATAGTATAATGTGTGAGACTGCATACATCTTTAAACATCAACTGTTGTCAATAATACACATCATCATCACAAATATAAACTGCAATGGCTACGCTGACTTCAGTACACGAGCGGTTATTAGAAATCATTAAAGCCACATGGACTAAAACAGGTGGTGTAATGCATGGCTTCTAAAAAACCCAGCCACACCCAAAATAACAGTCATTGACAGCATAGATCCAGATAACATAAGAGTTCCCAGGGCTACTATGTATAAAAGATTGATTGTAAGATATGTGCACTAAAATGTTAATACTAGTGTGACCATGGGCAGCCTGGTTCATGGAAGAGAGGATGGCAGTTAATGTGGATGAAATCAGGCCTGGAATCCCTGCTGGAAGTGAACCACAACAGCAATATGAGAATATAGAAAAGGCCTTGCACATGGTTATTCTAGATGCACAGGGAATGTTACTGGGAGAAGGAAAGAGGGATATACTGTAAGGCCACATGCTGACAGTGAGAACAGTGATTGGGATGTAGATGTTGAGGAGGGACAGCAGCAGTCCAGGCAGCATGGGGTGACCAGCAGGATCACAAGGAGGTGAAGGAAGGAGCTAATGTCAATTGCACACTGTCAGCACATGTCTACTCTGCGTAGAGGTGAAATATACCTGATGAATTGTACCTTTTCTCCTCTCCACTACTGGGTCTATGCGGAAGCCTTCATGATATTCCTCATGGGTGTAATCGGGCGCCTTGTGCTTATTTCAGCCTCCTGTCCCATGACCCTGGCGCAGGATTCGGTCCATCCTGCTCTAGCCCTGAGGACTGGCCCTCAATCCACCATTGGCTGCAGACCCCTACACTGTTGTCGCTGCAGGTTGTGAGCCTGGCACTGGGGCAACCCTGACTCCCTCAAACTCCCCTATGCTACTTCTCCTCTTCTCCCCACCTCACCCTCACTCACCTTCTCTCCCTCATTCCCCTCATCTCCCTCTCTTCCCTCATCTCCCTCTCCCCCCTTCTCTCCAGGCCCCACTCCATCCTTTTATCGCCTTTCCCCCCATCCCTCCCTGTACCTTCTTTCCCCTTTCCTCCCTCTCTCTCCCCTGTGTCTCCTTTCCCCCATCTCCCTCCCCTGTATCTCAGTTCCCCATCTCCATCCCCTGTGTCTTCTTTTCCCCAATCTCCCCCTGTGTCTCATTTTCCCCAATCTCCCTTCCCTGTGTCTCCTTTTCCCCCTCTCCCTTCTCTGTAACTCATTTCCCCCCTATCCCCTCTGTCTCCTTTCCCCCTCTCTCCCTCTCCTGTTCCCCCTGTCCCTTTTCCCCTGTGTCTTCCCCCCCCCTCTCACTCCCCTGTGTCTCCTTCTCCCTCTCTCGCTGCTTTGTGTCTTCATTTCACCTCCTCTCCCCCACTCTCTTGTCTCCTTTCCCACTCCTTTCCTTCTCCCTCCCCTGTGTCTTATTTTCCCCAATCTCCCCCCAATCTCCCTTCCCTGTGTCTCCTTTCCCCCCTCTCTCCCTCTCCTGTTTCTCCTTTCCCCGTGTCTACCTTCCTCCTCTCCCTTCTCTGTATCTCGTTTCCCCCTCTCCCTCCCCTCTGTCTCCTTTCCCCCTCTCTCCCTCTCCTGTTCCCCCTGTCCCTTTTCCCCTGTGTCTTTCCCCCCCCCCCTCTCGCTCCCCTGTGTCTCCTTCTCCCTCTCTCCCTGCCTTGTGTCTTTGTTTCACCTCCTCTCCCCCACTCTCTTGTCTCCTTCCCCCCTCCTTTCCCCTCCTGTGTCTCCATTCCCCCTCCTCTTCCTCCCTTTTCTCCTTTCCCCTCTTTCCCTACCATGTCTCCTTTCCCCCCTTTCCCCCCTGTGTCTCGTATCTGGATGGAATCCTGCCAGTAGAGCAGCACTCACCTCCTTTGCTGTTCCCGTCCTCCGGCCGGAACTACTTTCTGGATCAAGCCTTGCGAGGCTTGATCCAGAAAGTAGTTCCATCCCTAGGACGGGAGCCGCAGAGCATAGGGCGGAGTGTGGCGCTGCTGGCAGGGTCGCATCCAGGTACGTGCTTGGGATAGAGCCCGGGGCACTCATCGCGAGTCCTCCACTGGCAGGAACCAGGTAAAGTCCTGCAGGCCTCGTGGTTATGGGGTGCAACGGCTCGCGAGGCTCGTAGTTGAGTCCCTATGGGCCGTAAAGTGTGACCAACATCGTAAGCTTTCCCCACACTGACAACTATTATAGTGATACATGCTGATAAAATATTAGAAAATGTTATGTACGGAATTATGACTGTCATGCTGTGTGTATAATAGTGGATACTTATTTTGTCTACTGTGAAATTCTCAACAGTAAGCAATAATCTGGCATGGTAAATCTCTGAAATACACTGAAGTGTATTGACCTTCCAGGAGTATAGGGGAAGGTAAAAGAAGGACAGAGGTGTGACCCACCAAGGGACATTGCAAGTCAATACAAGCATCTACATCATACCCTACATCTGCCTCCTAGTAACATGGCACCAACGTAGACCCAGAGGTATTCCAGGTAATGTTATAACTGGTACAAATGTGTCAGCATATTACAGTCTTGGAATAACATATTGAAACCACAGTATTCCATTTTACTGCTTTAAAAAAAAAAGAGGCTTAAGGTCTGAGTGTGTTTGGCTATCCACTTATGCTACATATATTGTGTTAAGGCTCTCGCGTAGTATCATAGAAGTCAATGATTCCACTGCTGCCAATGTCTTCAAAGGAAAAAATAAACTGAAGGCTAATGGTCAAGGCCCAATTTTCCAGTCTGCCATGGCAACTTCTTGTCTGCAATACACAGTGCTATCTGAAGGATTTAAAGGGGCCCTATCAGGGGGTTGCGGTAGAAAACAGGTATGATTTCTTATCTATTGCAAATACACAAATAAGAGAAGCTGGGGCCCAGACATGTCATTGGGACCTTCTTTGTTTAGTCACTATGGCTTAGTTTTGTATATACCATGTAACGGATTGCAGAAGAGAGTGTAAGAATCGATTTATATCTTTATTGTACAGTCACTTTTCACCTATTTTTTCTTGCAAAACAGTATGGCCAGTTTTGTGTATTTTAAGCAATGTAATCATTAACTAACAACCCCATTATATTCCGCTAACGTGCAATCTCGTAGCTCTTAACGTAGCTTGCAAGACTTACATCTAATAAATTGGCCTCTTAAACCAGCCCACCGACGACTTGCGGGGTAGGAGCGAGAAAACCCTATGGGATGTGAGAATTCGACTTGCGAGCTCACAAATCATAGTAATTACATAGTTACATAGTAATCTAGGTTGAAAAAAGACTTTAGTCCATCAATTACAACCTTTTTAGATCTCCTCTGATCTGCTATACGCATATTTATTGTTAATTGACTCAGAAAAAGGCAAACAGAAAAAAAAAAAACAGTGAAACTTTGCCAATTGTCTCAACAGGTAAAAAATATATAAAATTCCTTCCTGACCCCAGATACTGGCGATCGGATTCATCCCTGGATCAATACTACCTCTCTATTTAGCAAGGATTACCCTTAATGCCCTTTTTATTTAAAAACATATCCAATCCCTTTTTAAAGTTATCTATCGAATCTGCTGTCACCACCTGGTAGAGAATTCCACAGATTAACCATCCTTACTGTGAAGAACCCTTTTCTTTCTTTAAGGTGAATTTTTTTTACTTCTAATCTTAAAGGATGTCCCCTTGTCAGTTGAAAACCTCTTGGCACAAAAAGTTCCCTTGACAAAGCCTTGTATTGACCCTAGATATATTTATATAAGGTAATTATATCCCCTCTTAGACGCCTTTTTTTCTAGAGTAAATACGTTTAATTTTGTTAGTCTTTCTTCATAACTTAGCCCCTCCATTCCCTTTATTAGCTTTGCTGCCCTTCTCTGTATTTTTTCCAGCTCTAAAATGTTCTTTTTATGTAGTGGTGCCCAAAATTGTACTCCATATTCCAAATGAAGGCGTACTAGAGATTTGTATAGTGGGAGAATTATATTTGCTTCCCTGGCTTCTATACCCTTCTTAATACATACTAATATTTTACTTACCTTTGCAGATGCTGCTTGGCATTGAGCACTGTTACCTAGGCAGGTGTCCACAAGTACTCCCAAATCCCTTTCAAAATCTGATACACCTAGATTTGCTCTATTAAGATTATAAATTTGTTGGTATTTTTTTTCCCAGATGCATAACTTTACATTTATTCGTATTAAATCTCATCTACCACCTATATGCCCATTACTCTAATTTATGCAAATCCATTTGGAGGGAAAGTACATAATTTTCTGATTTAATTACCTTGCGCAACTTTGTGTCATCAGCAAAAATGGAGACACCACACTCCAATCCCACTTCCAAGTCATTAATAAATATGTTAAAAATGAGGGGACCTAATACTGAACTCCGAGGAATCCCACTTAACACATAAGTCCAATCCGAGTATGTTCCATTTACCACAACCCTTTACTTCATGTCTTTTAGACAGCTCCCAATCCATAAGCAAATATTTATGGCAATTCCTGCATCACTTAGTTTGCACTATAGTCTCCAATGTGACACTTTATCAAAAGCCTTTGCAAAATCCAAATAGACTACATCCACTGAGTTACCTTGATCCAAGTTCCTACTAACCTCCTCATAGGTTTGTTAAACATGACCTATCCTTTTATAAATCCATGTTGGCTCCAGCGGCACTCTTCAAGCAAGCTGTCCCTGAGTCTGTCTCACCTCTGCTACCCCTGAAGACAGACCAGCAAACACTAGTCCAGCTGCACTCTTCAACAGTGGCGGCTGGTGAACTTTCAAGTTGGAGAGGCGCCAGGGCGAAACATAGCCACTCCCTCTTTTCAAACCACACCCATTTTATAACTCCTCCCCCTGACATTATAATGACCTTTATAAGCCCAGCCCAATGACCTTATACTTGTAAAGCCCATTGAAATACATTATCAGCAATGCAGCAATGTCAAGAAGTAAAGTAACAATGTGTTAAATTCATTGGTATACAATATATATTGAAAAAACTCATGTGACAAGACTACAGCAATATCTTAATTCGTATATCACCTATACGCATTAAAAGAAAAATTAAAGCAGTGACACCTACCATTAGTCGGCTCTTCTTCTTCAGGGTGTTCAGTAAGTTGACCAACGAGTACAAACAAATCTGCTGACACATAGGGTTTGCACCTGGGGTTGAAAGAAAACAAGCAAATCAATCAGACCATTCAAGAACAAAACCATACCTTAAAAACCTTAAAAGACCAAGTGGAACCATATAGGCCCCAAACATACCTTAGAAGACCAAGTGTGACCATATAGGCCCCAAACATACCTTAGAAGACCAAGTGTGACCATAGGCCCCAAACATACCTTAGAAGACCAAGTGTGACCATATAGGCCCCAAACATACCTTAAAAGACCAATCAGCACTGTATAGGCCCAAACCAGTGGATCTTGGGATTCAAGAAAACAACAACATTTCACTTCTGTTTAGACAACACAATGATCAATGTCAAACAAACAGGTTGAATTAGCATATGGATAACCATATGAGCAGTAACGCCACGCCAAGGCTTCAACAATTGTTACTGACCATTCACAAACCTTTCATAGCTCCTTCCATATGCACACCCACACACCATTCATACTTTACTTACCACTAGTTATTTTTGGTAGTTCGGTGGTGCCATTTCTGAGAACTTTACTTACCCTTGAAGGTGACTCCAATTCCTTCAAACCAATGCATTCAACCGCTCCAGGGCCATGGTGCTTCTTAAATACCTTTTTATCCTCTTCAATGTGGAGAAGCATCTTTCTGATTCTGCAGTAGTCTTCGGTGTTGTAAGCAGGATTCCTTATAGCTTCACTGTCTCTGTGAAATCATTATGCAGAAGAATTGATGGTAAAGTTGGTACAGAGCAACAGCACTCGTACAGACATGAAATTCTGGCTTCCCGTAAAGAAGTGACAACTACCCTTGGAAGTGCCTCCAATTCCTTCAAACCAATGCATTCAACCGCTCCAGGGCCATGGTGCTTCTTAAATACCTTTTTATCCTCTTCAATGTGGAGAAGCATCTTTCTGATTCTGCAGTCGTCTTCGGTGTTGTAAGGAGGATTCCTTATAGCTTCACTGTCTCTGTGAAATCATTATGCAGATTAAATTGATGGTAAAGTTGGTGCAGAGCAACAGCACTCGTACAGACATGAAATTCTGGCTTCCCGTACTGAAGTGACAGCTACCCTTGGAAGTGCCTCCAATTCCTTCAAACCAATGCATTCAACCGCTCCAGGGCCATGGTGCTTCTTAAATACCTTTTTATCCTCTTCAATGTGGAGAAGCATCTTTCTGATTCTGCAGTCGTCTTCGGTGTTGTAAGGAGGATTCCTTATAGCTTCACTGTCTCTGTGAAATCATTATGCAGATTAAATTGATGGTAAAGTTGGTGCAGAGCAACAGCACTCGTACAGACATGAAATTCTGGCTTCCCGTACAGAAGTGACAACTACCCTTGGAAGTGCCTCCAATTCCTTCAAACCAATGCATTCAACCGCTCCAGGGCCATGGTGCTTCTTAAATACCTTTTTATCCTCTTCAATGTGGAGAAGCATCTTTCTGATTCTGCAGTCGTCTTCGGTGTTGTAAGGAGGATTCCTTATAGCTTCACTGTCTCTGTGAAATCATTATGCAGATTAAATTGATGGTAAAGTTGGTGCAGAGCAACAGCACTCGTACAGACATGAAATTCTGGCTTCCCGTACTGAAGTGACAGCTACCCTTGGAAGTGCCTCCAATTCCTTCAAACCACGCCAAGGCTTCAACAATTGTTACTGACCATGCACACACCTTTCATAGCTCCTTCCATATGCACATCCACACACCGGTCATACTTTACTTACCACTAGTTATGTTTGGTAGTGAGGTGGTGCTGGTTAACGCAGTTTATCTTTGCACACCCTGGGGGTATGCATTCTTCTTTGCTTCAATCACTTGTATTTAAATTTTGCATGGAGATCTTTCAAAGAAGAAAACTTCTCAATGGTTTTTTCATTGAAGTCTGGGATCTCGGAAATCAGTTGCTTTTCCATTGAGAGCTTAGCCAATGCATTCAACTGCTCCAGGGACATGGTGCTTCTTAAAAAGGTTTTTATCCTCTTCAATGTGGAGAAGCATCTTTCTGATTCTGCAGTGGTCATCGGTGTTGTAATCAGGATTCTTAATAATTTCACTGTCTCTGTAAAATCATTCTGCAGATTAAATTGATGTAAAAGTTTGTGCAGATCAACAGCACTTGTACAAGCATGACAATCTGTCTTCCCATACAGAAGTGACAGCTCAGTGCATAATTGTTCCTTCTTCAGTATTGGATATGCTTGCACGGTGTCTTCCAGAGCTTGGGTTGGAAAGCAAGTGTCATGGGTTTTATACAAGTCACTTTGAACAAGTTTGGCACTGACTAGGTGATTTGAAAATGAAAAACGTTCTTTTGCATGAACCACCACTATGTCACATACCTCTCTTGAAAGTTGTCTCAAGGTTGAGATCTCCGTACTCCGTCTGTGGAATGTTACATCGCTCGGCAAACTTGCTTCTATCTCGTCAACAGAATTACAGATTTTCTGGATGCTGCTGACAAAGTCTTCTGTAACTTTTTGGATATAAACAGTATCCGTGTCTCGCTTCTGAAGCTGACTATAGAGGATGTCAACATGTGGCATTATTAAATGAAATAATTTAAGGAAGTAAAGAAACTCACTGTCTTCCAGCATTCCAATGAAACCGGCGGCTTCACGTATAGATGTTGGATCAAAGTTTAGACATGCTTCAATTATCTGGAAACACTCAAGTAGCGCATCTCTGTTCTCGTAGATGATGTTCACGGTCCTAACGTTAAAGTTCCATCGTGTCGGTGCACCTCTTAGAAGTCTTCTACCAACTACCTCATCCAGAACTCCAGTCCTTTTTGGAGAGCGTGAAAAAAAAGATGGTATGCCGCCTATGTTGGAAAATAAACTCGAACTCTTCCAATCCTTGAAACTGCTTTCTCCATTATTAGGTTCAGTTCGTGAGCATAGCAATGGACGTAGTGTGCGTTCGGGTACACGTCTTTTATTTTTCTTTGAACTCCTCCTTGATCTCCACGCATCACACTGGCACCATCGTAGCTTTGAGCTATGAGTTTCTTCTTGTCTTCTGGCTCTGGGAGAACAGTATTCAGACTTTCCAGCACAACAGCAGCAATCAAGTCTGCATCCATTGCTCTCATTTCCGTGAAGCCATCAAATCTTTCCACCACTTGATGCTTCTTGTCAATGTAGCGATAGACTACAACGCACTGTGTCCTAGCGGAAATATCGGTTGTTTCATTCGCTTGGATTGCCACAAACTGGGCTTCCTTAAGCTCTTGGTGAATCACTTCCTTAATAACTTCATGCATGCAGTCCAGTAGCTCATTCTGCACGGTTTTGGACGTGCCCTTAAACACAGTTGCAGTCTTCAAATGCTGTTCCATTGCACTATCGATACTGCCAACCAAATCCACCAGGCCTCGAAACACTCCTGGATTTAGCGATGTTTCACTTTCGTCGTGTCCTCTTAATGCCAGTTCAAAAGCGCCACAAAAGCGAACACAATCAATTATCTTCGAAAGGATGTACCGGTTCTTAGCCACTTCTTCGTTGTGTTTTTGAATACTGACTTGGTATTCTTGGTCCAGTTGAACTGCAATGTTCGCCTGTCCAAGAATCTCAAACTTGATCATGTTATCCAAGTGAGCTTTAGAACTTTTGTGTATTATGTCACAAAATTACTTTAAAATAACAGTGTGTTGAATTCATTGGTATACATTACAGATTGCAAACCCTCATGTGACAAGACTACATCAACATCAAATTTGCACTTATACGCATGGACAGAAAAGTAAAAGCAATGATACTCACCAACAGTTGACTCTCCTTATCGTGGTATTCACGCCCAGTAAGTCAACCAACGAGTCCAAACAAATCTGCTTCCACAGATAGTTTGCACCTGGGGGGTGATAGAAAACAACAAAAAAAAACATTAGAATTTTCAAGACCCAAACCGTAACTTTTGAAACCTTAAAAGACCAAGTGTGACCATATAGGCCCCAACCGCACCTTGAAAACCTTACAAGTCCAAGTGTGACCATATACTCACCAACAGTTGACTCTCCTTCTCGGGGTATTCACGTTCAGTAAGTCAACCAACGAGTCCAAACAAATCTGCACCACAGATAGTTTGCACCTGGGGGGTGATAGAAAACAACAAAAAAAACATTAGAACGTTCAAGACCCAAACCGTAACTTTTAAAACCTTAAAAGACCAAGTGTGCCCATATAGGCCCCAACCGCACCTTAAAAACCCTAAATTACCAAGTGTGACCATATAGGCCCCAACCGCACCTTAAAAACCCTAAATAACCAAGTGTGACGCTATAGGCCCCAACCGCACCTTAAAAACCCTAAATAACCAAGTGTGACCATATAGGCCCCAACCGCACCTTAAAAACCCTAAATAACCAAGTGTGACCATATAGGCCCCAATCGCACCTTAAAAACCCTAAATAACAAAGTGTGACCATATACAGTTGCAAGCAAAAGTATGTGAACCCTTTGGAATGATATGGATTTCTGCACAAATTGGATACCACAGAGGAAGCCACTGCTGTCCAAACAAAACATTGCGGCACGTTTACAGTTTGCACAAGAGCACCTGGATGTTCCACAGCAGTACTGGCAAAATATTCTGTGGACAGATGAAACCAAAGTTGAGCTGTTTGGAAGAAACACACAACACTATGTGTGGTGAAAAAGAGGCACAGCACACCAACATCAAAACCTCATCCCAACTGTGAAGTACGGTGATGGGGGCATCATGGTTTGGGGCTGCTTTGCTGCGTCAGGGCCTGGACGGATTGCTATCATTGAAGGAAAAATGAATTCCAAAGTTTATCAAGACATTTTGAAGGAGAACTTAAGGCCATCTTTCCACCAGCTGAAGCTCAATAGAAGATGGGTGTTGCAACAGGACAATGACCCAAAGCATAGAAGTAAATCAACAACAGAATGGCTTAAACAGAAGAAAATATGCCTTCTGAAGTGGCCCAGTCCGAGTCCTGACCTCAACCCGATTGAGATGCTGTGGCATGACCTCAAGAAAGTGATTCACACCAGACATCTCAAGAATATTGCTGAACTGAAACAGTTGTGTAAAGAGGAATGGTCAAGAATTACTCCTGACCGTTGTGCACGTCTGATCTGCAACTACAAGAAACGTTTGGTTGAAGTTATTGCTGCCAAAGGAGGTTCAACCAGTTATTAAATCCAAGGGTTCACATACTTTTTCCACCTGCACTGTGAATGTTTACATGGTGTGTTCAATAACAACATGGTAACATTTAATTATTTGTGTGTTATTAGTTTAAGCAGAGTGTGATTGACTATTGTTGTGACTTAGATGAAGATCAGATCACATTTTATGACCAATTTGTGCAGAAATCCATATCATTCCAAAGGGTTCACATACTTTTGCTTGCAACTGTAGGCCCCAACCGCACCTTAAAAACCCTAAATAACAAAGTGTGACCATATAGGCCCCAACCGCACCTTAAAAACCCTAAATAACCAAGTGTGACCATATAGGCCCCAACCGCACCTTAAAAACCCTAAATAACAAAGTGGGACCATATAGGCCCCAACCGCACCTTAAAAACCCTAAATAACAAAGTGGGACCATATAGGCCCCAACCGCACCTTAAAAACCCTAAATAACAAAGTGTGACCATATAGGCCCCAACCGCACCTTAAAAACCCTAAATAACAAAGTGTGACCATATAGGCCCCAACCGCACCTTAAAACCCTAAATAACAAAGTGTGACCATATAGGCCCCAACCGCACCTTAAAACCCTAAATAACAAAGTGTGACCATATAGGCCCCAACCGCACCTTAAAAACCCTAAATAACCAAGTGTGACCATATAGGCCCCAATCGCACCTTAAATACCCTAAATAACAAAGTGTGACCATATAGGCCCCAACCGCACCTTAAAAACCCTAAATAACCAAGTGTGACCATATAGGCCCCAACCGCACCTTAAAAACCCTAAATAACCAAGCTTGACCATATAGGCCACAACGCACCTTAAAAACATTAAATAACCAAGTTTGACCATATAGGCCCCAACGCACCTTAAAAACATTAAATAACCAAGTTTGACCATATAGGCCCCAACGCACCTTAAAAACATTAACCCAACCGTACCTTTAAAATCTTAAAATACCAAGCAGGACTATATAAACCCCAACCGGTTCTTAAAAACCCACATTACACAAAGCAAGACCATATAGGCTCCAACGTACCTTAAAAAAAACACATTACACCAAGTGGCACCATATAGGCCCCAACCGTACCTTTAAAACCTTAAAATACCAAGCAGGACTATAGTGGGGACTATATAGGCTAAAACTGTACCAAAACCGGACCGTAAAAACCCACATTACACCACGCGGAACCATATAGGCCCCAACAGGACCTTAAAAACCCACATTACTCCAAGCGGGACCATATAGGCCCCAACTTTACCTTTACCTGCCCATTTCCCGCTAGCCGCCCCTGGCTAAAAGACTTTTTTTCAACCTCAATTACTATGTAACTTTCACAGCATCATCCTGTAAAATGTTGAATAGTTCAAATGGGACTTCATCACCTCCTGCAGCCAGACATCCTAGGGCCCATCTCATTTCGCTCTCTAAGATGTCTGGATCCAACTTATTGGAGAAACTATTGATGTCGCTACTGCTCTTAAGATCCTTCCTGTATAGATTTTTAGTGTATTCCTACCATTTCTTCTTTATCTGATCTTCTTCTGTTCCTACCATTTTTATCTTTTATCACACCCACTTTGGCATGAAAGGTGCCTTTTAGGTTCCCAATTTTCTTAAAGTGATCTCTTGATTTACCCATTCTGTTATCTTCGTTGATCTTTTTACATTGTTCATTGTAGAATGTTTCCTTGTCTCTTCTTGCTATCCTCTGGAATTCTGCATTCAGTTGGACAAATCTTTTCCTATGTCAGCTACCTTTTACTTTCCTTTGTTCTTTTGGACAGTAAATAGGGATAATTATTTCATTAAGATGGCACTTTGTGTAGACTTTAGGTGTTATTTGCACCAGTATGAGAAATTATGTTAAAATAGATTATATAAACATCACTTTTAACATAGGAAGTGTAAACACTTGGCCATGACAACGTCATGTCCCAATTAACTTAAATTTAGTGACATGCAAACTTATGGCTATACAGGAAGATAATCTACGTACAAATATATGATTGTTATGTATGTTGATGTTCCAAAACATTAACCATTAGAAACACACGGAAACAGTGATAACGGTATAACAAAACTTTATTATATACAAAGAGAACAGTCATAAATGTATCTGACTGTGCATTAATATCATAGGGGTGGTGTGGGCGGATCCCAGATGGACAAGAGGCTGTCTGCGAAAAAGGGGAAACCTAAGGGGTTAAAGATAATACTAAATAATAATAATGATGATTAGCATGTATTAGGGTGGTCAGTACTTCACAGGAATAATCAGATGTATAAAAATCTTATCATACATCCCTCCATTTAAAAGTAGTAACCAGTACCCATTTATTGATGTAAGACAAAGGCCATTATCCATGATGTCTGAAGATTAAATCAGACAAATGATTCTGCTATCATAATGTTAAGAGGATGACATGCAGCCATAACAAATGTATAACTACTGGGTTTGATTAGCAGATGCTAATGGGACTATGCAAGTCAACAGCCATGACAGTATTGCTAGTAATCGAACCTAACATCAACCTGATGCATGTATTGGAGCACTTCATTGAAATTAACTTGCGGGGGAGGGGGGGATTTGGAGATCTGTACTGGGATGTACCAGGCAATTCACTAGGAGGAGGTGGCAGTGGGGTGGTGGTGGTGGAGGAGTGGGGAGGTCCTGAGGAGCCAGCGTTGTGAGTTGCACAAGTGGAAGTGGGCCTGGTTGTTCCTGGCCCTAGTAAATGAAAAGGGGTTGAGGTAGCAGTGGTGGTTGTTTCTGGCTACCGTTGATGGTGGAAAGTGGAGGTGGAAGCAGAGAACAGTACCCAGATTGGCATACTGGCATAATACTGAACATTGCTTTAACTTGTGTATGATTAGGTCCCAGGCCCTTTGGTTCAGTTAGTGGTTTCTCTTTCACCTCTTGCCAAGGATCATCTGGTGCATTCACATAATCAGGGTTTGTGGGAGTATGAGTTAATATTATTATATGAATAATTGCTTGCTGTTTGTTTCTGTATACCTGACATCATGGTCACTTCAGACATATTTGGCTGTAGTGATTGTATTACACAGATGAACATTGCTATATCAGACTATGTAATCCTGCTGCGGTCTGCCATCTGCAACTCATGAGTATACATGCTCTGCTAAATCTGCTGTGCAATCTGTGAGACTGACCAATCTGTGACCATTTATCAGCAATAGTTGTTAACATGCTGATGAGACATGATCCAGGATAGGCTAGTAAATGAAACTGACATATAAAGTCTGTATCTGCATATGCTGCAGTGGGCACACCCATACATGTACTCTCTATTGGATGCTAAATCAATCTGAATCTAGTCATGACTGCTAATCAGAATCAGGGTTAGCTGCAAGTATTGGAGATTGGATTTTATTCAGCACACTTATGATATACAGTGGATATAAAAAGTCTACACAGCCCTGTTAAAATGTCAGGTTTCTGTGCTGTAAAAAAATGAGACAAAGATAAATAATTTCAGAACTTTTTCCACCTTAAATGTGACCTATAAACTGTACAACTCGATTGAAAAACAAACTGAAATCCTTTAGGTGGAGGGAAGAAAAAAGAAAAATAATGTGGTTGCATAAGTCTGCACACCCTCTTATAACTGGGGATGTAGCTGTGTTCAGAATTAAGCAATCACATTCCAAATCGTGTTAAATAGGAGTCAGCATACACCTGCCATCATGTAAAGTGCCTCAGATTAACCCCAAATAAAGTTCAGCTGCTCTAGTTGGTCTTTCCTGAAATTTTCTTAGTCGCATCCCACAGCAAAAGCCATGGTCCACTGAAAGCTTCCAAAGCATCAGAGGGATCTCATTGTTAAAAGGTATCAGTCAGGAGAAGGGTACAAAAGAATTTCCAAGGCATTAGATATACCATGGAACACAGTGAAGACAGTCATCATCAGGTGGAGAAAATATGGCACAACAGGGACATTACCAAGAACTGGAGCTCCCTCCAAAATTTATGAAAAGCCGAGAAAAAAACTGGTCTGGGAGGCTATCAAGAGGCCTACAGCAACATTAAAGGAGCTGCAGGAATATCTGACAAGTACTGGCTGGGAGGTACATGTGACAACAATCTCCCGTACTCTTCATATGTCTGGGCTATGTGGTAGAGTGGCAAGGCGAAAGCCTTTTCTTACAAAAAAAAACATCCAAGCCAGGCTACATTTTGCGAAAACACATCTGAAGTCTCCCAAAAGCATGTGGGAAAAGGTGTTATGGTCTGATGAAACCAAGGTTGAACTTTTTGGCCATAATTCCAAAAGATATGTTTGGCGCAAAAACAACACTGCACATCACCAAAAGAACACCATACCCACAGTGAAGCATGGTGGTGGCAGCATCATGCTTTGGGGCTGTTTTTCTTCAGCTGGAACTGGGGCCTTAGTTAAGATAGAGGGAATTATGAACAGTTCCAAATACCAGTCAATATTGGCACAAAACCTTCAGGCTTCTGCTAGAAAGCTGAACATGAAGAGGAACTTCATCTTTCAGCATGACCATGACCCAAAGCATACATCCAAATCAACAAAGGAATGGCTTCACCTGAAGAAGAATAACATTTTGGGATGGCCCAGCCAGAGCCCAGACCTTAATCTGATTGAAAATCTGTGGGTGATCTGAAGAGGGCTGTGCTCAGGCGATGCCCTCGCAATCTGACAGATTTGGAGTGTTTTTGCAAAGAAGAGTGGGCAAATCTTGCCAAGTCAAAATGTGCCATGCTGATAGACTCATACCCAAAAAGACTGAGTGCTGTAATAAAATCAAAAGGTGCTTCAACAAAGTATTAGTTTAAGAGTGTGCATACTTATGCAACCATATTATGTTATTTTCATATTTTTTCTTTCCTCTACCTAAAAGATTTCAGTTTGTTTTTCAATTGAGTTGTACAGTTTATAGGTGACATCAAAGGTAGAAAAAGTTCTGAAATCATTTATATTTGTCTCATTTCTTTACAGCACAGAAACCTGACATTTTAACAGGGGTGTGTAGACTTTTGATATCCACTGTAGATATGTTTCCTTCCTAGATTTGCACGTGGAGCTTACACATCCTTTTCATAATTGTGCAGCATTTATATTTTATTTGTGTTATCCATGTGTGTGTGTGTTGTACATGTTTATGCATGTTATGATATGATGGTGTATAAGATACTCACATTGCATGGTGCTGTCTTCTTGCGTGTCCACCAGGCCTGGAAGGCCCACAGCTGCTTCTGGTTCAATCCAGTCCCTTAATGTCCTCTCCCACTCAATATAGTTGATGTTAACTGGAGAGCCACCACCTGTTGCTCTTGCTGCTCTGCTTCCTCCGTCATCTTCTTCTGGACTTTGACATCATACCTGTGCTTGACAGACCAATGCAGAGACAGTTGTAGCAACCTCAATCTAAGCCTGTGCCTTCCAGCTAGGCCTCACTTCCTTCCCCCCATAAATGATACTGTAGAGAGCACCGATTGCATGGAGGATGGCTCTCATATCCTCTAGGGTATAATTAGGGGCCCTGTGCCTTGCCACAGCCTCTTGTCCTCCCGACTTATCCTGAGGATCCTGTGCTCCCGGATCTCTCCCTGGGGCATTTCCCTTCCCACCACTATCCCCACCCCTGGGATCAGGCCGCTGACCCTCTGCCCCTGCTCTTTGTGTGACTGCATATATGGGGTAAATCCCTTACCCTTCTTATCTCCTCTCATTTTCTCTTCACTGCTACACCTCCCTCCACTTTCTTCACTACTCTCTCTCTCCATACCTCTCCCTCTCCTCCTCTCCACCACAGACATAACTCTCCTCCTCTCCTCTCTTCTCCTCCTCTCCTATCCTCCTCTCCAACAATGATATTCCCCTCACTCTCCTCTTCTCCTCTATTCCTCTCCTCCATCCATCTCTTCCGCTCCTCTTCACCTCTCTTCCTCTCCTCTCCAACAATGATATTCCCCTCACTCTCCTCTTCTCCTCTTTTCCTCTCCTCCATCCATCTCTTCCGCTCCTCTTCACCTCTCTTCCTCTCCTCTCCAACAACAATGTTCCGGTAATTCCTGAAACAACAATGTATGTGTAATATAAGAACGTGTGTAATATGTATATTATATTATGTGGAGGGATATGGGGGGTAGGCTGACGTTATCGAGTATGTATATGTGCAGTGCCCTAACTATAAGTATAGCTATGTGTGGAAATTAATCTATGTTTGTGAGTTATGTGATACCAGTAATTAGGTGTGGTGTAAAATGACTAATAATAATTATTATAAAATCTTCTCTCTGAAGATCTTCAACCCACCAACTCCTAGACATGCGTATTAACTTCCTCAGCTACAACAGATTCAAATTGTTACGAGTTTCACAGGCTTTTCCCGCTGAGTTGATTAATGTTTAAGGGTTCCTATGGCTGTCAAGTGGTTGGAAATGATGGGCTTGTTAAATGTTTGTACTCGGAAGTATTACGAACAGAGGCAGGGGTTACGCGTGGAGGCTGTGAGACTTGAATTGCGTGCTTGACACAAAAGAATACATCTAGACATTTAGAAAAAAAAACACATCCCATTACAGGTCAGAGTCAGTTAAGGGCATCTAATAAAATAGGGCCTAAAGTAACTTTGTGAGTTACGAGTCTGGAATTGAATGAGGCCCTTTGTTTTCAGCAAAACCTTGCTTTGCGGGCTAGCAGAAGATGAAAGACAGAGAGAGATTTTAAAGTTGCGTTCCACACACCCATGCATTGACTGTGTTGTAGATTCTTACGAAGTATCACGCAGGTCCCGGAGTTGGTGGTTTCAGCAGTTATAGAGAGAGAGTAGGCGATTTTTGAGAGCAGTATCTTACGGTTTTATTTTTTTATATTACTCCAATTGTGAATTTACACTTTTACACTTTGATTAAACATATTTACAGATTACACTTAATACAAATAATACAAACACACATACATACATATAGAGCTAGGTCACTCAATACACACACAACCATCCCATTCCCCACACCCCATCCCCAAGAATGAATAGAAACACATTAAAAAAACAAGCAATACTTATTTTTATTTATCCTTATATTCTTTTTTTCTGATTAAATTGGCGGGAGGAGGGAGGAGAGAGGAGCGGAGAGGTCGGGAGGAGGAGAAGAGGAGAAGGGAGGCGAGGAGGAGAGATAGGTGGCCCTGGGGAGTGGTGGAGGAGAGGGGGAGGTGAGGATACATTGAGGAGAGAAGAAGGAGAGTGGCGGAGAGGAGCGGAAGAGGTGCAGAGTGGAGGAGAGGAGTAGTTGAGTGGAGGAAAGGAGGAGGAGAGTGGAGGAGTGGAGGAGACGGAGAGTGGAGGAGAAGAGAAGTTGAGTGGAGGGGAGAAGGAGGAGAGTGGAGTAGGAGAGGAGGAGGAGAGTGAAGGAGTGGAGGACGCGGAGAGTGGTGGAGAGGGGGAGGTGGGGAGTGGAGGAGAGTGGAGGAGAGGAGGTACGTGGTGGTAGGGTGCCCATAATGATAAGCACATCAAATTCAGGGACAGAGGAGGAGGGGCCTTATCCCAAGGGAGTGTAGCGTGAAGGAGGGACAGGTCTCGGGGTCAGATGAGGGAGCACAGGATCCTTGTTCACAGTCGGGTGGGCAAGAGGCTAAAGGCAAGCACAGGGCGCTGAACTACACGCACAAGGAGAATGGTCTCCTTGGTGCGATCCGTGGATGCCCTGCTATCTTTGTGGCAGGGGGGGGGGGGGTGGGAGGCCTGGGCCTAGGCATGGAAGGAGGTAGTGGCCACAGTAACAGCAGTGGGAACAGCAGAAAGGAATGTGAGGTCTGTGAAGCACAGTTTTTTTTTTTATTCATTGAATTAAAGTTACAGATAATATATACCATATGTCTTAAATACATCTAGAATTAATATACAGTCATTGAATATAAATATACTTTTGTACACAATAAAACATTAGCTTCATTAAAATATATACATATAGATATACATATAAACAGATATGATTCCCTACAGATTATCCCCATTATCTGGTTTTATTATCCCCTATTGGAGACAGCGTTGTTAGTGCTTTAATGTATTATGTAGTCTGCACACCTCCATTCATATTTTATTTTATCATCATTCCAACATTATAAGCATATAACTGTTAAACAAAATTGGTCACCCTAGTTACCTACTTTACAAGATGAGACATTCCTGACGATCTTTTCTCCTTTACCATATTACGGATCTTTCTAAAGTAGCCGGCCTCACCTTTCCCCTTTACACCATCTTGGGGTATAACACCAGTATCTATCTAATTGGTCATTCCCTAAATTTCAACCACACACCCCACACTTCATTAAATGTATTTATTGTATCTTCCAAAGAGTGGGGAATTTGTTCATTTTTAGCAATATAATCCAATTTATCCATGATGGATTGAAAACTCAGATCCCTCTGTTTCCACTGTTTAGCTATATGAGATTTGGAAGCTAAACATAAAAATTGAAGGAGTCTTTTTTGTGCTTGAGGGAGTGACGTCTGCGGTATCCCCAGCAAACAGGTTTCTATAGTTTCCTGTATTGGAACCTTGAACAGCTCAGAAGCCACTTGAGTGATCCTTGTCCAGATCTGTCTAACGCTAGGACATTCCCACAATATATGGATAAATGAGACGATGGTCTTACAACCCCTGAAACAATTTGGGTCTACAGAGCTCGTCCATTTCGCTATTATTTCAGGGGTAAGATAGGTGCAGTGTAATACTTTAAATGCAATTTCCAGTATGCTATGATTTAGAGAGCCTCTATAGATATTCCTCCAGGAGACCCTCCGTTTTTCCTCCTCCCAGCATTTTCCCATATCTGCCTCCCAATCTTTGATATAATTATCTTTAATTGATAACTTTGGCGAGTTGAATGTATCATATATACCACTAATTATTCCCTTTGCTGTGGTGTTGCTAATGCATATGCAACACAACCAGGTCCCCTTAGGAAGACCCTGTTTTTGAATTAATGTCTTAATAAAATGTCTAAGTCTACACATTGTGTAATGTTCCTGTAAGGCAAGATGGAATGTGTCAATAATTTGTTTATTGTCCAGAAGTTTACTATCTTTTATCCAATTACCTAGCCTATTTAGGCCTTTTGATTTCCACCAACCCTTTGATGTTAAACTAAGACCTTTCGGGGCCCAGGATGATTAATTATAGGGGTCATGGGTGAAGGATTAAAAAACAGGGCGTGGATTCTCGCCCACTACCAGCATTGGAATATATGTTTTATATCGAGATGTCTCAGCTTGTAAACCCAATCAGGGATTTTATCCAACCAAACAAGGGTGTCCCATGTCAATGGGTTTAGTAATTGATCCTGCATAAAAAACCAATCTTGCTGGCTGATGATTGGCAGAGTGGGTAATTTGAATGAATGAGAGCTGGGCAGCCCCGTAGTATTTTCTTAAATCAGGTAGTGATAACCACCCTCTAGATTTATGTTTAAACATTATGTTTTTATTAATTCTTGCCGGTTTTCCAAGCCAAATAAACTTGCATACTTTCCTTAAAGCGGTATTTGGTACAATTATACTGAACATTCTGGATACAGATTTAGAAATAAAGAGGGTTCATAGAACTCTAGGAGGTCTGGCGAACTCAGCAATTCCTAAGGACATCCTGGTCAAATTTTCAAAGCAGAACTCAAGGGACTTGATTTTAATGGCCTCTCAGAAGATTTTGGGCACAGATGGGGCAAAATACAAATCTATGCAGATCTGGCTCCCTCAACCTTAACTAAAAGGAGAGTCTTGAAACCGGTTTAGGAGGTGTTGAACGAAAAAAAGATCCTGTATAAATGGGGATTAGACTTAATTTTCAATAAAAAAATTAGATCCACTCAATTTTTACTTTAGAGGGAGGTTACAGAATCCTATCAAAGCTTCAGTTATGGAAGGGCTATCCGGTACACATGGCTCATATATCAACAAGAAGGGAAAGAACATCACCTCAATGGCAGACTTATAGATCCAGCAAAAAACTAAAAATGACACGCACTCAAGCTCCGGCAAAAGGGGCAACTGCAAGAGAATGTGAGGTTCATGTAACTGAGTCAAATCGGGATTCTATTGGAGAAGTGCATACCTGGGAAACATTGATTCAATAACTACTAATTAACAGATAAAGCTAAGACTTAGATGGTAAGCCTATAACAAACAGGATCTATATATAGAGGGGGTTCCTCAGAAGGGATTTTTTTAAAAAAACGAATTAAAATATAACAAAATACATGTTGGTATTGATCGAGATAAGGGGGGGGGGCAGGATATTATTCTTCACTCTAGGGATATTAAGTGGGTTACAATACCCTCTTCCGAGGCACCATAAATGCATTTAGAGTAGTCTAGTGAGGAGGTCCTACATATGACAAGATACAGTTTCAAATGTTTATTTGTTAATTTGTTTCTATGTTTTTTTCTTTAGAAGGTTTGTCACTAAGTTGTTTACTATATTACCGCTTATCCTTGCTGGTTACCCCCCTATTTTATGACTGTCACCGGCCGACTTCAGGGGTCTATTGGATGAAGATAAGAGGGACTACATTGGAGAGGGTTGGCTAACATTAAATAGAATGATTTACAGAAAACAATGGGTAGTACAGAATTTGTAATGTTGACACACAATGTTAAAGGATTCAACCCCTTTTAAGAGGTGCAAGGCATATCTTACCTATAGAGAATATAAGCCGTCTGTGATATTCCTCCAGGAGACCCATTTTCAGGTTAAAAAACTCCCCCAAATGTATGCATAAAAAAATTGTAACATAAAAAGAAAGAAGGGCCTGCCATTTTACTTTATAATGACTTCCCTTTACTCTAGAAACAAAGTGGATAGATTCTAAAAATAACCACTTAATTCTAGTAGGTAAGGTACATGATGTACCGTTAACAATTGCCACCCTGTAAGCGGTACCCAAAAACCCACATAATAGTTTAATTCACACCTTAAAAACTGTGGGAGAGATTAGGCAGGGTCAGATCATAATGGGAGGAGACTTTAATCTCGCAATTAATAATGCCCTGGATAGATCCCTTAAGACAGGGGGAGAGAGATATTCCAAGAAGATGAAAAGAATTAAAGCTTTCTTAACTTATTTAGAAATGGTGGACATTTGGAAAGACTTACACCACACAAGACAGGGAATACACTTTTTATTCATACCCACACAGCACATGATCCAGGTAAGATTATGTTTTGGTAAGCTCGGGTTTGGTAGATGACACCAAATCAGCTGAAATTCACTCATGCGCATGGTCACATCATGCCATCATAAGGGTAATACTAGATATAGCTACTAATATAAAATCGCAATTTAAATGGAGTATCAATTAATTCTTGGTCTCTTCTCCATTTCATAGTGACCAGATAACTAGGGAGATTGAATTCTATTTCAAAACAAATACACAACCTGAGGTAGGAGTTGGCTGGGTATGGGCGGCACATAAGGCATACATGAGAGGAGTATGCATGAAATTGGCGTTGAGACATAAGAGGGCACTAAGAGATAAAGAAAATAAACTTCTAGAAGAACTAGATATATTTAAAAAAAAATTATCAGAAGGGGCACTTGATAAAGATTAGACAACAAATAGATAAAATTCAAGCAGATTTAAATGTTATTTTAGCGGAAAGAACAGAGAAGGCATGACGACGCACGGGTCAAACATTTTTTACTATGGCTAATAAACCAGGCATATTATTAGCTAGACAATTACGGTCTAAAATAATACACTCCAAAATTAGTAGCATTAAGACAACTTCAGGAAATATTACATCTACTGCTAAAATTCAAAAGGAGTTTGTTAATTTTTTATCAAAATGATATTCTTCTCCCAAATCATTAACATATTTTAGCATAGACACCTTTCTATCAGATTGCCATCTCCCCAAAATTAAAGAATCAGACCTTGGACACCTTAATGTTAATATTTCAGTAGATGAAATTAAAAAAGGAGATCCAAAGCCTTAAAATGGGTAAAGCAACGGGGCTGGATGGCTTCTCAAATGCTTATTATAAGAAACTAGCCACTTGCCTGTCAAAAAATGACGGCAATAAGATTGTAAGGCAGGTAATGTTTGGGTGCAAAATTAATTTTGTTGGTGTTTTAAGAGCCTTCGGTGCTCATTTGATGTTCTTGGTTGTTTGTGTCCTATGAGCAGCGTTGGTGTTTTTTTTTTTGGTATGGCAATGAATAATTAATAAAATAAGAAATTAATATACTTTACATATTGTGAAGTAATATATGCAGGAAGCATTGTGTTCAAGAGCTGGCAATCTGTTTTCATATTGCTGCATCATCAGTGCTTTTGAGCTGCTGTGTAAGCATCATGAATGTGTGCGTGCGCGAGGCAAATCTGTTAGGGTAGCTGTGTACTTCCGGATTGTATTATTTATTGTTCTAAAATGTGTGGTATGCGGCTGTGGTTGATTTAGCGTCCTTTGTTCCGGATGTCGTCCAAATTTTTCAGAATATCCGTAGGTGTTTGGTGGTGTTTTGCATGTTTAGGGTCCTTTAGCCTCGTTTTTGTTTTGTTCTGCGGTCATTTTTTATCTTGCTTAGGTGATTTTCGGGGGTCTAAACTCCGAAATTTGGAGTTAAATCGAGGTGTAACTTCACTTGCAGAGGTCCTGGGTGCCTCCCTTGCTGTGGGTAACCTTTTTAAGTGTTTGTTGTGTGTATTTATTGTGTTTGTAATGTTTTTGGGGTTGCGCGGGTTGCGTCCTTGTTTTCGGATCTCGTACGTCTTTTTCGGGAAATCTGTAGGTGTTTGAGGTGTAACTTCAGATTTCGAGGGTCTGGGTGCCCCCCCCTTTGCTGCAGGTAAGCTTTTTATGTATTTGTTATGTGTATTTATTGTGTTTTTCATGTTTTCATGTGCACGGGTTTCGGACGTTTTTTGCGAGGTCGTAATGGGTCGTGACGTGTCTCGTATTTTGCTTTCGTAACTGCGTAAATTTTGCAAGGTCCACAGGCTCGCTGCGCGAGCCCACAAATATTAGCAACAGCCCGCATGCTCACAACTATATATGTGATTCCACACTTTACTAGCACCACATTTAGCTGCTCTTTAACTCAGTCTTGAGGGGAAATCTACTGCGGCCAGAAATGATTCAGGCGGAGATTGTGCTATTACAGACCCATATCCCTCCTTAATGGGGACATAAAACTGTTGGCAAAAAGGATAGCAGACAGGTTTGCAAGCTTCTTACCCCAACTGATACATAAAGATCAGTTGGGGTTTATTGCTTATCGGCAGGCTAGAGATAATTTAAGGAAAGTCATCAATGTAATTCATCAAGCTAACTCTACCAAAACCCCGCTATGTCTTTTATCCTTAGATGTCGAAAAAGCGTTCAACGCGGTGGATTGGGATTATTTTAAGGCAGTCCTGATTAAATTAAACATCTCTTATAGTAATCCAATAGCACAATTGAGGTTGCCAGGCCCAATTAAGCCACTCAATTAAGCCAGTAATTTGTATTTTTAGGGGTACAAGACAGGGCTGTCCACTCTCCCCTTTGCTATTTGCCCTGGTGATAGAACCGTTGGCACAAACCAATAGAGCAGAATAGGCAGTAAAGGGCGTTTCAGTTGGTCTACATCAATATAAAATATCAATGTTTGCAGATGATATTTTTTGTACTCTTATGGACCCAGTCAACTCCATAGATGCAGTTATGGACATTTTGGAAAATGTTGTCCTAATATTATTATCATAGTTTATTTATAATGCGCCGACATATTCTGTCGCGCTGAGGACCATGTATAGATGTGGATAAAACAGAGGCAATTACTATTGCAATGCCAGAACTTCTTAAACTATCCTTAAGGGAACTATTTTGTATTAAATGGGTTTCCAAGTATATTCAATATTTAGGCATCAAAATCCCTTCTAATCTGGGAACTTTATATAGGGAAAACTTTCACCCGTTATTGGAATCATTGAGTCAAGACAAATAAAATGGGACAGGTTTCGAATACCTTGGCTGGGTAGAATTAATGCATTTAAAATTAATATGCTTCCAAAACTCTTATATCTATTCAGATCCATGCCTCTGCCTGTTATTCTCTCAGTGTGAAGCACAATTTTGATGACATCAGGGCCAAGGTGAGGAGGATAATGGCCAAGGAGGCCAGTCAAGCTGCAGCACCAGATAATGGCCCCCAAGTGACTGTGCAATACAATTAGTGATACAGGGTGGCCAAGGACCTTCTTACCCAGGTGCCCGTAGCTTGAGCATCAAGCCTGGTGGCCCAGCAAGATCCAGCCTCCATGTCAGGTGAATATCACATACATCAACATGCCACCTCATGTACATTACACACACTACACATGTAAATGATGACCAACAGGGACACTGACATGTCAGCTCTATGGAATTAACAAGGGACTGATGTATGCATGATTAAATCCATGAAGCTGACAAATCAGTAATTTGGAGCCAAGAACAATCAAGATTAAGGACCAAAGAATAGATCACATCTAGCAAAAGATAACTACTCATAGTTGCAGTTAAGAGAATCATCCAGGTTCAAGCCTAGATGTCAGATAGTTATGAATAAACACACACAAATGTATTATTTATCATACTTTTAATATATAACGTTTTTTCTCTTTCAGCTTCCAGGATATCCTCGTCCAGTGGTGAACCGGAGGTGGGGACGTCGGCTCCATCGGAGGTGGACATCATTATCCTCCTCCAGAGACCGAGCATGGCACCAGGGCCCTCCTACTGGAGGAGCGAGCGGAGTTCGCCCCCATCTCATCCTCCCCGCAGCAGTGCATCTGACTGGACACCACCACGAGGCACACCACCACCACTTCACTTATGGAGCCAGGCTCCAGCCGGGCCCCAGACCCTCCTCACTGGGCCATCACCGCCACGACCACCACCTCCTCACCCAGCTCCGCCTCCTCCACCCTGGAGGCATCACACGCAGCCCGGCCCCATCTCTCCTCTCCTATGCCTCCACCACCATCGCCACCAGCACCACCACTGCTGTTTCCACTGCCTCCTGGAGGGATGCCTCCCCTTGCCCCCCCCCCAAACCACCAAGGAGACAGCGGGCACACACAGGGTATTGGGGCCCTGATGCAAGGCAGAGGAAGATGTAGGGGCTGCACATATTTTTTGTGCCTTCTTAAGAGCACTTCTAAGGGATGGCCTATGTGATGGTGATATTTTGTATGCAGATTGCTGCCTCCCATCACATGGGCCATGATCCTCCTCTCTGTGGACATTAGGGTTCTATTTAACATTTCACCAATTGATGGTCACTGAGGAATGCTGTTGAGAAAAGATGTTGCAGTCCCTATATTTTTGTAATGCCTTATTTTTAAGGTGTTGTTTCTTATTTTTTTGTTTGTTTTAAGCACAATTCAGGTCCATTAAGGCATCTTCTGCATCTGCAAGCATTGTGACGGAAATGTATGAGGTTTAACTGTGTAATGTCATGGCTACATTCTCCATCTGCAGAAATCTTGGATCCCAGGAAAAAAAACAACTGTCAGTTCCTTCACTTATTCCCCATCTATTTGCCAGGAACTGAGATTACAGTTTACCATGATCTTCATCTTTTTAACTTTGAGGAGAAGGCTAGCTTTTGCACTTTCTTTTTTTTACCCTCAGCAATAGGCCCTTAGTTTCTCCTTGTTTTCAGCCATTGTAGTATTATAATCCGCGTATATGAGGTTGTTGATATTTCTCCAAGCAATATTGTTTCTGGCCTTAGATTCTTCTAGCCTGGCCTTACACATGATGCTCTCTGCATATAAGTTGAATAAATAAAGTGACAATATACAACCTTGTTACACACCTTTTCCATTCTTGAACCATTCTCTTGTTCCATGACCTGTTCTGACCGTGGCTTCTGGGTCCACATACAGTAATGTGATGTGATACTCCCATCTCTTTAAGAACTTGCCACACTTTGTTGCTATGAACACAGTCAAAGGCTTCAGATTATAATATATGAAGCAAAAGTTATTTTTTCTTTCTTGAACTGTCTTGGTTTCTCTATTATGCAATGAACATTGGCAATTAGATCTCTTGAGCTTCTTTCTCTGCTGAACCCGGCTTGCACATCTATTAGTTGGTAACAGCCACATCTATAAGTTCCCGGCCAATATATTGTTGGAGCATTCTATTTACCATGTCCAGTCTCTGATGATTTCCCCTCTTTTCCTAATTTCTGAACATTTCAATAAGAAGCTCATAGTCTGAGCAGCAGTCAGTTCCAGGTCTTGTTTTTCCTGACTGTATACAGCTCCTCGATCTTTGGCTACAGTATGTATGTCTAGAGTCTCTGAGGCTGTTGGGAGAGGGTGTTTTCTATGACCAGAGAATTATCTTGACAGAATGCTACTAATCTCTGACCTGCTTAATTTTATAATCCAAGTTCCAATTTGCCAGTTATTCCAGGTATAGTTTGATTCCCTACTTTAGCATTCCAGTCCCCTATGATGGGAGTAATACCTTTCTTGGTGTCATATCCATGACGTTTTGAATATCTTTGTAGGACTGGATAACTTCAGCCTCTTAAGCATCCATGGTTGGAGAATAGACTTGGATCACTGTGATGATACAAATAAAAGTTAATAATGTAAAATGGCCTGCCTTGAAATTGAATTGAGATAATTCTGCCATTTATTGGATTGTAACCAAGCACTGCATTGGCCACACATTGATTAGCTATGAGGGCTACTTCTGCAGGATTTCTGACCACACAGTAGGAGTCCTGGTGGTTTTCTGATGTAAAAAATCCCATGTCAGTCCATTTGAGTTCACTAATTCCCAGGATAGCAATGTTTAATCTTGTTGTCTCTTGTTGTCTTTTCCCTCCAGACACATCCGCAGCAGGGCGTCCTCTCGACTTTGGCCTAACCACTTCATTAGATCCAGTGCTATTCATACTCGTCCTCTATTCTTCCCCAGTAATGTGGTAGGCATCTTCTGACTTGAGGGGCTCATCTTCCAGTGCCATATTGATATGTGTCTCGTTGTGCTTTTCCATAAGGTTATCTTGGCAAGTATACTGGAGTGGGTTGCCAGTTTCTTCTCCAGTTGGCCATCATTTGTCTGACCTCTCTGTTATGACCTGCCCATCTTGGGTGATCATACATGGTACAGCTCACAGCTTCATTGAAGTACACATGCCCCTCCACCAGAAAAAAGTAGAGATCTAGAAGGGGACATAAGAAATAGCAATACATTATTTCAAAGATGATTGGACAAGTAAATAAAAAGTCTGTAAAATTGATAGTGGTTTAGAGATGCGGGCTGTTTGTCATGGTGAAGACAGTGTGAGCTGAACAGTACCTCTTTGTAAATTGTTTGTGTTGTAGAAAATTGGGCTAAAGGTGGTAGGCTATCTTGAAATGTGGGCTTGATACTCTTAAAGAAATACTGAAGTTTGAAAAAATAAATCAGTTTATATTTTCTGTAATAATATACCGTATATACTTGAGTATAAGCCGACCCGAGTATAAGCCAAGGCATCTATTTTACCACAAAATACTGGGAAAAATTAGTGACTTGAGTATAAGCCGAGGGTGGGAAATGTGCGGCCCCTGTGTCCCTCTTGTGCCCACTCTGTCCCCCTCTTGTGTGCCCTCTGTGCCCCTTTCTTGTTTCCCCCTTTCTCTCCCCTGTGTCTCTCCCCCTCTCCCTCCCATGTCTCTCCCCCCTCTCCCTCCCCTGTGTCTCTTCCCCTCCTCTCCATACCCTACATCTCTTCCCCCCTCTCCCTCCCCTATGTCTCTTCCCCCTCTCCCTCCCATATGTCTCTTCCCCCTCTCCCTTCCCTGTGTCTCTTCCCCCTCTCCATTCCCTGTGTCTCTTTCCCTCCCCCTCCCTTCCCTGTGTCTCTTTCCCTCCCCCTCCCTTATCACCCTCCTCAACCCCCCTCCTCATCCTCCCTCCTTATCCCCCCTCCTCCTTGGCCAGGCAAGGAGCGCTGGTGGAGATGAGTGCCATAGGCGCTCATCCCTACGACCCCGTAGCACTTAGGCAGGGAGTGCCAAAGGCTCGCACTGCGCTGGTGCGACACCCGTAGCAGTTTGAAAAAAATTGCATTAAAAAAAATATGGCCCGTAACACTTAGAAAAGGAAACCGCGACTTACAATACAAACAAAAATAAAAAAAAACATCACACACAGCAAGGGGGGACACCCAGGACGTCTGGAAGTGAGGTTACACCTCAATTTAAGTCCAATTTCAGGAGTTTAGGCACTCAAAAATCCCCTAAGCAAGAGAAAAAATGGCCGCCGAAAAAAACGAAAACAAGGCTACACGACCCCTAAACCTGCAAAACACCGCCAGGCACATACAACTTTTACATAACCCTGTATGAGCTACAAAATACACTATTAGGAAGGACGCAAAATCCTCCACACCCGCGTACCATATACACAATCGCTGCCATTTTACAACACTAACTTACAGAATGCGGAAGTACACAGCTACACAAACAGTTTCCCCTCTCACACGCAGCCTATTTACACTACACACTGCACACATTGCTGACACTTACCAACACTGAAAATCTACATTGTATGCTGCAGGAACATCAAAACTGATTGTTAGCTCGTCAGCATATTGGTTGCTGCATATATTCATTACAAATAGGTAAAGTATATTAATTTATGAGTTCAGTAATTAATTAATTATAATTACAAAAATACATATACAGAAAAAAATACAAAACACCAAACGACACTATCGCAATTAACATCAAAGCCGCACGACTCACAAGGAGCTCCAAGGGTGCTCAGAGGAGCAAAACTACACCAGAGGAGAGCCTTGCAATGAGCGCCAAAAGCCGATAAGCATGGACCTTGCAATCAGTGCTAAAGGGGCTCTAACAACCAAAAATACACCAACCCAAAGGCTCGCAATGAGTGGCGAAGGCGCTCATTGCGAGCCACGCGATGAGTGCCGAAGGCGCTCAGCACTCACATAACCAAAACACTTATTTTGTGTGCCAAACAGCATTCCCTGACTTAAAATTCTATTGCCATAATTTTTTGATGAGCAAATCACTAATGTAAAATGAAACCCAGCATCTGCCATCTTTTTATATGCAATCATGCTGCTGTGCAATCTCCCAGCTTTCTGAGGTGAGATGGGATGAGAATTTGAATGGACATGAAGTCCTCACTGCTCACATTGCAGTGCTCAGCAATTTAGCCACCTGTTCGCTGAATGCTGGAAATTTAAGACACTATTTCGTGGATTAACCACCAAGATTTGTTACTACAGCAAAAAAAAATTCAATTGTATAAACAAAAGTGGAATTTAACAGCAGGAAGTAATGCTTAAATAAATTCATATAGTAAAGTTGGGACATTCCATAAACAGTCACATGCTAGTACAAACATACAAAGCTAAATAGACATTCATACATGTAAGGCCTGGTCTTAGACATGCAGAAAGGGTGGATATCATTTGAGGTAAGGGACTGGTGGTGATAATTAAGACTAATAGAACAAAGGTCAAGCATATGAGCAATAGAGAAATATTGCCTCACATTTTTTGGAAGGTTAGTAATTCACTAGATTGTAAGTTTGTGAGTTTTCAATCTTGTAAGGTGCTTTAGTGCACATTAGATTCTAAACTCAAAGACCGGGCTCTCCACTCTTGCAATGTGTCAATTTTATTTTACCTTGTACTTAACCCTTGTTCATTGCTAAGGAATATGTTGGTGCATTACAAATAAAGATAATAATAATAGAAGCCAACATTTTGATCTAGGACTGAATGATGCAACAGGTAGAGTCACAATTTATTTTATGGGGATGCATGGATGTATTTCTACTTAATCCCTGAGACCAATGCGCAGGGCAGCACATATTCAGGGGCATCAGTCTTCTTTAAGCACATTGAAATATTTTTTTCTACATGTACAGATAAATCTATATTGTGACAACCCAGGAGCCAGGTGCACCCCAAAACCTTCCTGTCTCTGGCTTACAGGAAACCCCTAGATTGTAAGGGGTTTTATCACCTCGGTGCCCAGCTGCCTTTCCCAGGTATCAAGATTGTGTCTCAGGATGCCAGCGACACAGAAGTTCAGGAAGTTAGTTCAGTAGTATTACTCCCAGTGGTTAAGAGATGAGATTCGTGCAGAGTCCGTAATAATATTTTCAATGATAAAAATTATTAGATTCCCTCAAAATGAAACACACACTTCAAATTATGTATGTTTAAGCTCCTCTTTATCGATGCATAGCACATATATATACAATCCAGTCCTGTCATGTGAGGAGGCCTATCCATCAGTTATGTCACCCCCTCCTACTCACCCCCCCATTGTTCTTGGTGGGAAACGGAAGGAGCTTTGTTCTAATACCAGGTTCCCCTCAGGGCCCATTACAGTCCACACTCAAAACATTTTTAGTGGGACTTCATCACACATATGCAATGATATTTCTGTCTGTAAGTGTACTTGACACTTTCTGACATACCATTTATATAATATTATCATACTAGCGAATTGGTTAGAGAGTAGGGTTAGAGAGTTAGGGGGTTAGGGTTAGGAAGTTAGGGTTTAGGGATAGAGGGTTAGGGGGTTAGGGGGTTACACTACTTGGAGACGCGAGCATGCCCGCATTCCAAGAGTTATCGTCGACGGCGCGCTTCCACGGTGGCGTACACAAAACAGGATAGGTCCTATTTTAAAACTTGAACTTTTAACATTCTGCAATAGTCTGCAAATCTTCTGGGTTTTATATAAATTGCTAATAGCCATTGACAATGCTTCATGTGCAAGGCATCATAACATATTTACATCCATTTCATTAGTTGTACAGGACCAGGGCAGCTATAATCCCTGCCACTCTGACACATATATATATCTTGCAGATATCTTATTCCATATATATCAATCCAGTCAGTCGAACCAATAGGATTTTGAAACAGTTTAACTTTATATGAACTCTGTATGAACTTCATGAACTTCAAGAACAAGAACAAGATAAGAAAAAACATTTAAAAAAAAAAAGATTTAAAAGAATTAAAGGAACAGTACACAAAAATAAAAACAGTCAATTTTAAGTGGCAGAAGTTGAAGCTTTAGGCTCATCCTCCAGCCTGACTTTCTTCATTAAAAACTGATCCAGTGACTTCTGCAATAGTTTTTTTGCAGCCATCTAGCAAATGCTGGTAGTAAGACATAGCCCAAGAACAATTCATCTTGCATTTCTGCTCCTGGCAGCATCTGGATCATTTGCCACCACATCATCCATAATTTCATTAATTTGTTGCAAAGGCATGCTGAGGAACTCATTTGACAGTTCTTTTCTGAGTCACTGCTGTCCTGGGCTTCCTCAATGCCCTGATGCGCCAAATGTTCAAGGTCCTCATTGATCAGACTGTCACCAGAAGCCTGGACCAAGTCCTCTTTGTCCTGGGTGTCCGCATCTCCCAGTCAAACCATGGTCACAATGTCCACTATCTCTACTATGATGGGCTCTTCTGGTTGTATATCTCCACACAGCTCTAACCAGATATTCTTTCACACAGGTTTTAGACACTGCTGTGCCACCTCCTTCCAGGACAAATCAATGTCGTTACTGCCTGCAAAACACTATCATTGATTGTTTGTCCTGGCTGTCCATCTGGTCAATCAGCTGGCAGAATGTGCCATGAAGATTTTAGGCCTTGAAGGTTGCAACGACCCTCTGATCCATAGGCTGGAAAAGCAAAATAGTGTGGGCGGCAGGGACACTACTTCCTCCGGGATGTAGCCAAGTTGGTAGGGTGGCTTGGGCCATTGCTCCTTATCAGAAGCTCATTATCAGGAACACTTTTTCCTAAAGTTCTTCGAGCCTGCAATAGCGCTGCATGGAAGGGCAGAAATGGTAGCTGAACCACTCCTTGAAAATGTCCATGGTGATCCACGTCTTCCTGTTAAATTGCCAAATTACTGGCAAACTGGATTTAGGAATTCCCCCTCATGGCTCTTTGTGTCTTTGAGTGGTACACAGGGTAATAAAATCAGATAATTATGTACTTTCCCTACAAAGGGATTTGCATAAATTAGAGAAATGGGCGGCTAAATGGCAGATGAGATTTAATACAAATAAATGCAAGGTTATGCATTTGGGAAGGAAAAATAGCCATGCAATCTATAATCTTAATGGAGCAAATCTAGGGGTATCAGATATTGAAAGGGATTTGGGAGTACTAGTGGACAACCACCTAGGTAACAGCGCTCAAAGCCAAGCAGCAGCTGCAAAGGCAAGTCAAATATTAGCATGTATTAGGAAGGGTATAGAAGCAAGGGAAGCAAATATAATTTTGCCACTATACAAATCCCTAGTACGCCCTCATTTGGAATATGGAGTACAATTTTGGGCACCACTTCATAAAAAATACATTTTAGAGCTGGAAAAGGTACAGAGAAGGGCTACAAAACTAATAAGGGGAATGGAGAGGCTAAGTTATGAAGAAAGTCTAACCAAATTAAACTTATTTTCTCTAGAAAAAAGGCGTCTACGAGGGGATATGATTACCTTATTTAAATACATCCAGGGTCAATATAAGGCTTTGTCAAGTTAACTTTTTGTAGCAAGAGATTTTCAACTGACAAGAGGACACCCTTTGAGGTTAGAGGAAAAAAGATTTCACCTTAAACAAAGAAAAGGGTTCTTCACACAGTTAGGGTGGTTAAACTGTGGAATTCGCTACCAAATTAGGTGGTAACAGCGAATTCGATAGACAACTTCAAAAAGGGGTTAGATATATTTTTGAATAAAGAGGACATTCAAGGCTATCATAGATAACTAGCGAAGGAATATTGATCCAGGGAGAAATTTGATCGCCAGTTTCTAGGGTCAGGAAGGAATTTAGCTTTTTTTCCCCTTATGAGATAATTGGCAAAGTTTCAATGTTTTTTTTTTTCTGTTTGCCTTCCTCTGGATCAGTTAGCAAATAATAATAAATAGTCCACATTAAAAAGATCAATAGAGATCTAAAAAGGTTGAACTTGAGGAACTAACTCTTTATTCATCCTCCAATACTAGACTATTAATAATTATTTAATCAACAAATTAATTAATAACTAATCCGCATATTGAAGATCAGAGGAGATCTTAACAGCTTGAACTTGATGGACTGAAAGTCTTTTTTCAACCTTAATTACTATGGGCCTCATTCTATTATCGGCCGTAAATCGGCCGTAAGGCTGCGATTCCTTGCGGGGGTTCAGTTAACTCGCGATTCTATTATACGGCCCCGCAAGGATCTCATCTTACGGCCGGCCGCATATCTTGGAACCGGCCGTAAGCACAGAAATCTAAAAACGCAAAAATAAATTCAAGCCTGCACTGTACAGCTCTGTAAATGCTAGGGATCATATTGGGGGACATGAGGATTAAAAGTAACCCACTCTCAAGCTTGCACATCAGCCCAAACCCGAGTTCAAATTAACAGTTTAATTTCCGGCTGCGGCGTGGGTGTGTCTGAGGTGCTCCAAGCACTCTGGACTTTTTACATGGATATTTTACGGATATTAAAAATAAAATATTTTACGGATTTGAGTATAGGATAATTATGTGCTATTTTTTCTAACACCTAAAATCCCTTTATAGTCTTCTCAAAGTGCAGGATGGCTTTATTTGAGCTATTTTATGTGCTTAATTGGTGCTAGCGGGACCTCTTTCCTGCAAGTAAGCAGCGGCTCGTTTTTAGCCTTGCAGAGAGGTTTCCCGGAGCAATTGAATTGCAAATAGGAATTTCATACGGCCGAAACTCTTGCGGCCGTTTTAGATCAAAGGCTCTCCTCTGGCGCGAGCGGCCGCAAGAGATAGCAAGGCACCGGCCGCAAGCCTGCCGGAGCCCCCGGCCGTAAGGGAATAGAATAGCCGAATAGCTTGCGGCCGGTCCTTGCGGCCCCGCAACGGCTGCGGCCGCTAATGGAATGAGGCCCTATGTAACTATGTAACTAGCAATGGCTTAATTTTGAAGTCACCTCTGGAGTTGCCATCCAGAGGAAGGGTTACCCAATCTTTGGCCTCTTTAAAGCCTGGTGCTCTCTTCGGTTTTCTTGATATAAATGTGCGGCTTTGTATCAACTTCCAGAAGAGGCCGGTCTCAACTATGGTAAAAACCAGTTCTGGTGAATAGTTGACTCATTCAACAATGTCTTTCAAATTAGCTGGAAAGCCTGCAGCAGCTTCCGTGTCAGAGCATGCCGCTTCTCCGGTTATCTTTATGTTGTAGAGGTTGTTCCTCAACCTCTATTTGCTGCAAAGCTCTCCATTACATCTGGTATTTGGGTCTGGAAATGGTTGTAAATGTTTCTCACCTTCTCCATTATGATGGCCTGGCTGAGAAGCATATTACACTCCAGATGGGCAGCCTCTTCTCCATCTCCCCCAGGGCATAACATCTGGAGGGGTAATCTTTCCTCAGAAGATGTAGTGCTGGTGGTTGCTGAAGACTTTATCTTCTCTTTGTTCTTTAGGATGGTGCGAATGGTGGAGGTTGTAGATTTCAAATCCACTCCAATATCGCCTACAGACGGTCCAGCACCATCATTTTCCCATCCAGTGGTATGCTCTGGCACTTCAACGTAGGCTGATCTTCTTTACGCTCATAAATGTGTAAAACCGTGCAACAAATAAAATTACTGTAGATCTTATTAGACAATTAACAATTAACAATCACAATCATATGAGAAAGAAGGGAACAATGAAAAAATTCTGTTCCTTGCCACTGGATGTTGCAGGTAGAATCTGGGGATCTTCTGTGTATCCCTCTCTGTCTTCTCTGTTTCTCATTCCTTTCTCTTTCTGACTTTTGTTGTGCCTCTTTAAATGCTGTGACACTGTTAAGAAAGTTAAACAGGGTCCCACAAGGAAAAAACTGTGTTCAGCAAGGATCGGTGGCCAAAAAACAGTGCTATAGCTGCATTTAGCATAAAGCGAGGAAAACAATGCTATAGCAATTTAGCACTAGAAGGTGTAGTGTTAAGCGAGGTATAACTGTATATGATATACATGATATATCTATAATATATATGATGCCTACTTTTGACGTCAGCAGCGTGTAGCCAATGAAATACACCATGTGTCGTGAGCTGGCTTGGTGGGTATATAAGGTGACATGTAGGCATTCTGCAAACATACCAGCCATCTCTGTCATAGGTTAAATGTGCGATTTATGTGACTTTGAAAAGGGAATGGTCATTAGCTTTCAGGCCAAGGGTGGCAGTATTTCTGAAACAGTGCAGTTTGTGAACTGTTTGTGTGCTGCTATGGTTAAAGTGTACCGTGACTGCACGAACAGCACCATTGCGAATAAATGTGTTAAAACTGCAGAGCACCACGTGCTATTGATGTCAGAGATTAACATCAGCTGCGAAGGTGTGTGAGGGCCAAACAGCACGCTACAGTTGAGCAACTCAATGTCCATATGAACAAGGGGGCTACTAGATGTGTCTAAAATAACATTACAGTGATCCCTGTTGTGTACGGAACTCTGAAGCAAAAAGCTGGTCACTGCACACATTCTGATGAAGGTTCATTGGCAGAAACTGCTTCAAGTTGCACAACAGTACCAAAATTGGACCTCTTCTGTTTGGAAAAGGGTTGCGTTCTTTGATGATTCACGTTTTCTGCTCCATCAACTGTACGGATGTCCAGAGCAAAACATCAGAGAATAAAACAACCATTGTGGAAGAACACAAGCTGGTGGTGGCAGCTTTATGGTCTGGGGAATGTTTTCTTGTCATTGTCTGGTTCCACTCATACCTCTGATTCGGTTATCTATCCATCCTTGCAGATCAAGTACACCATACATGTTGATTGTCTTCCCTGGAGTGGATAGGATCTTCCAGCAGGACAATGCAACATGTCATATGGCCAGAATTGTCTGGGAGTGGTTGGAGGAGCATGACATAGACTTCCAAGTACTTCCCTGGCTTCCAAATTCCCCAGACCTAAACCCCATACAGCACCTGTGGGACCACTTTGTTCGTCACTCTTCAGCAGCTGCCGGAGGTACTACAGTCTATATGGCCACAGCTACCTCCGCTCCCTGCCCTGCCCCATTCTCCCTGCTTCCTACGCCCATGAGTCCCACCCAAGTGTCATGGAATCCTCCCCAGGGTCTAACAGGGTCATCAACATTTATTTTTTTCTTATTTAATAAATAGCTGTATGATGTTTTTCCTGCTTAATTATACCCTTAGTTAGCCTCAAAGTTTTCAAACAAATATTATTTATTTTTCATTTTGCTGTGGTCCTTTAATGCACATTTCCTAAGACCTTTGGAAACATTTTGCGTTAGTCTATTCAAACCTTTAAGTTGTGCAGAAAAAAAATGTGCTGTTACCATGAAAAGCGCTGACATGTCACAAACTTTATTATGCTCTATTTATACACATGGTACATCCTCCTGCTCGCACGGCTGACTCAAGACTAAAATAGCTTTCTATATTATTGCATACATTTTTTTTACCAGGAAACTACCTCCTTTTTTTACATAACCTATTAAAACTTTTTCAGCATAAATGTTTTAATTTATTCTTCCCATCTTTTCCCCTTGTAATATGTAAATTTGCCGTTGAAAATTTGTACATTTATTTTTCTCATTTCCCTATTGTGAGATCATTAAGATTTATCATTACAGGACAGCTCTGCAATGCTTTTTTATGAGACTCCCTTTTCAGTTTTAAAAGCTTTTTATGATTTAATGTGATGTTTCCCAAATGTATTCTGTAGAAACCTGGGTCACAAGCAATCATAGATAATAATGTACAGCCTCATCTAGCCATCCTATTCCTTCTACAAACAAGATTGGCTTTATCAGATTTCAGGGTTATGCTTATACATCATATTATGAATCCTTCAATGTTTTAACTTATTAACAGTATTTTTGAAGGTGTCATTTTGTATGGCATGGGATTGCAAAAGAGCATTCCTCCAAAAGATTACATTCTGAGCAAAGCTCTGGGGTTACCTTGAAAGGGCAGTACATAGTATACACATGTATATAATTATATATATATATATATATATATATATATATATATATATATATATAATTTTGTTTATATATATAAATACATACTGTACATTCACATCTAAATGAATAACTTAAATAACTTTGTTATGTATTCCCTCGCATCCTCCTTAGAAATTATATTCCAAAGTGCTATGAGGGGGGAAACCCTGGGGATTTGCCCTTTCCACTTGCTATACTTGGGGCTCCCCCATCTTTCTATAACCATGGGGGTCTCTATAGAACCTCATGGCACCTAAACGTTAACCCAGTGACACCTAAATATTAATCCCCACCACAAGGGTCCCGAACAAAACCCAGTGGCAAATAAAATTAACACCTGTGGCATGGATGTCCTTAAAGGACCCCATGGCATAGCTAATTAACACCCACCTGTAAGGATCTCCAGGGCACCTACAAGTAAACCCTATGCCACAGAGGCCCCAGATTAAATTCCCATTGTCAGTTTTTGAATTCCTATTGGTTATAAATAATTCCCTGGAAATGTTGAGCAGGGTGACTTGAAATACTCAGTTCTGATTGACAGAAATGTGATTAATATCTATTGCAGCCAATCATAAACCACAAAAAAATACTATTTAAGGTAGGAAAGCACAACAAAATGCATTAGGTTGAGGTCCTTTTAATGGGCCAGATGATGAGGACTAGATTTTACAAACAACATAGATAGTCCGTTTATCCAGGGCAGAAGACTGAGGCCAAGGGCATATTGGATCATCGCTGGAGGATTTCACAGCCAGTGTTTAACCCCTTACATGTTTTGATTTTGTTTATTATTTTATGTAATGATAATTTTATTTATTTATCTTTTATTTTCTGTGAATTATTTTTTATTTTGTGTAATATTTTTTATTTTCAATAAACTCATTTTTTTTGTAGTGTTTTTGTTTTTTTTATTATATACTTAGGCACTTTTGGAGGTCTTTTGTGGACCAAAAAGTTAGGAAATAAATATCCCTCGTGAATATGCAGTGGAGGGAAAGCATAGATTTAAGGGACTAGACATGGAATATAGAATGCCTGAAGAACCTTGGAGAGAAGTTTGTGACATTGTCCAGAAAACAGCAATAAAGAATTTCCCCAAAAGAAAGAAAACTAAGAAGGCAAACTGGCTATCTGCTGGGGATTTAAAAGGAGCCTGGGAAAAAATAAAATCAAAAGGAAATGGAGACTATCTACAGTACAGACATCTTGACCTGATTGAACAAATCTCTTATCACACCCAAACCCTTTAGATTATAAATTTGCGAGTTTTCAATCTTGTGTCAGTGCTTTGGGAACAAGCACTATGTACATTTGATTCTAAGCTCAAAAACCTGGACCCTCCATTCTTTGTAATGTGTTAATTATTTTGCCATGTACTAAATAGCGCTACGGAATATGTTGGCGCTTTACAAATAAAGATAAGAAGAAGAAGAAGAAAGGAAAAGATTTGTCCAAATTAATGCAGGATTTTGGAGGATACCAAGAAGAGACAGTGAGAGTTTCTATAATGAGCAATGTAAAGAGATGGAAGAAGCTAGCGGAATGGGAAATCAAGAGATCTCTTCAAGAAAAGTGGGCATCTCAAAGGAACCTTTCCAAAATGGGTGTGATAAAATACAAAAATGGTAACGAGTTAACAGAAACAGATGAGATAAAGAAGAGATGAAAGGAATACCCAGAAGATCTGTAAATGAAGGATCTTAACAGCACTGATAACATCAATAGTTTGTCCAATGAAATGCACACCAGACACCATGCAGATTAAAGTGAGATGCTCCCTAGGAAGGCTGGCAGATAACAAGCTTGCAGGGGTTGATGGAATCCCAGACGAACTGTCCAAAATCCTAAAAGATGATGATATGAAAGTGCTGCTTGCTTTATAAGTTTAGAAAATTCAACAATGGCCAGTAGATTGGAAAATGATAGTCTATATCCCAATCCCAAAAAAAGAAAATTCCAAAGAATGCTCCAATTCTTTAACAATTGCACTAATTTCACATGCCAGCAAGGTAACGCTTAAGATCCAAAGAACAATATATGGCCCGAGAACTACCAGATGTGCAAGCCCGGTTTTGCAGAGGCAGAGACACAAGATATCAAATTGGAGATATCTCCTGTATAACGGAGTACCATAAAAAATATTTAACTCTGTTTCATAAATTATTCTAAAACCTTTGACAAAATGTGCCAAGTTCTTAAAAAGATGTGGATATTAGATCATCTTATCTGCCTCCTGAGGAATCGGTATGTAAATCAAGAAGCCACAGTGAAAACTGAATATGGAACAACTGAATGGTTAAAGTTTGACAAGGATTTTGAAAAGGTTTTATATTGTCACCTTGTTTAATCAACACAGCATATATTATTATTATTATCTTTTATTTGTATCGTGCCAACATATTCCTTAGCGCTGTACAGGGGATAAGAACAGGGGAAATACAAGTTTAACAAATTCAAAGGTTGAAATGCCCTGTTTTGAGCTTAGAATCTTAGCAGATAGTGCTTTATCCCAAAGCACCCTACAAGACTGGAAACACGCTTCTTACAATCTAAAGGGAATTAAAGGGCAGAGAACTGGGGAAGAGTAACAAATAAGGAATAGCAAGGGTCAGGAAGCAAGTGAAAGATAGAAAGAGTTTTATTTTAGAGGGAGAGGGGAGGGATTTGAGGTGAAAGACTAGTATGCTCACTGACCCCTAGTGTTGAGATGATATATCTGCAAGTAGGAAGTCAGGTGTTTTCCATGGCTCTATAAATTTAATCTGAGTTGGGGTGGGTGGGTGAAGGGTAGGTAGGGAGGGCAATATTCTGAGAATCTAACAGATGTAGTAGGCCTTGAATCAGAATGAATTTGCCCTGAAAGAAATAGAAAGAATGGATTGGGGGACATACAGTACAGGAAGATAGGGGAGTTAGAGATGAATGGGAGAGAGACCTTAAAATTAAGGTATGTGAGGAGGGGGAGGAGAGTTGAGGTAATTATGCCAGCCATAAATGGGGAAAGAATGGGAGAAGCCAAGCGCAGTATAGGAAACAGTTAGAAATTGAAAACAAACAGTTAGAAATATTTCTACCTGCCAAGATATAATAACATGCATACAGTAGTGATATTAATAAACATATTGGCTCCAGGGATGGCGCAATTTCCATAGTCTACTCCATACCTGCTGAGGTGGTGTGCATGCAGCTCTGAGAATCTCACAGATGCAGTAGGCCTTGAAGCAGAGTGAATTTGCACTGCGGAGGTGGTGTGCATGCAGCTCTTAGAATCTCACAGATGTAGCAGGCCTTGAAGCAGAGTGAATTTGCACTGCTGAGGTGGTGTGTATGCAGTGCTGAGAATCTCACAGATGTAGTAGGCCTTGACATCATGTGTAAGGACAGGCTGGATGAATCCAATGCAATCCCAATATTGCTGGGAGAAATATCAACAACCTCAGATTAAGTGGATGATACTACTCTGATGGCTGAAAGTGAGGAGGAACTAATGGGCCTATTGATGAGAGTGAAAAAAGAGAGTGCAAAAACTTGCCTGCTGCTCAACGTTAAAAAGACAAAGATTGTGGAAAAGCAATATCAGTTCCTGGTAAATAGATGGGGAACGAGTGGAGGCTGTGAAAGATTATATTTTTCTGGCATGAAAGCTCTTTGCAAGTAATAAATGCAGCTATTAATTGAAATAATGTTTGCTTCTGGGAAGGAAAGCTATGGCAAGTCTGGAAAAGCAAAGATAATACATTTTCTTATCCGACTAATAGCTGTGAAGGAAATCGTCTTTAGATCTACAAGTAAAAAAACATAACGTTTTTGGGAAATATTTTATGCACTGAAGGACAATAATATTTTATTTGAAAGTGTTGGAAAAGATTGCAGACAGAGGAAGAGCTAGTCTATAAGAATAATTCTTAATTTTTTTAATTTACATGTTACTTATAGTTTTAAGACTTTCACATTTGTATTTTTATTTTGGAACAATTTGTCATTTAGAAACCATTAATCATTTAGAAAATATATGTTTTTAAAAGAAAGCTATATTTATCCTCATCACTTCAAACGGGAGGATCCAGGATCACAGATAAGGATTGGGGACCCTCCACAGGATCGTATATAAAGGGGGACCTCACGTTATGCAAAACCACATGACAAGGGAGCTAAATGTGTTATTATTTTTTATGGTCACTTTTATCTGCACTAGGAGGTGGTGTCCTTCTCTACCCCTTCCTTTTTATTTTTTGGTCTATCTCGTGAGCACAACATGAACAGTGCTTTGTGGAGAAGCAGCACTCTCCAGCATTCTACTAAACTAGACTTTTAAGATTCAGTCTGACCTTTTATACACCAGAACCTACTCTGGAACTACCACGCACAAGGCTAGATATTTCTGGAACTCTACAGTATTTGCATTAAGGATTTCGTTTTTATCACTTTGTGAACTTTCTCCATAAGGCTAGACCTACATGGACATTTATTTTAACTGAGAATATAATTCCTAAAACCTGTAAACTTTCTCTATATTTGTATGTTTACACTTATCCTGATCTTTTAAGGATAGTGGGGGACTTTTGATATAAGACTCAATGGCCTAAGGTTCTTTAGTAAGAAACGGGGGCATTCTTTTCATGCATAGCATAACACACTCTGTTTGGTATCAAAATATAGCTTCCTTTTTCTGAGTCATCCTTTTAACCTAACTAATATTTTAATCCATCACTCCTGACACAAAGTATCTTCCTTGTCTGCATGGTCATAATTTTTTCACAGAACTGACCTGAGGGTTACAAATTTGGTTCCTTGTTTCCTCTATAATAAAGAAGTATGACAAGTCTAAAATAAACTTTTACATTTATTTTACTTTTATGTAAATTCATAATTTGTGGTTTTACATAAACATGTCTTCCTTATATTTAAAAACGACATTCTTTCTTTTATGTTAGCCTTCTGGAGACATATTTTAAATTAATCTTTTTATCCATCTGTCATTTTGTTTAACCGTTTACATGCTTTCATATTTAAGCCCCTTATATATTAAGCCCCTTATTTATAAAGGAAACTTTTAAAATGCATGTTTTTACAAAATACATCATACATTTATGCAGGAAAGAAACATGCATCAAAATGGGTAATACACTGATTATCAAACAAATGTTTCATCTGAGGGTATTTACAAAGAGACTACAAAGTCACAATCTATGAGCTCTATTTTAGATATCAAATTGGCAATATCTCCTGTATAAGTGAGTACAAGAAACAAATTATTTAACTCTGTTTCATAAACTATTCTAAAACCTTTGACTGTGTGCCTCACAACAAAATGTGGCAAGTTCTTAAAAAGATGGGGATGTGAGATCATCTCATCTGCCTTGTAGACCAAGAACTGAATATGGAACAACGGAATGGTTCAAGTTCGACAAGGAGTTCGACAAGGTTGTATATTGTCCACATATTTATTCAACTTATATACATCATGTGTAAGGTCAGGCTGGATGAATCCAAAGAAAGAATTAATATTGCTGGGAGAAATATTAACAACTTCAGATTATGTGGATGATACTACTCTGATGGCTGAAGGTGCGGAGGAACTAAAGGGCCTACTGTTGAGGGTGAAAGAAGAGAGTGCAAAAGCTGACCTGCTGCTCAACGTTAAAAAGACAAAAATCATGGAAATGCAATATTAGTTCCTGGTAAACAGATGGGGAAGGAGTGGAGGCAGTGAAAGATTATATTTTTATGGGATCCAAGCTCTCTGCAAATGGTGAATGCAGCTATTAATTTAAATGATGTTTGCTTCTGGGAAGGAAAACTATGGCAGGTCTGGACAAGCTACTAAAAAGCAAAGATAATAAATTATATCAACAAAGGTTCAGATTGTTAGAACTATGGTATTCCCAGTAGTAACATACAGATGTGAGAGGTTGACCATAAAGAAGGCTGAGCATTGTAGAACTGATGCCTTTGAATTGTGGTGTTGGAGAAAACTGCTTAGAGTCCCTTAAACTGCAAGAAGATCCAAATAATCAATACTACAAGAAGTCAAGCCAAACTGTTCACTGGAAGGGATTGATCATGAGACGAAATCTTAAACATTTTGGCCATATTATGAGAAGACAGGATTCTCTAGAGAAGAGTCTGATGCTGAGAAAGATTGAAGGCACACAAAGAAGGGGATGGCAGAGGCAGAGATGGATAGATGATGATGCTTGATGGATCTTAGAGGGGCAGTGGCTGACAGATGTGCCTGGTGTACTTTGATTCATAAGGTCATGGAGAGTCAGACACCACTGAACTACTGAATAACATGGACCCTCATGGGGGTAGTTTACACTGAGGACCACCATAGCACATAGGGGTTAAGATAAGGTGCCATGGAGGTGAGATGAGGACCCCTGTGGTATTGTGTTAACTTCAAAACCCACTAAGAACTACACACAACTCAGTATATGCTCAAAATCACTGCAGGAGCACAGGTGAAAAACTAAGAGCATCTAGATTATGGGACATTCACTGCTACATGACTCTTCAATAGAAATGAGGAAATAATATGTTTATTTTATCTTACTTTAAAAAAAATAGGTCACAGATTTGTAATTTCAGGAAGCAATAACCATGTTGTGTAGAGGAACCAGAAATATTTGCAAATATAAATGTTTTAGTCAAAATCAGATATTTTTTTTATTTTCATAAGGAAATGGAATATTTTTAATGTACAAAAATTATCAACATAAAATTTACGTCTAACATGAAAAAACAAGTCCAAGACAATAATGACCCAATTGACAAAAATACAGATTGAATATATGTTCAATGTTGTTTGAACAAGAGTACAAGAATCACCCTAACAGGGTCTATGTGAAAAGCTATAATATCCTAATTAACAAAAAAACAAAAATAGCAACATGAACACATATTCAAAATAACATAACAGCGGGGGGGGGGGGGGGTGATAAATATGTCTCATCATGATGACCTGCTATCTGGAGGGCTATGGTCTATGGTGGGCCCCACAAGCTGACTATTCCCTAAAATAAAGGTATATACATGCAATCCTATTAGAGGCAAGAAAATCCTGAAACATTTAACGAACCTGTAGAGAGACAAGGTTAAAACCAAAAACCATGCACACAGATAAAAACATTGATCCTCATTTAATTGGCCGAATTGTGATTACTGGAGCCCGCAAAGTAGCCTGTAAAAGTTACTGATATCTAATTGGCCTCTTCAAGCACTGTGGTTGTCAAAAACGTAACTCCGCCCTATCTACTCCTTTGATATTTCAAGCCCGCAATTGTTACCAGTGCTAAAAATCCATATTTAATTGTAACAATTCAACAAGCCCACAATTGCCTTCAAACCCGTAAATGGCAAGTGTATCAAACATTTCTACAAGTACTAGATAGGACTCTCAAGTGGGTTAAACACCTGTTTGTAACACTTTAAAAGCAAATATAAACACACTACTGTACTTACTGGCAAAACAATGAAAGGCATTAGAATTAATTGCACAACAGTCTCAAGCTTGCAAATCTGCAATAAAAAACTTTTTTTTCCGCTTTATTTCCATGTTATATTGATCTCAGGAATCGAGGAGTTAATACATATCAGACCACCCATATGGAATAGATCAATTTATTTCTTTATTTTTATTGATGTCCCCATTGCTGGATTGCGAGTACGATCGCATATTGAATTTCTAAACACTAATTGATTGTAGTTTAAACTCCATGTTTTACTGACATCATGATGACGGTCTCATTTACTATTGGCTCTTTCTAAATTGTAAGTTGCGGGCTTGCTTAATTGATCAGGATTGTGCCCTGAAATGCTACGTACGTGTTCATGGTTTACGGTTTTAGACTTCAGCCCTGTAATTGTGGGCTTGTTCAATTAAATACCTCTGTAACTGTTGCAAATTTCTAACCCGCAGACATGCAGCCTGTATGAAGGTGATTACGGGCTTGGAATTGAATGGGAGTCAAAGTTTATTTAACCTAATAAGAGATCACCCCTGAAGGCGTAGAGAAAACAAGTAAAGCACTGCTAGCACCATTGCATAAAATTAAAACATGTAAATACATATATAATAATGCAAACAATCCTAAAAATAATCACATAACAATGGGTTAGACAGTGCTGAATATAGCACACCTGACAATCTAGACAAACTGTTTCGGCGTTACCAGCTGTGATGTTAAAAGTGGTTAAAAGGGGATAAGATTAGACAAACTACAAACGTCCAGATAGCATAAACGTGTTTGTAAGAAAAAACAGACCATAACTATAGCAAATTACAGAGTTTTGTAAAGAGGGGACAAACATTAAAAGAATATCGGTGGTAATATAAAGTGTGTATAAAAATGTTACAAATATGTCTATCCAGTGTTAAACTTAAAGGACAAATAATGACATAATGACATGAAAATGCAATGGCGCATTTCTAAGAAAATCTTTATTCATCCCATGCTTTTATTAGGGAATATTATGATTTACAAGTGTGAATATGTTGGTCTTATTAACAACATGTAATGCTTTTGTAGGATGTGAAGGACCCTAGAGTGGAACCAGTGAGCTGGTATTTGCAGTGGGGGTCCCTTGACTTGGGGGAACCAAGTGCCGGCGGAGGAGGCTGGGGTGGGCCTCGTGCATGAGGTTGCGGTTACGCCGCCCCCTAGGTCATCACAGGTGCCATCTTGCCTCACTCCGTGGCAGGCAGGGAAGCAGTCACCCACCCACAGCCCCTTATGGCCCCTGCAGACCTCCTGTGGGTCCCCTGCAGCCAATTATGGCTCCAGGTGGCACCCCACAGGCCCTGTGCCCCCCCATGGTCCCTTATGGCCCCTGCAGCCCCTTATGGCCCAATGTGGTCCCCACTGTGCCCCCCATAGGCACTGTGGCCTCCACTGGCCCTTATGGCCCCCGCGGACCACTTGTGGCCCCTCGTGGACTTCTGCGGCTGCCCTCAGCCGCTGTGGCCCCTCGAGGACCTTTGCCACCTCCCTCAGCCCCTTGTGGCCCCCTCGGTCCTTGCTGGCTCCTGCGGCCTCCTCGGACCTCTGTGGCCCCATCGGCCCTCTGGCCTGCAGTGGACCCTTCTAACTACAGGAAGTGGAGTTCAGCACCAGGCAGGTAAGAAAGTATTTATAGTACTATAACATATATAGATGTATATGTAAATGCATATATTTTATATATATATATATATATATATATATATATATATATATATATATATAGACACAGACCCACATATTTAGATATTTAGATATATATATATTTTATATATTTAATGTATATTTTATATATGTACTGCGTTGATGTTGGAGGGGGTTCGGGAAGTGAAAAAACTGCCTCCGAGATGACTCTACACATGGACATCACCAGATGGACAACATAGAAAGCAGATTGACTATATAGTTTGCAGCCAAAGATGGAGGAGCTATATATAGTCAACAAAAACAAGACCCGGAGCTGATCCTTTTATACAGGAAGGACCTTAACAGCAGTGATGACCTCAATAATGTGTCCAATGAGTTGGAGCCAGACATCTTGGAGAGTGAAGTGAGATGGGCCCCAGGATGTCTTGCTGATAACAAGGCTGCAGGAGGTGATGGAATCCCAATTGAACTATTCAAAATTCTACAGGATGATGCTGTGAAAGTGTTGGTTGCCTTATGCCAACACATTTGTAAAACTCAGCAGTGGCCACTAGACTGGAAAAGGTCAGTCTACATCCCAATCTCAAAAAAAGGCAGTGCCAAAGAGTGCTCCAATTATCGAACAATTGCGCTCATTTCACATGCCAGCAAGGTAATGCTTAAGATTCTACAAGCTCGACTCCAACAATATATGTAAACTATAAGCAATGTATACGTAATTTCAATAGGAAAGAGGACAAAAAGGGAAAATGTACTAAAGTACTGTATCTGGAAGAGTGAACTCTCCCATTACCGTACTCAAAAGGACCTATGTTATGTTATATGTAGCAACTCTACAAGTAATAAATGTGGGAAAAACAACAATAAGCTTTATTAATGAGCAAAGGAAATATCTACAATATATACATAAAAGAAAAGGGGGGCTGTACATAGTTTAAGTACAGCCTGTAGATACAAGGATTGTGCCTATTAATTATATGTTCCACCTTATATTTATTAGGTTTATAAGTCAGGCTGTCCTTTAGTCTATATTGGAGCTAGTTACCAGTCTGGGCCCTCTTTTCTTTTATGTATATGTGTATATATTTTCGATATTTCCCTTGCTCATTAATAAAGCTTATTGTTATTTGTTCCCCTATTTATTACTTGTTGAGTTGCTACATATAACATAACAGAGGTCCTTTTGAGTACAGTAACGGGAGAGTTCGCTCTTCCAGATCCAGTACTTTAACAATATATGGACCAGGAACTACCAGATGTGCAAGCCGGGTTCTGCAGAGAAAGAGGCATAAGATCAAATTGCCAATGTCCGCTGGATAATAGAGAAAGCAAGAGAGTTCCAAAAAATCATTTACTTCTGCTTCATAGACTATTCTAAAGCCTTTGAGTGTATGGATCACAACAAAATGTGGCGTGTCCTTAAAGAGATGGGAGTACCAGATTATCTCATCCTCCTCCTAAATAATCTGTATGTGGACCAAGAAGCCACGGTCAGAACCGAACATGAGACAACTGAATTGTTTAAGATCGGAAAATGAGTGCGATAAGGTTGTATATTGTCACCTTATTTATTCAACTTATATGCAGAATACATCATGCGTAAGGCTGGACTGGATGAATCCAAAGCCGGAATCAATATTGCTGGAAAAAATATCAACGACCTCAAATACGCTGATGATACTACCGTGAGGCCTGTAGGTGAAGATGAACTGAAAGAACTATTGATGAGGGTGAAAGAAGAAGTGCAAAAGTTGACCTGCTGCTCAACGTCAAAAAGAGGAAGATCATGGCAAACGGCTATATCACTTCTTGGCAAATAGACGGGGAAGAAGTGGAGGCAGTGATAGACTTTATTTTCCTTTGATCCAAGATTTCTGTAGATGGTGACTGTAGTCATGAAATGAAAAGACGTTTGCTTCTGGGGAGGAAAGCTATGGCAAAAAAAGTAAAAAGTGAAAAGTAAAGATATTAAACTATCAACAAAGGTCCACATAGTTCGAACTATGCTATTCCCAGTAGTAACATATGCATGTGAGAGAGCTGGACCATAAAGAAGTGTGAAGAATTGACGCCTTTGAAGTGTGGTGTTGGAGAAGACTGCTTAGAGTCCCGTGGACTGCAAGAAGATCCAATAAATCAAACTGTTCATTAGAAAGTATGATCATGAGGCTGAAGCGCAAATATTTTGGCCATATTATGAGATGGCAGGATTCCCTAGAAAAGACTCTGATGCTGGGAAAGATTGAAAACACAAGAAGAAGGGGACGACAGAGATGGAGATGTATAGATGAGGTCACTGAAGCAATGAACATGAACTTGATGGAGCTCAGAGTGGCAGTGACTGAGAGATACACCTGGCGTGCTGTGGTCCATAGAGTCACGGAGAGTCGGACGTGAGTGAACAACTAAACAACAAATATTTGTAAGACTTTAACATTTGTATTTTTTGTATTTTGGGACCATTTATCATTTTTTAAGAAATTCACTGAAAATATAGGTTTCTTTCAAAAACATATATCTATCCTCATCACTTCAGACAGGAGGATCCAGGATCACAGATTAGGATCTGAGACCCTCCAAAGGATTGTATGTGAGGGGGGACCTCACATTTTGCAAAACCACACGACAAGGAAGCTAAATGTGTTATATTATTTTTCTTTGTCACTTTTATTGTTTAGCTTTTATCTGCACTAGGAGGTGGTGCACTTCTCTCCCCCTTCACAACATAAACAGTGCTTTGTGGAGAAGCTACAATTCCCCAAGGACGCAATTGTCTTCTAAGCCGCAAACAGAAAATGTAGCCAAATATATAATGGGTTCCACAAAGGGTTTACAGACTAGTTTGTAACACTGCAAAAGACAATTAAAACACACCAATTGACTTTAAAATATGGGGAAAGCAACGTAAGGCATTATAATTCATTGCACCACAATCCCAAAGCAACAAATAGGCCATAAAAAATATTTTATTTTCTGATATGTTGGAATGGTCATGCATATGCCAATATAAAAAGTGTGGCTGCAAGATGCTGAAAGCAACTAAAGACACACTACCTGAATACATTGCAACACAAAACATGTAACTACCTGCCATTATATCCCTTTCTCACTCACAAAGGCTCTAAAAATACAAAGATAATCCTATATACATCTCACTTATCAGAACTACATTGGGAAAAGAAATAGTGGCCAAATAACACCGCCACATGACATAAATCAAGTACCAGGGGAACATTTAATTGTTTGTTGTTCAGTCCTTCAGTCGTGTCAATGATTACAATGGCAAAGATACTGGAGTGGGGTGCCAGTTCCTTCTCTAGTGGTCCGGAATTTTTCTGGCCTCTCTGCTATGAACTGCCCACCTAGTATCAAAAATTTGACCTCCCATGTGTATTAACCATATTTTAATATATTATTGTTATTTTTATTATATATATTAATCTATTGCACAGTAACTACAGCTTATTAGGAATGTGACACAAATGTGATGTATGTGGATGTCCCAAAATCCCAACCATTGAAAACACACTGACACAGTGAAAATAATATAAAAAAGCTTCATTTCATTCACAGAGAACACTAAGAAATGGATAAGACTGTGCATTAATATCATGAACATGGTGTGGGCGGATCCCGGGAAGGCAAGAGACTTGTGGGAAAAAGGGGATACCTAAAGGGGGTAATGTCATAGTCTAGAGTAAGCATGATGCATAACACCTACCAGGCTCACATGTGGTCACTACACCAATGCAACCGGAATCTGATGAAGAAGGATCATGAGAAAACACTCCATTTAACCGAAGTAACCAGTAATGTGCATAGCACTTACTTTTGGTTAGCATCTACTCAATTAAACAGATGCAATAAATGATGGATAATGTCATACAAATCTATTCCACACACAGTGTATTTTCATATATTAAGGAATAATCCCAAATAGATGATCAGAATCCGGAAAACAGAAAAAGGAGTCTGAGGAACATGCCTTCATGGTCGTGAGATTGGGCTATTAAGACCTACAGAGACAAGAACAAGATATTAATCAGATCACTATTTGGATTGACTTCAACACTTCATCTCACCGGCAATCCACACTGAACATCAATTGCTGAAATATTCAACATACGTGTACACACTCTGTAGCCAGGCAATAGTATGTCAACATTTATACTAATTAATATTCATCGCTGTGGGTGAGAAGGACTTAGGGGATGTTCTCATCTACCTCCTCTGCTTCCTCAGCACTGGGCCCCCACGTCCGTGCCCGCGCTCTTCCTCCCTCTACCACAATGAGGAGGTGTTGGAGTGAGGGGTGCGTCCACCTGGGGTGGCTATGTAGCAGCTGGCATTGGGGGTAAGGTGTGTGATGAGGAGGCCAACGGTTCTGGTTGTGATGGTGGTGGAGCCGGTGGAACCAAAGGCTGGAGAGATATTACCTGGCCTTCAGCCAATTCTAATAGCCGCTCAATCAGTGCTCTCTGGGCTTGTCTGTCCCTATTTGCCTTTTGCTCATGCCTCTCTATCCTCCTCATCTCACCAGATAGCGATCTGATGCTGTCAACGAGAAAGGTTGCAATGTTATTCTGCCTTTCCATCTGGAGTGCCAGTCATTCCATTAGGGTGGTATTACTTTCGTCCTCCCTCTGGAACTGGTGCATGAGCTCCCTCAAAGTGGCTTATTTCGGGGTGTGAGGTCTGTCATACCGGGACAGTTGATGGGCTGTGGTGATGACAGGGGTGCCCATGGCAATTGTGTCAGCCATGGTGATGGTGTTGGTGTTGGCCGTGGTGTTGGTGTCAGCCGTGGTGATGGGGTGGGCCGTGGCGATGGTGTTGCCCAGGTTTGGTGTGCCCAGGGTTGTGGAGCCCAGGTTGGGTGAGCCCAGGTTTGGAGTTCAAGAGCGGTGGGGTCCTGCCAAGAGATCCATGGTATCGGACCAGGTACCAGTGGTGGGCCTGCTGATGGTGGTCTCCAGTACCAGGACCTCTGTGGAGGTGGTAGTGGTTGCTGGCTCCATGACATGTGAGGTGGAGGTGGATGAAAAAGCTGAGAATGTGCCCATGATGTGTGTGAGGGCCGGGGGGTTATTTCTCACAATGCCTTCTGCCACCACCGCTTGCAGGGGTGGATGTGGGTACTTAAATGAAAGGACAATAGGACAAAATAGTGTTTGAGTTTGGATTCTGTAAACAATTGTTTGCTGTGTGTTTCCATATAACTGACACCATGTTCACTTGTAATTGGCTGCGTTGATTGTTTTACGCAGAAAAACACTGACCTGTATGATGAGCATTGTGGATCATGGCTCATATCAATATATGTATTGCTGGTGCGGTGTGCCATCTACAGTTCATTAGGACACGTGCTCAGATTAATCTGCTGTGCAGTGTGTGAGACTGACCAATCTGTGACCAATTCTCACCAATGGTTGTTAACATGCAGATGTGACATGACACCAGGTTAGGCTAGTACATGACATGCACATGCATTATGTCAGAGTCTGCATCCGCATATGCTGCAGTGTGCACACCCATACATGTACTCTCTTTTCGATGTCAAATCAATCTGTCTTTCTCAATCTATTTAGCAATTGCTACTCATAATCAGTTTTGATTGCAGGTATTGGACAGACATTTCATTGATAACAATTATAATGATATGTTTGCTTCCTGAATGTACATGGTTATTGCTGCCTCATATATGATTAGTCATAACCAGAGAGCTTACAGTGCTTTTGTATGTCAGTTATCTATGTGTGTGTGGTTCATGTGGGTACCTATGAGGGTGTGATCAAATTGCAGGGTTCCCTGAAAACCTGAGTCCAGCTGTCCTTGAAATCCTACTACTGCCGCTTGTTCGATCCACTGCTTCAGGGTCCACTGTCATCCGCAGTATGTAATGTTGGCTGGTGATCCACCACCGGTGGCACAGGCTGCTCTGTCCCCTGCTTCCATCTTCCTCTTGACCTTCATCTGGCTGTGATCATATCTGTGTTTCACAGACTTGACATCCCTGTTTGCCACCCCTAATGCAGCAACAGCGGTAGCAATCTCAAACCAGACACGTGCCTTCTGGCTAAGCCTCACTTCCCTCCCACCATGTATGATGCTATAGCGGGCACGGATTTCCCTGAGGAGGATCCTCATCTCCTCTGGGATATAATTGGGGGCCCTGTACTTTGGCACAATCGCTTGCCCTTCCCACTGTACCTGGGGTTCCAGGCCTCCCTGTTCTCTCTCTGGGGCTAGTCCCTCATCCCCACTACCTACCACCCTTGGGACCAGGCCCCTGACCCTCTGCCCCTAGTCCTTGTGTGCCTACATCTGGGGGCACACCCCTCCCCTCACCTCCCCTGCCTAACCTCACCTCCTCCTTTCCCTCTCTCCATACCTCTACCTCTCATCCTCTCCTCCTCCAGTGTTCCTCTGTCTCTCTTTACTCTTGAGTTTGGCACGTTTCATCAGATCGGATACCCAGAAGCGTTACATATGAAACCAGGGTTTATGGGTTTGACGCTTCTCCCCTTAAATTGAGGCCTTGTCCAATTGAACCACTCTGTAACTGTTGCAATTTTCTTTTAGCATAACACACTCTTGGCCCTATTCTATTTCCCTATTCATACATTTATACACACTTAAAATCATTTTTAATATTGCTACATATTCTGCAAATATTACTTATTGGCACTAATGAATTCCTAAGTTAATAGAATGCATAGAAACATTTTTAAATGAAACACCCAGAGCCTAATTTATGAGTTCAAGGCATTTGCAAGTAGCTAATAGAATATGGCCCTCTTTTTGGTATCTGCATATAGCTTTCCTTTTTCTGAGTCATTCTTTTAACCTATTTAATATTTTAATCCATTACTCCTGACACAAAGTATCTTCCTTGTCTGCATGGCTATTCTTTTATCACAGAACTGACCTGAGGGTAACAAATTTGGTTCCTTGTTTCCTCTATAATAAAGAAATATGACAAGTCTAAAACAAACCTTTACATTTCTTTCGCTTTAATGTAAATTCATAATTTGTAGTTTAACATAAATGTTTCTTCTTTATATAAGTTTTAAACCACATTCTTTTTTTTATGTTAGAATTCTGGAGACATTTTTTAAATTAATCTTTTTATCCATCTGTAATTTTGTTTAACAGTTTACTTACTTTTTTATTTATATTTTTGTACACAAAAACTTAATATGTATTACATTTTTAGAGTATACTTTTCTGAGTATACTAATGTTTTGTCTATTCTTAAAACAATATGTAAATACATCATTTTAATCATTCAGTACCTATAATGGTTTCAGGTTGTTGAAAATTACATTTTCCATTTATTAATTTACATGTTGTTAATGTAGGGATGTAAAACACCAAACTATATAAAAATGTTTGTTTTTCTCATTTATAAAGGACATTTTTAAAATGCATGTTTTTACAAAATGCCACCATACATTTATGCAGTAAAGAAATATGCATCAAAATGGGTGAGTAGTTATCGAATACATGTTTCATCTACAGGCATTTACAAAGAGACAACAAAGCGCTACAGAATATGTCGGCATGTTATAAATGAGCTAATAATAACAAAGTCACAAACTATGAGCCCTATTCTAATCACTATATCACAAATTTACACTAGCAAAAGTACCAGTAACTTTCACTATACTAGCTATACTATTACCACCCCCCAGCTTGACTGTGATAGAGTTGCACCTGAGGAATACGGTAAGACAGAAATGCAAAATATAACAATATTTCCCATTGATTTTCATACAAAACAGAAATGTACAAATTGCTTGAGCACCAAATAGATATTCAATTTGAAAATAACTCAAAATTACTTGACATTCGCTACTCCTACAATCCCTGCTTTTTCCAAAAATATTGAGAGTATTCTAGAGCACTTGCAAAGACATAAAAATGCCTTTGCAACCCCTTTCCTCCTCCATGGTCACTACTGATTGCCCCCTTCCCTGCTCAAAACATATTCCCCTATCCTGATCAGCTCCTATCTATATAACCATGGGGGTTCACCCCCATGGCATCTAAAATGTTAATCCTATGCAACATGAGTCCTTAAAGGACCCCTAACAGACCTCTGTGGCACCTAAAATTAACCCTGATGCTTTGGGAGTCTTACAAGGACCCCCTCAGCATTTATCAATTAACCCCTGACGCAGGTGTCCATGAACCAACCAACAATTTATACATCCAACATTTATGAAGTATAATATATGATAATACATCTAACACTACAAGTTCGTAGACATAAATCTTTCTATTCAGGAAATAGTTTTGTAAGTGTGAAGTGGGAAAACTATTTGCACAATTATAATGTACGGTAAAAAGAATTGCAAGGTTCATAGCTGCAGTGAGCCCCATTACAGCCACTATACTAGCTCATTAAAATGATGTGTAAGAAGATAGTGACAGTCCAGGATATTCATATACAGCCTTATTAAATTGCGATTTGGCCAATTGAAAAGGGCTCTATGTAAGCACATAGCATATTTTTTTTACAAAAGTTTTTAGTTAGTGAACTTCTATACAAAAGCAAGGTCTTCACTAACTAGAAACTTCTGTAAAAAAATAGGCTGATAGTGTTTGCTGCTCATTGTTATACCCAATGAACATTTCCTTTTATTCTAACAGAAGCCAGGAGCATTTTAATACGAAATCATGAATAACTATAAGTCAAAGGACCAGTTGAAGACATATTTAAGAGTACAGGTCATAACAGAGAACTTGAATTGTTTTATAAAATGCAACAAAAAAAAGGAAGGAAGAAGTGGCAAATATTTTCAAAAAAGTGTAGGGTTATTTATTTTAGTCTTTTATCATGCAACACCACATTGGTGAGTTACACTTTTATAGTGAAGCTCTCACAAAGATCCTACCTTTGCATAATAAAAGGTCTACAAAAGATGCATCCTTGCCTTGCTCTATTCATTTGGGAATAGGGTCATTGTGAGCTTTGTGAGGGTAATTCAACTGTTTTTAATATTTGTTATATATTCCCAGTTTATAACACAAATTGAAGTCTTTTTGTTGCACCTTTTCTTTCTCCCTTTTGCACAAATGTAAAGAGTATTCCTGCAATAGAGACTGTAAAAGCATAGTGTAAACGCATTTGTTTATGAACATTTATAGAATATTACTGACTGTTCATTTTAAATACATACACACATATATAAATACTATTGTAGCATACACAATCATTTTTAGCATTCTACTAAATTAATCGTCTTTTCAACATGTTTATTCTTCCCCTTTTCCTCAATTTATTTGCTAAAATGAAAATTATTAGTTAAAAACATTTTTACAAATTGATATTTATATATCTGGATATGTGAAAATTTGCAGATTTCTCAAGGTGTCTGATAAAACTGGTTGCAGAGAATATTAATAATCATTCACCACCTAGGAATAAGTCAAAAATAAAAGTTACTGGACTTGACCTGTACTACTAAAATACATTTTCTGTGAAAGCCTTTCTGTGTACAAATCACACATTTAATGGCACATAAACATTAAAAAAAACATTAGACCTGTGATTGGACTGAAATGCAATAGGTAAGAAATAATCATTCTTATTAAGGAAAGAGGCACAATTAATGTTTAGAATTTTTGTAAAAAGTACAATAAATTAATTTCTGTGTAAAGTTAAAAACATATTCTATTGTAAAAACAACAACAAAATATGATTGCAAATTCAAATGTTGTATTCAGTTAACTTTTGACATGTCATGAAATATAATATTCTGCTTACACTGTAGATTCATGTCTTAAATAGCATTGTACAAACCGCATATGTGAATCTTACAAGGAAACTGCATACATTGAATACATAACATGTATTGCTACATATTAATATTTAACTTTATTCTTCTTCCTTGCTCCTCTACTTCCTTTAAATAAGAAAAAATATATGCCTTAGGTATGGCACCTTCTGTAAACTATGATATAAGCCTTACAACATTCTTTACAGAAATAGCGGCCTCATTCAACATGTTTTATATTATATTAATTATGGAAATGAATACAAAGTGCATGAAATAAGAGGACATATTCAGTGATATGTTCACTTTACAATGCTTTTGATTATTTTGTATACCATTAAACCATGTTGTGAACAATAATACACAACACAATGTGAAGATGACTTCCACATGTCTGTCTGTTAGATGACATGATAATATAATGTTTAATCATTAGTTACAATAAAGAATAAAGGCCTCGTTCAATTGCAATATGGCCAATTGAATAGGGCTCTATATAAGCACAGAGTATATTTTTTTACAGAATTTTTTGTTTAGTGAACCTCTATCTAAAAGTAAGGTCTTCACTAACTTAAAACTTCTGTAAAAAAAATATGCTCTGTGCTTATATAATGTGTATTATAGTTCACAACATGGTTTAATGGTATATAAAATAATCAAAAGCACTGTAAAGTGAACATATCACTGAATATGTCCTCTTATTTCATGCACTTTGTATTCATTTCCATAATTAATATAATATAAAACATGTTATGCCCTGCAAAGATGGCCTGTAATGTATTATTGTACTATATAATTCTACTATTATAATTACCTAACATTCCTAAATTGTTTGGAATAACATGCTTTAAAACATCAGGTATGATGTTGTATCGATCAGGTAGTGTAAGGGTTACACCTTACATGACTGGGGGTCTATAGGTGACATTAGTACTGACCTTTATCTGACTGGGTGTCTATAGAGTGACATTAGTACTGACCTTTATATGACTGGGGGTCTATAGGTGACATTAGTACTGACCTTTATCTGACTGGGTGTCTATAGAGGGACATTAGTAATGACCTTTATATGACTGGGGGTCTATAGAGGGACATTAGTACTGACCTTTATCTGACTGGGTGTCTATAGAGGGACATTAGCAATGACCTTTATCTGACTGGGGGTCTATAGAGGGACATTAGTACTGACCTTTATCTGACTGGGTGTCTATAGAGGGACATTAGTACTGACCTTTAGCTGACTGGGTGTCTATAGAGGGACATTAGTAATGACCTTTATCTGACTGGGGGTCTATAGAGTGACATTAGTACTGACCTTTAGCTGACTGGGTGTCTATAGAGGGACATTAGTAATGACCTTTATCTGACTGGGTGTCTATAGAGGGACATTAGTACTGACCTTTAGCTGACTGGGTGTCTATAGAGGGACATTAGTACTGACCTTTATATGACTGGGGGTCTATAGGTGACATTAGTACTGACCTTTATCTGACTGGGTGTCTATAGAGGGACATTAGTAATGACCTTTATCTGACTGGGGGTCTATAGGTGACATTAGTACTGACCTTTATCTGACTGGGTGTCTATAGAGGGACATTAGTACTGACCTTTAGCTGACTGGGTGTCTATAGAGGGACATTAGTAATGACCTTTATCTGACTGGGGGTCTATAGAGTGACATTAGTACTGACCTTTATCTGACTGGGTGTCTATAGAGGGACATTAGTACTGACCTTTATCTGACTGGGTGTCTATAGAGGGACATTAGTAATGACCTTTATCTGACTGGGTGTCTATAGAGGGACATTAGTACTGACCTTTATATGACTGGGGGTCTATAGGTGACATTAGTACTGACCTTTATATGACTGGGGGTCTATAGGTGACATTAGTACTGACCTTTATCTGACTGGGGGTCTATAGGTGACATTAGTACTGACCTTTATCTGTCTGGGGGTCTATAGGTGACATTAGTCCTGACCTCCTGCTGCAGTATTATTACTCCCAGTACTCCCAGGCTTGCTACTATTAGATATAATAACCTCAGTTTCGTTTCCTTATCTGTTGGTAACATCAAAATATGATTATTAAATATTTCATATTTGTTTGTTTTTTTCTCCCAAAGTGAACCCCTTTGTGTGTGTCCCACAGATGTGGCGTTTCCGCTCTGCGTATGTTGGATTTGCACCGCTCAAAAAGTATGAAAAGAGATCCCCCCCCTTGAAGCCCATTAATGACATCATCAGTAAATTGTATGTAACAGATTCCAGTGTTTAGGGTTTATGACCCAATACTGCGATCATATCACTTATGACAAAAATCCGTATTTGTCGTATTATTCAGACGCGCGTGCATCTTTGTGTTACATTTCCTGATACTTTTATTATCTTGATCTTTATATATTTACTAGCGACTTGCCCATCAAAAAATGGCGGCAATAAGATTGTAAGGCAGGTAATGGTTTGGACGAGACATTCATTCTGTTGGCGGTCGGAGATCCTTCGGCGCTCATTGCGAGGCTGTTGGTTGTATTTTTTTTCTGATAGGCGCTTTTGCTGTTATTCTTTGGTCGGTGGTGATGTGTTTTTTGCGCTTATTGCAAGGCTTTGTATGCTATGAGCAGCGGTGGCGCTCGTTGTGAGGCGCGCAGTGAATGGCTTTTATGTTTAATGTGATGTTTTTTTGTGTATATGTATTTTTGTATGCTAATGAAATAATTACTAAATGAATATACTTTACCTATTTGTAAGTAATATATGCAGGAAGCATTGTGCTGAAGAGCTGACAATCTGTTTTCATGTTCCTGCAGCATACAATGTAGGTTTTCAGTGCTGTGGAGCTGCTGTGTAAGTGTCAGCAATGTGTGCAGTGTGTAGTGTAAATAGGCTGCGTGCACGAGGGGAAGCCGTTAGGTTAGCTGTGTACTACTTGCATTGTGTAAGTTAGTGTTGTAAAATGGCGGGGAATGTGTATGTGGTACGCGGGTGTGGATGATTTAGCGTCCTTGTTAATAGTGTATCTTTACCTCGCTTTTTAGGAAAATCCGTATGTGTTTTGCGTGTTTAGGGTCCTGTAGCCTCGTTTTCTTTTTTTCAAGGGACATTTTTTCTCTCACTTAGGTGATTTTCGGGTGTCTAAACTCATGAATTTGGACTTAAATGGAGGTGTAACTTCACTTGCAGAGGTCCTCGGTGCCCGCCTTGCTGTGGGTAAGCTTTTTATGTGTTTGTTGAGTGTATTTATTGTGTTTTTAATGTTTTTAAGTGCGTGCGGTTCGGGCGTTAAGGTCGTATTTTTGTGAGCTCGTAATGTTTTTTTTTCTAAGTCCCGTATTTTTGGATGGTAAGTCCGTAAATTTGATGGTGTAAGTCCCGCCTGCGGCTCATTGCAGCCGACGTGGGAGCCTTCGGCGCTCCTTGCCAGAAACTCTGGCCCTCGCTTCGCAAGCCCGCAGCGTTAGCAACAACCCGCCTGCTCACAACTATATATGTGATATCTGTAACGTCTTCCCCAGTTGGCACTTGTAAATCGGCTAAGCGACAAAAAAAATGGCGTCCGGAAAAAATGAAAACGAGGCTACACGACCCCAAACCGCGCAAAACATCGCCAGCCATGTACGACTTTTACCTAGGAACAGACGAGATACAGAATACACTATTATAAATAATGGAAACTGCTGGCGAGCCGCGTAATACATACACAATCGCCGCCATTTTACAACACTAACTTGCAACTAATAACATTACAAATCTAAAATGGCGCGTTACACGACTATACAAGCGGTTTCCCCTCGTGCACTGCGCACATTGCTGACATTTACACCTCGGGTCACCAACAGTCCAAATGTACACTGTAAGCTGCAGGAAAATCAAAACTGATTGTTAGCTCTTCAGGTTATTGATCACTGGATATATTAATTACAAATAGGTAAAGTATTTTAGTAATTAATTAATTCATTATTATAAAAAAAAATATATATAAAAAAAATACGCTTAATAGCATATTTTACACTGCGGTTACTTTACATACATTAACGCTTCACACTTCCTAATACATTTGTTCATTCACAATAGTTATTATCGTGCATTCATTTAATAAGTATTAATTAGTAATGGAAAATAAAAATGTAGACTTTACACTACACTAAAATGTTATACTTTTTACTCTGCAGTTATATATCTGGATTACTGCTCATTGGCTGCCTGCGATAGCACTCTCAAAGCAGTTACAAATCTAAATTACTTTATTATGCTCTGAGACCTGAATACATTTTTTAATTTACACTGCACAAAAAAAATTATATATTTAACACTGTACTTATATATCTGTCTTTGCGATGAGCGCCGAAGATTGATCGTTGCAAAGCACGAAACATGAAGGACACGAGGGAAGAGACTCACAATGAGCGCCGAAGGTCCTCAGAGTTCAAAAAGCATCACATTGTGTGGCAAACAGCATTGCCATGGCTTCAAACTTTATTGACCCATCATTTGTGCCAGGCAAGTCGCTAGTGATATAATATAACATAATGCAATACAATATTATACAGTACACATGGGTGTTGGAACTGGGGGGGGTAAGGGGTAACCCCCCCCCCCCCCCGCCAGATTTCTTATCGTATGTATGAATGCGTAAAGAAGCTAACAGGGGAGGAGAGAGGGGGAGGAAACACAGGGGAGAGGGAGAGGAAGACACAGGAGAGGGGAGAGGGGGAGGAAGACACAGTGGAGAGGGGGAGGAAGACACAGGGCAGAGGGGGGAAGAGAAACAGGGTAAGGGAAAGGTGAGGGGAAGAGACACATGGGAGAGGGGAGAGACACAGGAGAGAGTGGGGGGTAGAGACACAGGGGAGATGGGGGAAGAGACTAATGGGAGGGAGTGGTGAGGAGACACCGGGGAGAGAAAAGGGGGGTAAAGACACAGAGGAGGGGGGAAGAAACACAGGGGAAGGGAGAGGGGGTAGAGACACAGGGGAGAGGGGGTAGAGCTGTGAACCTTGTTTGCACACAGACCTACAGCACCAAGCACATTGACAGTACACACAGACCCATAGCACCAAGTACACTGGCAGTGCAAACAGACCTACAGCACCAAGTACACTGACAGTACACATTGACCCACAGCACCAAGTACACTGATAGTACACACATATATACAGCACCAAGTACACTGACAGTACACATTGACCTACAGCACCAAGTACACTGACAGTACACACAGACTCACAGCACCAAGCACACTGACAGTACACACAAACCTACAGCACCAAGCACACTGACAGTACACACAGACCTACAGCACCAAGCACACTGACAGTACACACAGACCTACAGCACCAAGTACACTGACAGTACACACAGACCTACAGCACCAAGTACACTGACAGTACACACAGACCTAAAGCACCAAGTACACTGACAGTACACATTGACCCACAGCACCAAGTACACTGATAGTACACACATATATACAGCACCAAGCACACTGACAGTACACACAGATTAACAGCACCAAGTACACTGACAGTACACACAGACCTACAGCACCAAGCACACTGACAGTACACATAGACCTATAGCACCAAGCACACTGACAGTACACACAGACTCACAGCACCAAGCACACTGACAGTACACACAAACCTACAGCACCAAGCACACTGACAGTACACACAGACCTACAGCACCAAGCACACTGACAGTACACACAGACCTACAGCACCAAGTACACTGACAGTACACACAGACCTAAAGCACCAAGCACACTGGCAGTGCACACAGACCCATAGCACCAAGTACACTGGCAGTGCACACAGAACTACAGCACCAAGTACACTGACAGTACACACAGACTCACAGCACCAAGCACACTGACAGTACACACAGGCGCTCATTGCAGGCGAGCCTCGCATAGCGAGGCGAGCCGTTAATACGGACCACTTTTTTATGGGGCAAACTGCTCCATATGTATATAAATTAATTATACAACTTTACAAACATACACATCTCATTGCAATACGCTAGTAATAATAATAATGCACAAGAGTCCTTCAGCACTGCACTGGACACTGAATAAACTTGCTTAGCTATGGTTTTCCCTATTGATGCAGTGTCATCCAAACTGTCCCTCCTCTCAGTAAGACTGCAAGGTACTTATGATTCCAAAATGGCTGCTGTCCATGAGGTAGAAGGGTGTAGAAGGGAGTGTATGCTGCTGATTGGCTGGAATGTGTCTGCTGACTGTGACATGCAGGGTCAAAGTTTGCTCAATGATAAAGTATTGGGGGCGGGTCGAATCTCGCATATGTTTGCAGTTCGCCGCGAACGCGAACATGCTATGTTCGCCGAAAAAAGTCCGCCGGCGAACTATTCGAGACATCTCTACATATATATATGTGTTTTTCAGGAGAGCACAAGGCTCTCATAGAAACAAAAATAAATGAGAGGAGTGGATCGCAATGAACGCCGAAGTATCTCAAAGTATAAAAAGCTTTCCATTGTGTGTCAAACAGCATTGCCATAGCGGAACTAAATCTCAATTACACCATTCACAATGCGAGACCCGTAGCAGTTTGAAATAAAACGTGCGAAAAATTATGGCCCGAAACACTTGCAAAAAGGAAAGCGGCACTTAACAAAAAAAAAAATACGACCCACGGCACATAGAAAAAAAAAAAATGAAGTTAACAGCCGAACCGTGCACATACAAAATCAATAATAACACCACCAAAATTAACAAAAATACAAAACAAACACCACTCACAGCATGGGGGGACAGGCACGACGTCTGGGAGTCAGGTTGCATGACAATTTAGCCACAATTTGTCCACACACGAAAACCGACTAAGCAAGAAAAAAAAATGGTGGCTGAAAAAAATCCGAAAATAAGACTACATGACCCCTAAACACGCGAAACACTGCCAAGCACATGAGACTTTTACACAGGCACGTACGAGGTATAAAATACACTTTTAGGGACAACGGAAAATGCTCCACACCCACGTAGCGTATAGACAATCGCTGCCATTTTACAACACTAACTTACAACTAATAACATTACCATTACAAAATGCGCAATTACACAGCTAAACAAATGGTTTGCACTCGCGCACACAGCCTATTTACACTGCACATTTCACACATTGCTGACACACCTCAGGTCAGCAACAGTGCAAATGTACATTGCATGCTGAAAGAAAATCAAAACAGATGTTTTAGCTCTTCAGGATATTGATTGTTGGATATATTAATTAGGTAAAGTAAAATAATTTATTATTTAATTAATTAATTAATTAGATAATTAACATTAAAAAATATATATATATAAAAGAAAAGGACCTGGGGAGAGGATCGCAATGAGCCACAAAGGCGTTCAGAGTGGGGCTCACAATGAGCACTGAGGATGCTCAGAGGAGCAAAAGTACACGAGGGGAGAGGCTCGTAATGAGCGCCAGTACGCCCCTTGCAATGGCTGACAAAGGTGTTCAGATCACCACAACTACACAAGCGGAGAGCCTTGCAATAAGCACCAAAGGCGCTCATTGCGAGCAACGCGATGAGTGCCAAAAGGTTTCTTAAAGTGGGGCTCACAATCAGTGCACAGGGTGCTCAGAGAACCAAAAGTAGAGCAGAGGAGAGGACCGCAATGAGCTCCAAAGGCGTACAGCACGGGGCTCACAATGAGCGCCGAGAGTGCTCAGAGAAGCAAAAGTACATGAGCGGAGAGACTCGCAATGATTGCCAACTGGCCTTGCTCAGTGAGTGCTCAGAAGAGCAAAAGTACACCAGGGGAGGCCCTTGCTCAGTTGGTGCTCAGAAGAGAAAAAGTACACCAGGTGAGAGGTTCGCAATGAGCGCCGAAGGTGCTTAGACGACCAAAAACCTTACACTGTGTGCCAAACGGGAAGGTCGCTAGTTCTACCATAAAATGCTGTTTGAGACTTGTTGTGTATATGTTTTTATTGAAATGTTTTCAATGTCTCATTAACCTCTAGTTGCTATTTTATTACAAATCATGGGTCGAATGGCATATAAATTGTGGATCTATAAGGGAACAGGCACTATTTGAATGTTGAGAATACTTTCAAATACATTCATAGATAGTTTCAAATTAAAATGCATATTACATTTCATATTTCAATTGCAGTAGTTTATTTTTTTTACATTTTGTGACATTGTTACACTTCAGATACAAGTCTAAAATAGCATAATGCAAAATTTCATGTACAAATCTAAATATACATAATAAAATATATGGTACTAAGTATCAATAATTAGTTTTATTATTCTATGTTACTAGATAGTGTCTTCTTTATCACTAAGCTTCCTTTTAGAATAAAATAATATTTTAAGGTAATTGGATCTTAAGCAAACTATGCCATTTCAAGAATAGTAAAATATATGGGGCCTCATTCTATTATTGGCCGCAGCTGTTGCGGGGCCGCAAGGACCGGCCGCAAGCTATCCGGCTATTCTATTCCCCTCCGGCCGGGGGTTCTGGTAGGCTTGCGGCCGGCGCCTTGTTACCTCTTGCGGACGATCGCGCCGGAGGAAAGCCTTTGATCTAAAACGGCCGCAAGGAAATCGTCCGTAAGAAAAGCCTGGTTGCTATTCTATTGCTCCAGGAACCCTGTCTGCAAGGCTAAAAGCGAGCCGCAGCTTACTTGCAGCAAAAAGGTCCCGCTAGCACCAATTAAGCACATAAAATATCTCAAATAAAGCCATCCTGCACTTTGAGAAGACTATAAAGTGATTTTAGGTGTTAGAAAAAATAGCACAAATTTCCCCTATACTCAAATCCGTAAAATAATTTTTTTTTAATATATGTCAAATATACATGTAAAAAGTCCATAGGGCTTGGAGCACCTCAGACACGCCCACACCGCAGCCGGAAAATAAACAGTTAATTTAAACTCGGGTTTGGGCTGATGTGCAAGCTTGAGAGTGGCTTACTTTTAATCCTCATGTACCCCAATATGATCCCTAGCATTTACAGAGCTGTACAGTGCAGGCTTGAATTTATTTTTGACTTCGTAGATTTCTGAGCTTACGGCCGGTTCCAAGATAAGCGGCCGGCTGTAAGAGGAGATCCTTGCGGGGCCGTATAATAGAATTGCGAGGTAACTGAATCCCCGCAAGGAATCGAAGCCTTACGGCCGATTTACGACCGATAATAGAATGAGGCCCATGGTATATAGTATAATATTGTATATTTATCAAAGTAGGGATAAGTGAGGTTAAAAAGTACAGTTAAATACTCAAATTTACTCTGTTTTGTATTGTATGTTAATTAATGTTTTATTATTTTTAGCAATTTAGTTGTTTTTTATTTTTATAATCAGTGTTTTTTTATGATTTGTATCTAATGTTTTTTTTTTCTTTGATTAGTATTTTTTTATTTTTTGCTAATGTAGGGTTAATTTGTATTTCATAGTGTAGGGGTTGTGTTTACTATGTAGTGTGCCATGGGGATCGATTATGATTACCATGGTAGTTAGCAGTTAATTATTAATAACACGAAGGTCCTTTAAGGATATATGCTTAATTGTTAATACCATAGGGATCCTGTAAGGACCCCCATGGTAGTTATAGGTTAATAGTTAATACCATGGGGGTCCTTTAATGAATTTTATGGTCATTAGGGGTAATAGTAATTACCATTTCAATTTTATAAATGTGATAAAGGTATAATATAGTTTAATATTGAATTAATTTAGTACTTGTAGTACTTTTTTATGTGATTAATTATAATATGGCTAAAGAACCACTGCAATGCAATTAAAACTAAAGCTCAAGATATTAACTAGCTCATGATATCTCACCCCTCTACTCAGTTCTCTTATCCTAGTATACACAGAGTATAAAGAGTGTAAAGAGAATTTGAGACACTGGTTACATTGTTTTTTCCTGATACAATACTGTCTTTTTTTTATTTCTCTTTAAACAATCAGAGAAATTTATACAAACAGCTTCAAATATATTTTTTGTTCGATTTGATACAAACATATTACCAAATTGTCTTCAATAAAAACATTAAAATAAAAATAAAAATAAAGCAAATATGTTTGTATCAAAAAATAAAAAGAGAGCACACGCCACTCCCTAGTGTGGATCAGTAAAATCTTTAATACAACAATACTTTTGTGATAAATGCACACTCACATTTAAAACCCTCTAAAACAAGAGGTATTTTATATACACATATAGGGGAAGATCACACCTTCCATATTTCCTGTGATTACGTATAGTTTCATGTAGATCTTTCCATGTTATACTTGATGCAAAAAAAGTTATTATTGCCCCGTATTTTCAATATACACTATTTCCCCACTATAGGTATCACAGTTAACTTTTGGAGTTTTGCAATACTCCTATCTCCAGTCTACCTTTTTAGAGGTTATTAGGCCTCAATTTAAGGAGACTGGGACTAGTTACTGTGTTTTCCAAGTGGAATATATATGTGGATTATGAATCAAAACAGACGGCTTATGCACAGCATGAAGTATATACACTCAGGTGTGTAAATGCATATTTTAAAAAATTACACAGATCAAAAGACACTTAGATATGCATAAAAAATCTCATACGACAAAAAATATGACACAAGATAAAAAATATGACACAGCGCTGTGTCTAGCTGTACCAGACGCGTTCCAACCTTTTTTCCAGGTCTTTCTCAATGGTAGATTTAAAATTCTCAATAAAAGTGCACTAAATTTCTTATTACATGATGTCCTTTATATACAATATCCCTTAAATACGTTATAGGCAATGTTTGGCACCATAGGCTCACACCACTCCCCTTTCTTATCCAGCATTTCACTTTAAGTTTTTCATAGTCTCAACTCCTCACATTTCCTGGTGTGCCGGCGTGCGCGATGACGTCATGGCGCGCGCTTACGTCGCAAGCACAGTGACGTCACAACACACACACCAGTGTGCTTATTTCCATGCCTGAGCCCCCGTGGAACGCATATGCGTTGCAAAACTCCAGGAGTACGTGCAAACGTCAACACACACGCAAAAGCAGTGCACGGTGACGTCACTACACTCCCCCACGTCTCTCCTCATATTATTCCTCCAATTGCCACTCCCAAGATGGTGTCACGTGGGATATGACAAGGAGACCTGCCTATCTCTCCACTAATAGAGACGCCACCACCAAGATGGCGACTTGTATTGTACTAAATACACTGGGGACATATATATATATATATGTACCCCAGTCTATAGGGTGGTAGATAGATAAATAAAGGCTCTCTCTAATTTACATGTTCAATACCACAGAGAGCAACAGTCAAGTGCAAAATACATATATACACATCTATATATACATACATATGCAAATATATATATATATACACGTGTGCATTGGCACATCATCCCATATAGGCACACCAGTAAATTGACACAATAAATATTGTATGAACCATACTAGATATACATAAATGTCTAAAAAAGTAGAAATATCATTAAGAAATAATACAAAGTGGACTACCAATTATTATTGCTACACAGAGGTACTACAAATACTATTTATAGAAGTTATTTAGTACCCTCTATGTCCATATGCATATATATATGTATCATCTCTCCAAAAAGGCCACCAAGTCAATATCTCTATTTAGCCCATATGGTTCCAAGGTGTTCAACCTATGGATCCACTGGGTTTCTCTCTGTCTCAAAAGCAGCAAGCAGTTCCCTCATCAAGTGTTAGTCGGAACATGGTCAACTATTTGAATAGTAATCCCTTCAATATTTTTATCATGGACCAGCACCATATGTGAGGAGAACCCATTCGTCAAAACCCCTTACTCTACATTGTATACATGTTCGTAGAACCGCCTTTTGAGAGGTCTACTCGTTCGACCAGTATATTGTAGCCCACAGGAGCAAGTGATCACCTACACCAAGTACTCACTTTTACAGGTCGAGAAATAGTTAATCTTAAAATCTCTCCCCAAGTTATTGGACCTGAGGACATTTTTATCCTTGATCTTCAAATGTCTACATGTATTACAATTTTTGGTATTACACTTATAGCATCCTTTCAAACAATTGACCCAATTGGAATTATTCCTATTTGTCTCTTTCCTTAGTTCACTTGTGGCTAAAATCTGAATTACGGTTCTTTTTGAAGGTAATCACTGGTTTATCTGTAACAATTTCCTTAAGTATATTATCCTCTTTGAGTATGTGCCAATGTTTATTTAGAATATTGGTTATTTCCCTTGATGCTTGATTATATTTGGTGACAAACCTACATACTACTTCTTTTTTATCTTTTCCTTCCTTATCCTTAGTTCTAAAGAGATCTTCTCTGTTGATATCTTTTACCCTTTGGAGCGATTCATCTATAACTCTTTGGTCATAATCTTTGGCCTTGAATTTCTTCTTCATCTTCAGACTTTCTTTTTCAAAATCCTCTAGCTTTGAACAATGCAGTTGAGCCCTCTGAAATTGACCATATGGGATATTCGATATCCAATTCTTCTTATGTCCACTTCTTGCATGTAAAAATGTATTACTATCAGTTGGTTTAGTGTATAGACAATTTTTTATATATCTAATCATCTGTATACGGTTCTAGTTTTTCTACTACTTCTTCTGTTGTAGTTTTTATTCTAGCCAGATTTTGATTTCTGTATTTGATTAATACCTGTATTAGACTTCTTGATGAGTCTGAAACACTATTTGAAAATAGGGATTATACCTAGAGGATTACGCATTCAGAAAAAATGTGCATTTGGCTTAAAGTATGTGGATCTAGGTAATGAATGGGATAGTATAGTTGAAAATTGTTCAAGAAGTCTAATACAGGTATTAATCAAATACAGAAAACAAAATCTGGCTAGAATAAAACAACAGAAGACGTAGTAGAAAAACTAGAACCTTATACAGATCATGAGAATTATAAATACATTTATGCTGATATTATGGTTAGGATAAACAGCTTAGAAATAGAGGTGAGTAGAAGAAAATGTGACAAACTTAAACGTGACCAAATGGATTATGAGAATGGGTTAAAAAATGACACAAGAGTTAGTGGCAATGCGCATAACTGTGGTTACGTAGGATACCCAAATAACACAAGGAAATTTAGTAGGATGTCTAATTTTAATAAGTCACCCTGCAAGTAACTTGTCCTGGTCACTAAAATACCTCTTGTTTTAGAGGGTTTTAAATGTGAGTGTGCATTTATCACGAAAGTATTGTTGTATTAAAGATTTTACTGATCCACACTTAGCCTCCCTAAGGGTGATAGGGGAATCCAGACATGGACTCCTTGCTCACTGTGCCTTAGGGAGTTATTAGCTACACCTCACTGACGAGGCCCAATGAAGGCCGAAGCGTATGTCTGGGGTTGCTTTTTCTCCTACTAAGGGTAGAATTGTCTGGTATTTCGGGGCTGGACCACTCTAGGGAGTGGGACCAGACTGATATGCTACAGGATATTTCTCTAATTTTAGTGAGCTAAAATTGGTTGCTCTCAGAGTGGGTTATCATGTCCACAGAAATAACCTATTAAGGTTAGTTCGTTCTCTGATTGAGCACCTCTATTTTGTTTTTTTGTATATGCCATAAGTCCACATGAAGCATGGTGGTATACTATGGCACTATGTCTTGGGGCTATTCAACCCACCACCCACCTGCTCACATTTCCCATGTGGAAATATAGTTACCCTACCCATGTTCCAATGGGGTACTCTGTCCTGTACAGTGGCTCAATGCCCCAGGATCCAGGCCCTGTAAAGGGGTCCGTGACATGAGCTTTTTCATAAAGAACATTTCAAATTAATTTGAAATCGAGAATTTTATAAATGTTTGATTTTAAAAGCCTGATAGCTGTATCTACGTGCCTGTGATCATTTGCAAGCATTACTACTGCAACATAGGTGAGTGGAGAGGTAGAGAATGTTTTTTCTCTTTCTAATAAGAGTTAGTGGGTTCACAGAAATTGCTACCAAATTACAGTAAACTTTAACTGTCAAAGACTTTCACTAGTCATAAATGTATCTTTATACAAGGTCATAAATGTTTTATAGGCATATAGTGTGTTATAATATTGAAAGAGGCAAGGTGCCAAGACTATACTGTTACTCAAGGTCATTTCATGTGAGCTAATTATGGATTTAGATTACTTTAGATCTGATCTTTACTCTCTAACTTCACTTATTTACTTCAGCACTGTCACAGAGTTCCTTTATTAAATATTCCTAAAAACTTCACTTTGATTATTAGCAATATGTAATGTTGATGTAGCACAGTTCATTTACTCAAACACCTCAAGTTCATAACTTACAAATTTAATTTGATAGAAACTGAATAGAATATTCATAGAAACTCCACTTTAATTAATTACAATAATTACAATATATGTATTTATTTTATGTCTTAATATATAAGTTCACATTTGTGCAGTGCTTTTATCCAAAGTGCATTTAACTGTTAGATGGCTTATTACAGCATAGGGAGAAGAGTAAATTGATATAAACATTTAGGAGAAGCAACCGTCTAAATATATGGAGCCTCATTCAATTAGGAGGCCGCATCTCGTGGTATATAGGCCGCATGTCTGTGGGCCTGCTGCGGGCTTGCAGTCTTCTACGAATCCGGCGCTATTCAGTTGAACAAGGTCGCAGGTTACGGCCTGAAGTCTCAAGCCTGTAAACTCAAGCCTGGGCTGGAATTAAATCAGTCCGCAGTTACGATCCAATCATGGCCTCTCAACCAATAGAAAAAGGTCTAGTCGAAGATTATTGACAGAGAGAGGGGTTATAAAGTTGCAATCTACCCGCCAATGTGTTGACTGTGTTGCAGATTCTGATGAAGTAGCACTCTGGTCCCCGAGTTGGTGGTTTGAGCAGAGTGAGTGAGAGTAGGAGAGTTTTTAGAGCACTATATTGTGGTTTTGTTATTTTATTTCATCTATTTACAATTTTACACTTAATCTTTCATTACACATATTGACAGATTACACATAATACAAATACACATAAATTAAATTACACACATAGAGACACATAGAGCTAGGTCACTCCATACACACACATCTATTCCATTCCCCACACCCAATCCCCCACCAGTTAATAAATACACATATTTTTTTCCCATCATATAAATACAGTAACACTTATTTTTATTTATCATTATATTGTTTTTTTGTATTGTATAGGAAGGTAGGAGAGAGGAGGGGAGAGGCGGGGAGGAGGAGAGAGAGGAGAGAATAGTGGCCCTGGGGAGTGCTGGAGGAGAGGAGGAGAAGGTGAGGAGTGGCAGAGGAGAGGAAGAGGTGGAGGAGTTGGAGGAGGAGGTGAAGGAGGAGATGGAGGAATTGAAGGAGGAGGAGAGTGGCAGAGAAGTGGAGAGGAGAGTGGCGGAGGAGTGAAGGAGGTGGAGAACTGAGGAGAGTGGAGGACATGGGTGGTGGCAGGTTGCCCATAGAAATAGGCATATCTAGTCCAGGGACAAAGGGGGAGAGGCCTGGTCCCAGGGGGCTGGTAGTTCAGGGGAGGGGCAAGCCTCAGGGACATTTCAGGGAGCTAAGGATCCCCATCCACAGTTGGAAGGGCAAGAGGCTAAAGGCAAGCACAGGGCCCTGAACTACACGCACCAGGAGAATGTGGTCCTCCTTGGTGCCATCCGTGGATGCCCCATTATGCTTGCGGGGGAGGGAAGTTAGGCCCGGCCATAGGGTCCAGGCATGGTAGGTGGTAGCGGCTGCAGTAACAGCAGTGGGAACAGCAAAAATGGATGTGACATCTGTGAAGCATCCGGGCCAAAGTGAGGATGATGATGGCCAAGGAGGACCAGCAAGATGCAGCACCAAGTGGTGGCCCCATTAGTGACTGTGCACTATAATGAGTGGGAGAGGGTGGCCAAGGTCCTTCTCAGCCAGGTGCCCATTGCTGGAGCTTGAGGCCTGGTGGCCCAGTAGGATCCAACCTCCATATCAGGTGAATATCACATACACCAACATGCCACCACATGTACATCACACACACTAAACATGTACAAGAGGAGCAACAAGGACACTGACATGTCAGCTCTATTAACAAGGGATAGATGGATGCTTCATTACATCCATGAAGCTGAAAAATCACTGTTATTTGTGGGCACAACAATAGTAATCAACCAACAGAGAGTCCATGTACTGGTGTACCCACTGCAGCGTTAGCAGGCAAGAACAATCAAAATCAAGAAGCAAACAATAGATCAAATCTAGAAACTGATAGCTAATCATAGTTGCAATTAAGCGAATCATCCAGGTTCAAGCCTAGATGTCAGATAGTTAGGAATGAACACAAAACAATGTATTATTCATCATTACTAATAACATATACCTTTCTTTTCTCTCCTTCAGCATCAAGGAGGTCTGGGTCCAGTGGTGAGCCAGAGGCTGGGGTGTCGGCTGCATAGGAGTAGGAAGTCAGCAAACGAGCCCCACCCAGCAGGAACCGGCGCAGGGAGAGGAGGAAAGAAGTGGAGCTGAGGGCCATGTTTTGGAGGAGGATGTCATCTGGGCATTGGGTTTACTAGTCCCCGTCCTCCAGAGACTCAGCATCTCCCCAGGGCCCTCCCACTGGAGGGACCAACGGGACTTGACCCCATCTCCTCTTCCCCTAACCAGTGAGGCAGACTGGCCACTACCACCAGGCCCAGCAACACCACCCGCACAGAGAAAGGCTCCAGCCGGGTCCCAGACCCTCCCCACTGGGCCACCACCAACCAATGCCACCTCCTCACCTTGCACGGACTTCAATCCCCACCACCAAGCCAGGCTGCGGAGGTGAAGTTGCTGAACACCATGCACCAGCAACTGGAGTGTCTTTGTGGGATCCAGGCCAGCATCTCCGCCAATCATGCAGAGGTTATGCGTAGCCTGGCCAGGCGCAATAGGGAGGAGAGGAGTCACCATCTTATGACAGAATCTTACCTTGCCAGGCTGCTCAGGATGGGGGCGGACCAGAGTCCATTCCAACACCTACCCACAAATGCCTTGCACTCTGGTCCCCAGCCCCGCCTCATCCACCCCGCAGCCCGGCTGCTCCTCTCCTCCCCCCATGCCTCTGCCAAGGCCACCACCACCAGCAACACCACTATTCATGCTGCTGCCTCCTGGGGGGATGCCTGCCCCTCCCCCACCACCACCAAAGAGACAGCGGATGCCCACAGGGGTTTGGGGCCCTGATGCTAGGCGGAGGAGGATGTATGGTCTGCACATTTATTTTGTGCCTTCTCAACAGCACTCCTCAGTGACAATCTATTCGTCCAAATCTTAACGTAATGTAGCCTGGCTACAGAGCCTTGGATCATGGTCCATGATCCTCTTTGTAGACTTGTAGAGTTCTGTGTAACATTTCACCAATTGATAGTCACTGAAGAATGCTGTTGAGAAGAGATGCTGCAGTCCCAATATTTTCCTTATTGGTTTAGGAACTGGGGGGGATGAGGGAGACAAATGCCGTCCAGATTTTTCTATGTTAGTATGTATGTATAATTAAGTTATTTCACTGTCTGTGTATGCAATGAGCTGTAATCCCCCCAGAATAATTTTGACTCCTACACCCCTGTTTGCAGGTGCAATGTTTTTGTTTTGTTTTGTTTTAGGTACAATTCAGGTCCATGAAGGCATCTTCTGCATCTGCAAGTATTGTGAAGGAAATCTATTAAGTGTAAGATCTTGCCAGTGCCTCTCAGGTAGACATTCCTGAATGACAGCCCCCCCCGCCGCTGTCATCCTGGTACCTGCCCACACCACACCCATGATATTAATGCAAAGTCTTGTATATTTCTTATTGTGCTCTGTGTGTGAAATAAAGTTTTGTGATACCGTTCTCACCATGTGTTTTTAATGGTTGGGGTTTTGGGACATCCACATAAATCACATTTGTGTCACATTCCTATATCAGTAAACTAATGAGCACTAGTTATTATGCAATAGGTTAATACATATCATAATAATATCACATATAATAGTTGTCAAACTGTTGTCAAACTTGTTGTCATGCTTGTGAGCCTCGCAAAGCGAGGCGGGACGTTGAGGCTTTGAAGTCTTCTGAGCTTGCAAGACTTAGGCAATGAGCGCCGAAGCGAGGCGAACAGTTGAGGCATTGAAGCATGCAGGACTTAGGCTGAAAGGAGCACCGAAGGTAGGGCTCGCAGTTGAAGCACACTGGTTTTAGGCTGCAAGCAGTTGAGGAACGCAGGACTTACTTAAACTGCAAGCAGTTGAGAAACGCAGGATAAAAAAATCCGACATTGGAATCTCGGGGGGGGGGGGAATCCAACCTCGGAAAAATACGAAGTTAATGGCCGAACCACGGTAATCAAAAAATACAAAAAACAAGAATAATAATAAAAAATTACAACACACTCAGACACAGCAAAGGGGGAGTGCCAGGAAGCCTGGGAGTGAGGTTGCAAGCGATTTTGAGCCTTATTTGCAGTGTTTCGTCACTCATAAATCGGCTAAGCAAGAGAAAAAAATGGAGGCCGAAAAACGTAAAGAAAATATGAAACTGCTTGAAAATGAGACTGAGCAAAGCCAGACACGCAGGACTTAGAAAATACACAACGGCAAAGACACTAACACTTACACCAACAACTCCAAGCATGCCAGACTTTGAAAATAAAACAAACGACAGTCAGCGAGCGCCAACAAACATTCAGCAGACACACAGAGGAGAAACACACAGGGAAGGGACAGGAGGGAGATGCTGGAAAGAGTCACATGGCATTCCCAAGCACAAAACGTGCAGGTTAATGAACCCTACAATGAGCAGCCCATACAGTAGGTGAGAGGAATGGTTTGCAATGAGCGCACAAGGCGCTCATTGCGGGGATCGCAATTATCGCTGAAGGTGCTCAGAGAAGCAAAATCATCACATTGTGTGGCATACAGCATTGCCTGGCTTACAATTTTATTGCCGTCATTTTTGATGGGCATGTCGCTAATCATCATAGTAATAATAATAAGAATAAGAATAAGAATAAGAAGATATCATGTAATATATATATATATATATATATATATATATATATATATAAATATATATAATAATAAAGGGATAATACACATGCAAAGTCTGATTTGTGATACTGTGGAGTAGCAACATTCCCCTGAAGGCCTGATAAGAATATGACAGGTGATAATGTCAATTGATTGATAGCAAAACACTTAATCGGATGTCACAAAACAATAATGGGTATACATCTTGGCACATGGCCACCATCAATGGCGTGGGACTTTCCAGGATTCCGGATTATCCCTGATGGATGTTTGTTGGCTGTTGCTCCACGTGCCTCTTCACAGCCTCCATGTGTGTTTGTGGCCCTTTCTGATGGGTTAGAGTAGATTAGTGTGATAGATGTTCCCCTGGTCCCCCTCTGGATTGCTAAGCGGTGGTGGTGAAGGGGCTTGTGTACCTCAATGAAGCTGTGAGCTATAGAATTGTAGGACCACTGTAGGTAGGCAGGTTAGAGCAGAGAGGTCAGACAAATCACAATCCACTGGAGAAGGAACTGGCAACACACTCCAGTATCTTTGGCATGCAAACATTGTGGATACGCACAGGCAGAGACATAGCTAAATGTGCTGCAGTTCATAGGATCACAGAGAGTTGGACACACTGAGGGACTGAAAAACCAAATGTAAAATGTTCCCCTGGTACGTGATATATGTGATGTGGCGGTGTAATTTTGCCACTATTTGTTTTCCTAATGTAGATGTGATGAGTGAGATGTATATCAGATGATGTTTGTATTTTTAGTGTCCACATTAGAGCCTCTGTGTGGGAGAAAGGGTTAATATGGCAGCAATTTTTATGTATTTGTGTTGCAATTTAATGAGGTTGTGTCTCTTTAATTGCTTTCAGCATCTTGCAGCATGACTTTTCATATTGGCATATGTATGACCATTACAACAAATGAAAACAAAAATAATATATTTTTGAAACTCTATGTTAATTGGGAATTGTTGTGCAAGTGATTCTAATACCTTCCATTGCTTTGCCCATATTTTAAAGTTTATTGGTTGGTTTTTATTGTGTTTTGCGGTGTTGCAAACCAGTCTGTAAACTCTTTGCAGGTCCTATTTGGAACCCGTGGGACTTTGGCCGATATTTGCTGTTTGCAGGCTTGACTGCGTTTGCAGTCTTCAGGGATTTTAGCAATTGAATAGTGATTTGCGATTTTAGCAAGCGTAACTCTTGTGGACGTGAAAAATCAAAGGCTTTAATGGGCTGTAAGTTCCAGTTTTAACAACCGCAAGGATTTCAAGCCTTTAACCCGTTTGTGGCTTGTAAAAAGATGCCAATTGAGTAGGAAAATAACTTATGGCCTTCATTACGGGCTACTGTAACTTACAATTGCTCAATTGAAAGAGGCTCATGGTGTTTAATCAAAACAGGTAAAGGCTATAACTATTGCTTACAAGCTTACATAATAGGGGAACCAAGGAGAAAGTTTGACACAGAAGGTGAAAGGTTAAAATGAAAGACATGGTAATGGGTATGTCTGGTCATAGCATCATAGAAGGGGGAGATAATGAGATAAGGGTCAGAGGTCATCAGGATGTACTATCATTAGGAATTGCTGACAGAGTAGATAGTAATTGTTAGTGTGTCTATATAGGAGAACATAAATCAATGCAAAAAAACGAAGAAAAGGGCCCTATGCTAATCTCTGAAAAAGCAATTGTGAGATCCCTAACTGAAAAGTAGACCTTACCTAGCTATGCTAAACACCCATCCCTAAAACACTTCGTGCAAACTGCTCCGGGTCATTACTACCAGTGAACTTCACAACACAGCTACAAAGCAAGGCATAAACCGCCACTGAGTTTTGCACTGAAAATAAATTACGAGTTACTCCCTGACAGTTTGACACCTAAACCCTATGCAAATAAGGATCACTTGCAGGGCACTGCCAAAATTAAAAAAGCAGAAAAAAGATTTACGTGTACCAAACATCTCTCGCAAGTAGTTTTCAAACCTTTGATGAGAGTCCTAGAAGCATTTAAAGTGACAGTATAGCACAAAAAGCACTAACATTTTTTGATATTTCAACATTATTTGACACTTAACAATCCAATATCAACATATGTGTAATTAAAACATATAATATGTTGGTAATAAGCCCTTTTTATGATACAAAGGTAACAAAGGGTAACAAACAACCCAGTGTAAACAAACAACTCTGTGCGACTTAAGCATCATACCTACAAACCGCTGCACTACAGATCAACAGAAAACTCAAATACACAATTCACAGTGCGAGACCAGTAGCACTTTGAAAAAATCGGCTGCAAAAATTCCGTCCCGTAACACGTTGAAAAGGAAACGAATACGAAGTTAGCGGACAAACCGCGCACATGGAAAAACACAAAGAATACAAAAAAATACATACCCAAAACCTCACACACACAGCACAGGGGGACAGCCAGAACATCTGGGAGTGAGGCTGCAGGCAAATTTAAGTTCAATTTCAAAAGATTCGCCACTCGAAAATCACCTAAGCGAGAGAAAAAATGGGCGCCGAAAAAAACGAGGCTACACAACGAAAAACACCACCAGGCACATACAACTTTTACCCAGGAACATACAAGGTACAAAATACACTATTAGGAAGGACGGAAAATGCTCAACACCCGCGTAACACATACACAATCGCCGCCATTTTACAACACTAACTTAAAACAATAGAAAAAAAACATTCTAAAATGTCACCTTACACAACTAAACAAACGGTTTGGCCTCGTGCACGCAGCCTATTTACACTGCACACTTGCCACATTGCTCACACTTTCTCCTCAGATCACCAACAGTCCAAATGTACATTGTATGCTGCAGGAAAAACAACAGCGATTGTTAGCTCTTCAGTATATTGATTGCTGGATATATTAATTACAAATGGGTAAAGTATATTAATTTATTATTTAATTAATTCATTAATTATTACAAAAAAATAGATTTATATAAAAAAAACAGGGGAGAGGCTCTCAGTTCGGAACTCACAATGAGCGCTGAGGGTGCACAGAGGAGCAAAAGTACACAAGGGGAGAGGCTGGCAATGGCTAAGCGCGAGGCATGCAATGGATGCCAAAGGTACTCAGAGGACTAAAAGGCTTACATTGTGTGGCAAACAGGATTACCTGCCTTACAATTTTATTGCCGTAATTTTTTGATGGGCAAGTCGCTAGTATATATAGATGTGGTATTTGTGGGAGGGGCCCTCTCCCAATGGTAGCATGATCGGGGTAGCGATAAAAGCCATGGCCCTCCAGCTATGGAATGCCCTATTGGACAAGTGAAATAACTGGTCATGGGTAGCCGTGAAATGCTACCGGACATCCGGCCTGCTTAGAGGGCCAGATGAGTCCATGCGCGAAAGCAAAGACTGCTGATACGCCCGGGAACAGCAACGATAGTGGATGAGGTCGCTAGTGAGCTTCGGGTGGGTCTCAGAGGGAAGTGACAAACTGCTGGTAACGACTGTGGAGGAGGCTACTGCACGGAAAGCGTATTAGGCGATACATGAAAAAACATTAGCGGCGATAGACGAGAGGGCTAGTGTAGGACATAGGAGAAGGAGTGGTGTGGTGGTGCCTAGCGAAGGCTGATGCGGGGCTTGCGAGTATGATGAAGCCTAGCGAAGGCAAGTGTGACTATGAAAGCATGACTGAGGTGGAGCCTAGCGAAGGCTGATGTGGCTTTCAAATGTGGCTAAGCTTAGGGAATGGGACTATGAAAGCGTGATTGAGGCGGTGCCTAGTGAACGCGAGTATAGGACTTACAGAGTTATCGGAAGTGGTGCCCAGAGAGGGCCGAGTAGAGAGTGTAAGGAGGGTAGACGTTTAGTAGAACTGGGCCAGAAACCAAATGAATAAGGCGTATGGAAGCCGCAGTGCTACCTTGGATGTGGATAAGGGCATAGACAAGTAGGTTCAAGGCCAGATCTATAGTAGGAAAGCGTAAGGAAGTAAGGATAACTTACCTTCAGAGAAACCATCGCCTCCAGCAAAAGTAGTGCCCTCTCGCACAAGAAAAGGAGTCAGGAACTGCACGGCAGAAGGCTCTGCATAGTATTTATAGAGGTGACAGAAGTGGTGCCCGGAGAAGGCCGATAGGAGAGCATAAGGAAGGTAGAAGTTTAGTAGATCTGGGCCGGAAACCACGTGAATGAGGCGTAGGGGAGCCGAAGTGCTAACTTAGACGTAGACAAGGGCATAGACAAGTAGGTTCAGGCCCAGATCTGTAGTAGGAAACCGTAAGGAAGTCAGGATAACTTACCTCGAGAGGAACCACATATGCACAGATGCTGAAGGCAGGAAATATAGAAGCTGCAAGGCAAAGCTGCAAGGCAAAGCAGTTACGAGGAGATATGCACAGATGCTGAAATGAGAGAGCTGAAAATGGTTGACAGAAGCAAATAAACAATGAACAGGCATAGGTAGATGACAGAGCTGAGAAGCAAACTGCAGAGTGTAGAGTCAGAATGAGCTAAGTTGCAAACAGCTTGAGTGAGATAACTGAAAATGCCAAAAAACGAACAGAGCAGCAGACAGGAGCATCAGTACCCTGCAGAGCCAAATGAGCTGAGGTGCAAACATAAAGCTGCAGAGAGCCCCACCTAAGGAAGAATGGGGACTAGAGAGGGACTGCCCTTGTATGAAGCAGCTATGGGCCCCACCCATGGAAGAAGTGGGGCGAGAGAGGGACATATATATATATATATATATATATATATATATATATATATATATATATATGTCCTTGCAGCAGCCTAGTTCAGCCTAGTTATGGGTAGTTGTAACTGCACTTCCCACTTATTATAAGATTTATGACGTTCACATTTCATATTGGCTCTAGGGCTGTCTTATCCGTAGAGCTTGGTTTGGCTGCTCCCTACACAGAAATGTGTTGCAGCTACAAAGCAGGATTTACAGCTGTGCACAGAATGCTCTACTCTGGGGGGAGTGAATAGTTTGAATTAGTGTAGAATTTAGGGGAAAAAAGCTCATGCAGCCTTTTTACTGCATTCCCCTAAATTATAGCACCAGATTAGCACAGGGCTCATGGTTTGGAAGAGGATAGGTAATTTATGCTGTATTGTTCTAGATATTTTAAGTCAGACTTTGACAATCTGCTTAAACATAATATACAAACATAATGCTATCTTATAACTAGCGACGTGCCCGTCAAAAATGCCGACAATAAAATTTGAATCCTGGCAATACTGTTTGCTACGCAATGCAATATTCTCCCCCCTTTAACTTGCGGGCCTCCCCACTCTAACTTCAGCTCTCATTGCGAGCCTCTCCCACCGTCTACTTCATGGGCCTTGCGATGAGCACTTTCAGCACTCATTGCAAATGCGCTCATCGGGAGCCCCGCATTGAGGGTCTTCAGCGCTCATTGCCAGGCAGTTTCTAAGTCTTGCAGTCCTCGCGATGAACGCCTTCGGCTTTGAAATCTAACCTCCATTTTTCAGTGACATAAGGATGATGATATCATTTGACATTGGCTCATCTAAACCCATAAATGAACTTCGCGACCGCAAATCCTTTATTCTGTCAAGCCTGTAACTGCTACATTCCAATTTCACTTTTAAATTGCCACTAATTTCCAAAGACGCAATGGCGTTCAAGGCCGTAACCAGCAAACGGAGGCAACAACATTACGGCCTCTAAATACGACCCGCACAGACAACTTTTAAACACTGTAAAGGACAATAGAAACACACCAGTGCACTTTAAAATATAGGGAACACATGGAAAGACATTACAATCACTTGCACAATAATCCCCAAATACAAAATAATGCATTTAAAAATATTTTATTTTATCATATGTTTGAATGGTCATGTACATGCCAATATGAAAAAACATGATGCCACATGCAGAAAGCAATTAAAGACACACTACCTGGTTAAAAAAACATATTTCCCTGCAACATCACATATTTCAAGCACCCAGGGAACATTTTATTATTTGTTGTTCAGTCCTTCTGTCATGTCCAACTCTCTGTGACCCTATGGACTGCAGCTAGGTCTCTGTGATTTGTCTGACCTCTCTGCTATCACCTGCCCACCTACACTGGCCCTACATGGTGTAGTTTACAGCTTTATTCAGGTACACAAGCCCCTTCACCACCACCACTAAGCAATCTACACTAATGTAAATTGATTAATAGCAGAACATAATGGGAGGTCATCAAATGGGAATGGGTATACATTTTGGCTCATGGCCACCAGTAATGGCATGGGACTTTCTAGGATGGGCATAGAGGAGATCACCCCTGATGGAGATGAGTTGGCTGTTGATCCCCATGCCTCTGCACAGCCTCCATCTGTTTTTGTGCCGCCCCCCCACCCATGATCGGTTAGAGTAGATTTGTGTGATGTATGTTCCCCTGGTGCCCTTCAGCATTGCTAAGAGGTGGTGGTGAAGGGGCTTGTGTGCCTGAATGAAGATGTGAGCTATACCATGTAGGGCCACTGTAGGTGGGCAGATCATAGCAGAGAGGTCAGAAAAATCACAGTCCACTAGAGAAGGAACTGGCAACCCACTCCAGTATCTTTGCCATGCAAACCTTGTGGAACAGTACAGGCAGAGACCTAGCTGAAGGACCGAACACCAAATATTACAATGTTCTGCTGGTACTTGATATATGTGATGTGACCGTGTAATTTGGCCACTATTTCTTTTCCCAAATGTAGATGTGATGAGCGAGATGTATATGCAATTATATTTATATTACAGGGTCCACATTAGAGCCTCTGTGAGTGAGATAGGGTTACTATGACATGGGTTTCATGTTTTTGTGTTGCTTTTTAACTAAAATCATTAATCACATTTAATTTAAGAAGCCATTAATTTGCATAGCACTTACAACTTGTCTAGATCTGCTCAATGAAACAGATGCTTCAATCTCTGGATTGTATAATCCAATCCAGTTTCACAGTGTGGTGACAAAAAAAAAAAAAAAAAGTGGTCAACTAAAAAAAGGTGGAGGAGGATAAAAAAAAAAAAAATCAACATGCATGTACAGTACAGTGCTAAATACTGTAACAATATACCAACTCACCTGATCAATCTGCAAGCATTACTATATATTAGGTAGGTCTCCTGATAATCACTAATATGGGAAAACTCAAATCTCCATTAATACAGAGAGTACACAAATGTCAGCAGCCAGATTCAGTTTCACTTACATCAGACACAAGGATTTGTTCTCAGACCGATATTGAAATCCGGATCACATGCTTCACTAACGCATATCTTAATGCTGGCTGTCATTAACATCGCATTGTGAGACTTTACAAGTCCACTGCCATAGCGATATTGGTCTATATATCAGCTAACAACAATCATGTCTGAGATATCTGGCTATAAAATAGCTTTCATATTGTGGTTGTACATGTCGGGGGGGCTGTCATTGAAGGAATGTCTACCTGAGAGGCACTGGTAAAACCTTACACCTCATACATTTCCTTCACAATGCTTGCAGATGCAAGAGATGCCTTCATGGACCTGAATTGTACCTAAAACAAAAAAAAAAGAGAAAAAAAAGAAAACATATAAACTAATGCCTGAAAAATCATAGGGAGTGCAGCATCTCTTCTCAACAGCATTCCTCAGTGATGATCAATTGGTGACATGTTAAACAGAACCCTACGTGCCCACAGAGAAGAGGATCATGGACCATTTGATGGGTGGTAGGAGGGGGGGTCAGGGGAAGGCAACCCCCCAGAAGGCAGCGGCACAACTGGTGGCGGAGGCATGGTGGGAGGAGGGTCCGGGCTGCTAGTGGCTGGGGGATGCCTTTGTGGTAGAGGAGGCAGCCCGACCAGGTAGCCCTCAGTCTTAATATTATGTCTTCTCTCCTCCCTAGAGCGCCTTGCCAGGATGTGCATAACCTCTGCATGACTTGCAGAGTTGCTGGCCTGGAGCCCCCGTAGATAGTCCAGTTGCTGGTGCGTGAGGGCCAACATCTCCACCTGCGCAGTCTGGCTTGGTGGTGAAGGTGGTTGTGGGAATGGAGGTCTTGGTGCCGGGGCCAGGTGAGAGGTGTTGGTGTGCCCTTTGCAGCGGTGGCGGCCAGGCTAGTGCACTGCTGTATGGGGAAGGAGGTGGTGGCTGGCTGTAGCTGACGTTGGAGGGCCCCGGCGAAATCCACAGTCTTTTGAGGAGGGGGATAGCGGGGTCAAATGCAGGCGGTGTGTCCATAGGACTGGTGGGTGACCTCACCACCCAAATGACCTCCCCCTCATCTGAGCCAGGGCCCTTTGATCCTCTTCCTTCTCCCTCCCCCTGCGCTGGTTCCTGCTGGGCGGGGGCTTGCTCCTCCACATCCTGCTCAGATGGATACAACGCCCCCACCTCTGGCTTGTCACTGGAACCAGACCTCCTACTGGATGCTGAAAAATAGAAAAGAATGGTATATGTCATTAGTATGATGAATAAAATATTGTTATGTGTTTATTCATAACTATCTGACATCTAGGCTTGAACATTGATGATTCTCCTAATTGCAACTCAGATTAGCTAACATTTGATAGATATGATCTATTCTTTGGTTTATGGTCTTGACCATTCTTGGCTCCTAACACTATCTTGATTCTTGCTGCGTTCTGTAACTGTATAGGCTGCAGTGGGCTCACCAATACATCGACTCTTTATTGCTTCATTACTGTTGTTGTGCCCAGGAATGACACTGATTTGTCAGCTTCATGGATTTAATGATGCATCCATCTATCCCCTGTTAATTCCATGGAGCTGACATGTCAGTGTCCTTGCTGGTCATCATGTACACGTGTAGATGTGGTGGCATGTTGGTGTATGTCATATTCACATGGAGGCTGGGTCCTGCTGGGCCACCGGGCCTATAGCTCCAGCGGCGGGGAATTGGGCGGCAGTCTCACAAGGTCCCTGGTGACTCTCTCCCACTCATTATAGGTCACTGCAGCCCTGGTCCTTCTTATCCATCATCCTCCTCACCTTGGCCCTGATGCCATCAAAGCTGTGCTTCACAGACCTTGCATCCCTTGGAGCTGTGCCTACCGCAATAACTTCTGCCACTACCTCCTTCCAAGCCTGAGCCCTAGGCCCAGGCTTAACTTCCCTCCCCTCTGCAAGAATGATGGGGCAGCCATGGATGGCACCAAGGAGGACTAAATTCTCCCGGTGCGTATAATTGTGAGCCCTGGTCTTGTGCCTAGCCTCTTGCCCTCTCGACTGTGAACGGGGACCCTTGGCTCCCTGGTTACGGGTGATCGATGCTCATCCGTCCCCTTTAGAGCCTGAGGCCATGGAAAGGATTTACGGGCTTGCATTTCAAGCATGTAACCTATGCCCAGCTCGAATTTAACTGAGCCAAATTTCAAACCTGCAGACATTGTGGGTCTCAGGTTGCACATACGGGCATTGAATTGAATGTGTCTTTTTTCAGCCTTAGATCATTCTTTCTCCTAAGCTGCTTTGATATTTAACACATTAAAAACTATGCTGGTATCATGGTCAAAATAACATCCGAAATTCAAAATAGCACTCTATAGAATAAGTCCCTTATGTGTGTGTTTTTTACCTTTGTTTTATCACAGATATAATAATACTGTCACACTTAGTGCTATTGAAACCGCGTAGAAAGATGTATAAACTTTCAGAAATAATTGAATTGGTGTCAAAAAAATCTTGCCATAAAAGAGATATTTTACAATAACAGATATTTGCATTTAACATAAAACCTTCAATGGGTTATAAAGCTCCTGCCAAGAAGTGCTTACAATATACCTATATGGGAAGAGAGAAATGCAGATAAATTAAGGTAAAAGGGAAAGTACTTGTGGTGGTGGGGAGGTGGGGGGGTTATGCTACTAACAATCTTGTGCTGTTTAAAAACATATTTAACTATGTAATTTTTAAGCTGAACCTTGAAAGCTGTGAAATTTGAGATTTCTCTGTTATTGTAAAAAGAGGCGTAGAAACACCAAAAAATATTGGGGTGATTGAGCATATACACAAACATACAGACTCACATATATATATGGCATTTGTGGCCATATTTGTGTGTCCCAGCTCAGCTTCCCAGAATGCAGTGTAATAGCTGTTTTTCTCGGAACTCTGAGCCGGAAGCAGGTTTTTTACCTTGCTTTAGACATTCAAATATGAACACAGATGTACTTTATATTTACTGTACTACTGTACAGTGGAGGGCTTCTATCGCTCTTTTGCCCACCATATTATAAATGATTGTTGTGGTGAACTACCTACTCATAATTTCCACAACACAGGCTGAGATCCCGCTCCATGCTGATGATTGCCAGTAAGCTTGAAACAGCTGTACATGGATTGGATACTCAGTCTGTATTTATTCCAACCTTGTCTTTGCATTAAAGCTGTGTAATACAGCATGCATAAACTTAAAGGAAGCCATGATTGATAATGGCTACGGAATGAAGAGCGAGGCATTTGTGGCCATATTTGTGTGTCGCAGCTCAACTTCCCAGAATGCAGTGTAATAACTGTTTTTCTCGGAACTCTGAGCTGGAAGCAGGTTTTCTAAATTGTTTTAGACGTTCAAATGTGAACACAGATGTACTTTTTATTTACTATATATATATATATATATACTAGCGTATTGCCCGTCAAAAAATGACGGCAATCAGATGTGTATGTTTTAAAAGTTGTTTAGTTATTAATATACACATGGAATTGTAAGGTAGCTAATGTTGTTTTCTGTGTACTACTGAAATATAGAATTCAAATTACTAAATTAATTTACATATTTTTATGCATTGTGTTGAAGAGCTGGCAATCTGTGTTGATGTTGCAGCAGCATTAGTAATGTGGAGGTGCTGTGTAAGCGTGATGAACGTGTGCAGTGTAATAGTGTGCGTGCGCGATCCGAAACCGTTAACGTAGCTGTGTACTTCCGCATTATCCTAAAATGGCGTATAATGTGTGGTATGCGTCTTAGCGGATTATCGGTACGTGTTTTCCGTGGTTATAGTGCTGTAGCCTCGTTTTCGTTTTGTTCGTCCGGCATTTTTTCTGCGACGCTCATTGGCAAAGTACTACGGTTTAACGGCGCTCATCGCTAAGCCCGCTAAAGTACTACGGTTTAACAGTAAATTTGTTTGCCACACAACATGACGCTACATTTGTCCCTTTTTTTTTTTCTTAAAATAAATACAATTTTTTTTAATAAAATTTTTATTTTTGTAACTTGCAACTTATATTTCATCAAATGCGTTGGTTTAGGCGGGAAATCCGATGTTGCGCGAGACAAAGTCGTTAAATCTGTGTTAATGCGTAAATCTGTAATTGGGTTTCGTAACATGTACTAGCTACTGTCTTTTTACTCATTGCGCGGTTAATCCGCATCCTTTATCTCATTGTTTTTCTAACACATACGTCTGTGGCTGTGTTTTACGCAGTTCGTAGTAGTATAGCCTCGTTTTCATTTTTTTCTGCGGCCATTTTTTTCTTGCTTAGCCGATATTCGATCTTTGTAACTCGGCTAAATCGATCTAAATTGCAGTTCCAATTCACTTCCAGACGTCCTGCCTGGTTCCCCATGCTGTAAGTGAGCTTTGTTTTATTTTTTTGTGTGTATTTAGTATTTTTTTTACTGTTTTTGTTCCGCCGCTTATCTCGTAATTTTTTTCACCTCGTATTTTTTTTCTAAGTGCTATGGTTTAACGGCTCGCCACGCTACGCGAGGCTCGCCTGCGGCGCTCATTGCCAAAGTGCTACGATTTAACAGCTCACCTCGCTATGCGAGGCTCGCCAGGCGATGGCAAAGTCGTATGAACGGCAAAGTGGTACGGTTTAACGGGTCGCCACGCTGCGCAAAGCTCGCCGGGCAATGAGCGCCTGCGGCTATTATCGCAAAGTCGTACGATCGGCAAAGTGCTACGGTTTAATGGCTCGCCTTGCTACGCGGCGCTCATCGCTAAGTCGTATGCACTACACAACGCAGTGTGACGACGTCTCGTAGTTAGACAATTATAATATGTGATATATATATATATATATGTGTGTGTGTGTCTGGATATATGTGTGTGTGTACATGTGTGTCTGTATATATATATATATATATATATATATATATATATATATGTGTGTGTATATATATATATATATACACACTATATATATATATTATATATATACAACTAGAGACTTGCCCGTCAAAAATTAAGGGGCAATAAAAAAGTGTTGAAATGCTGTTTGTACTGGGTGCCTCAACTATATAGACCCCTATAGGACCCATGTAATAACACTATAAGTGCCATGAGGGTCATCCAGGACCCTCATGACACAAAGTGTAAGCACTACTTTATTAACCCTAACTATACCCCATTAACCCAACCCTGGGCCTATTTAATCCTAACAGTACACATTTAACCCTAACAGTACCTATGTAACCCTAGCTCTGCCTATTGAACCCTAAATTAACCTATTTAACCCTATGTAAGCCTATTTAGCCCAGTCTCTTATGGGGGTCTATAAGCCTTTATTTAACCCCATCAGTCCCATAAGGCTATATAAGGCTATATACCCTCATGGGACAGATTGAACCCTAACATTAACCCCATAACCTCCAGGACCCTCATGACAGTAATTACAAAAACTACACTGCACTATCCGCCCCCCCCCAATAAAACATAAAATCTAAACTAAACCCCTCTACCCTAACCTATTAACACCTACAGTACCGACCTACCCCCTCTTAAACCCCCCACGCCACTAATTACAGAAAATCTAACTCACCACAAATAATAAAACCTAAGTCACAGAAAACAAAAAAGCTACCTTACAGAAAATTAAAAAAAGCTACATTACAAAAAATAAAAAAAAGCTAAGTTACAAAAAATAAAAAAGCTACATTGCAACCCCTCCCCAATACAGAGAAAAAAAAAGTATTACACACCTAAAATGGAAATACATAAAAAATATATACATCACATTGCAATGCAATGCAGTACAAATAAAATACAATACCCTCTATCTAACATACATTAAACCCCATCAAATACAAAACCCTCTATCCAAAATACATATCCCCTATCTAACATACATAACCCTAAATGTAACCTAAAATATAATAATTAAGACCACTTTATATATATATATATATATATATATATATATATATATATATATATAATATATGGAATCTGCAAGTGCAAAAGAAAAGTGACAGCATTGATCTGAGCGATGATCTCAAAAGGTCCCATGAACCTCTGACCCAATTTATGAGAAGGAACCCTAAGCTTAAGATTCCTTGTTGACAGCCAAACCTTGTCACCAACATGATAAACTGGGGCCTCTGTTCTATGCCTATCAGCAGCTCTCTTGTAACATTCCTGAGCCTCCGAAAGAGTCTCCTTCAACAGGTCTTGGGAATCTCGTAAGGTGGTTAGCCGATCAGTGACTGCAGGAATGGAAGTAGTAATTGGGAGACTCACTAAAAAGTTTGGATGGTAACCATAGTTGGCAAAAAATGAGCTCAGAGAAGTGGAGCAGTGTTGGGCATTGTTATAGGTAAACACCCCCGTGGGTAGAAAATCCAGCCAGTCATCCTGCAGGTAACTAATATAGCACCGCAAATATTGCTCTAAAGTTTGGTTGGTTCGCTCAGTCTGTCCATTACTTTGTGGATGAAAAGCTGACGACAGATTTACATTAATACCTAGATTAGAGCAAAAATGTTTCCAAAAACGAGATGTTAACTGCACTCCCCTGTCAGAAACTCCATGCAAGCGAAATATTTCCTGAATAACCAGGTCAGCCGTCTGTTTAGCTGAAGGGAGACCACGAGCTGGTATGAAATGACCCATCTTAGTTAACCTGTCCACAACAACAAGAATGGTAGTGTGTTCCTTAGAGGGAGGTAGTTCCACAATAAAGTCCATGGATATAGATCCCCAGGGACAATGAGGAATCGGAAGAGGCTGAAGCAAGCCAACAAGGGATGAGCGAGGAGTCTTATGTCTGGCACATACATCACAAGAGGATACATGCTTCTTAACATCCTCATAATACTTGGGCCACCAAAAGGATCAGGCAAGTAACTCTTGTGTCTTTCGGATTCCTGGATGACCTGCTGGTTTTGAGTCATGGTAAAGACGTAAAAGGTCCAATCGCACTGACTCCGGAGCAAACAGACGTTGTTGAAAAATCCAAAACCCATTAAGCATCGTCATATGGAGATCACGAGGAGGATCACGAAGAACTGGATCTTCAGCGTAGCCCTTTTTAATGCGAGACATCAGATCAGAAGGAAATGTAACTCCTATAAATATATCCTCCGGCAAGATGGTGGTCTTGGTTACGGTAGTATGGAGGGGGTCAGCTATTCTAGACAATAATAAATTCTTAATGAAACGCCTGTAAAAATTGGCAAACCCCACAAATCTCTGAATATCTTTTTCATTCTTGGGGATGGGCCAGTCCAGCACAGCTTTAATTTTACTTGCGTCCATACTTAAACCTTTAGGAGTTATTACATACACCAGGAATTTAATTCTGGTTTGTTCAAACTCACATTTTTCCAGTTTAATGTATAGGTGGTGGGTACGAAGGTGCTCCAGAACTATACGGACCTGTTTTCTGTGGTTTTCAAGATTATCAGAAAATATTAAGATATCATCCAAATATGCCACAACAAACTGATCCAGGAGATCTCGTAGTACATCATTGATAAGATGCTGGAAAGTTGCAGGGGCATTACAAAGCCCAAATGGCATTACTAGATATTCATAATGCCCGTACCTGGTTCTGAAAGCTGTTTTCCTTTCATCATTTGGTCTTATGCGAACCAGATTATATGCCCCCCGAAGATCAAGCTTTGTAAATATTTTAGCTGAGCGAAGTCTCTCCAAAAGTTCAGGAATGAGAGGCAAGGGGTAGCGGTTTTTAACAGTGATGTTATTAATGTCCCTGTAGTCAACGCATGGCCGTAGGCTGCCATCTTTCTTTTCTACAAAGAATATAGGAGCTCCTGCTGGAAAAGTAGATGGTCGAATAAAGCCTTTGGCAAGATTTTCTTGTATGTATTCACGAAGAGCTTTCAATTCAGGATCAGAAAGGGAATATATACGGCCAAATGGGATAGCAGCCCCAAGTAACAGCTCTATTGGGCAATCATAAGGCCTGTGGGGTTGAAGCTGATCAGCATTCTTCTTATCACAGACATCTGCAAAATCCCGATATTGTAGAGGAAGCTTAGTCAAGTTTGTAGCAACCATTTCATTAATTGTTGTGGCAACAGGTGTTACCTTAGAGGGTTGACAATTCATTAAGCAGTGTTCTGAAGGAAAGGACAAAGTTCTGGTCTTCCAATCAATCTGTGGTTTATGCAGAGCAAGCCAAGGTACCACCAAAATCACTGGAAACTGTGTTGAGGAAATTAGGTGGAAAGATATAGCCTCATGGTGATTCACTTCCAGAGTCAACTTTAAGGGCACAGTCTCATGTGTAACCGGGCCTGCCGAAAGTGGAGAACCGTCTACTGTCTCCATTAACACAGGTGAAGAATTAGGGATAAACTGAATTCTATTTCCTGCTGCAAATGTGATGTCCATAAAGTTTCCGCCTGCTCCAGAATCTATCATAGCTGTAGTTGAAATTTAACGATCACCACATTGCAACGTGATAGGCACCACAAAATGAGGATGTTGAGTCAACATACCCTCTTCACCATGAGCCAGAGAAAACAAGGGTTGTGTGAATCCAGTTGATCTGAAATCTGGGATTGGTGTCGAATCTGTGCACCCTCAGCCGCCATGGCTATTGTTCTTTTGAATTTACTAGGGCAATTGATGGCATAGTGCCCTGCACTACCACAATACAGGCATAAATTGTGAGTGCGTCGCCACTGTTTTTCTTCATTGGATAATGGCCCTCTTATTAGATTTACCTGCATAGCCTCAGGCTCAGAGTCTGTAGGTGTTTGTGGGGTCGGAGTAGAAATTCTTGAATAGGAAATAGGAGTAGCACTTGGTCTAAAAGAGCCCTGTCTTTCCAATCTTCTTTCAGAAAGTCTCCGATCAATACGGATAGCCAAACGCACAAATGCATCAAAGTCAGCAGGAAGATCAACACGAGCTAGCTCATCTTTTATAGCTTCTGAGAGACCTTTTCTGAAGTGCAACCTCTGGGCTGATTGGTTCCAGGTAGTATCAGCAACCCACTGTCTGAATTCAGCAGCATATTCAGCCACAGAGCGCCTCCCTTGATGCAAATGAAGGAGAGTGGCTTTTGCTGTAGCACATCGATTGGGGTCATCAAAAACTAGGCGCATGGTCTCAAGAAAGTCATTTAAATTACCGAAGACTGGACTGTCCTGTTCCATAAGATGGGAGCACCAAGCCAGGGCTTCATCTTTGAATAGGGAGAAAATAAATCCCACCTTCTCTCTTTCAGATGGAAAACGGTGAGGGAACATCATGAAGTGCAAATGGCATTGATTCAGGAAACCCCTAGATCTTTTGCGATCTCCTCCAAACTTTTCTGGTAGGGGCAAATGGGCATCTTGTGCAGGTGTAACAGTAGCAGCCGCAGCATCCCGTGCCCTGTAGCTGGTATAATCACTGTGCATTGACTGCACTTTAATTTGCAGTTCAGCTACCTGGTCCTGCAGCACTTGAATGGTCTGTGCCTGGGTCTGCACAGTTCTTGCAGTAAAAGCAACCTGCTGGGCCAATGCAGAATCTGACCCGGCGGTCTCCATGAAAGGTCCAGATTATTCTGTAATGATATAGGAATCACAAGGTTTTGGAAACCAGCAGCCTAAGTCAGCAATGATTCAATTCAGCAACTTGTAGGGGAAACAGGAACAAGCTTTATTGAAGGGAACAGGAACCACAATAATCTGGCAAGGTACATAGACAGGAAGTGCCTTATATAGGCCAAGGACCAGACACCTGACCAGACACAGCTGAAGAGACTAGTCACTGATACTATTGCTAGCAGAGTCAAGGTTTATCAGATCTCAAGGAACTTCACAAAGGCAGGCTGGTGCAGTGGTAGGGAAGAGGCTCAGCAGCCTGGGGACCAGCGTTCAAAACACAGCAGAGTCAATTCCTCACAGTTGAATTCTTGTGTATTGAGTTAAATAGTGGATGTACAAATCCTAAAAACAATACGAATATTGGTAGGAATAAGCTATAAACCCCTAAATAAAATTGAAGGTGAGGAATTGCAGTCATTGCTACAGATTGAAAATGCAGCTAAGAACGGTCAATTCTAATAATGGGAGATTTTTACTATTTTAAAATTAAATGGATGAATGAGACTAGCAGTTCAGCTAGGGGAAGCAGATTCTTGAGTGCACTCAGGGATCATTATTTGACCCAGGTTATACAAGAACCTACTAGAAATGAGGCTATCTTGGATTTACAGCAGCTAGACAGCGTGGTAGCTATTGCTTATCCTATGACCACTGTATCTTTCTAGAACCCTCAAACCAATATTTACTTGGTTCTTGTACACACACACATCAACATGAACTGCTTTGAGGGATGATGTGTTTGGGTGCACACGTTCCTTTTATTGTTGATTATAAATGCAGTTTTTAGTTTGGTGGACTTGATTGCTGTTGTATCAGCAGAGTTGCTTGGAAAATTATATAGTTCACCCCCTACTTACATCACACTCGCGGCGATTTTGGCATGTTCGCGTTTGCATCGGACAGCGAACACATGCGCTTTTGGGTTTGCCTCCTATTCTTGAGGAAACTTTGACCCTGCACCTCACAGTCAGCAGACACATTCCAGCAAATCAGCAGCATACACTCCCTTCCAGGGCCTTCCATCTGAAGGACAGCATACATTTTAGAATCATTCTGAAGCTGCATTCGTTGTGAGAGGACAGATAGTGTAGCTGCTGGAGATTTAATAGGGAAATAGATAGCCAGGCTGTGTATTTAGCTTCCACTACAATTAATCTAATTTCAGTTGCCTGCCTGTGTCAGGCTCACAGCTTATATTGTGCTCAGTGAAATAAAAAAACACTTTTTTGACTGTAATAGATTGAACAGCAATTGCCTGCCTACAGGCTTGTGTGTGAAGCCTATTGCATCTACTCTGCCAACTTTTTCCAGTGCACAGTGATACGTCATATCTGGTGCAACCGTAGTGTACAGTGACATAAAACAACACTTTTTTGACTGTAATAGATTGAATAGCAATTGCCTGCCTACAGGCTTGTGTGTGAAGCCTATTGCATCTACTCTGCCAACTTTTGCCAGTGCATAGTGACACTCATATCTGGTGGCACCTTAGATTATACGCGCAGTGCCCCAAATTTGAAGTAGGAGGTCCGACTAAGCATCTTTTTCCATCTCCCTGTTCCAAAAATCAATGCCATATACACGTCCCCTAATAGTGGACGTAACAGGGATTAAACCGATAGGAATAGTACTACTTAACAGTACACACCTTATAATAATGCAGACAGAGGCAACGCAGAGAGAGGAGTCTGAAGAAGAGGAGTCAGAGGAGGAAGGTGGCGTCTCAGGGGGCTTGTTGTCACCTTTCAGGGACCCTTGGTGGCTGGGTGGAGGAAGAGACCTTCAATGACATCAGTGAGGACAAGGAACGGGACATGGCTAGCTTGGTATCCAAGCTTGTGCAAATGGGGAGTTTGCGGTTGTGCAAAGGGACTGTTAGCGGTTGTTTGCGGTGCATTAAACGGGGAGATTACTGTGAAGTGGGTGTAACCCTTACATTACCTGATCGATACAACATCATACCTGATCTTTTAAAGCATGTTATTCCAAACAATTTAGGAATGTTAGGTGATTTATGCCCTTTATGGCTTAAAACCAGACTCTGCATCAACTATGTCATTTTCTGTGGTAATTTTGCCATGGATCCCCCTCCGGCATGCCACAGTCCAGGTGTTAGTCCCCTTGAAACAACTTTCCCATCACTATTGTGGCCAGAAAGAATCCATGTGGGTTTTGAAATTCGCCTGCCCATTGAAGTCTATGGCGGTTCGCCGGGTTCGCCCGTTCGCGAACATTTGATTGAAGTTTGCGTCCGATGTTCCCGAACCGAAAATTTGATGTTCGCGACATCATTAGTCTGGTTTCATTTTTTTAAATTTTTACTCTGTCCATTAAACCCAGAATATTGATCCTTATTTATTTATGGGCTTTAATCATGTTTTTGCTGGTTTTCTAGGTTGTCAATCTTTCTTCTAGCATGTGGTGCGTTTAACCAGATAGAATACTAAGGAAATCAAAAGAAAATTAAGTAGAAAAATGATGTAGGTCACATCGTTACATGACTGAAAGGTATGCACAAAAATACCTTGCAGTCTGAATTGTATAAATTTAGGTCAAATTGTTTATCAGGATATACAAGCCACTTGTAAATGTAAAAAGAATGGGGAATAAACTAGGTGAATTGATATGGCACTATATATGATTTACCAGTGGTAGCATTTATGTTACTTCATCTTTCAAATTATATATTGAATTTCAAGAAATATTTATTATGTATGTTATTGCACCATATTTTTCTATTTTCATTGGAGTTTAATTGTATTATAAACATAAACTTTTAATAAAGATATTTTAATGAAAATTCACAACATTATTATTATTATTATTATTATTATTATTAAAATAAATGTTTTCTGTACCATTTGCTAAAAGAAGGCATGTTTCATTTTTCAGTTTCAGTTGTTTTCAATAATATATGCGTCCCCCACGGCTGTAGATCGGCTAAGGAACAAGAAATACTGCATAGCATAGTTAATTAATTTTCAGACCCCCTTGTTACTTTCAATAGGCATTTTGCTTGTTATAAATTTAAAAACATTTTTGTGATTTTGAATGTTGGAAACGCTAATCAAACGTTTGCTTCTAGCCTTCATAAAAAAATATATTCATAGATACAGTATGTAAATGCTTGATTTCAAAGTAAAATCAATATTGCAGTTGCCTTCAGTTAATTTGCATATACGCACTAAAGACATTTATGTCTCTGCTTAAGGCACAAGTAAAACATGACGAATATAAGTTTAGAACAGCTTTAGGCACATCTGCAAACTGGAATTTTATTTTCAGATTCAACATTCTTTTCACATATTCTTTGCTAAATATAGATATTTATCCTTTTCTTCTTTGTCATGCTTTTACAATATATGATCTGTAAATTTAACTCTATTAATTTACATAATTCCTTATTTATGGACTTTCAAATAAAATAAGGAATTAAAAAAAAAAAAAATAATTCCACATTAAAGGACAATTGAAATGTCATACTTAGTCTGTTCTTACAAACAACGTGATTTGATTATGTGACAAATGTTTTTACAAAGTTTAAAATACATAAACATAGCCTTTATTTTTAAATATTGTATTAAATGTTATTTTAATTGCAGCAGACATTTTGCCTTTGATACTAACAGGAATAAACACCTGGAAGAATTGTGTCTATTTCAGATCAAATCAGATCAAATCAAAATTCAGTTCTATTAAAATGACTGACATGGTAAATAGACCCTTGGCAATAGAACTATATAGAGCCTACTCATTAAAACTCTTTCTAAGCAAGATTTGCTTAACAAGAGGTAAAACAAGTGATATAACAATGCCATCATACAAACAGCTGCTCTTTACACAACACTAGCGACTTGCCCGTCAAAAATAAAATGTAAAGCCTTGCAATGCTGTTTGCCACAACATGCAAGGATATGGCCCCTCTGAGCACCTTCAGCGCTCATTGCGAGCCTCTTCCCCCGTCTACTTTACAGGCCTTGCAATGAACGGCTTTGTCGCTCATTACCGTTTTTGCCAAGCCGCAACTTTCCTGCTTTGCAATGATCCCGTTCGGCGCTCATTGCAACCCCCACAATGAGCGCCTTCAGTGCTCATTGCGAGTCTCTCCCCTGTGTACTTTATAGGCCTGTGTAGTTTAGGGGCCTACTACCTTCGGGTAAGTATTACTGCCTTGGTGTAAGTGTTACTGGCTTGAGTTAAATGCTACTGCCTTGTATTGTTACTGGTTTGCATTAACTCTTAGTGCTTAGGGCTCGTATTTATGTCCATCAGCCTCGTTTTACGTTCTTCTGCCTCATTTTCATTGTGTTTAAATTTTTTCAGCAGCCATTTTTTTCTCACTTCAGCGATTTACAATCGTGAAAGAAGGTAAAATATGCCTCAAATTAACTTGCAACCTCACTCACAGGCTCCCTGGCTTTCCCCCTGTGCTATGTGTGAGTGTGTAAGTGAATTTGAGGCATATTTGTGTGTTTTTTCATGTTTTTCCAGTTTGGTGGTTCGGATGTTAAAGTCATGTTTTTGCGAGCCCCGCAGTCCATTCACGTGCTTCGGTTCCTAAGTCATACGGCCTGTAATTTTTGCCAAGTCCCACGTGTCTCGGGATAAGCACTAACTAAGTTCCGCGTCTATGGCTGCAATAAGAGCCTGCTTAGCGAGGCTCGCAGTTGCGGTCCTATGGGCCGCAAGCATGACAACAACTCGCAGATTTACAACTATTATTTGTGACTAGTAACTTGCCCCTCATAAATGAATGTATCCGGCACTCTCTGTACCCACTCTGTGCCCTCTGTCACTCTGTGCCCTCTCTGCGTCCTCTCTGTGCCCTCTGTCTCTGCCCTCTCTCTCTGCCCTGTGTCTCTCTCTGTGCCTTTTTCTCTGTGACCTCTGTCTCTCTATGTGCCTTCTCTCTGTGCCCTCTCTCGCTCTGTGCCTTCTTTCTCTCTCTCCTTGAGCCCTTGGTGCCCCCTCTCTATGCCCTCTGTCTCTGCCCTCTCTCTCTCTGTGCCCTCTCTCTGTGCACTCTCTTGGTGTGCTCTCTCTCTCTGTGTCCTCTCACTGTGTCATCTGTCTCCCTCTGTGCTCTCTTTGTGTGCTCTCTGTGACCTCTGTCTCTACCCTCTCTCTCTCTGTGCCTTTTTCTCTGTGACCTCTGTCTCTCTATTTGCCTTCTCTCTGTGCCGTCTCTCGCTCTGTGTCTTCTCTCTGTGCCTTCTCTCTCTCTCTCTCTCTCTCTCTCTCCTTGAGCCCTTGGTGCACCGTCTCTATGCCCTCTGTCTCTGCCCTGTCTCTATCTGTGCCCTCTCTCTGTGTCCTCTATCTGTGACCTCTCTCTCTCTCTGTGTCCTCACACTGTGTCATCTGTCTCCCTCTGTGCTCTCTTTGTGTGCTCTCTGTGACCTCTGTCTCTACCCTCTCTCTCTTTCTGTGCCCTCTGTCTCTCTGTGTGTGCTCTCTGTGCCCTCTGTGCTCTCTCTCTCCATCTCTCTCTATGTGCACAGGCTCTCATTCCGTGCTCAAATTCTAAACAACTGTGCATGCATAATTGCTTCAAATTCACGCATGTGCGAAAACTAAGCAACTGTGCATGCACGATTTCGTTGCGCATGCATAGTTGTTAAATTTAACAGCAACGTGTGACACCTGCACAGTAAGTTACAGGACAGGCGTTACACATATTTTGTTAAATATTATAGTGGATTTACATAAACAGGGTCCAACCTTGCTTGTTGTTGCATCTTTGTGTGCTCACTAACTCAACAGATGTGACTAAAGTGTACACATAAGAGATCAGCAGTTAGATTCATTGAAGCAGAAATAACACTCATATCAATTGCATCACCACTCATGTTAATGATCATCATCAAAAAGGGTGTCCTTCTATGAGTGACTGGAGTCATATAGTTCAAAATGGAGGGCAAGGAAGGGAGAATAGAGGAGAGGAGAGAAGGAGGAGTTTGGTGGAGAAGAAAAGGAGGACCAGCTCAGAGATTAGTCTGAAGGAAAGGGAAGCATGTGGCAACTCCTTAGTAGCACACTTGCGTCAGGAGAGGAGGCATCTGTGCTCAGTAGGGGGATATGGAGACCTAGTTTAAGGGATCAGTGAAAGAAGAGATGAATGATCCCCAGACACACAGAAGAAAGAATCTAGCTCTACAACATCTAAACAGTATTAACAAATGCCACATAAGTATACAATGTGAGAGATAGAACATCATCATTCGAAGTAATGAGGTTGGTAGTGGCCAGAGTGTGTGGATATAGAGAAAGGTGGCAGATGTAGTAAATGTTAAAGGGAGAATTAAGAGGGACTTTACGTCCACCAAGCACTATGCACCACTGGTAGCTCCTCCCCTGCATGCTATCATAAATGACAAGGTTCCCCCCAGAGGTCGGGGTAGATAAAACTTTTTGAAGATTTCTCCCTAGAATGAAAAGAGTTAGACTCTCTGCCACAGGAGTTAATTGAAGCCCAGGTGTAGAAAGTGGAGAAATTAGGCTCTGTGGCCTAGCAGAGTGTGCAAGCTGTGGGGAGCCTGAAAGCTATGGCTAGCAGAGAAAACTGTTTTGATTTGGGAGCTGCCGGGACTGCTGATGGCGCAGTAAGTGCATAGGCTTAGTGAAGAGCCTGAAAGTTTACAGTCTGGAGTAAAAAAAGGCTGTTTGGTTTAGACCGCTGCAGTTTGCACAGCTCTGAGAGCAAACTGAGCAAAATTTTGCTGGAGCTGCCACAAGGATTGGTTACAAAGCAAAGCTGTTGGTTAAAGAAGTCTTCTTAACAGGGACTGCTTACAGAGCAAAGTGGTTTGAGACTGAAGCCTGCTTTACCAGAGACTGATTGCAGAGAAAGCTGGTTGCTGCAGTTTGCATTCAAAGTAGAACTGTAAACTGCCAGGAGACTGTGAGTAAATAAATATTTACCATAACAAGAGACTGTGTAAACTAACTCCAGAGAGAGGCCATTGGTATATCTAAGAAATATACAGCACTTGGTGTGTTTAGGGTCCCTGGGTTTGGGGCAATTGGAGAGTAGGGTGGGCCAGTGCCCCACCTGTCTACTTGTGAGAAAAAATCCATGTTGTCTGAAAAATGGTCCTGACAACCAGATTATTGTTGGAAATTAACTGTGCCAACCAAAAAGGACTATACAAAGATAACTGTGTTTTGATCTAATAAATTATATTGCTGAAGTAAGCCATTTCTTTTTGATTTTTGGACGTTTGTATAAAAAAGATCAAATACATTGAACTCTATCTGCTGTTTCTATATAGTAATGGGTCACTAAAGGTCAAACTACCACACATAGCATACATTACATATAGGGCTACATACAACCTTTTCATGCTGAAACATCAGTGGCAGCATCTCATGAAAAATATTATTTCATTCTAGCTGCATTTCTCAAAGCCTGTCCATTCATTAATCTAGAAATATGCATGTAGGTGTCTAATGTGTCCTAATTAAAGTTCATGTCAAATTCACATTCCTGCAAGTAACATGGGTACATCAACATGGTCCGTTCCTAGAGGTTTTATACTTCTACTAACTGGTGAAATTACAGAAGGCAACCTGATCTACAAAACTAATAGTTCAATATTAGATAGCAAATATACACTGTGTGATATCCAGACCTCTAGATTATTATTCATAGAACTGTAAATGCAGATGGATTCACATCCAGTAGATAATGGTTTAATATTGAAAATGCAATAAGCAAACATGAGCACTAGCTGAATGACCAAATCAAGTATAAATGTGCAATTTTTGTGCCTTCACAACTTTATAAGTATAACTTTATAAATAAATAGGTAGTTAATCTGTGAAATTCTCTACAAAGGGAGGTGGTGACAGCGGATTCAATAGATAACTTTAAAAAGGGATTGGATATATTTTTAAATAAAAATGGCATTCAGGGTCATCCTGGTTAATCAGTGAGGGAGTATTGATACAGGGAAGAATCTGATCGCCAGTATCTGGGGTCAGGAAGGATTTTTTTTTTTTCTTTTTAAGGTAAAGTTTCACTTGGGTTTTTTCTGTTTGCCTTCCTCTGGATCAATTAAAGGTATATGTAAGATAGGAGGGTTATGAATGCATCAGGTAGAATGCATCATAACCCACCTAGCAAAATCGTTTGCATGAAAAAATGCAAGCCATTTTTGCAATATAATAAAAAATGTGCTGGGGGTGATTTAGACACCCCCAGCAACTGCGATTTGCATAAAGGATATCTCATTTTTAATAAGATATCCTTTATGCCGCACATGCACATGCTGGTTGGCATTTTCCTGCACTATTCTCCTCTATCAGATGCATTAATAACCCACCTCACTTACATATACCTTTAACAATTAATCCAAATATTGCAGATCAGAGGAGATCTTAAACTGTTGAACTTGATGGGCTAAAAGTCTTTTTTCAACCTCAATTACTACAGTGAGGGGAAAAAGTATTTAATTCCGTGCTGATTTTGAACGTTTGTCCGCTGACAAAGAAATGACAGAATGACAGAAAAAAAAAACATGTAAAACGCATGTCAAAAAAGTCATAAATTGATTTACAGGTCAAAGAGTGAAATAAGTATTTGATTCCGTATCAATCAGCAAGATTTCTGGCTCCCAGAAGTCTTTTATACAGGTAACGAGCTGAAATTAAGAGACACCTGTCCACAGAAGCAATAAATCAATCAGATTCCACCATGGCCAAGACTAAAGAGCTGTCCAAGGATGTCAGAGACTAGATTGTAGACCTACACAAGGCTGGAATGGGCTACAAGACCATCGCCAAGCATCTTGGTGAGATCGTGACTACAGTTGCTGCAATTATTCGCACATTTAAGAAACAGAAAATAACTGCCAGTCTCCCTAGGTCTGATGCTCCATGGAAGATCTCACCTTGTGGAGTTTCAATGATCATGAGAACGGTGATTTATCAGCCCAGAACTACACTGGAGGATCTTGTTAATGATCTCAAGGCAGCTGGAATCACAGTACGCTGAACGACTGGAATCCTGTAGCGCCCGCAAGGTCCCCCTGCTAAACAAAGCACATGTACAGGTCCGTCTGAAGTCTGAACATCTGAATAATTCAGAGGAGAACTGGGTTAAAGTGTTGTGGTCAGATGAGACCAAAATCAAGCTCTTTGGCATCAACTCAACTATCTGTGTTTGGAGGAGGAGGAATGCGACCTATGACCCCAAGAACACCATCCCCACCGTCAAACATGGAGGTGGAAACATTATGCTTTGGAGTTTTTTTCTGCTAAGTGGACAGGACAACTGCACCAAATCAAAGGGACGATGAACGGGGCCATGTACAGTCAAATCTTGTGTGAGAACCTTCTTCCCTCAGCCAGGGCATTGGAAATGGGTAGTGGATGGGTTTTCCAGCATGACAATGACCCAAAACACATAGCCAAGGCAACAAAGGAGTGGCTCAAGAAGAAGCACATTAAGGTCCTGGAGTAGCCTAGCCAGTCTCCAGACCTTAATCCCACAGAAAATATGTGGAGGGAGCTGAAGGTTCGAGTTGCCAAACATTAGCTTCGATACCATAATGACTTGGAGAGGATCTACAAAGTGGAGTGGGACAAAATCCCTCCTGAGGTGTATGCAAACCTGGTGGCCAGCTACAAGAAACGTCTGACCTCTGTGATTGCCAATAAGGGTTTTGCCACCACATTGACCTGAAAATCAATTTATAACTTTTTTGACTTCCTTGACATGTTTTTCTTGATTTTTTGTCAGTGGATAAACGTTCAAAATCAGCAGGGGATCAAATATTGTTTTCCCCTCACTGTATGTAACTATGTAACTATGTATAATTCTTGAACATGTCTCCTAAACAGGCACAAGCATTTCCACTCACATAGATGCTATCATATCTAATCCTTGTGCAACCTTGACTCAACAAATCTCTCCCCTAAAGGTCATCTGACAACTGCAGCAACAAGCAGTTGGCCAGCCACCACCAACAGGTTTAAGGGAAGAGGCCATGGAGACATAAACTTCTTCCTTGACTTATAACAATGCATTTTCCTTTAATATAGAATATATTTGGAAGCCACTACAAAGATGTTTTTCAACCATGGAGCAAAATATTGCCTCCATCCTGAGACAGATACAGGATAGAGGACCTCAATATAAATGTTTGTTGACATTAGTGATGTCGCGAACATCAAATTTTCGGTTCGAACGGGCGAACATCGGCGAACCGCCATAGACTTCAATGGGCAGGTGAATTTCAAAACCCACAGGGACTCATTCTGGCCACAATAGTGATGGGAAAGTTGTTTCAAGGGGACTAACACCTGGACTGTGGCATGCCGGAGGGGGATCCATGGCAAAACTCGCACGGAAAATTACATAGTTGATGCAGAGTCTGGTTTTAAGCCATAAAGGGCATAAATCACCTAACATTCCTAAATTGTTTGGAATAACATGCTTTAAAACATCAGGTATGACGTTGTATCGATCAGGTAGTGTAATTGTTACACCCACTTCACAGTAACAGACCAATCTCCCCGTTTAATGTACCGCAAACAACAGCAAACAGTCCCTTTGCACAACCGCAAACTCCCCATTTGCACAAGGTTGGATGCCAAGCTAGCCATGTCCCGTTCCTTGTCCTCACTGATGTCATTGAAGGTCTCTTCCTCCACCCAGCCACCAAGGATCCCCAAAAGGCGACAACAAGCCCCCTGGGACGCCTGCTGTGTTTGGTCTTCCACCTCCTCAAAGCCACCTTTCTCCTCTGACTCCTCTTCTTCAGACTCCTCTCTCTGCGTTGCCTCTGTCTGCGTTATTATAAGGTGTGTACTGTTAAGTAGTACTATTCCTATCGGTTTAATCCCTGTTATGTCCACGATTAGGGGACGTGTATATGGCATTGATTTTTGGAACAGGGAGATGGAAAAAGATGCTTGGTCGGACCTCCTATTTCAAATTTGGGGCACTGCGCGTGCAATCTAAGGTGCCATCAGATATGAGTGTCACTGTGCACTGGCAAAAGTTGGCAGAGTAGGCGCTGTAGGCCTCACACACACACCTATAGGCAGGCAACTGATATTCAATCGATTACAGTCAAAAAAGGGTTCTTAAATGTCACTGTACACTAGGTTGTACCAGATATGAGTGTCACTGTGCACTGGCAAAAGTTGGCAGAGTAGATGCAATAGGCCTCACACACACGCCTGTAGGCAGGCAACTGATATTCAATTGATTACAGAAAAAAAAGGGTTCTTTTTTTTCACTGTACACTAGGTTGCACCAGATATGAGTGTCACTGTGCACTGGCAAAAGTTGGCATAGTAGATGCAATAGGCCTCACACACACGCCTGTAGGCAGGCAACTGATATTCAATCGATTACAGTAAAAAAAGGGTTGTTTTATGTCACTGTACACTACGTTTGCACCAGATATGAGTGTCACTGTGCACTGGAAAAAGTTTGCAGAGTAGATGCAATAGGCCTCACACACACTCCTGTAGGCAGGCAACTGATATTCAATCGATTACAGAAAAAAAAGGGTTGTTTTATTTCACTGTACACTAGGTTGTACCAGATATGAGTGTCACTGTGCACTGGCAAAAGTTGGCAGAGTAGATGCAATAGGCCTCACACACACGCTAGCAGGCAGGCATATGCAATTAGATTACACAGAAAAAAATAATAAAATAAAATAAATGATGTTCTAGCCCTAAAAAGGGCTTTTTGGGTTGCTGTTCTTGCAGCAGATATCAGATGAGTCCGTCAGGTAAATACACAGCCTGACTATCTATTTCCCTATTAAATCAGCAGCAGCTAGAATATATGTCCTCTCTCAACGAATGTAGCTTCAGAATGATTCTAAAATGGAGGCTGTCCTTCAGATGGAAGGCTCTGGAAGAGAGTGTATGCTGCTTATTGGCTGGAATGTGTCTGCTGACTGTAAGGTGCAGGGTCAAAGTTTCCTCAATGATAAAGAATAGAGGGCGGACCGAAAAGCGCATGTATTTGCATTTCGTTACGAACGCGAACATGCGAAAATCGCCGCGAATTGTTCTCCGGCGACTGTTCAGGACATCACTAGTTGACATATGAGAAGAGAAGAAGCAAGAACCCATATGGAAGTGTTGCAGGGCAGATAAAAGCATGTGCATTTACTGAGGCTCTTCAATAGCACACATGCATTCTTTTTGCCTAAGTAGAATATATCTCCTTGCAGTACTTATGAATACATACCAGCAGCAGGTATCTAGTATCTCTACAACTGATTGTGTTAGACATGCCAGTACTCCAACTGCCGCACCACTTCAAGCTCCACCTATACTCGAATACCACAGGCTATTTAAATTACCTAGGACCCCCTACAAAAAAAAAACTAGTGTCCACCTGCCTTCAAGTAAAGGAAATAATTAACGCTATATCATCAGTTTACTTTGTGTTAATTTCCAAATAGCGCTCCCTGATTGCAGGGTGCATGCCCAGGTTCCATCTCATGGCACATCTCAGGAATATGACATGTACCTTTCCTAGTTTTTTATGCTTTTTCTCCTGATTGTTTGTTATTAAGCCCCAATCTTACTATTGCTCAATCACGCCTCTTCTATGTTGTTACTGACCTTGTTGGATTTCTTCCGGCCCCTGAAATCTGGCTTGTCTGACCATTATTTGCTTGTGACTTTGTACTTGTAACTTCAGACTTGTCATTCTCTAGTACTTTGCCCTTTAAGAGTTTCACAAGGTCAATCGTGTAACTGTGCTGTATTTAAAGTACATCTACTATAAAACATCTGAGAAAATTATGTCAAAGCTTAAGAATACTGAATAGGTCATCACATTCTCTTCAAGTCACATTCTCTGTCTAATGTGTAATCACCTATAATAGTTGTGGATATACGGCCCGTAGGTCATGCTTTGCAGCCCTTGCATTGTGTGGAAAACAGCTTTGCCAGGCTTACAATTTTACTTCCGTCATATTTGACGGGCAATTTCCTAGTTAATAATAATGCAGTTGAATGTGAAACTATAATTAGCAATATTACATTTATTGTATTTTATCACTTTACATGATAGACCAAATGTATGTTATCCAACCATATGTAAGATTGCTCAAGTTTTGATATCATAGATATCATGAAACATTATGTCTACCTTCCTTGCATAGTACTGAATAATGTGAGATCTGATAAATGTGCCACCTCAGCCTGTCAGCATTAAAAAAACACCATTAATTACATCTTCACATTAGATGTTATATTACTTCAAATTCTTGAATACTGTCCTATGTACCGTATATACTTGAGTATAAGCCGACCCGAGTATAAGCCGAGGCACTCATTTTACCACAAAATACTGGGAAAAATGAGTGACTCGAGTATAAGCCAAGGGTGGGAAATGTGCTGCCCCCTGTGTCCCTCTTGTGCCCTCTGTGTCCCCCTCTCTTTCCGTGTCTCTTCTCCCCTCTCCCTTCCCTGTGTCTCTTCCCGCCTCCCTTATCACCCTCCTCAACCTCCCTCCTCCTCCTCAACCTCCCTCCTCATCCTCAACCTCCCTCCTCATCCTCAACTCCCTCCTCAACCTCCCTCCTCATCCTCAACCCCCCCATCCTCAACCCCTTCCTCAACCTCCCTCCTCAACCCCCAATCCTCAACCCCCTCCTCAAGCCCCCATCCTCATCCTCCCTCCTCAACCCTCCATCCTCATCCTCAACCCCCTCCTCAACCTCAACCCTCCTCAACCTCAACCCTTCTCAAACTCAACCCCAACCCCTCATCCTCAACCTCCCTCCTCAACCCCCCATCCTCATCCTCTCTCCTCAAGCCCCGAACTTCAACCCCCTCCTCAACCCCTCCTCCTCATCCTCAACTTCCCTCTACATCCTCAACCTCCCTCCTCAACCCCCCTCCCCAACCCCCTCCTCAACCTCCCTCCTCAACCCCCCATCCTCAACCCCCTCCTCAAACTTCCTCCTCAACCCCCCCATCCTCAACCCCCCCATCCTCATCCTCAACCCCCCATTCTCAAGCCCCCATCCTCAACCTCCCTCCTCAACCTCAACCCCCCTACTCAACCTCAACCCCAAACCCCCTCAACCCCAACCTCCCTCCTCAACCCCCCTCCTCAACCTAAACCCCTCTCAATCCCCCTCCTCCACCTAAACACCTCCCCCCTCTCCCCTCACTTACCTGCTTGTGCACCCGGTATATGCCAATGACGCAGCGCACATGTGATGTCACATGCCTGCTGGGTCAAGGAGCGGAGGCCGGAGCACAAGCAGGTAAGTGAGGGGAGAGGGGGAGGTATTTAGGGGGGTTTAGGTAGAGGAGGGGGGTTGAGAGGGGTTTAGGTTGAGGAAGGGGGAGGGAAAGAGACACGGGGGGGGGGTAGAGAGACACACGGGGGGTAGAGAGACACGGGGGGGGGGGGTTAGAGAGACACGGCGGGGTTAGAGAGACACGGGGGGCGAGAGTGACTCGAGTATAAGCCGAGGGGGCCCTTTTTTGCCTTAAAAAAAGGGCTGAAAAACTCGGCTTATACTCAAGTATGTACGGTACATTTGGTTTGTGGTACTGGTGCTGCATTTTTTAAACAAAATGTGTCAAGGTATACCCCATTAACCAAGCATACATATTGACAACCTCAAAAAATATTTTTCAGTATTAAAGCTAGTATCACACACACATGTTTTGACTTGTCAAACATTTCTATCTTTGCAAAGAAAAACCTATAAATAAGCACATAACAATATAATGATATGGCACCACGAGATTGTCCCTAGATGCCTAGCATATTATTGGAGAAGATCAGAGAGGACATCCTGTTGCATATGTGTCTGGGGGAAAGGAATGTGTCTGGGGAAATTGAAGATCTGAGTACAAAAACCTATTTAGATTTTTCACTGTTTTTGCCTGCTTGTGCTCTGTCAGCCAATAAAACTAAAGTATGCCCTCTGAATTTTCTGATAGTTTTGATCAACTTTAAACAAGTTTTACATAATATCCTAAAAATATTTTTATACTAGCGACTTGCCCGTCAAAAAATGACAGCAATAAAATTGTAAGGCAGGTAATGCTGTTTGCCACAGAGAGTAAGTGTTTTGTTGGTCTGAGATCCTTATGCACTCATTGCAAGGCTGGTGCTGAGCGCCTTTGGCGCTCATTGCGTGGCTCGCAATGAGCGCCTTTGGCGCTCATTGAGAGCCTCTGGGTTGGTGTATTTGTTGTTATCATAGGCGCTTTTGCGCTTATTGTAAGGTCCGCAGTGATCTCTGTGGTGTATCACCAAATTAATATTACACAAGGTTCGTCTACATTAAAAGGTATTTATTAAAAGGCAGATAACACAATACTATAAATGTATTACAAACACAACAGCCCAGACCCACGGAGCAACACCCCCTTTTAAATCTATCTACCTATATATATATATATATAGTAATTCCCTTCCCCAAACGCTTGATCTTACCCACGGTCAGACCATTGAAAATCACCTCCTCACCCTCACCATCCAGGAAGAAAACAGGAAAAAGCACCAGTTTCCTGCCTGGATATATCCTTAGTTGAGATGATGTAATTTACATCACATCCTGTCCATGACTTCCTTTAGAAATTGTGGGAGGGAAGTAAAGCTTCTCAGCCCTCCTACAAAGGCCTGTTTAAATTACCATTCAAGGAAGACAAGTTACCACAATCTCGTTTTGTGGCTTATTGCAAGGCTCTCCCCTGTTGTAGTTTGCGTCCTATGAGCAGTGTTGGCGCTCCTTGTGGGTGGCGCGGTGAAGGTGTTTGTGGGTGTTTGCGCTTGTGTGGTGTTATTTTTTGTTTGTTTTGTGTCTATTTTTTTTAATGCTAATTAATTAATTAATGAAATTATAATTAATAAATCAAATCATAACTTAATCTACTTTACCTCTTTGTAATTAATATAGGCAGCAAGGAATGTGCTGAAGAGCTAACAATCTGTTTTGATGTTCCTGCAGCATATAACTTAGATTTGCAGTGTTGTTGAGCTGAGGTGTAAGTGTCAGCAATGTGTGTAGTGTGTAGTATAAATAGGCTGCGTGCGCGAGGGGAAGCCGTTTGTGTACCTGGGTACACATTCACCGCCATTTTACAACACTAACTTACAGAATGCGGAAGTCCGCATTCTGTAAGTTAGTGTTATAAAATGGCGGTGAATGTGTATGTGGTAGGCAGGTTTGTATGATGTAGCGTCCTTGCTAATGGTGTATGTTGTAAGACGTACAGGTTTTTGTAAAAGCCGTATTTGCTTTGCAGTATTTTGCGGCTTTGGGGGTCGTGTAGCCTCGTTTTCGTTTTTTTCGTGGGCCATTTTTCCTCTTGCTTCGTGGATTTTCGAGTGTCTAGACTTTGTAAATTTGACTGAAATCGAGGTTTAACCTGTGTTGCAGAGGTCCTGGGTGTCCCCTCTTGATGTGGGTAAAGATTTTATTTTATTTTTGTGTGTATTTTTGTGTTTTTTTATTTTTCGCGCCGTGCACTGGTTGTCCAGTAAGGTCGTAATGGATTTTTTCTATGTCTCGCGGGTCGTAATTTTTTTTGTGTAAGTCTGCAATTTTTTTTTTCTAAGTCCCGCCGGTCATATTTTTTTGTGTAAGTCCGTAGTTAGTCATTGCGTGTTTGTTGTTTTTTTTCAAAGTCCCACTTGTGTGGTCGTTTGTAACCGGTTGAGAGGCGCCTTAGAGCTTCGCGAGGGTCCGCATTTGTGGCCTGCAATGAACCTGCAGCTCATTGTAGCCGACGTGGGAGCCTCCACCTCCGCAAATGAGGGCCGCAGTTGCCGTGAGCTCGCTTTGCGAGGGCCGCAGTTGCAGCGGGCTCGCTACACGAGCCCGCAAGCATTAGCAACAACCCGCATTGCTCAGAACTATATATGTGATTTAAATGCATGAAAAAAAAATCAGTTGTGTTTAATGTTCCTTTAAATTAGAAATTTGATACAGAACAATTGTTAATATTGTGTGCAAAGCTATACACAAAAGAAGGGTTGAAAAAACAAATAAAAATATAATAATAACACATATGTTTTTAATACTTTAAAATATTTTCTGGGCCAAAATAATAGGGAGTAATTGGGACCATAGTACTCTATGCATCTCTATGCATCCCACAGTGTTCATATTTCATGTCACATTTCTTATTATTCTATAAAAAAATTATCCAACAATGTATTATGTCATATGTATTTCCTTATCAGTTGATCAGTTACTGGCCAATGATTAGCCAGGAAAATAGACAATGCTACCACGATTGACAATTACATTTAGCATAAACAGAAGAATTAGTTACTAAGCAAACAGTGTGTTTGTGTGGGTGAATTATTTCTCAAAATAGGTGATCTCATTTTCCCTATTCATAAATTAACTCTCATATGAATGAGTAGAAGACTACTATGAATGAGCTTTGGAAAGTATCCAAGAAACAGTGAAGCATACTCAAGAAAAATAAAACTACAGGTTTAGGCAGCAGTTATGTACACAACTCATACTATGAATACGGAAGCAATAATGTTGTGGACACAATTCATTTATTTTCTACTGTCAATTAGTTTGTTGTTTTTTCTTCTCACATTTTCTCACACATGGTATAACACGAGCAGAAAATATGTTTGACACGTGAATAAATATTGTTTGATTAATGAATGGTAAACTTTAGGAGATAACTAAATGTTGACCCCTACTATTTAAATCCACTGTTACAAAACTATAAGCCTTATTAAATTAGCCCTCTTAGTTCCCTCAGTCCTCACAAAAGGCAGTTTTTTGTTGTTTGCCAGGACCGAATGCCCAATACGACCCTCGCAGACTGCTTTGCGAGATGACTCAGAAAAATGGCAGAGATTAAGCTCCGAGAGAGCTATGGAGTTACACGCAGCCTTAAATCTATGAGGTGAATCTCGCACCTCGGAAGAATCCCTACGGGCACAAAAAGTGCTAGCAAGGGATCCTAAAGCCTCTACATGCTGCCACGGAACAGCCCGAGACAGCCGTGTGATGCACCCCCTCTGCTCCCTAGAGACATCCCCATGCTGCAGGGGTCCCTATCGGCATAGATCAGGCCCCTGCTGCATTTAAAACTTTTAATCTCCCCGCTGCGGCTCATTAAAGGACCCACGGCACACTATCAGAAATCCTGTCCGCGGCACCTAAAATTAAACCCCCTCTATGCTGTGGGTCCCCATCGGGACCCCTGAAGTGTCCCCACATTAACCCCTTGCAGCAAGGGTCCCCGATCGGCATAGATCAGGCCCCCGCTGCATTTAAAACGTTTAAATTCCCAGCCGCGGCTCCTTCAAGTGCCTGCGGCAAACTATTAGCAATCCCGGCCGCGGCACCTAAAATTAACCCCCCTCTATGCTGGGGGTCCCCATTGGGACCCCCAAAGTGTCCCCACATTAACCCCTTGCTGCAGGGGTCCATAGGGATGACCCGCAGCTACCCCATATTAACCCCTTGCGGCGGGAGGCGTCGTTCGCCACCGATCGTGATCCCGCTGCATTTCAAATTTTCAATTTCACTCCTCGCGGGTCTTTAAAGGACCGTAAAGGTCCTAAAAGGACTCCCACTAAAAAATATTAAACCCAAGCAACTAAAATTGACCCCATAACTCACGGGGGTCAATACAGACCCCCATAAGCCTTAATAAACCCTGTCACTCATGGGGGTATATACAGACCCCCATACGCACTTAATTAACCCTGTCACTCATGGGGGTCAATACAGACCCCTATAAGCACTTAATTAACCCTATAACTCATGGGGGTCAATACAGACCCCCATAAGCCTTAATTAATCCTGTCACTCATGGGGGTCAATACAAACCCCATAAGCCCTAATTAACCCTAAAACTCATGGGGGTCAATACAAACCTCCATAAGCCCTTAATTAACCCTATAACTCATGGGGGTCAATACAGACCCCCATATACACTTAACTAACCCCAACACTCATGGGGGTCAATACAGACCCCAATAAGCCTTAATCAATCTTGTCACTCATGGGGGACCCCCCATAAGCCTTAATTAACGCTGTCCCTCTTGGTGGTCAATACAGACCCCCATAAGCCTTAATCAATCCTGTTACTCATGGGGGTCAATGCAGACCCCGCTAAGCCCTTAATTAACCCTGTAACTCATGGGGGTCAATACAGACCCCCATACGCACTTAATTAACCCCGTCACTCATGGGGGTCAATACAGAGCGCCATAAGCACTTAATTAACAGGGTCAATACAGACCCCCATAAGCCTCCATTTAACCCTATCAGTCCCATAAGGGTATATTATGACCCCAATGGGGCTGTTAAAACCCTAACATTAACCACATAAGTGCCATGACGGTCCTCAAGGACCCTCATGACACTAACTACAAACACTATACTGCACCATATCCCCCAATAAACCATTACATCTAAACTAACCCCTCTCTACATTAATCTATTAACACCTACACTACCTACCTACACTACCTACCCCCTAATAAACCCCCCACCACTCTTATGACAGAAAATAAAAAATAAAAAATCACAAAAAATATAAAATAATCAAAAATCTACATTACAGAAAATAAAAAAACCTAAGTCACAAAAAATAAAAAAGGAACATTAAAGAAAATCAAAAAAATACATTACAACCCCCCCTGCCCCACTACAGAAAAAAAAATTACACACCTGAAAAGGAAAGACTTACACAATAAAAATACATACAATACAATAAAATACACACAATACAAATAAAATAAAATACAATACCCCCTATCTATCTAACATACAATAAATCCTCACTAACTAAAATACATCCCCCTATCTATCTAAAATACAATAAATCGTATCTACAATACATCCCCCTATCTATCTAATAAACAATAAAACCTATCTAAAATACATCCCCCTATCTATCTAATATACAATAAATCCTAACTATCTAAAATACATCCCCCTATCTATCTAATATACAATAAATCCTAACTATCTAAAATACATCCCCCTATCTATCTAATATACAATACATCCCCCTATGTATCTAATATACAATAAATCCGATCTACATACAGAAACCCTAATTCTAACCTGAAATAAAATAATTAAGACCACTTACCTTTGCAGATGTCCCTTCAGATTACCAACGTAGGGGAAGAACAAAAAAAAATAATAGTGCAACACATTTACATAAAATAAATAAACATTATAAACATTCTAAATATTCTACTCACCTTTCCAGCATGTCCCCGTCCTTCTTCTTTTCTTCTCTGGCGCAGCCCCTGTTAAAAAAAAACATTACATTAACACAACATAAAGACACAAAATAAAGTAAAATAAACATAATATACATTCAACTTACCTTGGAGCAATGTCCCCAGCCTCCTCCTCTTCTGCCCCGGCTGGGCCCTGGAACAATCCGTGCTCTAAAAAAATAAAAATAAAAAAATCTAAGAGGTCCGCACTCGCGGACCTCCCACGACACTAATGAGCCTCCTAGAGCCTTTTCCGGAAGGAAATAGGCAATGGCGCCTTCTGATTGGCTGAAAACACTGTCTATCAAATTTCAGCCAATCAGAAGGCGCCAATGTGTGAGCCAGTCAGGATGGGATACACCCCAAAATCCCACTCTGATTGGCTAACGCACCTGTCAATCTTTATTTAAACCAATCAGAAGGCTTTAATGCCATAAGCCAATCACAATGGGATACACCCCCACGGGGTGATTAGCTGAAGACATCTGCGCCTTCTCATTGGCTGTAATACTGATTGACATTGACAACGGCCAATCAGAAGGCGCAAATGCCTTCAGCCAATCACGTGTTGGTGTATCCCATTGTGATTGGCTGAAGGCATCTGCGCTTTGTGATTGGTTTAAATAAAGATTGACAGGTGCGTTAGCCAATCAGAGTGGGATTTTGGGGTGTATCCCATCCTGATTGGCTCACACATTGCGGACCTCTGTTATTTTTTTTATTTTTAGAGCACGGATTGTGCCAGGGCCCAGCCGGGGCAGAAGAGGAGGAGGCCGGGACATCGCGCCAAGGTAAGTTGAATGTATATTATGTTTCTGTATGGAGATAGGATTTATTGTATACTAGATAGATAGGGAGATGTATTTTAGATAGTTAGGATGTATTGTATATTGGATAGAAAGGATGTATTTGAGATAGGATTGATTGTATGTTAGATAGATAGGGGGTATTGTATTTTATTTGTATTGTATGTATTGTATTGTATTGTGTATGTCTTTCCTTTTCAGGTGTGTAATTTTTTTTTTTTTTTGTGGGGGGGTTGTAATAAATTTTTTTAATTTTCTGTAATGTTCCTTTTTTATTTTTTGTGACTTAGGTTTTTTTATTTTCTGTAATGTTGATTTTAGATTTTTTTGTGACAGTTTTTTTTAATTTCTGTAAGGTAGAATTTTTATTTTTTGTGACTTAATTAATTTTCTGTCATTAGAGTGGTGGGGGGTTTATTAGGGGGTAGGTAGTGTAGGTAGGTAGTGTAGGTGTTAATAGATTAGTGTAGAGGGGGGTTAGTTTAGATTTAATGGTTTATTGGGGGGTATAGTTTGCAGTTAGTGTCATGAGGGTCCGTGAGGACCGTCATGGCACTTATGTGGTTAATGTTAGGGTTGTAACTGCCCCATAAGGGTCATAATATACCCTTATGGGACTGATGGGGTTAAATAGAGGCTTATGTAGGTCTGTATTGACCCCCATGAGTGACAGGGTTAATTAAGTGCTTATGGGGGTCTGTATTGACCCCCATGAGTTATAGGGTTTATTAAGGGCTTATGGGGGTCTGTATTAAACCCCATGAGTGACAGGGTTAATTTAGGCTTATGGGGGTCTGTATTGACCCCCATGAGTGATGGGGTTAATTAATTGCTTATGCAGGTCTGTATTGACCCCCATGAGTTATAGGGTTAATTAAGGCTTATGGGGGTCTGTATTGACCCCCATGAGTTATGGGGTTCATTTTAGTTGACTGGGGTTAATATTTTTTAGAGCGAGTCCTTTCAGGACCTTTATGGCCATTTTAAGGACCCACAAGGCGGGAAATAAAAAAATTGAAATGCAGCGGGGTCACGATCGGTGCCGATCGGTGACCCCCACTGCAAGGGGTTAATGTGGGGGGCTGCGGGGGTCCCTATGAACCCCTGCAGCAAGGGGTTAATGTGGGGACACTTCAGGGGTCCCAATGAGGACCCCCAGCATAGAGGGGGGTTAATTTTCGGTATCGCGGCCGGGATTGCTAATAGTGTGTCAAGGATCCTTTAAGGAGCCGCGGCATGGAATTTAAAAGTTTTAAATGCAGCAGGGGCCTGATCTATGCCATTCGGGGACCCCCGCTGCAAGGGGTTAATGTGGGGGGGCTACAAGGGTCCCTCTGGACCCCTGCAGCAAGAGGTTAATGTGGGGACACTTCAGGGGTCCCGATGGGGACCCCCCACCGCATAGAGGGGGGTTAATTTTAGGTGCCGGGGGTGTAGTTGGAGTACCCCCCACAGCAGGGCTTATGTGTGGGACTGCCGCGGAGGTCCAGTTCAGGACCCCCGCAGCAATTGATGAGATGTGGGAGCCTGCAATATCATCTCGCAGGCTGTCACTTCTTATGTAGATATTCTCTGTGTTGATACGGACGGCCCTGCTGCGTAGCTCACACGTTGCTCGCAGCAGGGCTAATTTAATAGCGTTGTAACTTTGATAAATTTGCAGCACGTTGGATTTAAGTAGAAGCCTCTTATCTATCTATAATAAGGCTGTATATATGTATTAAAATAGTTTTATTAGTCATCTTGCAAATAGTGATGTCGCGAACATCAAATTTTCGGTTCGTGAACAGCGGACGCAAACTTCCATTAAATGTTCTTGAACGGGCGAACAGGGCGAACCGCGATAGACTTCAATGGGCAGGCGAATTTCAAAACCCACAGGGACTCTTTCTGGCCACAATAGTGATGGGAAAGTTGTTTCAAGGGGACTAACACCTGGACTGTGGCATGCCGGAGGGGGATCCATGGCAAAACTCCCACGGAAAATGACATAGTTGATGCAGAGTCTGGTTTTAAGCCATAAAGGGCATAAATCACCTAACATTCCTAAATTGTTTGGAATAACATGCTTTAAAACATCAGGTATGATGTTGTATCGATCAGGTAGTGTAAGGGTTACACCCGCTTCACAGTAACAGACCAATCTCCCCGTTTAATGCACAGCAAACAACCGCAAACAGTCCCTTTGCACAACCGCAAACTCCCCATTTGCACAAGGTTGGATACCAAGCTAGCCATGTCCCGTTCCTTGTCCTCACTGATGTCATTGAAGGTCTCTTCCTCCACCCAGCCACCAAGGGTACCCGAAAGGTGACAACAAGCCCCCTGGGATGCCTGCTGTGTTTGGTTTTCCAAATCCTCAAAGCCACCTTCCTCCTCTGACTCCTTTTCTTCAGACTCCCAGAGTCTGGGGGCTTCCACTGCCCAGCATGGAAGATTATACACAGGTCAGAGTCTGGGGGCTTCCACTGCCCAGCATGGAAGATTATACACAGGTCAGAGTCTGGGGGCTTCCACTGCACAGTATGGAAGATTATACGCGTTGCCTCTGTCTGCGTTATTATAAGGTGTGTACTGTTAAGTAGTACTATTCCTATTGGTTTAATCCCTGTTACATCCACTATCAGGGGACGTGGATATGGCATGGATTTTTGGAAGCGGGAGATGGAAAAAGATGCTTGGTCGGTCCTCCCACTTCAAATTTGGGGCACTGCGCGTACAATCTAAGGTGTGTGTCACTGTGCACTGGCAAAAGTTGGAGTAGATGCAATAGGCTTCAAACACACGCCTGTAGGCAGGCAACTGATATTCAATCGATTACAGTCAAAAAAGTGTTGTTTTATGTCACTGTACACTACGGTTGCACCAGATATGACATATCACTGTGCACTGGCAAAAGTTGGCAGAGTAGATGCAATAGGCTTCACACACACGCCTGTAGGCAGGCAATTGCTATTCAATCTATTACAGTCAAAAAAAATTGTTTTATGTCACTGTACACTACGGTTGTACCAGATATGACGTATCACTGTGCACTGGAAAAAGTTGGCAGAGTAGATGCAATAGGCTTCACACACACGCCTGTAGGCAGGCAATTGCTATTCAATCTATTACAGTCAAAAAAGTGTTGTTTTATGTCACTGAGCACAATATAAGCTGTGAGCCTGACACAGGCAGGCAACTTAAATTAGATTACAGGAAAAAAATGGTTGTTTTCAATGTTTGTTACACCATCAGGTATGAGTAGTGAAAATAAGCACAATATAAGCTGTTAGGTGTTAGCCTGTCACACCCACACGCTGGCAGGCAGGCATAGATTACACACAAAAAATGATAAAATAAAATAAATGATGTTCAAAGTTTCCTCAATGATAAAGTATAGGGGGCGAACCAAAAAGCGCATGTTTTCGCCGTTCGTGGCGGACGCGAACATGTGAAAATCGCCGCGAATAGTTCTCCGGCGAACTGTTCTGGACATTACTACTTGCAAATACTTCATATTCTGTTAAACTTGATTTACATGTATTTTGAATTAAACATTTTTTTAATTCTACCATTTGTTGGAATGGAACAACGAGCAAGGGTTGGTTTAGTATTGTAGATGTGGGGCTGAATGGTGGAGCATTGTGGCAGGGTCATGAGATCTCTGTATTATAAGGACAGGAAATAAAAAGAAGATGGGTCTTCATGAAGATGACGGCCCGATAGATTTCAAGTGAACAGGGGTGAAGGCTAAGTAGGAGAAAAGTGGGCAAGTATGGAATGTGATTTTAAGAGGGAATTAAGGCATGAGAGGAGAGGCAAGTAAGGTGGAGCCAGGTTACTAAGGTATTATTGTCAATGGTTAAGATTTAAATTCACAGTGGTAGTGAATGAGAAACCAAGTGAGTTGTACTATAAAAGCTGCTACTTTCATATTTTACTTCTCTGTCTCTACTTCTCTCACCATTATGCCACATCATGGTTTAGTTTTGTGCATGCCTTTTTTTAGTCTATCTATCGTCTCTGGATAAAAGAATATGCACCTCTGGGTTTCAGTATAATGTCTATGCTTTAGGAGCCCAAATCTATCTCTACTTACCAGGAGAATTCCTCATTACTAACCCATGTTGCTTGAAGCTGACCTTCCAATTATCTAAAAATTAACTAGCTTTACTATTGGGATAACTTTGCAATTGTAATTTTGGTTCCCATCCTGGCTCACCATTTGGAAAGAAAATGGGATATGTCATTGGGTCCGAATTAGAACTTAATATATTTATGTTGATTAAAGGTTGCTCTTTATTGTGTGGATATGTTCTAATATCCCACTGAAATGGTGGTTCACCATCATCATTTATAAAGACCATGGCAACCTCATTTACTGTTGATAAATTATAACGTCTTTGATCAGTATTGTGATCTCTTTTCAGAACCATATTTACTCTTGGCATTGGCAATTGATTTATTTGCACATGTGCCTGTTGTTCTTTTTTTAACCTCTGCTAATTTTTTGTATGCTTGACTACAAGTGGGTTTTTACAAGTGGATTTTCCTTACAAGTAAAGGCTGATAAATTGCAGAGTGCACTAATTGTGTCCAAGTGAGAAGGCAGAAGTTAATATAAACAGGAGAAGGGGCGAACTTGTGAGCTTGCAAACATTTTCAGTATCAAGTGCAATTCTAGTAAAAGTGTAGGAGTTTAAATAAAAGGAGGGACTTCAAAGAAAAGGGAGGTCAGATTTATAGTGCAAAGGAGGACAACTTTATACAAATATATTATTTTATATTCTCTATCTTTCCCACTGAAATTTTGTAGACAATAAAAATAACTATGAGTCAGTCCAGTGGCAACCTCACTCAGTGTACATCCTGTCATATGTATGCAATACTGTAACAGATGATCCAGGGTCCATACCTCTGTGAGTGGTGTGAGCATGTTGCCTCTCTGGAAGCTCAAATTGGAGATCTGGAGCGGAGAATTGCAGCACTTAGTGATATTGCTGCACTGGAAAAGGGGTTGGTGCTCACTGAGCACAGTTTAGCTGGGCCTAGCATGGAGGGTGGAGCTGGGGCTAGTGAGGATGTCCAGGGAGGTAGCTGGGTTACAGTTACAAGGGGAAGCAGGGGGAACCGAAAAAGGCAGGCCATTTCTGAGTTGGCAAACACCAACATATTTGCCAGATTGAGTGAAACTGATGGGGATGTCCATTCAGGAATGGCAATGCCAGATAGAGCTGTTCTCTGTAACAGCCAGCAGAACAGCTCTACTGGAGGAGAGGGAGGGCAGAATAGGCAGAGCAACAGCCGGTTTTTGGTTGTAGGGGACTCTATTATTAGGAAGGTAGAAAGGGTGATTTGTCACCCTGATCCCAGCAATCGAACAGTTTGCTGTCTCCCGGGTGCTCGAGTTCTTCATGTGGTGGATCGAGTAGACCAATTTTTGGGAGGGGCTGGAAATGAACCGGCGGTCTTGGTACATATTGGTACCAATGACAAAGTTAGTGGAAGATGGAGTGTCCTAAAGAATGATTTTAGAGAACTAGGTAATAAGCTGAAGGCAAGGTATTTTCAGTATTTTCTGAGATACTACCAGTGCCACGTGCTAGCCCAGGGAGGCAGAAGGATCTTAGGGAGGTTAATGCGTGGCTAAAGATGTGGTGCACTAAGGAGGGGTTTGGGTTTTTAGAGCACTGGGCTGACTTCTCACTTCAGTACAATCTCTACAGTAGGGACCTTTTGTACTAGGGGATAGGATGGTAGAAAGGCTGGAGGAGTTTTTAAACTAGTAGGTGGGGGGAGGGACTTGATATAAGTAATGGGGTAGAAAGTGCAGAGGGTATAAGGGATGAATTAACAACTCATAGGGGAGGAGATGGGGGGAGGGGTAGTGTAGTCAATAGGGAGGTAGTACTAAGTAATTCAAGTACAGTGGCAGGCACTTCAGAACTACAGACTCATAACATAAGGTGTATGCTTGCTAATGCCAGAAGCTTGCCAGGAAAAATGGTGAGAGTTAGAATTATTAGCAATTAATGAAAAATGGGATTTAATAGGCATTACCGAAACGTGGTGGGATGAATCTCATGACTGGACTGTTAATCTTGATGGTTATAACCAATTTAGGAAAGATAGAGGCAATGGTAAATGAGGAGGAGGGATTTGTCTGTATGTTAAACCTGAATTTAAGCCTATAGTCAGAGAAGATATTTATGGTGGACCTAGTGATAAAGTTGAATGTTTGTGGGTAGAGTTAAATAGCGGATCAGCAAATTCCAAAAGAATATTAGTAGGAGTATGCTATAAACCCCTAAATATAGCTGAAAGTGAGGAAATACAATTATTGTTACAGTTGGAAAATGCAGCTAAGCATGGGAGATTTTAATTACCCTGAAAAAAACTGGATAAATGAGCCCAACAGTTCATCTAAGGGGAGCAGGTTCTTGAGTACACTCATGGATCATTATCTGCCCCATGTTGTACAAGAGCCTACTAGAGCTATCTTAGATTTACTCATCACAAATAATATTGATATAGTATCAAACGTTGGAATAGGGCAACCTTTGGGAAACAGTGATCACAACACAGTCTCATTTGAGATTGAAATAAAAAAACAACATTTTAAGGGGCCAACGAAAACTCTTAATTTTTAAAGGGCAGATTTTAACGGTCTAAGGCAGCAAAGTATAGACTGGGACAGAGAACTGGCAGGTAAAAATACTGAACATAAATGGACAACATTTAAATCCTTACTAAATATACATACACATGGGCATATACCGTGTGGGAATAAAAGTAAAATGAGTAAATCCCATCCAATGTGGCTTTACAATGATTTAAAGATCAAGATACTGAGTAAAAAACAGGCATTTAAATTATACAAACAGAGGGAACAGAGACTGCTTTACAGGAATACAAGGAAATCAACAAGGCTTGCAAAAGCGCGATTAGACTGGCTAAAATAGAAAATGAAAAATTAATTGCAAAAGAGAGTAAGACTAACCCTAAAATATTTTTTAAGTATATTAATGGGAAGAAGGCGAGGAAGGAAGCTATAGAAACATTACAATGTGACACAGGCCGTCTGATAATTAGTGACCAGGAAAAGGCAGATGAGCTAAATAGGTTCTTTTCTTCGGTATACACAAGGGAGGTACCAGTGGTTGGGACACTGCAACATAATGGGGCTAGACTACCTTTGCCAAATAATTGGTTAACACAGGAAGTAATGCCAAAAAGGTTGGAAAAAATAAATGTTAATAAAGCCCCGGGTCCTGATGGAATACATCCAAGGGTACTAAGGGAACTGGGTTCTGTAATAGCCAAACCATTATATTTAATTTTTCAAGATTCACTCAACACAGGGTCTCTACCAGATGACTGGAAAAAAGCTGATGAAATACCTATATTTAAAAAGGGAGCAAGAGCAAATCCAAGGAATTATAGACCAGTGAGCCTCACTTCTGTAGTGGGGAAGCTTTTAGAAGGGTTACTAAGGGATAATATACAAGAATATGTCTATTTGAACAGGATTATAAGTAGGAGTTAACATAGATTTATGAGGGATAGGTCATGTCAAACAAATCAAATTAGTTTCTATGAGGAGGTTAGTAGGAACCTGGATCAAGGCAACTCAGTGGATGTTGTCTTTTTGGATTTTGCAAAGGCTTTTGATACAGTGCCACATGGGAGACTATTGTGCAAACTATGAGATACAGGAGTTGCAGTAAATATCTGCTCATGGATTGAGAGCTGGCTAAAAGACAGGAAGCAAAGGGTTGTTCTAAATGGAACATACTCCGATTGGACTAATGTGGTAAGTGGGGTTCCTCAGGGTTCAGTATTAGGTCCTCTCCTTTTTAACATATTTATTAATGACTAGGGGAGGTAGGATTGGAGTGTGGTGTCTCCATTTTCGCTGATGACACGAAGTTGTGCAAGGTAATTAAATCACATAGTGATGTGCTTTCCCTCCAAAGGGATTTACATAAAATTGAGGAATGGGCATCTAAATGGCAGATGAGATTTAATACAAATAAATGTAAAGTTATGCATCTGGGAAGGAAAAATAGCTATGCAATTTATAATCTTAATGGAGCAAATCTAGGGGTATCAGATATTGAAAGGGATTTGGGAGTACTAGTGGACAACCACTTAGGTAACAGCGCTCAAAGCCAAGCAGCAGCTGCAAAGGCAAGTCAAATATTAGCATGTATTTGGAAGGGTATAGAAGCCAGGGAAGCAAATATAATTCTACCACTATACAAATCTCTAGTACGCCCTTATTTGGAATATGGAGCACAATTTTGGGCACCACTTCATAAAAAGGACATTTTAGAGCTGGAAAAGGTACAGAGGAGGGCAACAAAACTAATAAGGGGAATGGAGGGGCTAAGTTATGAAGAAAGACTAACCAAATTAAACTTATTTTCTCTAGAAAAAAGAGGAGATATGATTACCTTATATAAATACATCCAGGGTCAGTATAAAGATTTGTCAAGGAAGCTTTTAGTGCCAAGAGGTTTTCAACTGACAAGAGGACATCCCTTGAGGTTAGAAGTAAAAAGATTCCACCTTAAAGAAAGAAAAGGATTCTTCACAGTAAGGGTGGTTAATCTGTGAAATTCTCTACCAGAGGAGGTGGTGACAGCGCATTCAATAGATAACTTTAAAAGGGAACTGGATTTATTTCTAATTAAAAAGGGAATTCAGAGTTATCATGTATAATTAGAGAGGCAGTATTGATCCAGGGAGAAGTCCGGGTCCGCTGGTGTCTGTGATCAGGAGGGAATTGATTTTTTTTTTCTATAACTAATTAATAGTTAATCCGCATATTGCAGACCAGAGGAGATCTTAAAAGGTTGAAGTTGATGGACTGAAAGTCTTTTTTCAACCTTAAATACTATGTAACTATGTAACTATATGGGTTGTTGGTCATAATTTTATCCAGCTGTTCAAAGACTATGCGTAAACATTGTTTATTTTCAGGAAGCATCATCCATTGTTCAACAGCTTCCATTGTATCTATGACATATAATTGTGCAAATTTCATTTGCTCTCCTGCTTGTGTGTGTAAATGTGAACTCTGGTGGTAAATTTGTCCTTGTACTCTAAAACAGTAAGGACCCTGTCCTGGCACATTTTCTGCATATATAGCACCCATTGAAGAAATGAAATTGCACTGTTATAAGACCTGATGTTTTTCTTTAATAGCTACAATTTGGAAATGTTGGATCACTCATTATACTTTTTAAATATTCTGGAAATGTGTGTCTTTCTGGAAGTCTTACCTTTCCTTTCTGACAGCAACTAATAAACTCTCCATCAGTTAGTCTTTCCGTGAGAAAATGATAGGCCCCACAAAACTGACACACCACATTGAGTAATCCACAATAATGACTGTCTACTGGTAGTGCTGTAAATAAGGAACTATCCTGAGCTTCCTCAACAGATATCACTACTACTTTATATACCAACATTGGTGTCATGTATATCAACATTGATGTCATTAGGCAATATTTGGTCATTAGGCAATGTTTCACAGACATTATGTTTTTTACTTTTTTTTCTTTGTAGCTCCGTCACACTCAGTTTGTCCTTTTAAAATCATTTTTCTTTTATTGGCAAGTCTCTGTCGGTCTTCTTATCTTAGTTTTTGTGAAGTCTCGGGGACTGTGCATCACTCCATCTTTGCTTCCATTTCCTTGCCATTCTTGTTTTCCGTTCTTTATTGGTTTCTGCGTTGTCTGCCATTGTAATCTGTAATTGTAAATACAGGCGTTTTAGTTGCAATTGTAATGTTTTCTTATATAACAAACAATGGCAATCATAACATTAGTAAGATTTATTTTTAATTACCTGAAATATTAATGGAGGGAGTTATTTTCCACTTTCTGATTGTCTTGTAGTTGTGGCCTTTTATTTCTTCTCATCTGTAAGATATAATGTGTTTTTTTATTGAATATATTGTTTTTAACTGTCATCAATGCAAAACCTAAAGAGCAGTAATGAAACAGAAAAATTACCTGAAAAGCATTTGTCATTTTTTAATTAAATTAATTAATCAATCAATCCATGTCTTATTTTTCATTGGCATACATGAAAACCTAAAGAGCTAAGCATATATATTGATAAATAAGGTCAGTGTAAAGCATATTTTTTATATAATTAATTAATAAGTGATTAATAAATTAATATACATTAATTAATGAATCAATAACTGTCATCAATGCATAACATAATGAGCTAATCATGTTTACCTAAAAAAGGGCATCATATCCAAAGACAAAGAGCTATGAGCAAACTATAGATTGGCCTGAAAAAGATTTGTTAATCGCTAATCATCTATGTATTCATAAATAAGTTCTATTTTTTGTAATTATTACTTAATAATTAATTAATATACAAATGGTGGGACTAATATGACTTGAATCAATATAAAAGTAAATTTATTTTGTGACAGCTGCGTTTAAAAAAGGGGAATTTTAAAAAGGTGACATGGGGAAATTAAAAAAATGGGGCAGATGTAAGGAATAGAATAATCCCAGTAACACTTGAATTGTGCAATATATACCTCTTAATGAGTGGGTATTCCTATTCCAACCTTCAGTCGAGCCAAATGTTATAATGAGACTTAAAGGTAGAATAAATTGATATTCTCATATATTTACATATATAGAACCCTCGTGCATTTATATATCATCCTCCAGAAGTCTAGAGGGTAATATTTCTTTGATATAATGGTATACTTTGTTAGAAGCTTAAATATATAGCAGCCCACTATGCTTAAAACCTTTTGCCCATATTAGAGAAAGACACTTTCAATATAATACCAATTTTTCATATATATATGGGAGATAACTCCTAAAGGTTTATAGACCAAAATCCCAGCTGGCAATTTATAGCGTAGGAGACAAGCTGTATTAGTAATAGCTTTCATTCATAGAAGTATTAACTTCTATGAATGAATCCATTAACAGGCCTAAATATAGCACATCATATTCTGTGCCTAAAGCCTATGTAAGGATTCAAATTATTGGTATGTAGCAAGGGCTATTATGGGTAGAATAGAGGTCTTGCAGGCATAATATACTGAATAGGGATGCATGGGGCATTAAACTAGGCCGTAACTATATGAAGTTTGCGGTTCCAGCAAGGCTCGACCTCCGGATTTGCAATGCTCATGCGCACGCCTAGCGTGATGACGTACGCAGCGTCGTTGCTAGGAGCCTGTGGCGTTTCGACGTAGGACGTCTTTGTCAAAGGGAGGTTGTATAACGCTGTCTCAAGGAACTATTTATAGGGAGCTGTGGCCTTGGCAACATGCAATAGGCAAAACAGATAGGAAATCCAAGAACCTATATACATAGTAAATCAACATGTTCACCACAGACTGGGGACATGAAGAAATTACAAGGACAAGTCTCTTAAGAGAGCAAAGAAGCAGATATATGGATAAACTCTTATTGTGCATACATAAATATATGGACACTGTATAGAGGCAAGGCAACACTGCATAAGTATATATATACAAGAGATAGAATATGACAAGGGGTATGTCAGAAGAAAAATGGGGATAAATAGATATACATAATATATGTGTAAGATTCTATAATGAAGCCCTAGTCGCTAGAAAAATAAAAAAGTGCATAGAAAAGGCAGTATCATAACCATAATTCTAAAGAAGAAAAAGGGGATGATATACCATATGTGATAACTATATTCATAGAACAAAGCCCTTAGGAAAATAAAAATATGTGGCTGATGTGACATATATAAAGAGGATAATTACCTCTAAGGAATATAATACACTAAATATGATAATAATATAATAACAACATAAATTACTTAAAAGTGTTAGTGGACATTAATATTTGTTAACAGAATAAAATATAAGGTTTGTAGTGAAAAAGAAAAGTGGAATATATAAAGGGCCACAAATGGGCCTCCTGTTTAACAATTATGTGAACCAACATGTGGGAATACATGATAAACCAATATTTTGCATATCACAAGATATGTCAAAAGATGTGCATAAAGAAATAATAATAATGTATATATATATACATCTCAGAAAAAGTGAAATCTAAATGAAGGGGGTAATGGTGAATCCCTCATTTAGGCCATTTGGCACTTGGGCCTTCAATTTGTATATCCAACGTGCCTCACATTATAGTAACTTCTTCTCTAAGTCTCCTTGTCTCGGTCCTATATGGACTTTATCAATTGCACAGAAAGATAGGACTTCACTTTTATTATTGTGACAGTACTTCACATGGTGGGCAATGGGTGTAACCAGTGTATTTTTTATACTATATATATGTTCACCAATCCTACGGCGCAACTGGCGCCTTGTTTTGCCTACAAAGATCTTCCTGCAAACACAGGTGGCCACATAGATTACCGCTGTAGAACAACAATTCAGGAAGTCCTTGATTTTAAATTTTTCCCCAGTGATGGGGTGTTCATATACTTTTATGGGTGTAATATATCTGCAGAATTTACATTTGCTACATTTAAAGCATCCTGTTAGAGGTTTTAACCAAGTTTCAGGTTTTTGTTCTTTAAAAGAACTGTGGACTAATCTGTCTAGTTTAATGCCCCATGCATCCCTATTCAGTGTATTATGCCTGCAAGACCTCTATTCTACCCATAATAGCCCTTGCTACATACCAATAATTTGAATCCTTACATAGACTTTAGGCACAGAATATGATGTGCTATATTTAGGCCTGTTAATGGGATATTTACTTCTATGAATGAAAGCTATTACTAATACAGCTTGTCTCCTACGCTATAAATTGCCAGCTGGTATTTTGGCTCTATAAAGCTTTAGGAGTTATCTCCCATATATATATGAAAAATTGGTATTATATTGAAAGTGTCTTTCTCTAATATGGGCAAAAGGTTTTAAGCACAGTGGGCTGCTATATATTTAAGCTTCTAACATAGTATACCATTATATCAAAGAAATATTACCCTCTAGACTTCTGGAGGATGATATATAAATGCATGAGGGTTCTATATATATATATATATATATACTGTAATTATATGAGAATATCAATTTATTCTACCTTTAAGTCTCATTATAACATTTGGCTCGACTGAAGGTTGGAATAGGAATACCCACTCATTAAGAGGTATATATTGCACAATTCAAGTGTTACTGGGATTATTCTATTCCTTACATCTGCCCCATTTTTTAATTTCCCCATGTCACCTTTTTAAAATTCCCCTTTTTTAAACGCATCTGTCACAATATAAATTTACTTTTATATTGATTCAACTCATATTTGTATATTGACTATTAGGGTGGAAAACACCCAGGGAAATTGCAAGTCCTCACTTTCTTATGTGTTTAATAATTAATTAATCATTTAATATATGTTAATTAATTAATCAATAACTGTCATCAATGCAAAACAAAAATACTTAATCCTTTTTTCCTAAAGAAGGGCATCATTAAATCATATACCTGTAATGTTGATTTTATTGCAGATAAAATGCTGCAGAGCTCACAGTCTGTGTTCAGGCAGGAAGAGATGAGCAAACTGTAAAATGACATTGTAACGGATCTACTGGCACCCCGACTGGGTACCTCCGTTGATGGACGCGTCCTAGTTTGCTTCGAGGACTACAAGCACCGCACCGGACACCACAACCACCACAGACTCCACAACCGCCGTAGCTTAACTGGAGCCGCGCCGTCTTCCTTCCACCCTGTATGAATCTCCAGCATCCAGGATCGTGTGGGGAAGACCTCTCCTCCAAGGAGAGTACATCAGGAAAAAGGGTTCAGTAGTTACAGCTCAAGGGAATATGCAAAAGCATAGCAATCCCCAGTATGATATAGCAATCCCCTCCAAGAACGAGACGAGGCTACGTTTTGAAGGGTCAATTTGAACTCTCTTGCTGGCACACCCAGCCTGGTTTTTATTTCAGTCAGGTAAACAGAACACACCCAGGGGAAGGTATAAACAACCAATAACACAATAGTAACGCCCACAGTTTCCCTCCCCTCCTGCTTGTGAGATAATTGAGTTTATTACTGTATCTACTCAATTATCTCCCAGCTAAGACTTACACATTTTTATCCATTTTTATAACTTTATGATTTTACATAGTACATATATAAATCTTACATTTTTATGAACAACATAAATTGTGGAACAACATATTAAAAAATGGCATGAATCAGACCAGGGGTTCAAAAGTTAGTAAAAGTATCTTTTACCCATAACACACAGACATTTCACAGGCAATACACATCCCTCATAGTTGGCCACACAATACACATAGAGGGACAATAGGTGGGTCACACCTCCCTGAGGCTACCTGGCAACTTTGATACAATCAGACATGGATTAGATCATCCTTCTTTGTTCTTATGGCTGAGAATGAAAACACTTTAAACAATAGACTTCCTTATCTTATGAGGAGTCTCTGTAATAGGATTATCTATTATGCCCAGGTCTGCAATAGTCTGGGCTAATATTCTGCAGAGCATAAACCAACATACATACAGTATAATAGTAGGATCATATTTTAACCATAATAATAATAATGAAACAGGGTAAAACAGTGATGGGTTCCGTTACAGACATGAAAAGCATTTATAATGTTTGGATTCAATTAATTAATGAATCGTTTAAAGTATCATGTTTAATTGGCATACATGCAAAACCTAACGGTCTAAGCATATATTCATAAATAGTTTATTTTAGGGGGATAAAATCTTTTAATTATTCCTTATAAAACTATTGAAAAAGGCGCCGCACTTAGCTTAAAATATATATGGGTCAGACCCACTAAATGTACATTAATTTAGACTCTATTCTCTAATGTAATAATCTAGGGCCTAGACCACAAACTTAAATCTAGGCTTCTATTCTAGAATTGCCTAATAGACAACAAAAAATAGAGCATATCATAGAGAAATGGATACAGGTAATGAACTATAATACCTCTCTGCAATAAAACAGTAGTAATAGGCATTAGTTCAATAATAGAAAGGCTGGATTCATATTTATCACAAAATCATCATTTTGTGTGTAAATCTAAACACACAAAATAAAAACAACAATAATAATTAAAATAATTTTGGTGCTCCAGCTTAATAGGGTGCAGAGTGGGTATACTCGCTGGTACTCATACAATATACTGTATATATATTACTAGAAGAGCATTTAGCTCCTCCAAGATGGATTAATAAATATATGAAAATGCAAGAAAGGGGCAATTAGCTCCTTCAAGATGACTAAATGTATATATATAATGCCAAAAAAGAGAGGTGCAGCATAAGCTGCTTTATGTAGGCGGGTTTACCACTGCCAAGGGAACCTCGCAGCTTGTCAACAAAGAAAAAAACAAAAAGTCAAGAAGGAACAATCAAAAAAGCATGAGGGAACAGAAAAAATATATTGTAAATATGTATCTAGTATACACAGTCCCTCTATGTAAAGACAATAATGTCCAGCTTCTCGCAATGGGTACATTACCACTCGTTGGTATTTATACTGTAAATGCTTCCCTTTTGTAAGCTTGTATTGGTAGCCCCAACACTTGGTGATATCCAGGCGACCGGTTTCGTCACTAACTGACTTTTTCAAGGCCTAGTGTTCCTTTGCTCCGTTTGGCAACTATTTATTCAAGACAGCCCCCCAGCACTTCCGTATACGTCACAGGTCGTGTTGTGTGATCCCATTGGCTGGTCGCAAGATGTCATAACGTTAAGACGCTCGAAGACCTTACTAAAGGTGGATAACATATATAGTTGTGAGCATGCAAGTTGTTGCTAACGCTTGCGAGCTGCGGCCCTTCGCTCCATGCCAGCAACTGAGGCCCTCGCGAAGATAAGCTCCGAGCTCTGCATTAACCCCACATTAACCTTCGCAGTGGGTTTCCTGATTGCACGCGATCGGGGACCCCCGCTGCAATCAAAATTTAAAATTCCCGCATCACAGGTCCTTAAAGGACCGTAAAGGTCCTTAAAGGACCTGTTGTAAAAGAAAAAAAAAAATACACTGTCACCCTGTCAATCATGGGGGTCAATACAGACCCCCACAAAACCCTCATTAACCCTGTCACTCATGGGGGTCAATAGAGACCTCCATAAGCCCTTCATTAAGCTTGTCACTCATGGGGGTCAATACAGACCCCCATAAGCCCTTCATTAACCCTGTCACTTGTGGGGGGCAATACAGACCCCCATAAGCCTCTATTTAACCCCATCAGTCCCATAAGGGTATATTAACACCATTATGGGCCTGTTACAACACTACATTAACCACATAAGTGCCATGATGGTCCTCAAGGACCATCATGACACTAAGTATTAACACTATACTGCACTATACCACCCCCAATAAAACATTAAAAATCAACTAAACACCCTCTACACTAACCTATTAACATCTACACTACCTACCCCCTAATAACCCCCACCACTCTAATTACAGAAAATAAAAAAGCCTAAAGTCACACAAAAAATAATCTACATTACATGAAATCAAAAACTAACTCACAAAAAAAAATTAACTACATTACACAAAAGAAAAAAACCTAAGTCACAAAAAATAAAAAAGGAACATTACAGAAAAAAAAAACATTACAACCCCCCCTCATTACAGAAAAAAAAATACACACCTGAAAAGGAAATACATACAATACAAATGCATACAATACAAATACATACAATACAAATACAATACACCATTATCTAATATACATTACACAATCTATCTAAAGAAATAGCATAATCTAATATACATCCTATCTATATAATAATACATTCCCAATCTATCTAAATAAATACCATAATCTAATACACATCCTATCTATATAATAATACATTCCCAATCTATCTACATAAATAACACAATTTAATATACAATCCATCCTATGCTATCTATATAAAACCCCTAGCTAACATACAATAAATGCTATCTATATATTAACTAATCTAAGTCTAAGCTAAAATAAAAAGGACCGTAAAGGAGGCGCCAATCTGTGAGTCAATCAGAAAGGGATACACCCTTAAATCACACTATGATTGGATAATGCACCTATCAATCTTTATTTAAACCAATCACAAGGCGCAGATGCCTTCAGCCAATCACAATGGAATACACCCCCACAGGGTGATTGGTTGCAGCCTATGCACATTCTGATTGGTTGCACTGACAATAGCCAATCACAATGGAATACACCCTCACGTACTGATTGGTGAAGGATTTGCGCATTCTCATTGGCTACTGTTAAAATCAATCAATATTACAGCCAATGGGAAGGCGCAGATGTCTTCACCAATCAGTACATGGGGGTATATTCCATTGTGATTGGCTGATGGTAATAAAGCCTTAGGATTGGTTCAAATAAAGATTGAAAGGTGTGTTATCCAATCAGCATTGTATTTTGGGGTGTATACTTTTTTCATTGGTTCAAAAATGGGGTCTTCTCATTGGCTGAATTTGAAAGACAGCCTTTTCAGCCAATCAGAAGCCGCCATTGCCAATTTGACTCTGGAACACTCCATAGGAAGGTCATTAGCGTCAGAGACATCCGCCAGGCCGGATGTGTGGCGTTTTTTTTTTTTTAAAGGCGCGGATGCTTCCGGAGAAGACGAGGAGGCCAGAGACATCGCGGAAAGGTAAGTATAATGTAGATTGTGTTTATTTTACTTTGCTTTATGTTTACTACTGTAATGTTTTTTTTTTACAAGAGTACCGCCGGACAACATGCAAAGATGGCCGACGGAACATGGAGGACGGAACATGGAGGACGTGACATGCTGGAACGGGACATGCTGGAAAGGTGAGTATAATATTTACAATATTTAGAATATTTAGAATGTTTACACTGTTTACAATGTTTAGAATGTTTAGGTATTTCATGGAAACATGTTGTATTAATTTTTGCAATCTTTTTTACCATAGGTTGCTGATCTGAAGAAACATCTCAAAGGTAAGTGGTCTTAATTTTATTGTGGCTTACAATTAGGGTAGCAATATATATATAGATAGCATGTATTGTATATTACATAGATAGGGGGATGTACAGTATTATTAGATAGTATTGTATATTACATAGTGGCATGTATATTACATAGGGTTGTATTGTATTTTATTTAATTGTATTGTATTTTATTTAATTGTGTTGTATTGTATTAGATGTATGTATTATATGTATTTCATTTTCAGGTGTGTAATTTTTTAAATAAATTTGTAGTGACGGGAGGTTGTAATGTCTTTTTTTATTTTCTGAAATGTTCCTTTTTTTTTCTTTTTGGTCACTTAGGTTTCTTTTTTTGCTTCTGTAATGTACATTTTTTTTTTTTTTACATTTCTGCTTTTGGAGGAATTTAGTTACTTGAAGCACACAGTACACTCACATTATTTGTGACAGACAGCATTTCAACACTTTCTTTTATTGACCGTCATTTTTTGACGGGCAAGTCGCTAGTACATATATAATACTGATTGCAAAATAGTAATACAGGGTAAATCTTACTTTAACAGTGAACCTTGCTTACTATGGGCCTCATTCAATTGCGATTTGGCCAATTGAATAGGGCTCTAAATAAGCACATAGCATATTTTTTTAAAGACGTTTTTAGCTAGTGAAAACCTTGCTTTTGGATAGAAGTTCACTAACTAAAAACTTCTTTAAATAAAATATGTTATGTGCTTATTTAGACCCCTATTCAATTGGCCAAATTGCAATTGAATGAGGGCCTTAGTAGGCACATTCATGCAATATATTTACATTGATGATAGACTGCTTCAAATAAAGGGAGGAAGAAGCTGTACTTGTCTAGTGATATTTAAAAGTATATATAATTGAATTTTTACACTGAGACGTCTATTTTTAACTTTATAGTGTTTTACACTGATCATTATCTAGTTTTTAAAAGCAAATTGAGGAAGTAAAACTTTTTTTGTGTTTTCGTTCTAACATTCATTTCTATATTCTTCCATATAGCATTTCTTTAGTATATAGATACATTGGGCTATGTAACCATTACAGGTTTCGGTTTCTTGTATTTTCATGTATTTTTAAAGGCGGAGTTTAATTATTAATTGGATAACTTTGATTATTATAACATTTAATGTATTTAGATAAAGGGTTGCACGTACTACGCCGCGACTTTGCGCTATGACATCACACGCAGACGCATAGACCACGCGCGGGTAGCTTAGGAGCTTAGGAGCTGTGCAAATTATATAGACCAAACATCTATAGCGTAACAAGCGATCAATATTATTCCCACTTACTATAAATTTATTATTTATATTTAATCATGAAATAAGTGTGGAATTAGACAGATCACAACCTAGCTCCTTAGTTCGTGTAGTGGAACTGAATACCTTATCAATATAATAATATTGGACTTTCCCCTACAACGTTATGACTGTGTTATACAATTATATCCTCAACTAGCACTAGCACTTTATTTATATTGTATCCAATATTTTACTGATATTTATTCCTATAGATATTGGCACTAGGCACCTTAAAACAAGCAATAAATAAGCTAAATACACTTTATGAAGGAGCAGTATCCATAAGTGCAATCACTATTATTACTATTATCAGCACAAGTCACTTTGAATGTGTGGAGTACATATCAGTGCAAACATATAGGTCTCACACTTTGGACCTATGTTTCTGCTACTTATTAGTATTTCACCAATAATTATTTAGCACTTTGTTGTCACATATCACTTTATTTAGGAGGATATAGTGTTCATTTCTACAGCCAATTAATTCTACCTATTATATTAGGAAGTCCTAAATAATAATTTCAGATTTCACTACTCATTTGTTCTCGTCAGTATTTCAGGATTTTAATAATATATTTTAATATCAATTAATAAACGTTAAGTTTTAATTTTTTTGCTGTTCTATATTGTTATTAGGGCAGAGGGTGTGCACTTCAATACTAAAGGATACTTTTTCTTTCCTTTCTCTCATATTATTATTAAGTTATTTATATCCTTAAGGAGCACCCCTTATTAAAATCCCAGATTTTTCTTATACCTAGAGCCACCTATCTCTCCTATTTTGTATCTATTTAGATAAAGGCACTAAAAGAAAAGCCTTCATTAAGGCCAGATGGTGATTACGTCTTCAGGTGGTAGATCCACCTACTTTCAGTTTGTAGACGTTTTTTACTCCTATTTCCTCCCCTTGGACTTTGGGCTACCATATCAATGACATGGAACTCAAGGCTTTCTTCTCTGTTTTAATGATAGAGACGCACATGCCTAGCCACGGGGGTATCTAGCTGGTTTCTTATAGAAGCAATATGTTCTAAGATCCTTCTTCGCAGTTGTCGATCCGTTTTTCCGACTTACAAAGGCTTATATTTGCAAACTATCACATATACCACAAAAACGATATACCAACCTAACTTTTTCTCTGCTTTTAAATAATTAAAGTCATTGCTTTTAGATTCATAAATAAATGCAGTATAAAATATTAAATGTAGCAGGTTTCAGAGCCTAACAAACGGATTAAAATATTTAACTGCTTTGAGGGTCCTATCCATGTCAGCCAATGAGCAGTAATGCAGATACAGAGATTATGAGTTAATTAATGTGGCACAGTCCTCCACCAATGGAGGTCTCAGATGATAATAAGTGCAGTGTAAAATATATATTTTTTTAATGCAGTGTAAAATATACATTTTTTTTATCATGATTACTAATTAATAATTAATAAATAAATGTACATTAATAATTAATTAATCAACCAATGAATAAACACATTAGAAAGCTAAGCATTTATGTATTCATAAAGTAAGGGCAGTGTAAAATATACGATTTTGCATAATATTTTTTTTTCTTTTTTTTGCTAATAATTAATTTAATAATAAATTAATATACTTTACCTATTTGTAATTAATATCCGGCAATAAATATCCTGAAGAACTAACAGTTGCACTTTTCATCACCTGAGGAGGAATTGTTAGACATTTGCAAACTGCAGTATACAGTAAGCTGCGTGCGCGAGGCAAAACCGTTTGTTTAGGCGGGAAAACCGCCATTTCAGATTCGTAATGTTGTTATTTTAAAGTTAGTTTTGTGAAATGGCGGCTATTGTCTAAGTCTTACCTGCCTAGCGAGCATTTTTCTTCCGTCGTAATGATTTAGGAACTTGTACGTACCTGGCGGTGAGTTGCGCACTACGGCCTTGTTTTGCTTCATTTTCTTTTTTTTTAGCCGCCATTAGATTCCTTGCTTTGAGACATATTCATGTTTTTTTTTTTTTTTTCAATGTCCACGGTATAGCCGGTAAATTCTTATTTTTCCGGGGTCAGATTTTTTTTTCTAAGTCTTGTGTTTGTCAACTGCTTGCCACCTAAGTTCCTTGTGCCTCAACTGCTCGCCTCACGGTCTATTTTGGAACTCGTACGTACCTGGGCCCTCATTCAATTGCAATTTGGCCAATTGAATAGGGCTCTAAATAAGCACATAACTTTTTTTTTTTTTTTAAGTTTTTAGTTAGTAAGCATCTATCCAAAAGCAAGGTTTCACTAACTAAAAACTTCTTTAAAAAATATGCTATGTGCTTATTTAGACCCCTATTCAATTGGCCAAATCCCAATTGAATGAGGGCCTTGTGTTTTGCATTGTTTTCATTTTTTTCAGACATCATGTTTAAAAAATGCCAAATATGCCTTGAATTAACTTGCAACTTTACTCACAGGCTTCCTGGCTCTTCCCCTGTGCTGTGTGTGAGTTTTTAAGTTAATTTGAGACATATTTATATTTTTTGGCATAAGCCAGACATTTGCCAAATAACTGAGTTATGGTTATGTCACATATCAATTCAGTTAATTTTATTTTGAAGACTCTTGCCAGTAAATCTGGTTTATCTTTGCTTAATTAGCAGATTCTCTACTATCTCTGGCCATTGCGGATTACATTGCGGATCCAACTTTAGTTACAATAGCCATGGCATCATTGTATCTTTCTCGCATATTGAGAGGAGATCCTTGGAAAGAAGATGGCAAAATGATGACTTTGCCAGCTGGCAGCTCTCTGTTTGTATCTACCTCAGCGACATACTCCATCAGTCCACAATACTGTTTTACACAAAGTTTACCTTGTTGATATTTTAGGAAATTTAAATTATTTGCAGCATACGTTGTTCAACATCTTCCATTGTATCTACGACATATAGCTGGAACAAATTTTCTTTGCTCCCTTTCTACTGGATGTAAATGTGAAGTTCGATAGTAAATTTGTCCTTGTACTTTAAAGCAGTAAGGGCCATGGCCTGGCACTATACCAGGAAATGTCACTATCATAAGATCGTATGTTTTTTTAATTTTTTGTAGTTTAGGAAGTTAGGCTTAGTCATAATGCTTTTTTAAATATGATGGGAATTGCTGTCTTTCTGGAAGTCTTACCTTGCCTTTTTGACAGCAACTAATGAGCTCTCCATCTCTGGGTCTTTCCAGTTGGAAATTATTCACAAAACTGAAAGACAATATTCATAATACCACAATTATGAACCTCTACATTAAAGGATTTAACTAAAGGACAATCATAAGAACATATATCAATATGACTCTGTAAAATCAACATTACAATCATTATCAGATTGTTCAGATACATTTTCTACGTGTTTTTTGCTAGCCTTTTTTGGCTTGGATGTTACTTTCTCGGCCGCTTGTCCCTCTTGCATTCTTTTTCTCGTCTAATTTTCTGTTCCACCGGCGTCTGTCGATCTTTCCATCTTTGTACACGTTGTCTTGTTTGAGGTATTTTCTGTTCCTCTTTGTTTTCATTAACTGCCATAGTAATATGTAAATATAAGTAGTACATTTGTAATTTTCATCCTTTCTTTAATTTTTTGTTCAAATGGAATGTATGTCATATTTTTTTGCTTATTTCTTGTCCTATCCTGTTTTGTGTGCACCACTGTTGGCATTAGGGGGTTGCAGTGCGTTTCCACAAACGCGCACACAAAACAGGATAGGTCCTTCCATTTTATATTTGTAAACAGCAGTACTTTTTTTTAGGGTTATGGGGTTAGGCTTAAAAGGTTAGTTAGGTTGCAGTGCATTTCCACATTGGGGAACACAAAACAGGATAGATCTTTCCATTTTGTATGTGTTAACAACATTTCTTGTCCTATCCTGTTTTGAGTGTGCCACTGTTGGCATTAGGGGTTTAAGGTTATGGTGTTAGGCTTAGAGGGTTAGTTAGGTTGCAGTGCGTTTCCACAAAGACTCAGACAAAACAGTCTAGGTTCTTCCATTTTGTATGTGTAAACAGCAGTACATTACTATTTTTTTTTTACTTTTAATACTGTAGCTGCTGTCTTGAATTTGTTGTCTATAAATGACAGAGGTGTGTATTTGTAACCGTTCCCTGTTGCCAATCTTCCTTGCGACAGTCTTCAGGCAGTGTCTGTTGTAAATGACTGAGAGAGTTGCAAATGTTAAAATAACTTTTCAATATTTTTTTTTTACTAGGACCATACTATTTTAGTTAATCCATTTTTTTAAATTGGTTAAATTGATGTATTTTACCTGTTCTGTGTAATTTTTTGTCTGTACATTTCTGCAGAGTTTACAGTGTTAAACCGTGCAGTGCTGCAAATTAGTCAGTAACACTCTTCAGGCAGTCTGTTGAAAATCACAGAAATATGCAAATGTTTAAATCAGCTGTAAATATTACTGATAATTTATTTTGCTAAGAACCTATAATATTTTTTAAAATATCTCTTAATCAAAGCTATTTTTTGCTTTAAGTGTTTGCTTTTTTTTTTATTTAGTTTTTATAAATTTACACCATTTTACCAAACATAAACATGTATTTATCTTTTAAATCTTGCTGTACATGAATAATGTTATTCCTAATATTTAAAACCTTACTTTTTTTTTTGTAATTATTAATCTACTAATTAATTATTAATTAATGATAGCTTACCTAATTGCTGTAATTTGCAGGGTTTCAACTTCTAAAGCGATAATCAAGTTGCTTTAGAAGTTACGCCACCAGAGAAATGTACAGTCACACTGTTCATCACCTGAGGAGCAATTGAGAAAATTCTAGAAAGTGTCCAGTATTTATAGAGTGCCAGCTCCAGTAGAAACCGTTAAAATGCAGTGCGAATGAGCGATTTGCGTTGTAGCCGCCATTTTGTACAACTTAGTTGCTTGCTCCATAGAAAATGGCGTTGATTTTCTATCTGCTACGTCCCTTGCGATGTGTTACTGGCTTCGGGTGTTATGGGTTCAGTGGTCATTTTTACATGCTTCGGCTTTGTTTTAGTAGGTTTTTTCGGATGCCATTTTTTTCTTGCTTAGAAAAATTTTGAGCGTTGAAAAACGCAAAATATGCACAAAATTAACTGCCAACCTCACTCACAGGCTACCTTCCTCTCCCCCTGTGCTGTGTGTGAGTGTGTAAGTTAATTTGAGTCATATTTGTGTTTTTGTGCAGGTCTTTCCAGTTCGGCGGATTCATATTTTTATTTTATTAATTCATATTTTTGCGAGCCCTGCAGTAGTACGGGGCGTAATTTTGTGTCCATCCCGCGTGTCGTCGGGATGAGCACCTGCGGTGCTCATCTCCACCAGCGCAATGAGTGCCTTTGGCGCTTATTGCCTAAGTCTGCCAGGTCATCTGGATGAGCACCTTCTGCGCTCATCTCTACCAGCGCAATGAGCGCCTTCAGAAACTCATTGTCTAAGTCCCGCAGGTCTCGGTGATGAGCGCCTGTGACGCTCATCTCCACCAGTGCAATAAGTACATTTGGCGCTCATTGCCGGGCTTTGCGAGGGCCGCAGTTGCAGGACTCGCTGGGTGAGCCCGAAATTTTAACATTGCGTTACCAACAACTTTAGGTATACCCGACAACTATATATGTTATTGACCATGTCGCAAATTGGTAAGATTGTTGGAATGTGTCTTAAACCTCATATAATAGATTGTTTCAAGTGTTTAACCCTTTATTCAGAAACCAGTATTTGATCTTAGCCTTCTCCTACGTCCAAAGAAAATTGGGGTTTCATATGGAAACCATACTTATAATATTAATAGACTGAAGAAATCCTAAGTAGAACACAATGTGTGGGATAATTATTAGCATAGTTCTCGTATAAAACCTCATGCTAATATGCAGTATACAAACAATTATTGACAAAAGAGAGTTCCTGCTAGCATGGTAATAATGCTCAATGCTTATGCTTTACAATATTTGTAAATATCCATTTGGCTCCTATATCTTAATAAATGGTGTCTCATGTTGTTGTTGTTCAGTCGATCAGCCGTGTCTGACTCTCCATGACCCTATGGACCGCAACTCGCCAGACACATCTTGTGTCTGGTTGTGCTTATCCATAAAGTTTTCATGGAATGGGTTGATAGACTCTCCTAAGTGGGTTGCCAGACTATGCTAAATGTTGTGTTTTGCACTTGTGTGTTTTTTTCCGTTATATTTTAAGCAGATACAAAAAGGTTGGGAAATAGAAGCAGTAAATCCAAGAAAGCTAAATTATTCAGGATATAGTTCTGGTCAAGAAAAATATAATCTCATGGGAAAAGAATCCCATTCAGGATAATATTACTGGTACCAATTAACATTTGTAGGCTGAATATTTGTGGGCCAATACTATCTATTATTCTGCTCTTGAGTCGTCATTGATTTAATGACTTATTTTTCCTTATCAGTTTATCAGCAATTTGTCAGTAATATATGGCATATAAAAGTGATCATGACTAAATGGCTGGTATCGCCAATGACCAGGGGTGGAGCCATGCACCGGGCCCTGATTGAAGATAATTAATTTGTATTATGTTTAATAAAGTAAATAAAATGATCTGGTTAAGCATTAACAGATAAGTTCTGCTTACAAGGTTTTGTTATAGTTAAAGGGCCATTTACCTCACTATAAGTGTTCTTCATGGTGTGAAAGAGCACAGGAGTATATGTTAAAATGATCTATTTTTTAATTACACTAGTAACAGCTAAGAAATCTAAAATTGTGGGTCTGTTCGCAAAACAAAGTGTAGCCTGCCTTTGGAAGTTTTATGAACCATGGGGTGAAGGAATGTTGAAAACACAGATTTATAGCAGTTAACCCTGGTGGTTCCAGCTTTGCATTTTCTGCACTGGTGGATTAGTAAGGGGTTAACTCTTTTCTTGCTTATGCTCACTGCACATAGCTGTAGCTGTGGCTCTGTATGGAGGCTTGCCAGTGACACATGTGAGCAGAGATTTAAGTTGTTAATTTCCCAGTGAAGGATGCACCTATTTACAAAATTCAGTAGGTTTTTCAGCATGCTTTTAGAAGCTATTTGCAGTTGTTTGCTCTGAATTGGGCTGAACTAAGTGGCCCTTTAATGAAAGACTCACAACTTGTTGGTGTATCACTAAATAGAAAAAGGAGTTGGTGATCATAAGAATAATAATATAGAATGGGAGGACAATAATATAAAGGGAGAAAGATCCGGGATTTGTATAAGAGAAATATAAACATATAACTATTCCCCCTCTGATTGTAAATGTCTGAATTTATTTTGTCTTAAAGCAATAAGTCAGAATAAATACACAAAATTAGTTTTTTGCTGCTTTGCTTTTAGTGGTGAACCAACAATTTAATCTAAACCCAAAACAAAATAAAAAGGGACTTAAAAAAGTATGTGTTCATTACAATCTGTAATAGCATATGCAGTTTGAATAAATATCTTTAACAGTGTGATTATACTTGAAAACAAACCATTTGTCTGAGCAGAGGTAATTACATATTTAAGATTGGATAGTGTCTAGTACATACTTTATTCATCTATAATGCCAAGGAGTTAATAACTTTGATAATTAAGCAATGTATGAGGATATAGATGGAATGATATATTAAGCGATAATAGGTTCTACCTCAAAAGGGACATTTGATAGTGGGCTTGTGGCCCAATGGCCTTAGTTCAACTAAGTTAATCCCCATTTAGCCCATGTCTGTTTTAGAGCAGACCTTTACTTTTCTTTGAAATAGTGTATAAGAATTATCCCAGCAAAATGATATTTCCCTGTGAGGCATTTATTTAAAATACTTCACAACAGAGACAGTGTTTGTTTTTATTGATTTTATTCATTACTCTGATTCTTAATTTTTTTGATGTTTTATGCAAGTTAAGTTTTATGACTGGTCTGAGCATATATGTCAGAATTGTAATACATTATTGTGAATACCAGTCGATTTGGAGTTCTTTTTCCTTTCCTCTATTATATGTTGTTAAAACTTGGCTGGTATTGTATTTTCCAGCGTATAAGAGACTTTTGTGCAATTTATGCATTTAGTTTTAAATCTGTATGTGAACAGAGGAGCCAGAGTAAAAGCCGGACATGGATCAATGGTGCAAGATTGGGAAAGGAGTGCAACAAAGTTGTATATTTTTACCTTTTATAGATACATAGTTACATAGTAATTGAGGTTAAAAAAATGAATTTTAGTCCATCAAGTTCAACTTTAGATCTCCTCTGATCTGCAGTATTCAGTTTAATTATTAATTGTTAATTGATCCAGAGGAAGGCAAACAGAAAAAAAACCCAAGTGGAACTTTGCCAATTGTCTCAAAAGGGAAACAAAAATTTTAATTCTTTGAATTGCTGTGTTGGCGAAAATTGGACTGCAAGAAGATCCATTCAATCAATACTACAGGAAATCAAGCTAAACTGTTCACTGGGAGGTATAATCATGAGGCTAACAATTATAAAGTATAAAGGGCTTTCTAAAAATAGTCAGTTAGGCCCTAATAATTAAAAACAAATACTTATTCTAAATAAAGCACTTATGCAGTATGAGCGTTTCATCCTTGAATGGAACCACCCAGACGGACTCTCCAACAGGCATACTATACAGTATTAAAATGGGAGGTGGCAAGATAGTGTATCTGTGTACATTGCAAGCAGTTCATGTTACACTACTACTTGCTACTAATATATGCTTTACATAGTGTTCTTTTTTTTTATTTTTAAATATTTTATTATTGTAGAAAGGTATAAATTACATACACTTCATAAAAAGACATATCTTCTACCCAACCGTTGGGAGATTTGCACATCAACAAGAGGGAAAGAGCAATATACCAGAGCAAATAGCATGAACAACTTATCAGTTGGGTAAGGGAAATAAAACCAAATACTGGAGCCACAGGCCTCTTCTCTTTTCTTTACATTTTAAAGTTAACAACGAGAAATGTTACATGAAGAAGCGCCAAAGTACAGTACGTAGGATCGTTCTAGTTAAGCCACGTTATTGTTATCATTCTGTCTTTTACTTCCTTTCCCTCTTCTTTTACCCTTCTTTTATTTCATTTTACTAAGGCCTTCCATCTCTTTTGGGTCCTTTACACCATTACGTTCATTAGAAAAAAAAATTGATCTTTTTTGCTACCATCAAAATCTGCAGCATAAGGGCTTTGACTTTTAGAGGTAGTGGAGGGAAAATATGGAATAAAATTATTTCTGGGTGTGGACTCAATTCTACCTCACGTAGTCAACTGGGAAAAGACCTCTGCCCAGAATTTTTCAATATATGGCCATTGCCACCAAATATGCAGGGAAGAACCTGTCCCACTACACTTACGCCAAAAATATTTCTCATGGTCTAACCCACTAATCATTGCCATCCTAACCGGCGTATAGTGCCACCTATTGCAGATTTTAAAATGGAGTTCTCTATAGGAGGGATTTTTAACAAATCTATCCGTAATTGCATATGATCTATGCCAATCTTCTATGGTCCATTTATACTCCAATTCATCTTCCCAATCCTGCATGCACTTGGATTTATACTCCATTTGTGGCCTTCTAATGATATCGTAACATTTTGAAATAAGATGAGTTTTAGATTCTACCATGATCAATTTTTGAAATTGAGTTAAATCTCTTGATCTAGTCAAATAGAACTCTGACTTTTTGAGAACTTTTTCCAGTGAGAGAGATTCTAACCATGAGATCTTTAGTTGAGGGGCTTTAATTTTGATATTCTCCAATGAAAATGTATTTCCAGGGAACAATTCTAACAGCAGGTTAAATCCTGCTTTAGCTATCCTCCCTAAGGTCGGAGATTCAATATGTGATGCTAGATCTAATAACGGGGTAATTGGTGAAGGAAACGGAATCAAATTATATTTACCATTCAATTTGTTCCATATATTCCCATTCCCTCTAACCATAGTTTCATCCGGTTTCAAATATTTAAAGTTAATCTTTTTTAGAAATAAGACAATTTTAATATTATTTAAACCTGTTAGCTCTTGTTCGATTTGGACCTAGTTATTAACATTTGTGGGTTCTAGCCATTCCAACATATTTGCCGCTAATATATCTTCCTGGTATTCCTTAAGTAATGGATAAGCCAAGCCACCATGTTTAAATTTCCCTCCCATTCTCGATTTTTTTATTCTTATTTTTTTCCCTTTATGAATGAAATTATCAATTTTATTTTGTAGTTGGTTTAGCAAATATGTAGGGATTCAGCAGGGGATATTCCGTAGGATATAGGTAATTTTTGGTAATATTACCATTTTTATGGCGATAAGTCTGCCAGACCAAGATATATTTAAGCCTGACCAAGCGTTGATTTTTTCTATAACATTTTTATACACTTTTTTATAATTAGTTATTATTGTCTGCTTCAAATTTGTTTCCAGTATTATCCCCAAATGTTTCAGAGAGTTTTGCCATATGAGAGGGAATCGATGTTTTAATTTGAGTAACATTTCATAGGAAATATTGATGGGCATGGCTTCTGATTTGCTAATATTTAGCTTAAAGTTTGATATTTAACTATACTCATCTATCAGTTGGAACAAAGATCCGAGAGAGGCTAACGGATTTTCCAGTGCTACAAGAATGTCATCCACAAAAGCAGATATTTTATGTTCCATAGCTCCAACCTGTATCCCTTGCACCTCCTTCTCCTTCCTATTCAATATTATTAAAGGTTCGATGAACATAGCAAAGATAGCAGGGGACAGGGGACACCCTTGACGTGTCCCATTCGAAATAGCAAAGCTGAATGAACTATACCCTGGCCCCACTACTTTTGCGGTGGGGCCAGTGTATAAGGCCCGGATGGCTTTAGAGCCATAGTCCCCCAACCCATATCTGTCCAACAGCAATTCCAGGAACTCCCACCCAACCCTATCAAAAGCCTTTTCTGCGTCTAATGATAAGAGGACGGGGGGAGCTCCCTTTCGTTTAGCATAAGAGATCAAATTAACCATTCTCTTAACATTGTCAGATCCTTGCTTCCCTCGAATGAAGCCTTTTTGATCTAAAGAAATAAGTTCCCCTAAAATTGCATTCAGCCTAGTAGCTAGAATTTTTGCATAGATTTTAATATCAGTGTTCAGTAAAGAGATCGAGCGGAAATCCTTACATGCTGGTTCTTTATAGTCATCTTTAGGGATTGTTATAACCGAGGCCTCCAGCATTTCTTTCGGTGCCCGACCTGATATCATAATTTCATTCAAAGCATTCTTAAGAGGAATTAAAATTTCTGACTTACAGATTTTATAATAGCAATTTCTATAGCCATCTGGGCCGGGGGGGAGAAGTTTTTTAGGCTATCAATAGCTTCCAAAATTTCTTTAACAGTTATTTCTTTATTTAACATCTCCAACTCGTCATCAGAAACTCTTGGTAAGTCAATATTATCCAAAAATTTGCGTATCTCTTCTTTAGATGGTGAAATACATTTTTTATCATCCCTCACATTATAAAGATCTTGATAAAAAAGACCAAAAGCATTCCCTATCTCACTAGGCTTTGTCAGGGTCTCATTTTTATACTTTAACCTATCTATTCTTTTACTTGCTGTTTTGCTCTTTAATTTATTAGCTAGGAGTCGCCCTGATTTATTTCCCATATGGTACATTCGTTGCTGCAGTGACCATAGGGATTTATCTAACAATTCTTGTTCTATTTTTTTAATCTGAGATCTTATTGCATCCATTCTCTTTACAATCTTATCATTTGAACCAATCTTATTAAGCCTATCTAAGTTTGTCAAGTCAATATATAAGTCTCGTAAAGATCGACCTCTAAGTTTCTTCTTCATTGCCTGCCAGCTAATCAAGTAACCCCTTATGGAGGCTTTATGGGCAGTCCAAATTGTGACTTTAGATGTAACAGGCAGGTTATTAACTTTAAAGTAATTATTGAGTTCTTTTTTTAAAAGATCTTTTATTTGTGGGTCCTGGAGTAAGGAAATTTTTAATTTCCATGGTGGTCTAACTGTTTCTAAATGACACGTTGATATATTTATAGAGACCATGCCGTGGTCTGACCACAATATAGGTCCAATTTCTGTTTTGATCACTCTTTTTAAAGTTACACTGTTCACAAGTATGTAGTCCAGTCTAACATGCGTATCATGTCGATGAGAATAAAAGGAGTAATCCCTTTCCTGGGGGTGAAAGGTTCGCCATGAGTCATATACTTGATATTTCATTAAAATATTATGGAAAAGATTAATTTTTTATTTCGCGTGGGGATCTAAAAATATTCCTTTGTGGGATTTTCTATCTAGATCCGCATCCACATATAGGTCAAAGTCCCCACAAATGATGAGTGCACCAGAGCTATATCGTCTTATCAGATTAAATATTCGGTTCAGAAAACTGATTTGCCTTTGATTTGGGGCGTATATGTTGACTATTGTAAATTTCTCACTATTTATTAAGCCTCCCCAAATTATATAACGACCATTGGGATCTATTATGGAGATTTCTTCCAGCAAAATTAATTTATGGTTAAAAAGGATTGAGACTCCCCGGGCTTTTTTCTTATAAGTAGAATTAAGAGTCAGGCCTATGCTTTTCATTTTAAAGTAGGGAATCTTACCTGTCTGCCAGTGGGTCTCCTGGAGGCATACCACATCAGCTAAGCCGGATCCAAACGATCTCTGGCATATCTGTCTTTTTACACCTAAATTTAATCCTTGGACATTCTGACTACAAATTCTCAGTCTACCTTCTTTATCCTTATCTGTATGGGTCATCCTAATTTAAGACCCTTTACCTCTACTCTCCCCCCACTCCCCCCTCCCCCCCAGTCCCTTCCGAAACCCTTATGCCTACCATAACATTCATGCAAATCACATTTGTTACCCATACATTCACTACCGGTGAATCATTCTCCATCACCTCACCGGACAAACCAACACGAAAAAGAAAATTGGTTTACCGTGGGGAAAGAGAAAGTTGAACTTCAATAAGTTCAAAATTTGGAAATCCACTGGCTTAGTTACACCCGTGGTAGCCAGCAGCGACCAGAAGAGGATGGGAAGCCTTTACAAGTAATTTTTTCAGGGTACTAATTTCACATTTATATTACATATATTATTCTCTGCCCATTCCTTCCACTTTCAAAGCTACGAGATCATTTATTAGCTCCCCTCTAATTACTAAGACATTGAGGGTATCTCCATTTCCAAAGGGATTATTCCCGCACCAATTAGCCAACCCTTTCCTCTTACTCTCCACTTTGGCCTATCAAACAATCAGCAAATACATAGTAATACCCTTTAAACCTAATACCCTTTCATCAATTGTGATTTCTTTACCGTTTATCCTAAAACAGAGCTATACAGTTTTTAGAGATTTATGTGAACAGTATTTGTCTTCCTTCTCTTCACTCTCCCTCTTATTTTTTTTTTTTCCTTTTATTTATTTCAATGTGAACCAAACCTTGTACTACTACATTAACTTAATATTACTACTCATTATCAAATTAGTATAATTTAGTGCATTATGTGTTCAGCTTTTATATTTATCATTAGTTCGACAATTCATTTGAAGTGAGAAAACACAATCTAATGCCTCTTGGGCTCTATATAATTTAGCAAATTTTTTTTTTTTTCCTCCTTTTATATGGTGTTAAATCTACTTTCCACCACTATTGCCTTTTGGTGCACTGTGTATTCAGCTTGTAATCTTTAAAACTTATGACAAATATTTACAAACTCTCAATTCATTAGTTAAATATTAATTGTGATATACTTTAAAAGACCCTTTAAAAACTGCTGGTTATTTAATAGGATGAAAAACCAGTCCTCATATACCAAGTCAGCTTAAACCCATCCCTGCATTAAGTCTTGGCAGTCAATATTTATAGGCGCAAATGGAGGGGGGAAGAAAATAAGAACAGGGGAGGAGAGAAAAGAAAGAAGAGGGGGAGAAAAAAAAAAAGGAAAGGAAAGGGCCATATTTACAGGTCTTTCAGGATTACTTCACCTTCATGATGGTTATTAATTATTACTGTTTTATTGCCCAATGAGACTATCAATTTCGTTGGGAACCCCCATTTGTATTGGATGTTTTTAGTTCTTAAACTTTTGGCTATACCCTTCAATTCCATTCGCTTCATAATAGTTTCCCTTGAAAAGTCCTGAAAAATCTGCAAATTTTCATAGGGTGATGGAAATGATCTTTTTTCAAACAAATATCTCATAATTGATTCCTTATAAGCAGCAAAGTGGATTTTAAGTATTACATCTCTAGGACAGTCTTTAGGGGCAGATTTTGGAAGTGGGAGACGATGTATTCTGTCAATCAAAATAGATATATCAAAGTTTGGTCTAACTATGGTGGACAAAAATGTAGCTACATAGTTATTTAGATCTGCACTTCCAATTTCTTCTCCGATCCCCCTAATTTTAATATTGTTCCTTCTGGAGTGGTCATCTAATTTAGTATTACAAATTTTAAGGAAAGCTACTTCTGACTCCAGTCGTTGATAATTATATGTTAAGGTTTGCATTTCCTCCCTTATTATTTTAGGCTCTTTTCCTAAATTTTCTGACTTTACTTGAACCATACCTATTGCTCTTCCATTTTCAGCGATTTTCCCTGTTAAGTCAGAGATAATTGAATTTTTAAATTCAAGGAAGAGCCCCTTGAGAGCAGACAGTGTCACCCCGCTATCTTCTGGTTCTGACACTTTGCTAGAGGCTTCTGACCTGAGTGTCTCATTAGGAGACGATTGATCCATACTTAAAAAATTGGCTTCAGTATTAATCTCAGGGTATGTTAATTCAGCGGTTTTCCCTTTAGAGGATGGCGAAAAAAAAGATCTAGATGTTACGGGATTTTGTTGGGATTTATCCGCCTTAAGTTTGTTTTTTACTACTCGGCCTTGTTTCTTATTCATGTTTCTCTCCTTTTTTTTTTTTTTTTTTTTTTTTTATATAAAGACCTACTTTCAGCACTTTCTTCTCCTAGTTTAGATAGATATAATACCTGTTCTTAACCCCTACTCAGGTCAGGCCTTTATAAGTATTCTTCTATCTTTAGCCCGCTCAAAGGGAACAAATAACCTTTGTAGCCATCTTACAAACCTTTACAATAATACTTAGACAAATACTTAAACAGGTTTAAATAATTATGCTGTCCATAAGTTCATTCAAATGTAGTCCAAGCTCAAGCACTTGTCTTAAGTACTGACAGCTTTGTTTTAGTGGGGTTGCGCACTTAATATATATACAAGGTTTTTACAATTCCAGGTTGATAATTTTCCACTCCAAGAAAACTCATGGCGAGGGGAACAGTCTTTTCAGAATTTAGGCAACACTTCTTAATGATACTTGGGGGCTGGTGGACTGTAGTCCATGTAGTCCATATAGCCATATAGTCTTGTTGCCCATATAGTCAATATGCCAAATGTGTCCCAAAATATCCCTGAGTGACTAATACAGCCACGAAGTGCTTTAAAACCAAGATTTTTCCATACACATCCTTCTTTACAATCAGGGCTCAGGGAGGATATTAGCTGACTTTCAGGGGGAATATTCTCTGACCTCCAGGACCAGTTTCCTTAACTGACCTTAATTTTGAGGTCTCCAGAGCTATTATTCATCTATCTTGGGGTTGCCATGCATCTTAGATATTGGGGTATTGAGGGACTTGTCACAATGGCCTTCAGCAGTTATCATAATATGAATCACAAAAGGCTTCTTTGCAGGCTCGCCATGTCTTCACCCTCTCCTCCCTCTCAACTATTATGGCATGGCTTCCCCCCTCTCTGCACCTCCCTGGTCAGCCTCTTGACCTCCTGCCTACCACCAACTCCGCTGTGCAGCCTCGAGGATCCTTCCCTCCGATCTCCTCTTGCCTCCCTTCGCTTCTCTCATACCCGGTTGACCTCACTACCAGGTCCAGGATCAGTACGCCGGCTTCTCACTACCAGCGCACCGGTACCTCTGGCACCACCGTCTCGCTAGGGCTCGGGCTTCTCCCCTGCTCCGTCACTGCAAGCACGCCACGGGTGAACGCGCCATTGCCCTGTTAGCTGCGCTCGCTAACACCTTCCGGGGCGTGGCCCATCACCGGCTCCATAGTGTTCTTGTTAATATTTTTACCTGTACATGTTATAGCTGGTCCAGGAGGTATTTTTAAAACCATTTGTAGAGAATGTATGATTGATTGGTTCAGAGAAAGCACACTAAAGTATGTATAAAGATAACTTTTTCAAGCAATGACATGTTTTCATAGCTGTGTACACACTAACTGTACTACATGTTTACATTGTAGTAACAACAAAGTTTCCCAACAGCTTGTTACATCTCTTCTTCCTCTTCAATTCTCAGGTTTGCAATCATTTTTGCAAAACTTTTTGTATCTAATAATTCCCTAAAGTAAGCAATGGAAAAGCAGAGTAAAGCAGTTTGATATATACTGTTTGAAAGCAGATACAAAGCATTCCATGCATGCTGGACGTTTATTTTTTTGACAAATAAATGTATAATTTATTATTTAGAAACCAAACCAAAGTGTAGCTTGTGCTTACAAGAACCAAAATGTAGCCTGTGCCTAGAGGAATCAAAGTGTAGCCTGTGTCAACAAGAACAAAAGTGCTGCTTCCAAGCACTATTCTGTCTCCTCCTTCTTCTCCTCCTCTACATTGCCACCATCAAATCCTCTCAGCACAGTAAACAGTGAAGTCAAATTCTCTGTTATTTGATTTAATGATTGCTTTTTATTTATACATGTTTACTTTTAAGGTTTTGTATCCAAAAACAAGACCATTAGTTCAAAATAAAATGCAAAAAATCTTTGGCCCGGAACAGATTATTTAAATTGGTTCCTATGGAAAATGCTTGTTTGGAATCCAATCGAGGTACCACTGTATATAAATATGGGGAGTTTAGTGGCTGATAATAAATCTGCAGAATGGACACAATTCCAATCAATGCAATCAAAACATTATGATGCTGAAAAGTTGCAGTTTAAAGGCCATTTTGCCATCACATGTCATAAGGCTTCATACAAACAACATGCCAACAATATGACTTGAATGAGAGAGGGTAGCAATCAGCTAGTGAAAACATGACAAACATAGCTTAGGACATTTTGAAATTCACAGAGAGGTTCACATTTCTACAGTTGCCTCTACCCTTTCCATACCACCTAAAATTCTGCAAAAGATTAGGTAACAATTTTGTTCTATATGGGTGTATTTTGTATTTTTTGATTTACAAGTATTTACAAGGTTCACATGCATTGAGCATATATCTAAATTATATATTCAACCAATTCATATTTTTTATTTGTTTTGTTTCATACCTTCATGTTTGCTATTCCTAAATAGTACATAATCAATTTACTGGAGATCACAGAACATATATCATTATGATTGATCATCTGTAATTTTTCAGATCTTTCTATGATTTGTATTCTGCATTCCTTCCTCTCATGAAAAAAAAAAGTATAAACAAATGCATGTCATTTCCTTTATGCTTTTATTTTTTCCTGCCAGTCTCTTTCATAATTCATTATTTTGCACTATGACTTGACATAAAATTTTACTAGCTACAGAAATAATAATTTATAGAGTTTTTAGCTGAATGCTAATATACTATATATACAATATTCTTTTTCGAAGATTTTGACTTGAGAATGAGCAAACTAAGTTCAACAGCAAAAATATTAATTATTATTTTCATTTACTTTTACATCAGTTACATGCTATAATAGAACCTCCATTATGGTGTTTATTTACATGCTTTGTTAATGGTGAGTAGGCCCTGTATGCTGACAAGGTTCCATTAGTGTACAGGACACTTATGGCCTTATATTTTAGTGATTACATTTAGGTCACTATTTACCCATCTCTATTTTATAAAATTGTTTAATGCCTCAGCCTTTCTGATAGGAAGCCACTTGACATCACATCATTTATTAAGCTTTATTTTTTTCCCATATTTTATTTCACATTTTTGTTCAAGTGTTTGTTACTTTGACAACAAACAAAATACACAATGGTGGGTTTTTACTGAATATCTCAAGTAATGTGCATCCCTTAATTTAATATGCACTGTTTCATACCATCAAAGCCCTTCTCACGTCATCTGAGCCATTTGGGAATTTCCACATTGATGTAGCATACCTTTTTTTCCATATACACTAATATTAATGCATTAAAATGATTTCCATAATGCACTTATTAAATCTCCATCCATCTTTTTTTTTTCATTGGTAGTGATTGTTATTGCACATGTAGAGATATTTAGCTAGGTGAAGGTTTCAGAGCATAGAGATATTTAGTAATATCTGGAAGAAAATAAAAAAGGATTTCATTTTAGTTATTAGCTGTAGTATTTAATTACTGAATTGTATTTGTTATACTATTTCAATCTTACAGCTTCTTCTACAATTGAAATTAAAAAAAAATATACAAAAATGATTTAATTAAAAAACCTATTCCTAACTTTTTATGTATATTGTGGCAAATAACACATTATCTAATAATCTCCTCAAGCAAGGTGTTTTACATACAACACAATGTTAACATTTCCAACTTCTTGATGGTGATGGATAGGTATTTACTGCTGCTCATAGTAATTCCTCATGATAGTGAATTTCTTGGTTTTATGTAATAACCACTATCCAGGTTTTCAAATTTCAGAACTTATATTAATTGTATTCTCCACGCAGCTTTCTGTAACCATGTACACTGTATTATCTATTTAATTTATGACAACAAATATTTATGAAAAACACTAATTAAATTTTAACTGTACAATATATCCAAGTTTCATAACATTCAGAGTATTTGACTAACCTGGGTGAAAGTTAAAATGCAGCTAATGAATATGCTTTTAGTTCATCAATAAAACTATTTACATTTCACAATAAATATGTCTAAAAATTACTTCCTCCTTCCTCATTGCATTGAATCCCCTTTCAGTTTTTAAAGTATATTACAAGTATTAACAAGTGTATCTACGTTTTTAAACAAGTAGTTTATGTTACCATAACAGATTCTCACTATAGCTACTCTGCTATACATCACCACAGCAAACTGCACAAAGCTTTCTTTTCTCACTATTAAATAAATGCAAATCTTACATTGATTTTTCACTTGCAATTCATACCAAAAAAAAAATGTTTGATCATAGTATGCTATGTTGCCGTTCCTTTATTACATATTCTAAAAAACCTCAGCCACAGCTGATATACTAATGTTCATTCTGTTGTTTTGCTTAATAACAAAATTAAGTGAAGAATATAAAATATAAGTTTTAATGATGTAAACCTTAAATAAAATATCTTTGTATACCGTATTTTAATTTTATACAAGCTATTTGTTTGTATAATGTTATGTTCCTCCAATAAACATATATTCTAGAAAAAAAATACCACTTAATCCTGTGCCTATGTGGGCTATGCATACATATTTCACTTATTCTTATCAAGGTGAGGATGTTGTAACTAGTGACTTGAAACATTTACAGTTGCCAAAGTATTTCATTCTTTGGCATTTAATCACTAAAGCATGGATCTGATCAAGGCAATTTTAAGACACTGACACAAGTTCGGTAAGCTGGACTCAACCAGCCAACACAGAACAAGCAAAAAATTGTAAAGTTACAAGGACATGTACTTATGTAAACACAGTAGACAAAAGGGGAATTTAGTACGGGGAACTAGAGAGAACTTTGAAAAAGGTAGAACAGCAGATAAATTAAATGGATACTGGAGATGGGAAGCACAAATGGTAGGGAGAGAAATAATTAATTATGTAAATCCATACAACATAAAATAAGCATGCCTCAACAATGTACTCAGAAAATTATTTAGGAAGTTGATAGCCTTAGAATGATGGAGACATATAAAATTGTTATATGGAAAAGAAGGAAATAGAAATATAAGGCAATAACAACAGTCATTAAATTGCACTCAAATACTTATGATATTAAATTGACAGGAATAATGCAGACAGGAATAATGGAGAACGTCACTGCAGCACCTGCACTAGCTTTGTAAATATCTCTGAATGTCATTTCAAGTACTTGATATAGCTTAACGGGACACTTTAATTATTCTGTTTCTATGATTTCTAACTTGTAATGGCCAGAATAAGCAACATTTCCATCCATGGTAACTACATACCTCATCTTTTAGTTAGAAAGCTAGTATTGTTTTCTTGATTTCCCCTTGATCTTTAGGATGGAATAGAATTCTGCACATCTTTTTCAATCTATGGCTGACTGTAGAGCACATATCCTCAAAAACTGTTCAGAAAAGAAACAGCTGCAGAGAAGACTGCTACTGTCTTTGCCACAGTTTGAAAAATATGTAAGGTGCTTCAGCTTAAAGATGGTGGCCCTTTAAGCGTCCCTAGGCCCATTTAGCTTTGTGTATCCCTCATGTATAACTGTGGATATATATAGCAATACAATTTGAAGCCTGGCAATGCTGTTTGCCACCCAATGCGAGGATATGGCCCCTCTGAGCACCTTCGGCGCTCATCAGGAGGCCTGCGCTGCGTGCCTTCGGTGCTCATTTGGAGCTCATTGTGAGCCTCTTCCCCGTCTACATTACAGGCCCAGTGATGAGTGCCTTCAGTGCTCATGGAGAGCCCTGCAATGAGCAGCTTCACCGATCATTGCTGTTTTCGCCAAGCCGCACTTTTCCTGCTTTGCAATGATCTCCTGCGACCCCCACAATGATCGCTTTCGGGTCTCATCACGTGGCTCACAATGAGCGCCTTTGGCTCTCACTGCGAGCCTCTCCCCCTGTGTACTTTATAGGCCTGTGTAGTTTAGGGGCCTACTGCCTTGGGTAAGTGTTACTGCCTTGGTGTAAGTGTAACTGCCTTGGTGTAAGTGTTATTGGCTTGAGTTGAATGTTACTGCCTTGTATTAAGTGTTACTGTTTTGAGTTAAGTCTGCTTAGGAGTCATATTTACATCCTTCAGCCTCGTTTTACGTCCGTTTTTTCAGCAGCCACTTTTTTTAATCGCTTCAGCGATTTTCGATTGTGAAAAAAGACAAAATATGCCTCAAATTATCTTGCAACCCCACTTACCCTGTGCGGTGTGTGAGTCTGGAAGTCAATTTGAGTCATATTTGTGTGCTTTTGCAGGTCTTTCCAGTTTGGTGGTTCGGCCATTAAAGTCATATTTTTGTGAGTCACACAGTCCATCTACGTACTTTAGATCCTAAGTCATATGGGCCATAATTTTGCGTCTGTTGCAAAGTCCAGGGGCCCCACGATGAGTCCTGCGAGGCTCGTTGTGCAATGAGCGCCACGTGTTGTATACTTCAGTACCTCAAAACTCATAAGTAATTCATTGTTCCGTGTCTCTTTCTGTATGTTTATAAAATTTTAATAGTTATACTATATGTGTATATACAGTAAGGGCCTCATTCAATTGCGATTTGGCCAATTGAATAGAGCTCTAAATAAGCACATTACATATTTTTTTAAAGAAGTTTTTAGTTAGTGAAAACCTTGCTTTTGGATAGATGTTTACTAACTAAAAACTTATTTAAAAAATATATGTTATGTGCTTTTTTAGAGCCCGATTCAATTGGCCAAATTGCAATTGAATGAGGGCCTAAGTGTAACATAGCTCACCTTCAGAATTAATAAATCTTTGCATAAGGGAAGTGGCAGTTGCAGCTTGCATGTGTGCACACTGGAGTCACAGTTTTGTGTAGGGGATTTTGTTTGTAACAAGAGTTTATTTATTGAAATACCCTGCTTGCAAAATTGTTGAAACACTAGTGCAAACATGTAATTTGTGTTGGCTACAAAAGCATAACCAATCTATGGGATATATTGTTACAATTTTGTTTATGCGCTTTAACATGAAACTTAAGCAAATACAACATGACTTTTTGTACAGATGAACAAGTTTAACTTATTTTGCATTGGCTTTGACCAGGTTCTTAATGTAAGTTACTAAGATAAAAATAAAAAAAAACACGATTCTGCAATAATACAATTGTTTCAATGTTTATCCTGATAAAGAAAGAAAAACATAATATTCTGGTTTAATGCCTATCTTGCTACAATACAAAAACATTGCTAGAGGGATGAACTAAAGACAAGTTTAGAAAGGGACAAAAAGATTACATTTTTAATGCATGAAGGATTAGTACAGGTGCTCATGCTGGTAGAGACAAAATGGTATGAGATTGTGTTGCATTATTCATACATGATAACTGAAGCTGAAAAAATCATTTTAGTTTTTCATGTTCAACCTATTATCCTGCAAGAGAGTCTTGCCTGCATTTTTAAAGCTTCTCCCCCAGTTCTGCATACAAGTTACACTTAATGAAGGTTCCTCTACACATTAACATCTTAATGAGAGAGTCTATACATGAACTTATGCCATATACCCTTCCCAATGTATCCAGCCTTATAATTGAATATACTAGTATGCACAATTCCTCAAATTAGGAAATTAAGTAATTTTAAACGAAATATCTAAAATGTATGTATTGTTATAAATAATATATAATATAGTATCTAATAGACCAGGAAATAGTAATACTATGATGTAAATTCACAAAGTCTTTGAGATGGCTGTTAAGGGCCTTGAACATCTTCAATAGCTATTTATCTAGGACAAAATAGACATTTCAGCCTTCAGTGAAAAACTTCACAGTGAAGGCTTAGTGAATCTAGAAAAGCAAAGCAAAACTGTCAAACTTTAATATTTATGGTACCTCAAATGAAATAAAAAACAATTCCCACTGGTAAAAGTGACATCTAAATGTGTACTCAAACAGAAAAAGAGTATTTTTTCACTGTCAATTTTTTTGACAAAAAGAAGGTAAATGACAAAGAGAGTTGCAACTAAGATAAAATACATCCAAATAGGGTACTTGATGAACAATTATAAACAACTTAAAATGTGTTGGATATGATGATTAAATCCTCACTACAAATAGCCATATCAGCTGGAGGAGGCAAAACACATATGGACCTTAGCCACTCATAGCTTTGTTTAATAACTTTCCTATTCATAGGTGGAAAGGGAAAGTATCCTTCTAGCAAATCAGTGTCCATCAGTATGTGTGCAAACTTCAGCATGAAGCTTTGCCTCTTAGCATTGTACATTCATGCTTAACTACTTCCGTTCCTTCTTTCGGTTAACTTTTGTCTTTTATTAATAATAATAATTAATTAATTAATAACCTAATAAATTAATATACTTTACCTATTTCTAATTAATATATCCAGCAATCAATATCCTGAAGAGCTAACAATCTCTTTTGATTTTCCTACAGCATACAATGTACATTTGGACTGTTGCTGCCCTGATGAGAAAGTGTCAGCAATGCAATAAATAGGCTGCGTGAGCGAGGCCAAACCATTGGTTTAGTCGTGTAAAGCACCATTTTAGATTCATAATGTTATAAGTTTCAAGTCATTGTTGTAAAATGGCGGCGATTGTCTATGTATTACTCGGCTTGCGATCACTTTCTGTCCTTTCTAATAGTGTATTTTGTACCTCGTACGTTCCTGTGTAAGTGGTACGCGTCTGGTGGTATTTTGAGCGGGTTCGGATCGTGTAGCCTCGTTTTCATTTTTTTCAGCCGCCAATTTTTTTTCTTGCTTAGCCGATTTTCGGGTGCCGAAACTCTTCAAATTCGTGTTTTTTGATTTGCGCAGTTCGGCCGTTAAATTTGTATTTTTCCGACCTTGTATTTTTTTTTTCTATGTTCGGCGCCTCGCATTTTTTTTTTTCTAAGTCCTGCGTTCCTCAACTGCTTGCAGGATAAGGCATCCCATGTTTCCTAACTGCTTGGGGGTCTAAGTCCTGCGATGAGCGCCTAAGTGCTCCGAGGCTCGCAGTCGATGAGCGCCTTCAGCTTTCATCGGCTAACTGCTCAGAGGTCGGAAGACTTCTGTTTTTCAACGGCTTGCTACGCGCGGCTCGCAAGCGTGACGTCGATTCGTAGTTTGAGAAATATTATATGTGATGTCAGGAGGTTTAGTAGTTACTTGTTATACTGAGATTGTTGCATTACAAAATGTATGTGAAAGGTGAGTTTAAGGTGCCTTGCAAGAGCTTGCAGAGAAATCTTACTGAAAATTGTATTTGAAGGAATGCATCTATCTAGTAGTTGATGAGAAACCAGTGTAACAATTAAATATATATTCCTTAGTAACTTTAAAGGATTCAGGTAGTTTAAAGGAGTGCTAAACAAATATATAGGAATGGTGGATGATCATTTAAAAACTAATTTTTGTAACCATGTGCTGTGGGAATCTGATAGCTAGATAATACTTAATTTCAAACAAGCAGTGCCACTGACAATAAGAAGATCCATTAAATGCAACAATTATCATATAAACTGCTTTTATGTATATTCTGATTATTGCATGCAGTCATGTACGCATAAGTATTTATGTGTTTTCTGAACATGGAGTGTGCAGCTATATGATCATTATTAGGATACACCAGACATTATGATTGCTATATGCCACTTATGGCAAATAAACAAGTTACAGGATTATGGTCTATCATTTATTTGTTTTAAATAAGAAGCAAGTGAACAAATAGAGATATAGTTTTTTTGTTCCCTTACAGCTTATAAAGAACTAAATAAATCATAGAATTACAATGTAATTGTTTGCCTGCTGCTTATGTTGAACAAATAAGTGACCAAATTAGTTTACTTGTTTGCTCTCTGTTTATGGAGAAAAGTTAGTTCTGCTTATGGAAAACAAACCAGTGACAGAAATGTAGCTTTATTATTCACTGGTTATTTATGGATAATTGTTTTAACATTAATTAAAAAGTGCATATATTAAAATGTTTATTTGTATGCATATATTTTCATTTATTTGCTAACTCCCTGATTCACTGGATTTATAATATATATATATATATTTTATGTTTTTTATCACATTTAAAAAATGCTGTGCTATTTTAATTTTGACTAAAGAGTCATATATACTTTTTATTTGATTAAAATAATATAATTTGCAGTGCCACAATCATTGTGGCACTGCATAGTGGCACTATGCTTATCTTTATTGCTTACTAGCGACTTGCCCGACAACAATGACAGGTTTAAAAATGTAAGGCTAGCAATGCTGTTTGCCACACAATGTGGGGATTTTGCTCCTCTGAGCACCTTCGACGCTCATTGCTTGTTACGCACTGAAGGCTGTTTGTTCTGTTTTTAAAGTCCTGCGTGCCTGGCGTTGTTGGTGTAAGTGTTACTGTCTTTGCCGTTGTGTGCTTTGCTAAGCCTAGTTTTTTTACAGTTTCAGATTTTTTTATGTTTTTCGTCCGCCATTTTTTCCTTGCTGAGACTATTTTGGATTGACGAAAACCCAGAAATATGGCTCAAAATCGCTTGTAACCTCACTCCCAGGCTTCCTGGCTCTCCCCCGTGCTGTCTGTGAGTGTGTTATTATATTTGTTAAATGTATTGTTTTGTTTTGAGGGTTTTTAGAGTTACTCGCTTGGTTCGCAGTTGCGCCCCTCACAATGCAGCTCACCTCACTTTGCGAGGCTTCACAGATGAGCGCCTTTGGCGCTCATCCAGCCTAAGTCCTGAGCCATACACAGCTCACCTCTCTTTGCGAGGCTTTGCAGATGAGCGCCTTTGTGAACAACATCGCGAGCGTTTCCAACACTGACAATTATATACTGTATGTGATAAAATACAATCGTATTTCTAAATAAAAAAGTATGTCAATCATTTTTTAAAACAAAAATTCAGATTTTCAGTTTCTTTACAACAAAAACGATGATTTAGTTCATAAGCCAACATATTTTCTTTTACCATTTCTTGTATTGTTCTCCAGAATGTTTGAATTTTAGGACATTCTCACCACATGTATGTACCCAATTATTTACATACTCTTAAATATGTTGGTGGTATGTGTGGCTTGTTCTTACTTATTTTTATAGGAATTCTGAACAAAAAGTATATTTTATAGTTTGTTTACACAGCCTGAATATTTCTTGAAGTTTTCATTTTCCGATCCCATTTTTTTTGCCATGTTTCTTATTCTATTTCTCTGTTTAGAATAAAGTTCCATTTATTGTGTAGATGTTAATGCACTGTTTGTGTTTACATTGTTAAGCATGTTATATAGTTGTACTATTTTTCAAATACTGATTTTATTACTGACCAATTAATAAATAAGCAAAGTAAAGCACCAAGTGGCACTACAGAGTGTGGGTCCTCGATTCACTAGCTTCGCCACGAGGTGCTAAACTATAAGGTGTTTCGGTGCTCCGAATATAACTGTACTTCCTAAATCAATCCCAATAACAATGTCAACAACATTTCTAAAATTACAAATACATAAAAAAATAAAGCATTAATAATAACAGCATAAAGCTGTAAACAGTATAATATACTCTCTTCAAATAATAGTTTCCTCCACCTCAAAGCAATTTTCTTGTTTGAATTCAGCTAGTGCATCAGACAAATTAGGCAGACTGAGTATTGCCATGTCAAGTTTTCCCAAATAAGCCTTCCAAGTTTCTATGCAGAACAATTAACATTAGCCTTGGAGTCCTCAGTACAGGTCTATGTGGGCAACTCTACTAAGGTAATTACCCTAACAATCTAAACACCTTTGCCACACTGTAATTCAGAGAATATGTCAAGGCCTAAGAGGAAAGGCTTAAATCATGTGCCCTCCAAGAATAACCTCATACATTTCCTCTTGGCTTGTATTCAACACATTGTACTTATAAACAAAACAAGTACATACCAAAATTTGTGAAGCTGATTGCATCCATGTTTTTGTAGCACATGCATATTTCTATGGTGCGCATACAGAGTGATCAGCAGCTCTCGATATACTGATTCTATTAGTATACTTCCCAACTTTTCCTATTTTGAAGGGACAGTCCATGACCCTGTTTCTGATTGACATGTGTGTACCACACCACTGCTTCTCTACACACAATGAAAAATCTGGAGTGGATTTGTCCCCCTCACCCCCTCAAGTTCCTACACAAATGCTGAATGGCCAGAATATGTCTCAGCAGCATGTTATCAAAATGCTCAAGTCACAAAGAAGGTCATTGGCTAGTTTAGCTAATACTGCAGCAACATGGTATGCAAGAACTACAGGGGGTGACCTTTGCACAGACTGTTTGGTAGGTTTCAGTTAATAAAAACAGCTTTTAATAAATTGTTAATAAATTGATGTTTAGAAATGCAAATAAATGCTTTAATATCAAAAACAGGGAACCCTCCATGTCCCCTTAACTTCCCAAATATCCCTTATTGAAGAAACATCCCATATTTAAGGATAAGACCATATGTTCCAGCCCTGGACATATCCCTCTTTCTTTGGGTCCTCCTGTTTTTTCCTCTCAAAGAATTGTTCATTTTATAAAGTGTACATAGTATGCACCTTTAAAATGTATTTACACTTTATAGAACAAAGGTAACGCTACAAAATTACACATCATTTTCATGAATGTGTGTCCCTCTTTGTCTATTTGCAATGTTAGGAGGTATGTATTGTTTTCTGATAAGCAATCAATATATCAAAATTGTATTAAATAATACATATATTTGTGAAATGAAACATTAGACATTATAGAAGTGCAGGAACCAGGAAGCAAAACAGTCAAATGTTATATAGCAATAAAACAAAGTATATCTGCTGATCAGGTACTGTCCTAACTGCAAGTACAAGTAAATAAAGGAGTGATACGTGGTACAACTGGTAATGACAAGATCAATGCAGTTAAGCCTTGTTTTAAGAAAAATCCCAAGCAGGCATATATTTATACATAAAAATGCATATTTATACATAAAATGCAGTGTAAAAAAGCAAAGAGAGGCAATGGGGGTAGTGGGATACACTGAGAGAGGTGGGGGAGTACGTAACAGAGCCAGCAAGGGTTAGAGGGAGACAGTGGGGTAGAGAGATGTAGCACAGGGTAGGGGGAGATCTGTTGATGTTGTTGTTTAGTTGTTCGTGTCTGACTCTTGGTGACTCTATGGGTTAGAGCCTGCCAGGAACATCTGTCAGCCACCTCTGTCGTCCCTTTCTTTGTGTGTCTTCAATCTTTCCCAGCATTATAGTCTTCTCTAGGGAATTTTGTCACATGATATGGCCAAAATATTTGAGCTTCAGCCTCATGATCATACCTTCCTGTGAACAGTTTGGTTTGATTTCCTGAAGCACTGATTTATTGGATCTTCTTGAAGCACCAAGGGACTCTAAGCAGCTTTCACCAACAGCACGATTCAAAGGCATCAGTTCTATGAAGCTCAGCCTTCTTTATGGTCCATCTCCCACATTGGGAATAACATAGTTCTATCTATGAGGACCTTTGTTGATAGTATAATAGCTTTACATTTTACTAGCTTGTCCAAGCTTGCCATAGCTTTCCTCTGCAGAATCAAACAGCTTTTAATTTCATGGTTACAGTCACCATCTGAAGATATCTTGGATCCCAGGAAAATAAAATCTGTCACTGCCTCCTCTTCTTCACCAGGAACTGAGATTGCTGTTTCCCATGATCTTTGTCTTTTTAACTCTGAGTAGCAGGCCAGCATTTGCACTCTCTTCTTTTACCCTCATCATTAGGCTCTTTAGTTTCTCCTCAATTTCAGGCATCAGACTAGTATCATCTGCGTATCTGAGATTGTTGAAATTTCTTTCAGAAATATTGTTTGTACAAATACATCTATTAGTTTTGGATCCATCCAAACAAGCCTTACCCATGATGTACTCTGCGTATAAGTTGAATAAATAAGGTGACACTATACAAGCTTGTTGCACATCTTTTCCCGATCTTGAACCATTCTGATGTAACAGGAAGAGGATAAGATGATCTGGTACTCCCATCTCTTTAAGAACTTGCCACACTTTGTTGTGATCCACACAGTCAAAGGCTTTAGAATAGTCTATGAAGCAGAAGTAGATATTTTTCTGGAACTCCCTTGCTTTCTCTATTATCCATCGGAGATTGGCAATTTGATCTCTTGCCTCTTCCTCTGCGGTGTCTGGTAGTTCCCGGCCCATATATTGTTGTAGCCGAGCTTGTAGGATCTTAAGCATTAACTTGACGACATGTGAAATTAGTGCACTTGTTCGATAATTGGATCACCCTTTGGCACTGCCTTTTTTTTAGATTGAGATGTAAACTGACCTTTTCCAGTCTATTGGCCACTGTTGAGTTTTCTAAATTTGTTGGCATACATATAGATATAAGTCAAGCAAGCCAGTTTTAGGCGGCTAAAATTGTTTTTTTTTCTGTAATTTCATAAGTTCTGATACTTTGGAAGCATGACCCCCACAGGCATTCTGCAGATCCTGTTAGTAGATTAGATTCATATATATTTACTAATGATGATATAAGAGAACTGTCTCTGAATTTGTCAGTCTTGGTGTGCCAAAGCTATTATTTTTATTATTATATCTTAAGCGAGTCTTTTAACTTTCAATTTGTTTGATACACAATTTTATAGAGATATAGAAAGTATGTCTTGTATATCTTTGTCTGGTGATGCCTGCATATAGATTTATTTATTTCCAATCAAATAACATGATATATGTGTTACGCCCGCCAGATAAAAACTGTCAGTGGGCACAGAACTCACCTCCCTTGGGATCTTTGGTCACTGGGTCCCCTGGCAGGGTCTCACAGCTCTCTCCTACTGTCCCTTGATTTATGGCTGGCCCCTGGGCCACGGTCAGGGCACTGTGCCTCAGCTCTCCTTGCTTGGGCACACAATAAGGAATGTGGTCCCTCTTTAACTGATTTGCTGGGTCTTTGTTTGGCAGGATCTCAGGGATCATAACCTCCCCTGCCCTCTGGTTTGTGGCTAACTCTCTGACATTTTTTTATCAGCTGGAGCTCTTTTAATGGTTCACAGTCCATTTTCTCCTCCAAGGGCTTGTGGGTATGCCTGCTCTCACCCAGACTCTCCCTTGCATCCGCAAGCAGCCCTTTTCTTTTTGCCCCATTGCCTTGTCCTTAGCAATGGTGTCCCTGCCACCTAGATAGGGCTGTGCCCCCTGTTCTGCTATGTTCCCAGGGCTGCTTTCTGAGCCTGTCCCTCCAACTGTGGCTGGCTTCTGGACAATGGTCATCCTAGGAACCTCCCCACTATATTTACAGCCCATCTGTGTGGCCCAGTGCTCATTTGGTTCTTCTCTGACTCTAGAAGCAGGGTAGCTTTCCCCCAGGTCTTCCCCTGGGCCTGGCACTGCTGTGTTTTGGCCCTGTCCCCATGCCTCTAACTGGGCAAGGCTTAGGTCCCTAAAGATAGGGCTCAGTTCTTCTTCTTCCCAGTCAACCCACTGCATGAAGGCATCCTTGTTACTTTTAGAAACCCTGAGATCAGAATTATCCCAACAGTCCATACTATCCTCTCCCCAGACCATTTGAGCAGAATTACTCTTGTACATACACTTAAATATAGTCCTTTTTATACTGCAATTCTAACTATGTATCCTGACCAGTTAACCTACATCTGACTGCTATAAGAATTTCAAATACACTGGAAATGTATAAATTAAAAGGTTTATTAACATACAACAGTTAGTGGTGATATTGGCATCTGATATACAAGGCTCTACCTATATACTACTAAAGTGTGTATACAAGAGTGTAGAGTATTCCTCTTGATTCCTTTGTTCTACTACACCACAAGTCAATTTGGCCCGGTTATACACATCATAGCCACACCTTGGAGATTGTCCCAGACAATCAGATTGTTAGCTGCATGGGGTAAATTCCACCTCAGATGGCACGTAGAGTCAGTATATCTCCAAGAATAAAAGCTTTGACCTCTGATTGCCCCATGGCATCTGTTGGGCAAATGTTAATTCCAGCCTTAATCCCTAAGGCTGACACGCCCCTAACAACTGATTGATGAGGTCCAGTTTCTGACAAAACCAGCAGGGTGCTTTCTCAGAGTTTTTCATTCTTTTCTTGTTTACAAGAGATTGCATCTCCGGTTTGCTGGGAGTATTTCTGCATATGAACAAACAGGACTCTTGCTGAATCAGGGGTTCCAGCAAATTAGACTCTGGGGATCATGGTTCTAGTCCCAGACCTTGACAGTGTTTAAGAAACAAGTTATTTTGCCTCCTTACAGTCCCCATGTCACATTCAGGATCACCATAGATCTCCCAGAGCCCATCTATTAGTTCCAATCGAAAATAGAGATCATTTCCAAGGTCACCAACAGGCCCTATCCTGGCATGATACTGTTTCTCCAAGGCAATCTCTTTCCATAACAGTTTCTTCAGCCAGTCTGACAACTCTGGACTGTGGCATGCCGGAGGGGGATCCATGGCAAAACTTCCACAGAAAATTACATAGTTGATGCAGAGTCTGGTTTTAAGCCATAAAGGGCATAAATCACCTAACATTCCTAATTTGTTTGGAATAACATGCTTTAAAACATCAGGTATGATGTTGTATCGATCAGGTAGTGTAAGCGTTACACCCGCTTCAAAGTAACAGACCAATCTCCCCGTTTAATGCACCGCAAACAACCGCAAACAGTCCCTTTGCACAACCGCAAACTCCCCATTTGCACAAGGTTGGATACCAAGCTAGCCATGTCCCGTTCCTTGTCCTCACTGATGTCATTGAAGGTCTCTTCCTCCACCCAGCCACCAAGGGTCCCCGAAAGGGGACAACAAGCCCCCTGGGACGCCTGCTGTGTTTGGTCTTCCACCTCTTCAAAGCCATCTTCCTCCTCTGACTCCTCTTCTTCAGACTCCCAGAGTCTGGGGGCTTCCACTGCCCAGCATGGAATATTATACACAGGTCAGAGTCTGGGGGCTTCCACTGCACAGCATGGAATATTATACACAGGTCAGAGTCTGGGGGCTTCCACTGCACAGCATGGAATATTATACACAGGTCAGAGTCTGGGGGCTTCCACTGCACAGCATGGAATATTATACACAGGTCAGAGTCTGGGGGCTTCCACTGCACAGCATGGAATATTATAGACAGGTCATCAAAGTCTGGGGGCTTCCACTGCCCAGCATGGAATATTATACACAGGTCAGAGTCTGGGGGCTTCCACTGCACAGCATGGAAGATTATACTCGTTGCCTCTGTCTGCATTATTATAAGGTGTGTACTGTTAAGTAGTACTATTCCTTTCGGTTTAATCCCTGTTACGTCCACTATCAGGGGACGTGTATATGGCATGGATTTTTGGAAGATGGTAAAAGATGCTTGGTCGGTCCTCCCACTTCAAATTTGGGGCACTATGCGTGCAATCTAAGGTGCCACCAGATATGAGTGTCACTGTGCACTGGCAAAGGTTGGCAGAGTAGATGCAATAGGCTTCACAAACACGGCCCAGAGTAGAATGTAAAATGGACCATCGTCAGTTGCGCTGCAAACTTCAACTCCACTTCAATCCTAAACTAAAGAGGAAAGGAGCCCCAAAGAAGAAGTTACAGATTGGTAACCTCCAGTCAGCTGAAGTGAAGGCCACCTTCCAGGCGAATCTCCAGTCAAGACTAGAAGATCACAGATGCTTCACAGATCCCTCCTCAGATGCTCTATGGGAACATCTCAAAACCCGCATCCTGCAGACCTCTGAAGAGGTTTCTCCACAAAGAAAAACAAAGACTGGTTTGACGAAATCAGTCAGGAGATCCATGAATTACTGTTGGAAAAGAGATCCACCCATCAAGTGCATCTCACTCAGCCATCTTGCCCTAACAAGAAAGCAGCCTTCTGTCTTGTGTGCAGCAACTTTCAATAAAAGCCTTGAGAAATTCAGAACCAGTGGTGGACCAACCTCTCTGAAAGAACTCAGCGTTGCACAGATGTTGGCGAGTACAGAGGGTTTTATAAAGCCCTGAAAACAGAGCTGGATGAAACCCCTACTCTCAAAGAGACTGTAAAAGCTATTGAGCAGCTAAAAAATGGAAAGGCTGCAGGAGTTGATAGGATCCCAGGGGAGATCTGGAAAAATGGGGGCTCAGCACTAATCTCCATGAGCTCTTTGTTTGCTGCTAGCACCAAGGCAAACTGCCACAGGACCTTTGTGACGCAATCATCATCACCCTGTACAAGAAGAAAGGAAAAAAGTCAGACTGCTCCAATTACCGGTGGGTAACTCAGTCTGTTCAATCTGAGGTGACTAAAAGCCCACATCAAGACTCGTTCGAGAGCTACTTATCGCGGTCGATGCTGCCCTTTTTTCCCATACGGCGACAGCTTTGCAGAAATTCACATCGTGCTTGGCAGAGGCTGCCAAGTGCTTCGGTCCAGAAGTCAGTTTGAAGAAGCCTGAAGTTCTCCACCAGCCCGCACCTCAGGAAGATTACTGTCCTCCTCACATCACTATTGGTGAGTCTAAGCAGAAAAGAGTGTATCTCTTCACCATCTCCTCAGAAGCAAAGGTTGACAAGGAAATTGACAACAGACTGGCAAAGGCAAATGGTGCATTCGGCAAGTTGTATAAAAGAGTTTGGAAAAACAAACATCTGAACAAGTGCACAAAGGTCAACGTGTATGGAGCTGTTGTGCTGACCACCCTTCTGTACGGTTCAGAGTCTTGGGTTACCTACCGCCACCACCAACGACTTCTTGAGCGCTTTCATCAATGCTGCCTCCGCACCATCCTCACTGGAATGTCCACATCCCCAACACTGAAGTCCCAGAACAGGCAGGAGTCACTGACATTAAGGCCATACTGTTGAAGAAGCAGTTATGCTGGGCAGGACATATCTCTAGGATGGAGGATGATCAACTTCCAAAGATTGTGCTATATGGTGAGCTCACCACTGGCAATTGTGACAGAGGAGGGCCAAAGAAGAGGCACAATGACTCACTGAAACAGTTCCTTGATGCCTGCCATATTGACCATCGTTGATAGTCCACCTTAGCTTCAGACCGAATGGCATGGGCAAGTACCATTCACCAGGCTGTCTCCTCTTTCAAGACCACATGAAGGGCTGGTCTTGAGGACAAGAGGAAACATAGAAAAAATGGTGTCTCTACAGCAACCAACCAAGAACAAACCTTCCCTTGCAACCACTGTGGTCGAGTCTGCCTGTCCCGCATTGGCCTCCTCCAACATCTAAGAGCCGAACGATGTGGACAACCCTCTCAAATGTTCATTCGCAAAGCCAAGCCCAAAGCCCATATATTTATTTACCCTTATATTTATTTATAAATCTGTAGGAGGATAGAGGAGGGGAGGGGAGGAGAAAAGAATATTGGGGGTAGAGAGAGTGAGAGACGAAGGCAGGTCAGGGAGGAGAGATAGTGGTGTAGGACAGCAGGAGGGGGGTTGCCCCCGGATATAGGCACACAAAGAATAGGGGCGGAAGGTCAGGGGCCTGATCCCAGGGGGGAGGTAGTGGGGATGAAGGACTGGCCCCAGGGAGAGAGCAGGGAGGCCAGGGACCCCAGGAACAGATGGGAGGGCAAGAGGCTGTTGCAAAGTACAGGGCCCCCAAACACAGATATAAGAACAGCCGGATGAAGATAAAGAAGAAGATGGCTGGGAAGTCCAGAGCAGTCCGTGCAACCGGTGGTGGACCACCACCCGTCATCACATACTCAGCATGGGAAAGAGTGGATCGAGCCAGTGGCAGTAGTGGGCTTCTAGGACAGCTGGACTCAGGTGTGCCCAGCGCCCCGGGAATGTGAGTATCATATACACCATCACACTATCGTATGCGCACACATCAACACCACACACATACATAATTGTTATACAAATGCCAGCACTGTAAGCTCTCTGGTCATGGCTAATAATAAATGGGGCAGCAATAACTATTTAAATCCAGAAAGCAAACATATCATAATCAGAATTGCAAGCAATAAAATGTCGGTCCAATACCTGCAGTTACAACTGATTCAGATTAACAGTCAACAAATAGATCAAGATTGATTTATCATCCAAAAGAGAATACATTTATGAGTGTGCACACTGCGGCATATGAGAATAAAGACTCAGTAGGAGTTCATGTGCGTGTCATGTACTAGCCTAACCTGGACCATGTCTCATTTGCATGTTAACAACCATTGTTGAGAATATGTAACTGATTGGTCCATCTCAAATACTACACAGCAGATTAAGCAGAGCACATGTACTAATGACATGCTGATGGACAATGTTTATCTGTATAAGACAATCACCATAGCCAATTACAAATGACCATGGTGTCAGGGATATGGAAACACACAGCAGACAATTGTTTAGAGATTCCCAACTCAAACACTATTGTTCTTTAATTTTAGTACCCAGGAGGACAAGCCCGGTCACAGAAACACAGGTGGTGGTTCCACTGGAGGAGGAACCACATCCACCCCTGGAAGTGGTGGTTGAGGGAGGCAAAAACATTCCAGCGGGCCCGAGACCAATCAGCAGCAAGACGGAATCCCATATCACCAATGTGGGAATCACCTCCCGGGGCCCTCACACTCATCATGGTCACATTCACAGACTTTTCAGCCATCTCCGCCTCAACCTCACTTGTCATGAAGCCACCTACACCGATGCCGTGGTCCTGAAAACAGCAATCAGCAAGCTCACCACTGCCACCTGCTCCAATACCATGGAAGCCTTGGCAGGGCACCACCACTCCTCCACTTCCAACATTGGCTCCCCCCGAGACCGGGACCTCTGACATTACCATCGATACCAGCACCCCTGGGAGCAACAGATTGCTATATGCTGAAATGAGGAGGCACAATCAAAAAATGGGGAGGTGTGAGCAAAAGGCAAATAGGGACAGACAATAGAATTGGTGGAGAACCAGCTCATATCTCTTGAACCTTTTTGTTTCACAGGCTCCACCACCATCTCGCAACAGAGCCGATGGCCTCCACATGTCACGCATTACCACCAATGCCAGTTGCTACACTCACTTCAACACCTCCTCCACGTGGTAGAGGGAGGAGGCGCGCAGGGACGGAAGTGGGGGCTCAGTGATGAGAAAGAAGAAGTAGTTGGGAACATCCCCTAAGTCCTCCTTATCAACACTCCTCACTGAATATTAATTAATATAAATGTTGACATACTATTGCCTGGATACACAGTGTGTACATGTATGGTTATGTTTAATATTTCACCGATTGAGGTTCATTGTGGATTGCCATTAAGATGAGGTGTTGTAGTAAATCTTATTAGTGTTCTGATTGATATCTTGTTCTGCAGGCAGTGGGGATGACATTAATAGGGATGATCAATAGAGATGTCGCGAATAGTTCGCCGGCGGACTGTTCCCGGCGAACATAGCATGTTCGCGTTCGCGGGAAACTGCGAACATATGCGATGTTCGATCCGCCCCCTATACTTTATCATTGAGCAAACTTTGACCCTGCACCTCACAGTCAGCAGACACATTCCAGCCAATCAGCATCATACCCTGCCTTCCAGACCCTTCTACCTCATGGACAGCAGCCATTTTGGAATCATAACTAACTTACAGTCTTACTGAGAGGAGGGAGAGTGTAGGTGATGCTGATTGAATAGGGAAATCAATAGCTAAGCAAGTTTATTCAGTGTCCAGTGCAGTGCTGAAGGACTCATCAGATCTCTGCTGTAAACACAAAACCCCAAAAAGCCCTTTTTAGGGCTATAACATCATTTGTTTTGTTTGTTTTTCTATCTCTAATCTAACTTCATTTGTCTGTCTCCCTGCTAGCCCCTGCTAGCAAGTTTGTGTGTCAGGCTCACAACTTATACTGTGTGTGCACAGTGCAACCAATACAATCTTGTTTACTAGTTGTCTACTTTAAAAAAAAAAAAAAACTTTTATTTTGTTAAATCTTAGTTCATTTGCCTGACCGCCAATCTAAGTTCATTTGCCTGACCGCTAGCCAGTGTGTGTGTCAGGCTTACAAGTATTGTGCTAAGTTCAACCAACCCAATCTAGAGGTGTACCTGCAGTCTACATTTAAAAAAACAATAATTTTTTTTCTGTGTAATCTAATTTCATTTGCCTGCCTGCCAGTGTGTGTGTGTCTTAGGCTCACATTGTATACTGTGCCCACTTGCCCAGTCAGTGCCACCACTCATATCTGGTGTAACAGTCAGTAGTGCACATTTAAAAAAGGAATACAATTTTGACTGTAATACATTGAATAGCAGTAACTTGTCTGCAAGCGTCTGTGTCAGGCCTACAGCGTCTACTCTGCCAACTTCTGCAAGTGCACAATGCCACTCATATCTGTTGTCACAGTAGCTTGCACGCATAGTACCAATCTGTCAAAACCTGTAATGATGAATGAGGTTTAGAGTAGCCTGGTTCACTCATACTCTACAGGTTGAGACCTAATGTTTGGGTGACTCCAGACCAACACATGAGTACAAGCAGCACACAAACTCAAAGCCGCCATCCACCTCCTGGTCCAGCATCATCAGCCACATCAACCACTGCTGTACTCCTTGCCCCCTCTCAACCATCCGCTACTCCGTCTCTCGCCTTGAGCAGTTCCTGCTCATCTGCCCATAGTCAGGTGCCTGTAAAGGACATGTTTGAGCGTAAGAAGCTAATGTCACAAAGTGCCCCAAATTTGAAGTGATACGACCAACCAAGCATCTTTTTCCATCTCCCGGTCCCAAAAATCCAGGCCTTATACATGTGCCCTGATAGGTGACGTAACAAGTATTAAACTGATAAGAGTAGTACTTACAAACACGCCACTCCTATATGGTGGCACCTTTGATTGCACGCGCCGTGCCTCAAATTTGAAGTGATACGACCAACCAAGTATCTTTTTCCATCTCCCGGTTCCAAAAATCCAGGCCTTATACACGCCCTCTGATAGGTGCTGTAACAGGTATTAAACTGATAAGAGTAGTACTTAAAAACACGCCACTCCTATATGGTGGCACCTTTGATTGCACCTGCCGTGCCCCAAAATTGAAGTGATACGACCAACCAAGCATCTTTTTCCATCTCCCGGTTCTAAAAATCCAGGCCTTATACACGCCCCCTGATAGGTGCTGTAACAGCTATTAAACTGATAAGAGTAGTACTTACAAACACGCCACTCCTATATGGTGGCACCTTTGATTGCGGGTGCCGTGCCCCAAAATTGAAGTGATACGACCAACCAAGCATCTTTTTCCATATCCCGTTTCTAAAAATCCAGGCCTTATACATGCCCCCTGATAGGTGCTATAACAGGTATTAAACTGATAAGAGTAGTACTTACAAACACGCCACTCCTATATGGTGGCACCTTTGATTGCACGCGCCGTGCCCCAAAATTGAAGTGATACGACCAACCAAGCATGTTTTTCCATCTCCCGTTTCTAAAAATCCAGGCCTTATACATGCCCCCTGATAGGTGCTGTAACAGGTATTAAACTGATAAGAGTAGTACTTACAAACACGCCACTCCTATATGGTGGCACCTTTGATTTCACGCGCCGTGCCCCAAAATTGAAGTGATACGACCAACCAAGCATCTTTTTCCATCTCCCGGATCTAAAAATCCAGGCCTTATACGAGGCTCCTGATAGGTGACATTACAAGTATTAAACTGATAAGAGTAGTACTTACAAACATGCCACGCCTATATGGTGGCACCTTTGATTGCACACGCCGTGCCCCAAATTTTAAGTGATACAACCAACCAAGTATCTTTTTCCATCTCAGGGGTCCAAAAATCCAGGCCTTATACACGCCCCCTGATAGGTGCTGTAACAGGTATTAAACTGATAAGAGTAGTACTTACAAACACGCCACTCCTATGTGGTGGCACCTTTGATTGCACGTGCCATGCCCCAAAATTGAAGTGATACGACCAACCAAGCATCTTTTTCCATCTCCCGGTTCCAAAAATCCAGGCCTTATACACGTCCCCTGATAGGTGACGTAACAGGTATTAAACTGATAAGAGTAGTACTACTTAACACACCTTATAATAATGCAGAGAGAGGCAATGCAGTGAGAGGAGTCTGAAGAAGAGGAGTCAGAGGAGGAAGGTGGCTTTGAGGAGGTGGAAGACCAAACACAGCAGGCGTCCCAGGGGGCTTGTTGTCACCTTTCGGGGACCCTTGGTGGCTGGGTGGAGGAAGAGACCTTCAATGACATCAGTGAGGACAAGGAACGGGACATGGCTAGCTTGGTATCCAACCTTGTGCAAATGGGGAGTTTGCGGTTGTGCAAAGGGACTGTTTGCGGTTGTTTGCTGTGCGTTAAACGGGGAGTTTGGTCTGTTACTGTGAAGCGGGTGTAACCCTTACACTACCTGATCGATACAACATCATACCTGATGTTTTAAAGCACGTTATTCCAAACAATTTAGGAATGTTAGGTAATGTATGCCCTTTATGGCTTAAAACCAGACTCTGCATCAACTATGTAATTTTCCGTGGGAGTTTTGCCATGGATCCCCCTCCGGCATGCCACAGTCCAGGTGTTAGTCCCGTTGAAACAACTTTCCCATCACTATTGTGGCCAGAAAGAGTCCCTGTGGGTTTTAAAATCCGCCTGCCCATTGAAGTCTATGGCGGTTCGCCGGGTTCGCCGGTTTGCGAACATTTGCGGCGGTACGCGTTCGCGGTCCGTGAACCGAAAATGTTATGTTTGCGACATCACTAATGATCAATTGAGGGGGATTTATGGTGTATCATTCAACATGAGGCTATGAGAGCAGCTTATCCACACATAACTTTCGGCACTCAGATGGGGACCTGACCAGTACCATATCAGTCTGTTCTAACTCATTTGGGAGATTCACTCCCAACAAACAAGGCAATTTGAGGGTAATGCTGTTCTCTGAATGATAATTTCTATTATCTGTTGTTGCATATGCATAACTGGAGATTAACATAACCTCAATAATAGTTATGTTCCAAGCCTAGAGTTATTCTTCCCCATTTGTACAAGGAGGCTCACATCAGCACCGAAGAAGAAATCTGTAAGGAAGTATGATGCAGGCTTTACAGTTGTCCAAGTAGAGGAGTTTTTAGAATGTCTAAAGAAATAGATTCATATAAATATATGTAGAGTATGTGAGCATAAACATGCTGTGGGTATGCAAGGAACATCATGTGACATATGCCATTGTATTCTGCAATTAAAGCTTTACATATATTTGCTAATCAGTAGTAACAATCAGATATCACACTGGATGTAACAACTGAATGATTAAGAGACATACACATACATGATGCAAAGTGACATTAGCATGGTCATGGAATGTAGGGATGCTCATCTTCATGCCTTGTTCTGACTGTAAGGAATGTGATACATTTTTCAGATCTGTAAGAAACATATAATGAACTTGTTATCATGAACATTACACAAGTTATATGAGTGGCTACTTCATCATATGCCAACACATGCAGGTAAGTTGGTAAATATTTTTACATGTTAGTTTCTTACGTATAAAACAAGCTACTCATCTGGCAGATGATGATGATGGATGTTTCTTATTACTCATGATGTGGGAATATCACACCTATTACACATTGATGCATTATTGGAGATCCACATGTGATGTTCTACCTTGGATGTGGTCACAAGATTATCCACAATGAGATTTGTTCCCTCAGGACACGTCCGTGGATGTTTGACGTGGATGTAATGCTTACGCATTACGTATGGGATGTCTTTTGGAAAAACAAAGGTAGGCCTCCATTAATTGCTTTGGTATTTTGTTTTTCTTCAGCAGACTAAACATGTTATTCAGCAAATACTTACAATGTACTTCACGTTGATGTAGCTGGTGTTCTGTTGCTGTATATGTTGTTTTTCTTTGTCTATGTTGTTAAACGATGAGTTGACACATGGCAACAGTTCTGTAATGGCAATATGATGAGATTATTAGAGTCACAAATAATCCACTGCAATCATTGGGATTTCACCATTACATTAAACTATAATTAGTGATCACATCTTTGTATCGCATGCTGAACATATATCATTAGCGACTTGCCTGTCAAAAATGACGGGGTAATAAAATGTGAAGCCATGGGAATGCTGTTTGACACACAATGTAAACCTTTTTGTACTCTGAGGACCTTCAGCGCTCATGGCGAGCCTCTCCTCTCGTCTACTTTTGCTCCTTCGTCACTCATCATAAAGAGAGATATATATTTATCCATTTTTAGTTAACCAATAACAAATGAATTTGTTCAGGAATAAATTGATATACTTTACCTATTTGTAATTAATATATCCAGCAATCAATAGCCTGAAGTGCTAACAATCTGTTTATATTTTCCGTCAGCATACAATGTCCAGTTTGAGTGTTGGTGCCCTGATGATAAAGTGTAATTAATGTCCCAACTGTGCATTAGAAAAAGCCTGTGTGCGTGAGGGAAATCCGTTGGTTTAGTTGTGTAAAGCGCCATTGTAGATTTGTAATGTTATTGTTAATGTTACGCGGCTTGCAAGCATTTTCCATCATTTGTAATAGTGTATTTTGTGCTTCGTTCGTTCCTGTGTGAAAGTGCTATGCGTTGGGCATGGTTTTGTGCGGTCTGGGGTCGTTAGGCCTTGTTTTAATTTTTTTGGGCGGCCATTTTTTTTCTTGCTTTTTTGGCGGCTAATTTTTTTTCTAAGTCTCGCATTTGTCAAGTGCTTGGAGGCTAAGGCGATCCCGTGTCTACTAAGTGTTTGGTGGCTAAGTCCCGTGTGTTTCATTGCCTTCACTGCCCACCTCGCAAAGCGTGACAACCTCTAGCAGTTTGACAACTATTATATGTGATTGTTGATTGATATGAATTGCATTGACCTCTATTGGATGTGGATTTGCATGATCTGATAAAGTTAACTTTAGATGTCTATACTGTGTTGAGGTTTTCATATATGATTGTGGGGCCTATATACATTGACATTGTGGGATATATAATCCACTGTATTTATCTATGTTCAGGATGTTTAGACTTGCGAGTACATATGATGTGTATGGGAATGTGTGCATACTTACCTTTAACGCATAGCTTTGCATGTTCTGGTTTATTAAGTGTTAATCAATAGAGCATCATGAGACATAGATCATATCAGGAAACTCTCCTCTACTGTGGACTGTTTGATATTCTGTATGACAATGGGAAAAGAGAAAAGAGTTGTATGAGTAATGTATAATCAAGCAGCTTATAGTAAGTTGTTATTGGATTTGTACTTACATGTGAAGTACTCACAAATGATGTGAGCATGTTGTTGTGATCCCTGCACATTATCCACAACAGGGGGAGGTAAAGGCTCCTCCTCCCCATGTAGCAGAGCCTTATAAATGTCCCCCAGACAGTTGGCCTGTACTGCTATATTGTGCAGACAACAGCAGGCAACGATGATCCGACAAACCTTGTCTGGGTTATACTGTCGGGCCCCTCCACTTGAATATAAATATCTGAATTGCATCTTGAGCGCACCAAAGGTGAGCTCAATTACATTCTGGCATGTGTTATGGGGCGCATTTTACCCTTTCTGCCTCAGTGTGAGGATTGTTCACAGGAGCAGACCCCCATCTCCTGCATCACTTGACGTAAACTAAATTGGAGATGTAGATATTAATAGGATGTTGTGATGTTTGTTAAAGTGTATGGAAGTATACATAATGATTCATGTAGTGTTAGTTTGTGGTTATGTTGTTGTGAACTTTATACAGTTTTGGACGGATAACACAGGGTTATGCACAACAAGAATCAATGATGTGATGGCTCTGGTAGTGTTTCTCCCTTAGTCACATGTGAACATCAAGGCAATACAGTGAAACATGATTTACAGTATATGTTAGTGTATCCTGTGTTAGTAAAATATGCTTGTCTGTGATTACTTATGGGTACTCACCCAGTAGCCAACCTGATGGAAATTGACCAGACTGGAACATATAATAGGTGGATGACTGACGCAGGATATGGGCATTGAGAGCACTTCCAGGGAAGCCTGCAAACACATTTCGTATGAGCATGTTTGCATCACAAAGACCCTGTACATTGATAGAATGACACTGTCTGCGATTTATGAACAGCGCTTCTTGCTCTTTAGAAGGTATCAATGCAACATGTGTGCTGTCAATAGCACCTAGCACATTAGGGACACCTCCTAATCGATAAAAATCAGATTTCACCTTCCAGATCTCTTCCACAGTGTTGGGGAAGCTGATGTATCTGGTAGCTTTCATAACAATATATGTCAAAACTAGAAATACAGTATATCACAAACATAATATCCCCATAGGTCAAAGACCATTGGGTAAATTAAAACATATACAGTTGGATGGGGAAAATTGTGGAAGTAAACTAGTGGTGCAATATAGAACTAATATATCAATAATAGAAAGGTACACATATCCCAGACTAGTTGCAAATGCTATGTATAATTAATAAAGTGCAGAGACATCATGATCAGAAGACCAACAAATAATACTTAACGTTTAAAATACACAATATAGGGGGGGCGGAGCTTGCGTCTGCTGGTTCAGGACGTGTTTACTGGTAGCTCCTGATAGAGTGCTAGTAAATGGGCTTATAATTTGCCCAGGTGACAGCAATTTTTATTCTGAGTACCCTCAGAACATCGAGGGGAAGAGGAGAAGGCGACCCATACCCCGTGGGGCCCGTCAGGGAGAGAGCTGCAGGCACATTTGGAGACAGGCCTCTCCCCAGCAGGCAAACCTGGAGTGCTGCCTCCCTGGAAGACCCTACCTTGTGGGGAAGGCCCCGGAGGACCTGGGACCTCATCTGGATCGAGCAGGCTGCAGCTGGACCGTCACAGAAGCCCCAGGGTGACGTGGACGGCAGCAGCAGAAGTGGCAGGTGCAGGAAGGGCCTGGTGATCGGGGGGCGGCCATTTTGGAGCACCACGAGGCAGACACTGCAGGAGGAGACCCACGCTCTGTGAGTACTGCAGGAAACCTCAGAGGTTCCCTAGAAACACTTGTCTGTGGCTGATTCCTCAGGATATCTCTGGCCTGTACTGCCTGGCAGCTTCTGGAGCAGCAAGGTGAAGGTAAAAGGCCCATGAACGGGTGGCGGCCATTTTGTTTTTCTGGCCTATGAAGGGCACTCAGTTTCTCCCTACCCTACCACTCCTGAGGCCCAGAAATTGAGCTAATACTAGGACTCCTCTGCCACACAGTCTACTGGCTGCCACTGCCACAGAAGTATATACTGGGGTGAGTCTGACCCACCTACAGCCCTTTTACCTTCAGTTTCAAAGGCAGTGATTTTACTGCTGACAAAAACATTGCATCTTTACTAACCTCAGGGGTCTGGCAGCCCCACTCCTACTATACTGGAGGCTGAATCCACTGTACCTTGCCACAGAAGTCCCAGCTGGTATCTTGGCTGAGTTTTAGAGTAAAAAAATCTGCTTCCAACTATTGACATACATCTGGTGTATAATATCTGACAATCTTGTATCACGCTGCCATCGTGTGGTCATTCAGGATAAGTGCAACTGCTATTTTTCTGTCTTTTTTTTATCATCAAACATTGTGAGCTTAGATCTCATTTCAGCACCTGCACTGAAAAGTTGGCACTGACTACTCCTGGTGGGACGCTGAAAAATACACAATCCAGATCTGCTGGGGGCACAAAAACGCGGAGCATATCAGCCTAAGGAGATGTAGTTGACGGGGCTGTGCACAGTTCCTGCCGGCAGGGTCTGAGAGATGCTAAGACTTCACTACAGAATCTAGATATGAACAGACAAGACAGACCACAATAGACCTAAATACTTGAGAGGAAAAAGCTAATACGGAGTGACCCCCCCAGTGGAATCCACCTGACGTCTGGACATTCAATGGCTACCCCGGGAAGAAGCAGCTCCATAAAAATGGTGAAGAACAAAAAATCTTTAACTTCCAAGAAAATTGACGAACATTTCAAGGCCTCGGAAACGCAGGCGGCACTGCTGAAGGATCTTGTCTCAGAGCAATCTGATACCTCAGACTTGGATCCCCTGGAGGGGGCCCCACAGCCTGAGGTCTCCATCAACAGCAATTCAATGGCAAGAATTGAGGCTCTCCTGGCCTCCCACATTGATAGGGCGGTCACATCTTTGCAGAAGGACATACATGAGATTGGCCAAAGGACCCATCAACTTGAAGACACTGTTGACCAGGTGGTGGGGGCCTAGGAGAGAGACAGGGCCATCATCGCTGACAACACCTCCCGTATCTGTGGCATAGAAGATAAACTGGAGGATTTGGAGAATAGATCCAGACGATTCAACCTGAGGATCAGAGGCGTGCCTACGGCAATAGTCGACCTCCCTCGTTACCTTAAGGCCGCGATCGACGAGATCCTCTCAGGTCATCCAGACCACGAATGGGAAGTGGAGCGTGCACATAGAGCCCTTGGGGGAAGTCGTAATCTAGACCTTCCCAAAGACATCATAGTCAGGCTTCTACGCCAACAATCTAGGGACCTGATCCTGGCAACTACCCGCAAAAAGGCTATGATCATAGGCCCAGACGGGGCCAAACTTCAATTTTTTGCGGATCTCTCCCCTTCCACGCTTCAAAAACGGAGGCTGATGAAGCCTGCCCTGGAAGTCCTTCTCCGCCATGACATCAGGTACCGTTGGGGATTCCCATTTGCCCTAATTTTCTCAGTGGGGAGCACCCAGTATACAACGCGTTCTCTAGAAGACTGCCAAGAGCTTCTAAAGAGTCTGGATCTTACTGGGGGGGACCCGACTTCGACATCACCTGCATCGGCAGCTTTATCTCTCCCGAAAAGACAATGGTCGGAAGTGACCAGGCAAAAGAGGCCCACTGACCAAGCCTCAAAAATCACTCATAGGCGTCCCACCCAGATCATGGACTCGTAAATGCAATAACTCAGTTAATGCCATCTCCAGAGACTTTCAATTAGGCTGGTCCGCTTGAAAAGGCAACAGGCTACCAAAGACTTATTTCGGCATCCACAGGAGTTACAAGGGCTTAAAAACACCATACCAAAATTCCTTGGTAGAGACTAACATGGAAGTCTCCTGGAACTGACCTCGCCTTTTCTCAGGACATTTTATTTTTCTTACTTTTTTACTTAGGTCCTTTAAGGAGCCTGGGGCCCTAAGCGGGGCCATGTCAACCAAAGACTTTTGAAATGTTGCTAACCCATGTTTTGTTTTCCTTCCTTTTTTAGCAGGTTTTAGCTGACTGATTAAGTTATAAGTTTTAATTTACATGCAGATAGTATAGTCAGTCCGTCAGGATCCTTCCTCACTGGACCGGGTCTAAAGGTTTACTCTGCTTTTAGTTCAGATAGAAAATTAGGTTGTTAATGCTTAAATAAGCTATTCAAGGTTCTGGCTTTATTCTGTTTCCTTAATGCTTCTCTAGATTACTTTTGCCTGTCCTTGCTGGCGGGAATTGGAGCAGGGGCCCTAGTGTTCTGAGAGGGTAGAATGCTTAAGACAGGGCGGGTGGTCTTGGGACAGCAAGACCTCTTGACAACAATTGTACTTTCTTCCCTTTGTGTTCTCTTCACTGCTGCTCTTCTCTTTGTCACCTATCAGCTTGGGTTCTCTTGCCCCTATACTCCCCCTTACTGTCTAACTGGAACCTGCCACTTAGTGCTTCCTCATACTTGTTATCTCTCCCTCTATGGCTGCCTAGGGGATTTAGAACCAAATCAGGGTTCACTCTACATAGCTGGGGTAGAGGCGGCGGCCTGTCTGCTGGACAGTGGGCCAAGCTGCCTGGCCTCAGAGAGTGGAGGACCTCTGGTACTATTGGAACGGATCTCTTTTCAGCCTAGTGAGTTGGGTTCTAACAGCTCTGAGACACTACCAGACTTGTCTGGTACTATCTTGCCTCCTGTAGATCTCTTGGGACCGCACCTGTACTACTTATACTCATGCCTCTTTTACCCCCACAGAGCTAAACATACTGGACCTCTTCTTGGCCGGGCTCAACCACTCCTATCCCCAAGAGGGGGAAATCCGCTCTGCACTCTCTCCTTGGCGCTCCTCCGGAAGGGTAAGGCTACGCTATATATACACCTCTAGTTTATACACCTGCAGATATATACACCTCTAGTTTACCCATGACCACACCGATGACAATACTTACCCATAATGTGAAGGGTTTCAACTCCCCCTTCAAGCGAAGGAAGGCTTTCCTTTATTATATGACCCTTAACCCCATGGTGATCTTCTTACAGGAGACACATTTTGCCAGGAATAAAGTCCCAACCTACCTTGACAAAAATTATCCTCATTTTTATTACTCTACCCAGGTCTCCAAAAAAGAAGGAGTTGCAGTTTTGCTCCATAAGAGCCTCCAATTTCAATTAACAACTAAGATAGTGGACCGGGAGGGCTACTACATCATTTTAAAGGGGACGATTTTGGGTTCTCCAGTTTCACTGGCCTCCTTCTATGCCCCTACGAAAACACCACATAAGACCCTGATCAGATTCCTAAGGGTTCTGGAGGGGGGAGAATGGGGCAAACTAATTATAGGAGGGGACTTTAATCTGGTATTAGACCCAGTGGCAGATAAATCTAAACCTCCACAAGAAGATCGCTACTCCAAAAAGAACAGGCAAATCTTAAAACTTCTGCACTCCTTAGACCTAGTTGACGCCTGGAGAGGTCTGCACCCAAGAGGGAGGGATTTCACTTTTTATTCCCCCACTCACGGGACTTATTCGCGTATAGACACAATATACATATGTAATTCGCTTCTAGATAGCTCAAACAAAGCGGATATAGTTCCGTGCACTTGGTCGGATCACGCGGCGGTCATACTTGAGGTAGACCTGGGAGTTCAATCTCGGATGCCCTATACCTGGAGACTTAATGAATACCTGGTATCGCAATCCGGATTCCAGGAACAAACTGAGAGGGAGTTGGCAGAATTTTTCGAGTCCAATGCGGGTGGGGAGACAGGGGCGGGATGGGTTTGGATGGCGCACAAAGCCTACATCAGGGGGGTGTTTATCAAGCTAGCCTCCCAACATAGGAAACAGAACAGGCTAAAAGAAAAGGAGCTAACAGAGAAACTAACTCAGTTAGAGCGGCAACATCAGCTTTCTCCCTCGATAGCTTTAAGGAAACAGATAGATAGAACCAGGCTAGAGCTGGATAGTAAACTGACCATAAAAACGGATAAGGCATTAAGGAGGACTCAACATTTGTTTTATGCCAAGGCGAATAAACCTGACAAGCTACTAGCAAGGAGTTTAAAAACTAAATATGCCCAAGCCAGGGTATCCTAAATCAGAAATAGGAAGGGGGATCTCACCTACAGCCAAAGCGAAATTCAGGAGGTCTTTAGGGATTTCTATCAAAATATTTACTCCACTCAGAAATTGGCCCCAGAGAATGTTATTCATTCCTATCTAAACTCCCTTGATTTGCCCCAGATTTCACCTTTGGACTTACAAAACTTGAATAAAGATGTTACTGTCAAAGAAATTCTAGATGCCATTAAAGAACTGAAGCTAGGGAAGTCCCCCGGCCCGGATGGGTTCACTAACATCTATTACAAAAAGTTCTCAGAAATTCTGGCCCCACATTTATGTAGTCTATTCAATTCAATTCTAAGAGGAGAGACGACTCCCCCTGAGCTGAACCATGCGGACTTGACGCTCTTCCCTAAGGAAGGCCGAGATCCAAAGGAAGCTAAAAATTATAGACCAATCTCGCTTCTTAATGGCGACGTTAAACTGCTGGCCAAAATTTTCTCCCAGAGGATCTCAATTTTCCTACCCGCCTTAATACATAAGGACCAATCAGGCTTTATTCCAAACAGGCAGACTAGTGACAACATTAGGAGGACTCTAAATGTTATTCATTTGGCTAGGTCTAGAGGTCTCCCTGTGTGCCTGCTCGCATTGGACATCGAAAAGGCGTTTGATACCCTGGAATGGCCCTTCCTATTCGCCACTTTGGCAAAGTTTGGGTTCAGAGGAAACTTCCTAAACCTATTGCGTACTTATTATACACTTCCCAGGGCCACACTAAAACTGCCTGGCTCCCATACGGCCAGCATTAAAATCGAGAGAGGTATGAGACAGGGCTGCCCTCTGTCTCCTCTTCTTTTTGCTCTGGCCATTGAGCCTTTGGCTCAAGCGATCAGAGCTAACTCCTCTATAGAGGGGGTGCGGGTGGGGCTCCAGCATCTAAAGTGTTCCTTGTTTGCTGATGACCTTCTCTGCACTCTCTCGAATCCTAGCTCCTCCGTAGGCGCCCTGATGGACACGATAGGGGTCTATGGCAACTTGTCAGGCTTGAGGCTAAACCAGGACAAGACAGAAGCTTTGAGTGTTGGGATCCCTTTGGATATTCTGAACCACCTGAAGGGAATTCATAAATTTCTATGGCCCCCCTCACACATCAAATATCTAGGGATTAACTTGACCAACTCATTAACTAATATGTATAAGGCTAACTATCCACCTCTCTACAGGACTCTGCGGAGAGACCTGGAAAACTGGAATAAACTGCATATCTCATGGACGGGTAGAGTAGTCACGGTTAAAATGAACATATTGCCGAGGCTGCTCTATCTTGCCAGGACGCTGCCAATCCAGGTAAATAATACAGAATTGGCCCGCTTCCAGACACAAGTATTTCGGTTTATATGGAGAAATAGACCCCCTAAGATAGCGAGAAAAACGATGTATGTACATAAATCCAAGGGGGGCCTATCTTGTCCTAATTTCCTGAATTACTTCAGAGCAGCCCAGCTTGCCTCTGTCCCCCTAGCTCACTCCATTCCACTCCAACCAAACTGGGTCTTTGTAGAGGAGTTGCAGATGGCCCCGCTTACGTGGGGTATTATCCTGTGGGCTCCAGGTGCGAGCGCTTTCTACTCTAGAATACAGAATCCCATAACTAAATTTACACTAAGAGTTTGGATCTGGGCTAGGAGGAAATACAAACTAACTCACCCGGTATCTCCCCTCACATCAATCTTTACATCACCCTCCTTATCAACCACCATCACTGCAGAGTCCAAGGAATATTGGACTTCGCATGGTCTAGATAAACTGGGGGCTTGGTTTGAGGGAGGTTTGATGAGAACTTCAGAATCTATGATTAGGAACTTTGAGGTACCACACCGGGAACTTTTTAACTACATTAAAATAAGAAGCTGGATTGAAGAGATACAAAGAACCCATGGGCCCCCGAGGGACTCTTGGATGTCGGTAGTGTGTAAAAGTGAGGTCCTGTCCAAAGGAATTTTAGGGTCAATATACAAAATCTTCAATAGTCCACCAAGCACTTGGAGGCCTTCCTTTGTTTCGAAGTGGGAGTGGGACCTAGGACAAAATTGGGATGGGAATAAATGGGCTGAATCCTTATCGAACCTATCTAAGGGTTCATTTAATTATAGTTTGTTAGAAACCTCTCTTACGATTTTACACCGGACATACACAACTCCAGTTCGACTAAATAAGATATCCCAAACAATCCCAGATAGATGTTTTAGGGGGTGCCAAGGTAGGGGAGACTTTATACACACCTGGTGGAGCTGCCCTAAGGTATTTAAAATTTGGTCAGAAACGACCAGTCTAATCTCAAGAACACTCAAAACCCCACTCCAACCATCAATAGCAGTCTGTCTCCTGGGAGCTCGCTTCTCAAAACTGGGAAGGGAGGGGAATAAATTGGCCCAATTGATATTTCTAGCAGCTAAGAATACCATCGCAAGACGATGGAAGAGCAGGGACATTAATTTCCAGGAAGTAACAAACAAAATAAATTTTATTTGCATCAATGAGAGGATGACCCACATCATATCAGATACACATCACTGCTTCTTGGAGGTTTGGGAACCCTGGATCTTATTCACAAATAGTAATATATAACAACTAAGTTAAGGGAACACATTAAAGAAGCCATTCCTGTTGAGCGGCTGAGGAGTGGAGTGTGGAGCGGACGGGAAGAAATGGTGAGAGGACCCTGAGAGATATCTCTTCAGTATTCCAGAGGTACAGGGGGGGAGGAAGGTTACCTTAAGATTGGTTGAACGGGGAATTGCTGGGGGAAGACACTCCACCATATGTTTTGTACAATGCTACTTGTTTTCTCTCTACTTTATTTTTCTTTTATCGTATTTCTTGCTGCTCTGGTTCATCTATGGAAATGTGAATTTCTGCAATTTGAACAATGTGACCTTATAAGCTGTATATATTGCTGAATCTAAAGAAACTAATGTGAATATATTTGGACAGAATCACCAAAAATACGAAAAAAGAGTTGTAATGGAGTTTTTATTTAAATGGAATGGTTTCAACATGTTAGCAATACGATGTTAGTTATAAGACAACTTTTGGTCTATGTTTTTCATTATTCTTTTTTGTCTTGTCTTTGCAATTCCAGAACTTCTCAATAAAATTTATGTTATAAAAAAAAAAAAATACACAATATAAAAATAATGATCAACTTGAATAAATGTAAAGTTATGCATCTAGGAAGGAAAAATAGCCATGCAATTTATAATCTTAATGGAGCAAATCTAGGGGTATCAGATATTGAAAGGGATTTGGGAGTATTTGTGGACAACCACCTAGGGAACAGTGCTCAATGCCAAGCAGCATCTGCGAAGACAAGTAAAATATTAGCATGTATTACTTGTATAGAAGCAAGGGAAGCAAATATAATTCTGCCACTATACAAATCTCTAGTACGCCCTCATTTGGAATATGGAGTACAGCTTTGGGAACCACTACATAAAAAGGACATTTTAGAGCTGGAAAAAGTACAGAGAAGGGCAACAAAACTAATAAAGGGAATGGAGGGGCTAAGTTATGAAGAAAGACTGACCAAATTAAGCTTATTTACTCTAGAAAAAAGGTGTCTAAGAGGGGATATGATTACATTATATAAATATATCCAGGGCCAATATGAGGCTTTATCAAGGGAACTTTTTGTGCCAAGAGTTTTTTAACTGATAAGGGGGCATCCTTTAAGATTAGAAGTAAAAAGATTTAGCCTTAAAGAAAGAAAAGGGTAAGGGTGGTTAATCTGTTGAGTTCCCCACCAAAGGAGGTTGTGACAGCGGATTTGATAGATAACTTTAAAAAGGGATTGGATATATTTTTAAATAAAAAGGGCATTAAGGGCTATCCTGGATAATTAGAGAGGGAGTATTTATCCAGGGATGAACCCGATCACCGGTATCTGGGGTCAGGAAGGAATTTTATATTTTTTTCCCTGTTGAGACAATTGGCAAAGATTCACTGTTTTTTTTTTCTGTTTGCCTTCCTGGATCAATTAACAATAAATCTGCGTATTGCAGATCAGAGGAGATATAAAAAGGTTGAACTTGATGGACTAAAGTCTTTTTCTTAACCTATATTACTATGTAACTATGTAATTTTAAAAAATAGGAAAACGACAATTAAAAATATATATATACAGTACATGATCACAGAGCTGTGGTAGCCAGTTCCAGAATTACATTAATATGCTATAAAGGTGCAACACATGCTTCCTATGCACCTATACCAAGTGAGACGAAAGACAAGGCACAGAAAAATCCCTGGTAGGTATAGCAGGGCTCCCTGTCTAGTCCTTAGCTAATCTATTAGGACCCGCTATTTACCCACTAAGTAATTAGCAAAAAAAGGAAAGCAAACTCCCTGAGTTATGTGCCTTGTTCAATAAATCAAAGAAATAGCCTGACGCACATTTTGTGTGAGCTAGCTTCTACAGAGGCTTGTGAAGGTCATGCATAAGCCCAGCCTTTTATATTGTGATAGGGGGAGGGCGAGCAAGGGGATTAACCCTATCACCACCAGTGCAAAGCCTGTGCAGCGTGTTATTAAGCTTACAGCTCAATCTGGATGTATGTGTGTGCACAAAAAGACCCACAGAGCATTGTGTGCAGCTCTCCCTTGTATCCAAATAAGATCCATGCAATCAAAACTGATATATAAGTATTCTTGGTACCAGAGCCTGCAATGCAATATTAAGAGCCTAGCACACTAAAGCCCCACGTGTCCAATAGGATTCACAATGGCACAACTCATAAATACCTAAATATAATCATGTCTAGGATAACAATAGTTTGGACAAATATAATAAATTCTTAAAGGCATCGCGACGTTAGCTCTGGGTATTAACATATATATGTCTACTAGCAACTTGCCCGTCAAAAATTACGGCAATAAAATGTGAATCCTGGCAATGCTGTTTGCCACACAATGGGAGCCTCTCCCCCTCTACTTTACTGGCCATGCGATGAGCTCCTTCGGCGCTCATCACAGGCCTTGCAATGAGCTCCTTTGGCGCTCATTGCAAGTCTCTCCATCTGTCTACTTCCTCCCTTGTGTCTCATTTCCCTCCTCCTCTCACTCCCTTGTGTCTCCTTCTCCCTGTGTTTTTACCCCTCTCCCCCCTGTGTCTTTCCCCCCTGTGTCTCTTTCCCCACCTCTCCCTCCCTTGTGTCTCTTGCCCCCCTCTCCCTCCCCTGTGTCTCTTGCCCCCTTCTCCCTCCCCTGTGTCTCTTGCCCCCCTCTCCCTCGTGTCTTTTTCCCATGACTATTCCCCCCTCCCTCTTGTCTGTTCCCCCCTTTTCCCACCCCTGTGTGTCTCCCCCCTCCCCTTTGTCTCATTGCAGCCCACAAGTGCAGTCCTCGCTTCGTGACCAACATCACAAACGTGACCAATATTCGGAAGATCCACAACTATATATGTGATTACTTCTGCTAGGCTTATCCACCTTCCTCCAATGTTCGTCTTATGCGCCTCTCTGCCAATCTCCACACTGGCTGTCTATTGTCTTAATAATAAAATTCTAAATTCTAAGCCTAATTTTAAAAACTCTCAACAGTTTTTCCTACATCTCCACTCTTGCTTCCTGCTTTCTTGCAGTATCTCTATGGTATATACATCTCATATATCTTCATAAATTCTTTCTATGCTCACCTACAGGATTCTCTATAGCCACCACCATTCTTTGGAATTATTTACCTTGTTTCACTTATTCAGAGAAGCATACAATCTACCTTATTAGCTCATTAAATAATCCATCATTTTATAAAATATTTATAAAATATTATCTTTTCTTTTTCCTATACTTTCTTCCTCTGTCACACTCAATTCAGAAGTCCTGTTACCTCACATTTCAATACTCTATGACCTTTTAGATTGCACTCTTCTGTACCAATATACATGTACAATGTGCTTTATAGGCCTACTTGCCCTCAAATGTTTGCAAAATGTTGTATTAATTGTCCATTGTATACTAGTGTTACTGAATCTGCTGGGAATTCACTCGTAAAGTATAATAATAATAATTATATCTGTTAGATGAGGTGCAGGTGATAGAATCTGATTTTCTTAGTCAAATGTGTTTCTGGGTGGTTTTTTAGTTCAGAGACTGAAGAACAAGTCTAACATCTTTAGAGTTAGCATGAAAATGTGCTGTTTTTTTTAGGTTAAACAATACAATGTTGACAATACATTAGAAGGTTGTCGGCATTAAAGAAGATGGTACAGTACAAAGAAATAGAGAACCAGTTTGAACTAAAATGGTTGAGTATTATAAACTCATTAGTGCATCAACAGGTACAGCAACGTTGTTGTTTACTATACACATTCAGAGTTCCATTCTTTTCGCTACTTGCTGAGCTTAAAGCCCTGTCAGTAATGGACATTAAATTAATAGTATGGAGGCTTATACTATATACTGTAAATGGAGATAATTATTACTAGAATAACAAATTGTGTTATGTTACATATACACGCAGTGCTGAAGTATTTTACAATATATACTCCAGTGATATAATGCATGTACAGTATTACACCATATACTAGCAATATACAGTAAAATTATGGCTTAATAATTAATACTTAATCACCAGGAGACATTGTTGTCTCTCCTAATTGCAAAGTGAATATAATGCAGAATAAATTAGTTTGTAGGTATATCTGCTAAATGCAAAAAAAAAAGCACATAATAAGCACAAAAGTTAATAAAAGACTTAAATCTAGAGTGGAGAGATTGCCCTCATAAGTACAGTTTTATCATGTGCCTTACATATGTTTCATCATTCAATTTGGCTTTCTTAAAAGCAAATTAATAAATGAACCATGGCTGTATCTGGGTTTAAATATCCTGTCATGAAAGAGTACAACATTCCTTGTAATTACTGTACTGTGCTTTACCGTATTTGCTCTGAATGGAGGAAAGTGGTATGCACCGAAGGTTGAATATAGCAGAAATTGTAGAGTCCTATTTGAATCTTTATAGAGGAATCTTTTTAATAATTACATGTAAGGTATTATGTACTATGCATAAACAATATAAATTAACTAGCGACTTGCCCATCAAAAATGACAGCAATAAAATTTGAAGGCTGGCAATGCTGTTTCCCACCCAATGTGAGTCTCTTCACCCCTGACAGTATATATATATTTTTATATTTTTAACGTAAATGCCCCCCCCCTCCTTTTTTTTGTTTTGTTATTACCTGTATTTTTCCAATTCATATTCCATATTTATGAAAAAGTCCAACAATTAATTGAATTCTTATTCAATGTATTTATTGTTATAACATGCAACTTATCTCTGTGAACAACTCCAAAACCATGGTTTTGTAAATTTTTGAGGAAAAAATTAATTCCTTCCTGACCCCAGAAACTGGCAATCGGATTACTCCCTGGATCAATACTCTCTGTGTAATTATTCAGTAACAGGGCAAAAGCTACCAAATACATACAATCAAACCCATAAAGAAAAACAATCCAATTGATAATTATATTCAATAAAACCCTGAACAACATAAAACCAAATTTGAAGTACATACCATAACATTTGTAAGTACATGCAATGAAAGTACTAACTATATTCAATGAAACCACTAATTATAATCTTTTCCAAACACGTGCTAATGTTTAATTTTGTTCTTAACAACAGTGCAGAGTCTTATTTTTGTGGAGTGTTTTGTAAAGTTTTGTGAAGGCCTGTTGTATGTATATTTTTTTTTGTAATTTATTAGTGGTTCCTCTAAAAAGAGCCCAACAGACAATAAAATTTGTCTTTGGGATGTAACCACTGTTTTGTCCGTGTAGTTTTTTCTTGAAATATTGTTTCCTCTAAAAAGAGCTTAATAGACGTAAAAGTTTGTCTTTGGGATTAAACCATTATTCTGTATGAGTAGTATCTTTTACCGTTTTGTGTCTGTGTTGAATTGTTAGGTTTTATTTTCAGAATTTACAACACCTCATAATAGATAATATTTTTTGTAAATACTTGACCATCTATATCATCTAATAATTCTCCCTGACTTTTGTTTTTTTTTTAATGAAAACTTTAATTGCATCAGGAAAATGCCACATAGAGTTGTCCATGGGCAAATACTGGTTCCTCTAAAAAAAAGACCCACAGACTTAAAAGTTTGTCCTTGGGATTTATTTATGGTTATTGCAAATGCCATGATAATGGGAAATTGTCTCCTTTGAAGTACAAAAGGCAAGGTAGTTTCAGTTAGTGCCAAATCTATTCTTGCTATGAAAACCTGTTCACCCTTATGGGTACCATTCATAATTTCTGCATGTATGAAATGGTCTCTTAAATCCTGAACAATTAATCTGGTCCCATTACAAAGTCCTTTTTTGGGTTCATATTTCTCAGTAACATGACAATTGCCCATTTTTTTGTTGTATATATAGGCTGCAAGCACGAGCCGAACCCGTTATTTTCTTTGGGAAATCCGTCATTTTAGAGTCATATTTGCAATTTACTGTCTTGTGGGTTGTAAAACGGCGCCGATTGTCTATATGTGCCTCGCGAGCAATTCACTGGATTTGTCATCGTGTATTTTGTAAGTCTGACGGGGCTCACTTTGTTCTGGTAAATGTTACCTGTTTTGGCCTTGTTTTGATTGTGTTTTCGATCGTTTTTTCGGCTGCCATTTTTTTCTCGCTTTGCCTATTTTCAAGCAGCTAAAACCCTAAATATGGCTCCAATTAGCTTGTCACCTCACTCCAAGGCTTCCTGGCTCTTCCCCTGTACTGTGTGTGAGTGTATAATTTATTTTTTTTGTGAATTTTTTGTTTGTTGTGGGTCATTGGACTGACGCTTGGCCATTAAAGTCGTAAAGTATTGCATGCCGTAAATGATTGCATGTCCCTGGTTCCCGTGGTGCTCATCTCGAGCCCTGCAATGCCCGCCTTCGGTGCTCATTGCAGCTAAGTTCCGCGGCCCATGTGATGAGCGCCTATGGCGCTCATCTCCACCCTTGCAATGAGCGCCATTGGTGCTCATTGCAGCTAAGTAGTGCGAGTCTCGCGATAAGCGCCTTTGTAAGACCGCAGTGGTGTGCCTTGCTTTGCGAGGCCCACAATGCGTGATGACAACTTACAGTACAAGAACTATTATAGTTGATGATCTATCATCAAAAGGCATTTTACGTCAATATTTATATTTCTTGGTTACAAGGACACAACATTATTTTTAAAACTAAGCTCATCTAAGTGAGAATTTAAAAGTTTGTTATAATAAGCACAGTAATATTCTATAGTCGAGCAATAATCTAACTAATTCATCCTCAGAAGTAGAGAAGGGTCCATCATAATAACAGAAAAATCTACCCGAAGCTATTGAGGTTTGTTATGATATCATAACTGTAACGGATCTACTGGCACCCCGACCGGGTACCTCCGTTGATAGACGCGTCCTAGTTTGCGCCGAGGCCTACAAGCACCGCACCGGACACCTCAACCACCACAGACTCCACAACCGCCGTAGTTTAGCTGGAGCCGCGCCGTCTTCCTTCCACCCTGTATGAATCTCCAGCATCCAGGACCATGTGGGGAAGACCTCTCCTCCAAGGAGGACACATCAGGAACAAGCGTTCAGTAGTTACATCTCAAGGGAGTATGCAAAAGCATAGCAATCCCCAGTATGATAGAGCCATCCCCTCCAATAACGAGATGAGGCTACGTTTTGAAGGGTCAAGAAGAACTAGAACTTTAATGACAGGGGATCTCCTTTTATGCAATGGTGCCCTCTGAAGGGCTACACCCACATAGTTATCACAGCCAATTATATACATGGTTCAACCCCCACGTGTCCTCCCCTCAGATAACAGGTAACACAATTAAAACAGACACAATTTTAACCACATTCTGGATGTACCCCAAAAACAGGGGGTACACCTTTAAGTCCAGCTCCGTTCAATAGCTCTCACCCAGGGGAACAACATATTAAAAAATGGCATGAATCAGACCAGGGGTTCAAAAGTTAGTAAAAGTATCTTACTGGCAGCATGGCAATCCACATCCCCCATAGTGGGCCACACAATACACATAAAGAGAACAATAGGTGTGGTCACCCCTCCCTGAGGCTCCTTGATATAATCAGACAATGATTAAATCAGCCGTCTTTGTTCTTATGTTTGAGAATGAATAGACTTGCTTGTCTGTAACAGGATTATCTCTCCTGCCAAGGTCTGCACTAGCCTGGGGCCAATATTCTGCAGAGCATAAACCAACATACATACAGTATATTACTAGGATCATATTTTAACCAAGAATTAAATAACCATAAACAGGGTAAAACAGTGATGGATTCCGTTACAGCTGGGATCTGAGCGCACAAAACTACCGAATAGCGCTAAGATCATCTTCACACAGTTCAATTGCCATTTAGCTAAAGTCTTTCCCATAGTCTTTCATTATATGAATGGGCTCCATGGCATAGCTATCTGTGGTATCATGGTTCACACAGGGCAAGTACCGAATGACCCCCCTGTATGTAAAGGGCCAGAATGAGTGACATACACTCTGGTATGGCCGAATACTGTGTTTGAAGGGCAATATGTACCAGGGCCATAGTCGCAGGGCAGGAGTCTGGCAAACAGTCCTCTCCAAGACAAAGTGGCGAAGGGCACTTTGTCACAATAAGCAGCATAAATGTAATGTTTAATCCATGATAAAAAGACATTTTAAGTCAAATTTATATTTCATTGTAAAAAATGACACGTTGCCAAACTCCAGTCCAAAGATGGTGGAAGATCATATGATTTTAGTTTGTTTTTTCTCAAATTATGGAGCTTTACACTGGCTCTTTCTCTTATCTATAATGATAACATGGTAATCGCTGACTGATAGCTTGGATAAAGTGTTTTGTGGTTAATTTTATCACCTACCTCAGAAGTACATCAGTAGGTTCTCAGAAAGACAAATACATTTTGGGCGCGGGGGGATAGGGCATTTGGGGAAATGTACTGCTTTACCATCCCGGTACACTAGCAGCGTTTTTTCCTTATTTTAAACTTTACTCCCCTAATAAATACTAGACTGCTTTACCATTATACACACATGTTTTAGTTATTCAGACTTTGACCTGGCCTCTTACCCTTTTCCCTCAATAATACTATACATATGTATTTATTTTGTGATTGTTTTACTCCTGTCATGGTAAAAGCCAGCATGGACCTATTCTGCCTCCTGTCTGAGCACAAACTGTATATGTTACTGCAGCATTTATTTTTTATTGTGGCTAGCTACACTGTATTTTTTTAACACATAATGATGAAGCAGCCTCAGACCAGAGCAAATGTGACAATTTGATGAAGAAGAAGTTCAACAAAGTAAGCACAGGCACTCTGTTCTTCAGTAATGTTCATCAGAATCTAAGGGGGAAGGTAGGAGCTGCAGCTGTAAGATTAGCTTGGGGTCAGTGAGAGTAATTGTCCACAGTAATTTATAAGGGTAAGGTCTATTTGTGGCTATACCTAGCAAAAAAAACATAATATTAGGAAAGTTTACTGATAGTCTCATTCGTATATGACAGTTCTGGGTTTAATTGCATAGGACGTCCGCATTAGTAATGTAATGACATTATAGTACATAGAGGAAAGAAAAGGATACATTTGAACTAATGTAGACAATCTAGTCATAGGGAACTCAGTATGTGTAAATCAGGCTATAATAGTTAAAGATATATTCTTAAAAATAACTTTTATTAAGTTAATAATAGAATATTCATCAATAAATATATGTAAATGCACTTAGGAAGGACTGCTGATGAAGTCATCAAGGCAGCCTTAAGCCGACAATCCATGCAGAGTGTATCAGGCAGAGTGTTTTGAGTTCTGTAACACATATTCTATGTCATATTGAACTCTCTTGCAGTTTCAGTTTGATACAAATTGATCAATAGATATCACTTTGTGTAAATTGTGTATCTCTTATCTATATCACTGACTAAATGATAATTGAATGGCAACTGTCTATACAAAAGAGATAGGTTGTGACATTGTATACCAACAGTAGGGTTCAACATAGTAAAGGATAGAGCTTCATGGACTCTCAATTTAACTATGTATGATTTTTGTCACAATTACTAAATTGGTATTTGCTTAAACTCATTGTCCTAAGAATATAATTGTTGCAATAGATATAGAAACTTGCTCAGTATTTTCTTTTATTTATATGATAACTCTTTCTCTGTGATACGCATATACTTTTGACTAACTATATAATGCACAAAACCATATTATGATTACGTGAGACTTTATGTAACCAATACTCATGACTTTTTGATTACAAGGCTACCTAGGTCTAAAATAGTTAGAACTTATATATGTTACTTATATATGTTTTCACAGTCAGAGGGCCAGTAGTGAGTCCGACTTCAAACTTTGCTACAACGGTATTTGGAACTCCAAAGGTTGCCATTTTTTCCTTTTTTCCTTTAATTTATTGAATTTTATTTAATTGCATTTTTGTGTGTGTATTTTATCAGTGAGGGACTGTTTCTTTTATGCTTTTCAAATATTTTTAATCGGTGTGATTTGTGTATATTCATCCTGATGAACCACATTAAGCCTGCAGCGTTTATGAAGGTCCCTGAGGATTTCCACTAGGCTGGCTGGACCTAGTGAGGCTCCCAGTGAGGCCCATCAAGATCCATTAAGAAACCCGGGAATCCCCCTTTGTCCCAGAAAGCTCATAAAGCACTTGGAGATCCCCATCAGGCCCACATGGCCCAGTTAGAAAACTACCTAGGCTTGCAGGGCCCAGGGAGACTCCCAGTATCCCTACAAGGTTAGACACTGAAATTACTTTTTCCAAAAGCTCTTTTGCAAAGGATCACAAGACATTTCGGGACATCCAGGCTTTGGAAATGTAGCCCGCAAGTTATTTTGCTATGCAATGTGCGTCTTTTTGTGAGCTCCGATCGGTTTACAGTCTCCGGCCTCCGATTCACTGCGATGGTTCACATTGCAAGTTAATGCGCCTCCAAGCCTTTGATCTTTCATGGCAGCAAGAGTTGCTAATCGCAAATCGCTATTCAATTGGTCTGATTCCCCCTTGCTAACGAAGCCATCAAGCACGCAAATGGCAAAAGTCACGTCACGGGTACCAAGGAGGACTCGCAAAGGGCTTAATTACATGTCCAGAGCACTTTAAATGCACATATATATATATATAATTTTCTTAAAATTGATGTAAGGTCTTAGAATTAATATCACAACATTCTCAAGCTCGCAAATCCGCCCCAAAAAATACTTTATTTCATGTTTAATTTCCGTGTTATATCGATCCGGCAATTAATGTGTTAATTCATAGAATGGAACTAGAGATGTCGCGAATAGTTCGCCGGCAGACTGTTCCCGGCGAACATAGCATGTTCGCGTTCGCGGCGAACTGCGAACATATGCGAGATTCCCCCCCAATACTTTATCATTGAGCAAACTTTGACCCTGCATGTCACAGTCAGCAGACACATTCCAGCCAATCAGCAGCATACACTCCCTTCCACACCCTTCTACCTCATGGACAGCAGCCATTTTGGAATCATAACTAACTTGCAGTCTTACTGAGAGGAGGTAGAGTGTAGGTGATACTGCATCAATAGGGAAAACCATAGCTAGGCAAGTTTATTCAGTGTCCAGTGCAGTGCTGAAGGACTCTTGTGCATTATTATTATTATTATTACTACTATATAATGTGTAGATGTACCAGCTGGGCATGCATTATTATTATTATTATTATTATTATTATAATTATATAATGTGTAGATGTACCAGCTGGGCATGCATTATTATTATTATTATTATTATTATTAATATTATTATTATTATATAATGTGTAGATGTACCAGCTGGGCATGCTCTTGTGCATTATTATTATTATTAGTAGTAGTAATATACTACTAATAATAATAATAATAATGCACAAGAGCATGCCCAGCCGGTACATCTACACATTATATAGTAATAATAATAATAATAATAATAATGTAGAAGAGCATGCCCAGCCGGTACATCTACACATTATATACTAATAATAATAATAATAATAACAATAATAATAATAATGCTCAAGAGCATGCCCAGCCGGTACATCTACACATTATATAGTAATAATAATAATAATAATAATAAAGAAGAGCATGCCCAGCCGGTACATCTACACATTATATAGTAATAATAATAATAATAATAATAATAATAATAAAAATAATGCACAAGAGCATGCCCAGCCGGTACATCTACACATTATATAGTAATAATAATAGGAATAATAATAAAGCAGAAGACCCCCCCTGTGTCTCCCCCCCACTCCCTCCCATGTGTCTCTCTCCCCCCCCTCTCCCCTGTGTCTCTCCCACCCTTGCCTGTGTCTCTACCCCCTCTCTCCCCTGTGTCTCTCCCACCCTTGCCTGTGTCTCTACCCCCTCTCCCTTCCCCAGTGTTTCTTTCCCCCCTCTCCTGTGTCTTTTCCCCCTTCCCTCTTCCCTGTGTCACTCCCCCCTCCCCTGTGTCTCTACCCCCCTCTCCCTTCCCGTGTTTCTTTCCCCCCTCCCCTGTGTCTTTCCCCCCTTGCCTCTCCCCTGTGTCTCTCCCCCCTCATCTGTGTCTCTTCCCCCTTCTCCCCTGTGTCTATACCCCCTCTCCCCTGTGTCTCTACCCCCTCTCCCTTCCCCTGTGTTTCTTACCCCCTCCTCTGTGTCTTTACCCCCTTTCCTCTCCCCGGTGTCTCCTCACCACTCCCTCCCATTAGTCTCTTCCCCCCTCTCCCCTGTGTCTCTACCCCCCAATCTCTCCTGTGTCTCTCCCCCTCCCATGTGTCTCTTCCCCTCACCTCTCCCTTCCCCTGTTTCTCTTCCCCCCTCTGCCCTGTGTCTTCCTCCCCCTCTCCACTGTGTCTTCCTCCCCCTCTCCCCTCTCCTGTGTCTTCCTTTCCCTCTCCCCTGTGTTTCCTCCCCCTCTCCCCTCCCCTGTTAGCTTCTATAGAAATACATACATACGATAAGAAATCTGGGGGGGGGGGGTTACCCCTTACCCCCCCCCCCCCCCAGTTCCAACACCCATGTGAACTGTATAATATTGTATTGCATTATATTATATTATATCACTAGCGACTTGCCTGGCACAAATGACGGGGCAATAATAATAAATTTAAAAGTTTGAAGCCATGGCAATGCTGTTTGCCACACAATGTGATGCTTTTTGTACTCTGAGGACCTTCGGCGCTCATTGTGAGCCTCTTCCCTCGTGTCCTTCATGTTTCGTGCTTTGCAACGATCAATCTTCGGCGCTCATCGCAAAGACAGATATATAAGTACAGTGTTAAATATATAATTTTTTTTGTGCAGTGTAAATTAAAAAATGTATTCAGGTCTCAGAGCATAATAAAGTGATTTAGATTTGTAACTGCTTTGAGAGTGCTATCGCTGGCAGCCAATGAGCAGTAATCCAGATATATAACTGCAGAGTAAAAAGTAAAACATTTTAGTGTAGTGTAAAGTCTACATTTTTATTTTCCATTACTAATTAATACTTATTAAATGAATGCACGATAATAACTATTGTGAATGAACAAATGTATTAGGAAGTGCGAAGCGTTAATGTATGTAAAGTAACCGCAGTGTAAAATATGCTATTAAGCGTATTTTTTTTGTATATTTTTTTTTTAATAATAATGAATTAATTAATTACTAAAATACTTTACCTATTTGTAATTAATATATCCAGTGATCAATAACCTGAAGAGCTAACTAAAAAAGATTTTCCTAAAAAGCCGTACGAGGTAAAGATACACTATTAACAAGGACGCTAAATCATCCACACCCGCTTACCACATACACATTCCCCGCCATTTTACAACACTAACTTACACAATGCAGAAGTACCCAGCTACCCTAACGGCTTCCACTCGCGCACGCAGCCTATTTACACTACACACTGCACACATTGCTGACACTTACACAGCAGCTCCACAGCACTGAAAACCTACATTGTATGCTGCAGGAACATGAAAACAGATTGCCAGCTCTTCAGCACAATGCTTCCTGCATATATTACTTACAAATAGGTAAAGTATATTCATTTAGTAATTATTTCATTAGCATACAAAAATACATATACACAAAAAAAAACATTATCACATTAAACATAAAAGCCATTTACTGCGCGCCTCACAACGAGCGCCAACGCTGCTCATAGCACACAAAGCCTTGCAATAAGCGCAAAAAACACATCACCGCCGACCATAGAATAACAGAAAAAGCGCCTATCAGAAAAAAAATACAACCAACAGCCTCGCAATGAGCGCCGAAGGATATCCGACCGCCAACAAAATGAATGTCTCGTCCAAACCATTACCTGCCTTACAATCTTATTGCCGCCATTTTTTGACGGGCAAGTCGCTAGTAAATATATAAAGATCAAGATAATAAAAGTATCAGGAAATGTAACACAAAGATGCACGCGCGTCTGAATAATACGACAAATACGGATTTTTGTCATAAATGATACGATCGCAGTATTGGGTCATAAACCCTAAACACTGGAATCTGTTACATACAATTTACTGATGATGTCATTAATGGGCTTCAAGGGGGGGGGATCTCCTTTCATACTTTTTGAGCGGTGCAAATCCAACATACGCAGAGCGGAAACGCCACATCTGTGGGACACACTCAAAGGGGTTCACTTTGGGAGAAAAAAACAAACAAATATGAAATATTTAATAATCATATTTTGATGTTACCAACAGATAAGGAAACAAAACTGAGGTTATTATATCTAATAGTAGCAAGCCTGGGAGTACTGGGAGTAATAATACTGCAGCAGGAGGTCAGGACTAATGTCACCTATAGACCCCCAGACAGATAAAGGTCAGTACTAATGTCCCTCTATAGACCCCCAGTCAGATAAAGGTCAGTACTAATGTCCCTCTATAGACCCCCAGTCAGATAAAGGTCATTACTAATGTCACTCTATAGACACCCAGTCAGATAAAGGTCAGTACTAATGTCCCTCTATAGACACCCAGTCAGAAAAAGGTCATTACTAATGTCCCTCTATAGACACCCAGTCAGATAAAGGTCAGTACTAATGTCACCTATAGACCCCCTGTCATATAAAGGTCAGTACTAATGTCACTCTATAGACACCCAGTCAGATAAAGGTCAGTACTAATGTCCCTCTATAGACACCCAGTCAGATAAAGGTCATTACTAATGTCCCTTTATAGACACCCAGTCAGATAAAGGTCAGTACTAATGTCCCTCTATAGACACCCAGTCAGATAAAGGTCATTACTAATGTCCATCTATAGACACCCAGTCAGATAAAGGTCAGTACTAATGTCACTCTATAGACACCCAGTCAGATAAAGGTCAGTACTAATGTCCCTCTATAGACACCCAGTCAGATAAATGTCATTACTAATGTCCCTCTATAGACCCCCAGTCATATAAAGGTCAGTACTAATGTCACTCTATAGACCCCCAGTCAGATAAAGTTTTGAAATGTTTCTTGGATAGCATTGGGGCTAAAAGAGGTTTGGCCATCAGGTAGTCTAAAGATACCGTATATTATGTCCTCTCTTGGGGGGTAAAGACACTAATAATTCCTCCAATAAAATTCTGTATTTTTTATGTGGGCAAGGTCCCTGGTTAGCCCATTGGGTTATCTGTTAAAAAGAGTGATGCAGAGACTGTGGGGGCTGTTAGCCTCCTTGTCCCCATGTGGCCGTTTAGAATCCCTGCTGCTGCATGTTTCAGCTTTATTAAGGTGTAATTGTACAGCGTTTGACTCAAGTAGCTGCCTGTGCTGGGTCAGTTTGGCTTAATTGCTGGGCCCTTTTCCTGCCAAGATGGCGACCGTCAGTCCATGGGCCTCTATGTCCCCTTCACTAACTTTGTCCCTGCATGTGTACATGCCTAATTTTTCTGGCCTCTGGTGCTGCACTGTGCCTTCAACAACCAAACCCCCAAAAAAGGCACATAACAGGGATTAAACTGATAGGAGTAGTACTACTTAACACACCACTCATATCTGGTGTAACAGTAGTGTACATTTAAAACAAAAACATTTTTTTCTACTGTAATAGATTGCATAGCAGTTAGTTGTCTGCAAGCGTATGTGTCAGACCTACAGCGTCTACTCTGCCAACTTCTGCAAGTGCACAGTGCCACTCATATCTGTTGTCACAGTAGCTTGGACGCATAGTACCAATCTGTCAAAACCGGTAATGATGAATGAGGTCTAGAGTAGCCTGGTTCCCTTATCCTCTACAGGTTAAGACCTATTGTTTGGGTGTCTCCAGACCAACACATGAGTACAAGCAGCACACAAACTCAAAGCCGCCATCCTCCTCCTGGTCCAGCATCATCAGCCACATCAACCACTGCTGTCCTCCTTGCCCCCTCTCAACCATCCGCCACTGCGTCTCTCGCCTTGAGCAGTTCCTGCTCATTTGCCCATAGTCAGGTGCCTGTAAAGGACATGTTTGAGCGTAAGAAGCTAATGACTCAAAGTGCCCCAAAATTGAACTGATACGACCAACAAAGCATCTTTTTCCATCTCCCGGTTCTAAAAATCCAGGCCTTATACATGCCCCCTGATATGTGCTGTAAAAGGTTTTAAACTGATAAGAGTAGTACTACTTAACACACCTCATAATAATGCAGAGAGAGGCAATGCAGTTAGAGGAGTCTGAAGTAGAGGAGTCAGAGGAGGAAGGTGGCTTTGAGGAGGTGGAAGACCAAACACAGCAGGCGTCCCAGGGGGCTTGTTGTCACCTTTCGGGGACCCTTTTTTTTTGTGTTGTACGTGGCTGGGTGAGGAAGAGACCTTCAATGACATCAGTGAGGACATGGAACGGGACATGGCTAGCTTGGTATCCAACCTTGTGCAAATGGGGAGTTTGCGGTTGTGCAAATGGACTGTTTGCGGTTGTTTGTGGTGCGTTAAACGGGGAGTTTGGTCTGTCACTGTGAAGCGGGTGTAACCCTTACACTACCTGATTGATACAACATCATACCTGATGTTTTAAAACACGTTATTCCAAACAATTTAGGAATGTTAGGTAATTTATGCCCTTTATGGCTTAAAACCAGACTCTGTATTAACTATGTAATTTTCTGTGAGAGTTTTGCCATGGATCCCCCTCCGGCATGCCACAGTCCAGTTGTTAGACCCCTTGAAACAACTTTCCCATCACTATTGTGGCCAGAAAGAGTCCCTGTGGGTTTTAAAATTCGCCTGCCCATTGAAGTCTATGGCGGTTTGGCGATGTTCGCCGGTTCGCGAACATTTGCGGCGGTTCACTTTCGCGGTTTGCGAACCGAAAATGTTATGTTCGTGACATCACTAAAAGGAACTTGTATGTGATAGAATATCATATTTACGGCTTTATCAATATTGCATTATATCTGGAATGTGGGTCCGATCGTAACTCATAATTCAAGCCCGTAGGACGTTGAAATCCAACCTCCATTTTTCATTGAAGTAATGATGACGATTTGTGTTTCTCTTGGCTGTTTCTAACTCCGTAGTTACGGCCTTGCGTGATCATGTTCAAGTTCGCAAATGCTACATACGATAGAATGGTTTGCGATGTGCGCTATAGGGCCGGGACTTGAGGGCTCGGCCTATTGAATAGCACCATAAGTTGTGGACACTGCCTACATTACGTGACTTACGAGCTTGCAATTGAATGAAGCTCTTACACTAGAACTAGGCCCCTATTCAATTGAGCAATTATTGGTTACTGGAGCCCGTAATGTAGCTTGTAAACTAATTTGCTATTCAATTGGCAACTTTTAGCTACCCACAAATGATTTGAAGGTTACAGGCTGAAATAGCCTGCAGTTGTTAAAATCATAACTCTGACTCAATTAAGTCTTTGATCTTTCAAGTCCATATACTGTATGCTACAATCACTAAAATCGCAAATTACTATTCAATTGCTACAATTACCAAAGGACGCAATTGCCTTCAATCCCTCAAACGGCAAATGTAGCCATATATATTATGGGTTCCAAATAGCACTTGCAAAGGGTTTACAGACTAGTTTGTAACGCTGCAAAAGACTATTAAAACACACGTATATACTTTAAAATATGGGGAAAGCAATGTAAGGCATAATAATTAATTGCAAAACAATTTCCAAGGAACACTTTGGCCTTAAAAAATATTTTATATTCTCAAATGATGGAATGGTCATGTTTATGCCAATATGAATAGTCTTGCTGTAAGATTCTGAAAGCAAGTAAAGAGACACTACTTGATAACATTCCAACACAAAAACATGAAACTGCCTACCATATTATCACTTTCACACTCACAGAGGCTCTAATGTGGACCATAAAAATACAAAGATAGTCTTACTGTATATACATTTCACTCATCAGATCTAGTTTGGGAAAATAAATAGTGGCCAAATTACTCCTCCACGTGGCATATATCAAGTACCAGGGGAACATACACAACACTAATCTACTCTATTGCATCAGGGAGGGCCACAAACACACTTGGAGGCTGTGCAGAGGCACGTGGAGCAACAGCCAACTCACCTCCATCAGGGACAATCTCCACTATGCCCATCGCCAAGGTATATACCCATTATCACTTGGTCAAACGTTATCAAGTGTTTTACTATCAATCAATTCAAATTATCACCTGTAATATTGTTATCAGCCTTTCAGGGGAATGTTGATACTCCACAGTATCACAAATTGGACCTCTCTTGTGAATTAACCCAATATTATTAAATTAGTGTTATTATTATTATTATTATATGTATGAATCTATTGCATAGTAACTAGGGCTCATTAGTTTACAGATATAGGAATGTGACACAAATGTGATGTATGTGGATGTCCCAAAACTCCAACCATTGAGAACACACTGAGATGTGATAACGGTATAACAAAGTGTTATTTCAAACAAAGAGCACACTCAGAAATGTACAAGACTGTGCATTAATATCATGGGCATGGTGTGGGTGGATCCATGAAGAGCAAGAGTGGATACCTAAAGTTGTTAATGTCATTGTCTAGAATAATCATGATGCATGGCACCTACCAGGGTCACATGTGATCACCACTGCAACCAAAATCTGATGAAAAAAGGATCATCAGAAATCACTCAATTTAACCAAAGGAACTAGTAATGCGCATAGCGTTTACTTTCAGTTATCACCTGCTCAATTAAACAAATGCAAAAAATTATGGATAATGTCACACAAATCTATTCCAAACACAGTGTGTTTTCATATATTAAGGAATAATCCCAAATAGATGATCAGAATCTGGAAAACAGAAAGATAAGGCTGAGGAACATAACTTAATGGCTGTGAGATTGGGCTATTAAGACCTACAGAGACAAAAACAAGATATCAATCAGAACACTATTTGGATTGACTTCAACACCTCATCTCAACAGCAATCCACATTGAACATTGAATTGCTGAAAAATTCATACACACTCTGTAGCCAGGCAATAGTATGTCAACATTTATAATAATTCATATTCATGGCTGTGGATGAGAAGGACTTAGGGGATGTTCTCATCTACCTCCTCTTCTTCCTCAGCACTGGGCCCCCACCTTTCATGCCTGTGTGCCTCCTCCCCCTACCACAGAGAGGAGGTGTTAGAGTGAGGGGTGCATCCACCTGGGGCGGCTGTGTAGCAGCTGACGTTGGCGGTAAGGTGGGAGATAAGGAGGCCACTGGCTCTGGTTGCAATGGTGGTGGAGCCTGTGGAACCAAAGGCTGGAGAGATATGACATGGCCTGCCGCCAATTCCAACTCCACCTGTATCATGAACATTGTGGATCATGGCTCATATCAATATATGTAATGCTGGTGCAGTGTGTCATCTGCAGTTCATTAGGACATGTGCCTAGATGAAGCTGCTGTGCAGTGTGTGAGACTGACCAATCTGTGGCATATTCTCAGCAATGGTTGTTAACATGCAGATGAGACATGTTTCAGGTTAGGCTAGTACATGACACGCACATACAGTCCGTCAAAGTCTGTACCAGCATATAATGCAGTGTGCACATCCATACATGTACTCTCTTTTGGATGTCAAATCAATCTTGATCTATTTTAGCTCACTTGTGCCCTTCACCGGGATAAATATCCTGTAGTATATCAGTCTGGTCCCACTCACTAGAGTGGTGCTGCCCGAAATACCAGGCAATTCTATTCTGAACAGGAAAAACAGCAAACCCCAGACGTACGTTTTGGCCTTCTTTGGGCCTTGTCAGTGAGGTGTAGCTGATGACTCCCTGAGGCACAGTGAGCAAGGGGTCCACGTCTGGATTCCCCTATCACCCATAGGGAGAATTGCTATTAAATTCTAAGTTCCTGCGAGCAACGTTCGAGAGAAGCCTAATGTTAGCCCAGTCTTCTCGCATGTTGGTTATGCGGCCATGCTAATTTAAATTAGTCAAACCTGTAGCAATGGGTTTGACTCAGCCAATGGCAGGAGAGATTGCCATCATGGCTAATGAAAACCTGTGGGATCACCCACTGGCTTCCGACATCAGCCCTTTAGTGGGGGTCCCGAATGTGTTTGATTCAGCCAATGGCAGGGGAGATTGCCATCAAGACTGAGGGATCACCTGCAGGCTTCCGACATCAGCACTTGCCACGGGGGGGTTGGAAGTTGGGTAAATAGTGTAAGGGTTAATAGGGTAGGGAAGAAGTTGGGTAGGTAGTGAAGGGGTAATAGGGTAGGATTGGTGGGGGTTTATAGGATAGGGGCTAATGGGTACATTTGGGGTTAAATAGATCTAAATGGGGTTAAATAGTACTTGATGTGGTTAAATGTGACTAGACAGGGTTACATAGGCCCAGTTAGGGTTAAATAGGACTAGATATGGTTAAATAGGACTAGACTGGGTAAACATGACAAGATGGGGTTAAATAGGTCTAGATGGGGTTACATAGGACTAGATGGGGTTAAATAGGTCTCGATGGAGTTAAATAGAACTAGATAGGGTTACATTAGTCTAGATGGGGTTAAATAGGTCTAGATGGAGTTAAATAGAACTAGATCGGGTTACATAGGTCCAGATGGGGTTAAATAGGTCTAGATAAGGTTAAGTGGTTAGTGATAGGGTCAGTTAGTTAGGGGGTTTAATTAGTTAGAGGGGTATTAATTAGTTAGAGGGGGTTAATCGAATGGCATAGGGTAGGATAGGGTTTAATAATGTAATGTAAAGGGTTAATAGGGTAGGGGATTATTAAGTACAGTTAGGGCTAATGGGTTAATGGGGTATAGTTATGGGTTAATAGGGTACATTTAGGGTTAATGGGTTAATGGGGTATGGTTAGGGTTAATGGGGTATAGTTAATAGGGTAGGGGTTTATTGGGTACAGTTAGGGCTAATGGGTTAATGGGGTATAGTTACGGTTAATAGGGTACAGTTAGGGTGAATGGGTTAATGGGGTATAGTTAGGGCTAATGGGGTATAGTTTGGGTTAATGGGGTATAGTTTGGGTTAATGGGGTATAGGTAGAGTTGATAGTGTAGTGTAGTGCTTAGACTTTGTGTCATGAGGGTCCTGGAGGACCCTCATGGCACTTAAAGTGTTAATATAGGGGTTAATGATATGTCCTATAGGGGTCTATATAAACCCATATTGGACGGTGGGGGTTAATGTTAGTCTCATGAGGGTCTGTTTTGACACCCATGAGTGATGGGGTTAATTTTAGGTGCCAGGGTTTACTTATGGCACCCCAACATCAGGGGTTAATTGTTTTATTTAGCATGGGCTTTTTAAGGACCTTTAAGGTCCTTTAAGGACCCGCAATGAGGGGGTCCCGATCGCGACTCCCCCTGCAAGGGTTAATGTAGGGACACTGCCAACATTAGGTGGTTAATTTTAGTTGCCGCCGGGGTACTTACTGCGGCATGGGGTTAACTATTAGTGTGAGCGGGCCCTTTAAGTACTCAAGGAAGGGAATTTAACATTTTTAAATACTGCAGGGGTCCTGATCGGAACTCCTGCAGCAAGGGGTTGATGTGGGGGCCCCGATAGGAACCCCCAGCATTTGAGGGAGTTCATTTTAGGTGCCACTGGGGTACTTATGGGGTTAACCATGTGTGTACCACGGGCCCTTTAAGGACCCGCGGCAGGGAAATCGACCCCTGCAGCATGGGATTAATGTGGGGACCCTGTTGGGGTCCCAATTGGGACCCTTGTAGCTTAGGTTTTGATTTGGGAGCAGTGGGGAGCATACGTAAGGCTTTGCAAGCCCTTGTGACTCCTCCATGGTACCAGTGTGGTTGGCTTTTTGCCATTTACAGGCTTGGCAGAAGGAGTAATCGGAGCAATTAAATAGCGATTTGTAATTTTTGCTGCCACACCTTTTGTGGCCGGGAAAGGTCAAGGGCTTTGAGGGAAGTAACTTGCGATTAGCAGAATCGCAATGGAAAGTAGCGCGCCCCAAGTAACTCGATCAAAGCCTGCAAGTAGGAGGCAATTGAATAGCACAGTAACTTGCTCTCTCCACTTGTGGGCCCGGATCTCAAAAAGTAGCAATTGAATGAGGCCCCATGAGAGTAACTATAGGTACACAATGTCCAATTGTGCATCCAGATGTGACAGTTTCTCCCCCTTTCTTATTAGCATAGCATAGAATTGTTAGACTAGCCCTCTTGATAGCTTCTAAGACTATCCTGATGTGTGGTAGATGTTGTTCCCACATAGTCCAAAACATGGCTATATCATCTAGATAGGCCTGGGCAAACCAATGGTGTCCCGGCAGCAATTTATCTACCAATCTCTTGAAGGTTGAAGGGGCATTCTTCATCCCAAATTAAATCACCTTAAACTGGTAAAGACTACATGGTGTGATGTAAGAGGAATTTGCCAGAGGTTCAGAGAAGTTAAGTATTTAGCAGCACCTAGACTGTCCAACAACTTTAATTACCGTAATCCACACAGAAATTAGGTGTTATGTCCTTTTTGGGCACTAGCACTGCAGGTGAAGTCCACTGACTACTAGATGTCTCAATCACCACTAGTTGCAACACTTCCTCCAATTCGTCAAGGATATGTCCTGGGTTGGTAGAGAACAGCCCTATGTAAGGAGCTAGGGCAGATAATAATTGTTACTTTTGGTCTGCATCCTCTTGCGTATATGGTCACTACATATATATGGGAGCTACTTTGTTTCATGATAGGGTAGGGTCCCTTCCATGCTGCCTGCAGCTTATCCTTGGTGGTAATATGGGGAAGAACTAAAGTATTTAATACCACATAGTTTCCACAATTGCTGTGTCACATTGGCCATAAATTTGGTGTCCCTATCTGACAAGATCTCTTTGGGAAACCCCATCCAGGAGAACACACCCATCAATGCCTCTGCTACCATAGTAGCCATCATTTTGGACAGGGGAATGGCCTCAGGATACCAGGTGGCATAATCCTCTGTGGTCAGAACAAACTACTTCCAGGTCCTGCTAGTTCTTGCTAAGGGTCCCACAAAGCTATAGCTACCCTCTGGAAGGGAGTAGCTATAACTGGTAAGGGCTGAAGAGGAACCCGTGTACCCCTCCATGGACGGCCATACTACTGACAGGCATCACTGGAGTAACATCCTGGTTGACCCCAGGCCAGTAGAACACCCTGGTAAGGCGTGGCGGGTTTTCTTAATCCCCAGATGACCAGCTAAGGGTAACCATTTTTTTCTTAGTCTCTCTTGGTTTGTTTCCCCCGTGGTCAGAAGTGACCCTATATAACAATTCCTTCTCCCACACATTATCTTCAGTATCCTTCTCATGCTTTTTAGCCCTTTGTCTAGCTCCAGCTAAAGTCTTATTTAGCCTCAATTCATTATTTAAGTCTGCTACACTGGCCCAACTAAGCCCATGTTACCCAGCAGGTAATGGACTTTCCTTATGTCGGGCCTCATGAGGGCTGCCGGCACTGGGAAGCTACAGTTCATTGAGGGATCCATGTATGCCAACATGTACTGTGACATACTGAAGCAGAGCATGATCCCCTTCCTTCGAATACTGGGCCGCAGGGCAGTATTCCAACATGATAACGACCCCAAACACACTTCCAAGATGACCACTGCCTTGCTAAAGAAGCTAAAGGTAAAGGTGATGTACTGGCCAAGCATGTCACCAGACCTAAACCACTACTTTACATTGTAAGAGAGTGTCATTTCTTCAGTGTTGTCACATGAAAACATAATAAAATATTTACAAAAATGTGAGGGGTGTACTCACTTTTGTGAGATACTGTATATGTACACATAAATACCAGGTACATATAATGTATCCTGACATCTATATTTATTTGAATTATGTAAGTGTAATTAGTGTTAATGGAAAATATTTTGTATGCTGTCCATTAATATGTATTACATTTTATTTGATTAATTTATATTTGATTAATTTAAGATTAGTTTTGTTCCTGCTATGGAGATGAATCAAAATAACAGTTGACTAAAGACATGTTGTAAGTGGATCCTGCCCAGCTTTGCACATGGCTCTTCCCTCAACAGTGACATTATATTTGCATATTCCTTTCCAAGCTAAATAAGATAGTTGAGAATCTCTGCCTGTTAGAATGTGGAGGGCAAATGGAAGCCCCTATACTGAACAATATGAGAGCCAAAGAAAAGGAAGTCCAAAATATTTAATCTATTTCAATAGTGTTTACAAGAAGTATGTGTTTTCCATAGTTCTGTGATCCTTTAAGGCTAAAGGCAATGACTAACTGTCACGAGCAAATTAAGGTAGAATCTGTGTTTTGCGTGCTGAATGTTGAACTGATATCCTTAAGGTGGATTGATATTTCAGACGCCTAAGTGTCTGCAGCTAGCATTGTGTGCTAGACCACACACTGCTCATTACAGTTATGTGAGAGGTCTGATACGTGTGTTATACATGATAGGAATAAATGTTGGCACTGGCTATTCCTAATTTTCCATGAAAAAATGTATGATGACATAATCAAAGGATAATTTTAATCATAAAATCACAAGTTTTATGAAGGGTATATTTGCAATTGTTTCTTGATAGTTATGAGTAACCTTCTAAAATTGTAATAAACTTTGGTAAATAAACATATTCACAATCATAAAACTACATCTTCACTTTATTTTCTTTTTGGCAAAAGATGAAACATGATCATCAAAAACTTTCTTTTCATTTAAGAAAGTACAGCTTTGTAGAAAGGGTTGCAGATGTGTAGAATAGACTTTGGAGCTCAAAGTAAATTCAAGTAAATTCAAATAAAGGATTCAAATAAAGCTACTCTGAGAGTTAATTAATCTTGAGCTTTGTAGTTAGAGAGGATTGTAAAACTCCTTAAAATACGTCAAAGGGAATATATTACGATACATCCTAACCTTGTCTTGAATTAGGCCTTCATTCCATGGCTCAGTTTGTCATATTTACGAGTAAAGTTGGCTTGTAAATCACTACCCAGCAATGACATCACACACCAAAACTAGACCTATGAAAACTGCCTGCTGATTGCTGTACGATTTCCAAAAATCACAATCCATGTGTAGCAGTCCCACTGAAGTCTTCACATTGTAAAATCCAAGAGATGCAAGTAAACTTATGAGTGCTCAGTCCTCAGATTGCAAAATCCTACATGTACTCTCATCAATCCGTGGAGGCCTAAAAAATGCATCTGAGAAGAATATAAGTATCTAATCTGATATCAACCTAACACTTTAATTGTGTAAGATTTGAATCTTGGTTCCTCATATCTGACACAATTAAGGGGTTAATACCACCATCCCCATGAGCCCCCTCAATACTCCTATGAGCCAGAATATCCCCAGGATTTCCTCTAAAAGCCCTAACCTTACCGGACCTCCTTAGCATAGGGGCCATTGTTTAGTTGCTACGGCGGTCCATTGTGGGGGTTAATTTCATATGCTACGGAGGTAATTACAGGACCTGTGTGTCATAAGGGTTAATGTTAGATGTCACAGAGGTCTTTTAGGGACCCTGTGTTGAGGGTTAATAGTTAGCTGACAAAGAGTTCCTTTAAGGATCTCTGTTGGGAGTAAATGTTTTGATGCCATTGGTGTCTGATGCAGACCCCCATGGTGTAGGGGTTACATTTAGATGCCATGGGGTTCTATAGGCAACACCATTGTTATACTTAGAAATACTATGGGGGTCTTTGGAGATCCCCATTGTATAGAATTTAAATTTAGGTGAAATGGGGGACAATTAGTATTGGGATCCCCATGGTTCTACTTAGAAGAAAAAATCCTAGGGTCCTAGGGGATAGCAAGGTGAAATTGTGAAGCCCTGGCGTTCCCATGCCCACAGCATGTGAACATCCCTGGTTTATAAGGGTATTGCAGGGAATCCCAGTGATACCTGGGCTATTAAACCCCCTGCATAATTGTTTGTCTTATTTAACCCTTTCCCTGCAATGGGATGGGTTTATATAGATAGAGGTAAGGAATGCTTTTAGGCTAGGGTAGCATGTTCACATAGTGAGTAATATTCAGCAGCATTGCTATGAAGACTACTGAGGTTCAGACTCAGAGCCCTGCAAGCAGGCTGTGTGCAAAAAGGAACATTTTGTCTCTGCTACAAGCCACCATGGAATGGAGTATTATATGCTCTGTGGCACTAGTGAGCAAAAGGTGACTGCATCTTGAGTGAGCACATTGTCTGATCTCAGGTATGCATCTCTCTCTTTTTATTAGTTTATATGCAAATTCCCATAAGCTTCCTATCTTTCAGAAAAATATATTAAAAACATAGGCTTCTTTGAATAGATGTGTTTTTAAAGAGATTTTGAAGGATTTGAAGCATGAGGATAATCTAGTGGTGCAAGGCAAGGAGTTCCAAATTATAGGGACAGCACAAGAAAAGTCTTGAAGATGGGAGTGAGAGGAGGTGATGAGAGAGGAGGAGAGAAGAAAGTCATTAAATCAATTAATTCACTACATTATTCATCAATTTTATCCACAGTAACTGCACCTGTAACATTTAATTTTTGTTGTAAACAAATTTAAACAAATAAGCAAATCTTAGCTACAGTATTGCAAACATGGATCTAGACAATATATGAGATTCAAAATATTTGAAATATCAATTTGAATATTTGTTAGTTGTGAAGAAGTAAAAAAAATCATGTATAGATGGTGCATGAACCCAATAAAACTTCACATATTTTTTAAAGGCTGTGTTCAAAATGTATACGTATTGAATTAGAGTTGAAAATAGATCCCTAAATCTACATTTCTTTCAACTCCATAAAGTATGACTGGATGAAAATATAATAGAAAACGCATACAAAAATCCCCTTCTTTGTCGCTGTTTTTACAAATCCCATTACCTTTTAATACCTTAATATAATATTTTAACTTTTAAATTCTTATGTAAAACACCAATATTATTAATTGTAATGTGAATTTCATAGAACTTTTCTTACATTATTTCAACATTAACTTACACCTTATATCTTTTATACTACTGTTATCAATACTACACTTTTTATTATTATTATTTTAAAATGCTTTTATTTAAAATAAACAAAATTAAAACATTTTAGAAAAATAGGTATTATAATGAAGGTTTAACAAACAAATCCATGCAGCAGCAAAAGTAATTGTCACAGAACTCGGCTATCTGGACCAGCTTGTCAGGAATCCCACCGGTTAGACTGGTTTCGATCCCCAAGTCAGTTATATTACAAGACTAGCGACTTGCCCATCAAAAAATGAAGGTCAATAAAATGTTAATACTGGGAATGCTGTTTGACGCACAATGTGAGTCTGTGACACTCTTAACCTTTTTGTTATGTAGAAAGAAGTACAACAATTATAATAACTTTTTTTTGTTTTGTTAACAGTCAATTTGTCTTTCAACAACTGGTAAACGATAATTTTTTAACCATATTAAAAATTTTAATCTACATGTATGAAGGAATAATGTAACAATGGATGAAGTTTGTATGACTAAATAGTTGTAAACCATTACCTAAATGCTTTGCAACACACAACTTATATTTGAAACATTAGTGAACCATTTTTATTAACAGTACCAACATTTTTAAATCGGAGGTATGGATGAGTAACATAACATTAGGTCAACTTTATATGAATGAGTATATGAAACCATTACATAATGGTTTGTAACGTGCAACTTTTATTTAAAGTATTGTTAAACCACATAGGTATTGAATCCAGAGGAAAGCAAACAGTAAAAAAAAACATGAAAACTTAGCCAGTTGTATCAAAGAAGGGAAAAAATGAATTCCTTCCTGACCCCATTAACTGGCGGTCGGAAAACTCCCTGGATCAATACTCTGTATTTAATTGTACCTTTAATTTTTACAACAAATTATCATCCTCCTACGAACATGAATCCTTAATTATATACAATGAAACAACTTTTGTGACCTTTGCAAAAACAATTTTAACATTACAAACATAAAGTTAATGTATTAAACTTTAAACTTTGTATAATAGTAATAAAATTCAACGTAACTGTTTTGTGGGGCCAATCCTGGCAAAAGGCCACTTCCAAGACATTGCAATACTTTTTGTTTTTGCATGTCAAAGTGGTTCCCTTAAAAAGAGCCCAGCATACTTTTAATTTTGTCTATGGGATATAACCACTGTTTATTGTTGTTTTTTGTTATTGTTGTAATTTTGTAAAATTGTACATAGTTTTCTATGTGAAATAGTGGTCCTCTAAAAAGAGCCTGAGTAACATTAAATGTCATCCTCGAAATGAAACCACTATTCTCTATGTTTACAAAACCTCATAGTACACAATGTGTTTTGTAAACTTGTGTCCATCGTGTAATAGATCACCCTGACTTGGGTTGTCTTCAATTGAAACTTTAATATCCTCTGGATTTGTGCACCTTGGAAAAGCAACATAGAGTTGTCCATGTGCAAAAACAGGTTCCTGTAAAAAAATACCCAATGACTTAAAAGTTTGTCCTTGGGATTTATTTATGGCCATGGCAAATGCCATGATAACTGGAAATTGTCTCCTTTGAAGGACAAAAGGCAAACCACTCTCACTTGGAACCAAATCAATTCTTGCTATAAAAACGTGTTCACCTTTATCGGTACCAGTCATAATTTCTGCATGTATGAAATTATCTTTTAAATCGTGAACAATTAATCTGGTCCCATTACAAAGTCCTTTTTTTGGATTCATATTTCTCAATAGCATGACAATTGCCCCTTTTTCAATTGCAAAACATTCCAGATGGTGTTAAAGAATAAATAAATTCTATACTAAAGTTAGATTCACTGTCTTTATCGTCAGCCAGAACTGAATCTGTACTGTAATATTTCTTTTGGGGTGTTGATGAATTATAAAATATCGTTATTTAGATTCAAGGCATCTATATTTTTGGATGCTAATATCACTTTGTTTGCAATGTCTGAGTAATCGTCATTATTGAGAGTGTTTAGAAAGATTGCAGATATGAGTGATTCCTTGCAAACCATTTGTGATGGAATTTCAATGGTATCATAAGGTAAATAATTTATTTGTGGATGTTTTCAATCTCCAATCATTTTAACCTTCAGATCTCATATTTAAAAGAAGTAATCTTAAACTGAAACATTCAATGTCTCTTGGACTGACGGTATAAATTTGTGGTATAATTTTATGACTATCTCTTTTTCATTGTCGCCATTGGCCATTCATAAATACATAGTGATATGGAATCTCAATGTATAAAATTGTCTGGCCTCGGGGGCTTCGCAGTTTAATTGAAACCAAGCAGTAAGTGTTAATTCTCGATGTTCACATCGGGCTAAGGCAGTTCTTTCATTACCTGCACTAAAGCAAACAAACTGACTTTGTGGCAAATGGACAGCTAATCGATACACAGCATGTGACCAATCATGCACCTCAAAATTCGCCACATTGCTTCTGGAGCATTGACATAGCGAGCATCTAAATAACATGAACGTTGGTCATGTAAAATTGGATTTTCCATTTTCGTTTTGTGCAACTTGCACAACAACAGTTGCTTCATCATATCATTTGTATATATATTTATACACATATTTGATGGATTTTTAATAGAAGTGCAAGCTTCCAAATTTATGTGTGCATTGTACTTCATCAGCAAATGTGGATTGTATGGAACTATATATCTATTATTGACCGTTTGGCCCCGGATAATAGTAGTTTGTCCTTCTCTTCTTTTATACAAAGGGTATCCATCACAATTAGCATAAGTTTGCATTTGAAATTGTTTTGGGAACTCTTTTGTACATTTTTTATTTTCCATACATGGTGAATTTGGATTGATATTCCCACATGGGTCATGAATCATTCTGAGTGTTACAATCTCATAAAGTTTTGAATATTTTTCTGGATGTGGCAATTCAGCAGTAATTACTGAATCCACTCTCTCTGCAGTATTCAATTTATCTTTTTCCTGCAGGATTAAATGTATGTGTGCATGTAGCAGGCCTCTTTTTTGAAATTCAATGGTATAAACAAAAGCCACACATTTTCCAAATAACTGTGCTTTAGTTATATCATGTATTAATCAATTGAGTTTTATTTGGAATACTCTTGCCACTAAATCTGGTAGGTCAGAAGTATTTTGTCCAAGATTCAAATTTTCCTTGATCTCTGGCCATTGTGGATTACATGTGAATGTAATGAATAAATCAGTTTTTCCAAATGTTGTGACAATAGCCATGGCATCATTATATCTTTTTCACATATTGCAAGGAGATCCTTGGAACGTGGATGGCAAAATGATTGCTCTTCTAGCTGGAATGTTTCTGTTGGTAGCCAATTCAGGATCATAATCCATCAATCCACAATATTGTTCTATGCCAAGCTTGTTTTGTTGAAATTTGATACAATTTAGATTATTTGCTTCAACTTGTAGATAGGAATCAATAATCCATTGTTGTGTGAGTTTTCCCCCACATAAAATAGGATTAAAATGATCCCGAATAGCAGTTTGTGACACTTTATATTCCAGCATAGAAATATTGCATCTAACACAAACTTTACCATTAGGATAACTTTGCAATTGTAATATTGGTTCCCATCCTGGCTCACAATTTGGAAATAAAATGGGATATGCCATTGGATCCAAATTACAACTTAATATATTTATGTTTATAAAAGATTGGTCTTCATTGCGTGGATATATTCTAATATCCCGCTGAAAAGGTGGTTCACCATCCTCATTTTTAAAGACCATGGCAACCTCATTTACTTTTGGTAAATTATACCGTCTTTGATCGGTTTTGCATCTTTTAAAACCATATTTACTCTTGGCATTGGCAATTGATGTATTTGAGCATGTTGCTATTGTTCTTTTTCAACCTGTGCTAGTTGTTTATATGCTTGACTGTATGGGTTGTTGGCCATAATTTATCCAGCTGTTCAAAGACTATGCGCAAACACTGTTTATTTTCTGGAAGCATCATCCATTGTTCAACAGCTTCCATTGTATCTAAGATATATAACTATGCAAATTTCCTTTGCTCTCCTTCTGGTGGGTGTAAATGTGAAGTGCGGTGGTACATTTGTCCTTGATCTCTAAAACAATATGGACCATATCCTGTGACATATCCTGCTAATGTAGCACCCATAGAAGCAAATGAAATTGCACTGTTATAAGACCTGATGTTTTTTTTTTATTGATATAATTTGGAAATGTTGGATCGCTCATTATACTTTGTATTTAATCTGGAAATATGTGTCTTTGTGGAAGTCTTACCTTTCTTTTCTGACATCAACTAATGAAGTCTCCGTTAGTTGGTCTTTCCTTAAGAAAATGATAGGCCCCTCAAAACTGACAAACAACATTGAGTAATCCACAAAAGGGAGTGTCTACTGTTAGTGCTGTAATGAAAGCAGTATCCTGAGCTTCCTCAACATAGATATGACTACAACTTTCTATATCTATATTGGTGTCATGTGTATGAACATTGGTGTAATGAGGCAATATTGGATCATTAGGCAATGTTTCACAGACATGTTTTTGTTTACTTTTTCTTTTCTTTGAAGCTCCAGCACACTCACTTTGTTCTTTCTTACTCATTTTTCTTTTATTTAAAAGTCTCTGTCGTCTTCTTCTCTTAAGCGTTGGGAAGTCTCAGGGGACTGTGCAGCTCTCCACCTTTGCTTCCTTTCCCTTGCCACTCTTCTTTTTCTTTCAATCCTGTCTTCTCTGTTGTCCGCCATTGTAATCTGTAATTGTAAATACAAGGTGTAAGATTTAATGTTTTTTTTGTATTGTACATATTGTTTTTAGCGGCTCTCAATGCAAAACCTAAATAACATTAATGAAAGAATGCAATGATTTGAAAAGCATTTAGAATTTTTGCATGAAATAAATGAAATCTTTAATTTTTTAATATTGACAGACATTAAAAAGTAAAGCGCTGCACAAATATATATTTATAAATATGTTTTCTTTTTGTTTGGTATTGATTAATTATTAAGTCATTAATAAATGAAAATACGTTAATGAATTAATCAATAACTGTCATCAATGGTAAACCTAAAGAGGTAATTATGTTTTCCTAAAACAGGGCAAACAGAAAGAGCTATGAGCAAAGTATAGATCGGGCTTAAAATAATGTGCAATTTTGTAATTTTATTAATGTGGAAATCAATTAACTTATGAGGTGTAATTTGCGTTCTTTAGAAGTTAATTAGGTAAGCACATATGTATGCATAATTTTTAACTTTTTGTTATTATGAATAAATAATTAAATACTAAGGGCCTCATTCATTTGCAATTTGTGCAATGGAATAGGGCTCTATATAAGCACATAGCATATTGTTTTACCAACGTTTTTAGTTGATGAAGACCTTGGTTTTGGATCGAAGTTCATTAACTAAAACGTTATGTAACAATAATATGCTGTGTCCTTATATAGAGCCCTATTCAATTGGGCAAATTACAATTGAATGAGCCCTAAATGAATATAGATTAATTAATTAATCATTAACTGTCATTAATGCAAAACAAAAAGGGCATCATGAAATCATATACCTGTGAAATTGATGTTATTGGAAGTAAAATCCTGCAGAATTCACTCTCTGTCTTTAGTCAGGTGCAGAGATGAGGGATCTGTGAAATGACATGAAAATCATTTTTAATGTTTGTATTCAATTAATGTGTGACTCATTGAAACTATGATGTTTAATTGGCATAGATGCAAAACATAATTACGGAATCATCAATATATTCATAAATAAAAGATGTATAAAATATTAAATGCAGCACGTGTCAGAATTTAAGAAACTGCTTTAACTATTTAGGTTTCCTTGAAGGTCCTATCCCTGTCAGGCAATTATAAGCACTTCAGATATGTAAGTGCTTTGTAAAATTTAATCAATAATTAATCAATAACTATCATCAATACAAAATAAAAAGACTTAATTCTTTTTATGTTCCATAAGAACATGATTACATTATATACCTGTGACGGTGATCTTTATGCTGTTCAAAGGCTGCAAACGTCACCCTCTGTGTTCAGTCAGTTGCAGAGATGATGAAACTGTCAAATAAGATGGAAAGCATTTGTAATATGTGGATTCATCCCTATCAGGCAAGCAGCAGCAACACACAGATATGTGAGTTTATGGTAAAAAATACATATTGTTTGTGGTCCTTTTTTTTGTGGTAATATTACCAATTCATAATTCATAAAATAATGGATAGTAATAATCAATTAATCAATGAATAAATATATTTTAAAGAGCTAAACATTAATATATTAATAAACTAAAAGCATTATAAAATATAGAATATGTGTTGTTCATAATGATTACTAATAATTAATTAATAAAATAATGTACATTCATAATTAATTAATCAATGTCTAAATATATTAGAAAGAGGTAAGCATTAATGTAATAATAAACTAAAGGCAGTTTAACATTTTATAAAAACATTTTTTGATAATGATTACTAATTATTAATTAATAAATTAATGTACATTACTAATTAATTATTCAATGAATTAATATATTACAAACAGCTAAGCTAAGTTTGTTGCTCAATTTTTTTTAACTAATAATATATACCTTTTTTTTAAAATAATTCATTTATTCATTATTTATTAATGATTATTAATATAAATTATATACTTTACCTATTTATATTTATTATTCAGCAATCAGTACCCTGAAGAGCTAACAATCTCTTTGGATTTTCCAGCAGCAGAAAATGTCCACTCAGACTGTCATCACCTGAGGAGAAAGTGTCAGTTCTTTGTCAAGTGTGCCCTCTTTATAAGCTTTGTGCGCGAGACAAAACCGTTGGTTTAGGCGGGAAAGCAGCCATTTCAGAATCTTAATATGTAAATGTGTAAGTTATCTAGTGTCTGGCTCGGTTCAGGGTCGTGTAGCCCCGTTCTAAACCATTGTTTGTCTCGCTTAGCCAATTTTCAAGTGCCAAAAACTGCTTAAATTCGACTTAAATTCGCCTTCCACCTCACTTTCTTGTATTTGTTTTTGTATTTTTTCTGTTTTTCTTGTTTTTTGGTTTGCACGGTTCTGAAATTAACTTCGTATTTTTCCTATGTCGTATTTTTTCTTGCTATGTGCCGCAGTTGTTGCAGAGTCTGGTTTTAAGCCATAAAGGGCATAAATTACCTAACATTCCTAAATTGTTTGGAATAACGTGCTTTAAAACATCAGGTATGATGTTGTATTGATCAGGTAGTGTAAGGGTTAGGGTGACAGACCAAACTCCCCGTTTAACGCACCGCAAACAGTCCATTTGCACAACCGCAAACTCCCCATTTGCACAAGGTTGGATACCAAGCTAGCCATGTCCCGTTCCTTGTCCTCACTGATGTCATTGAAGGTCTCTTCCTCCACCCAGCCACGTACAACTCCAAGGGTCCCCGAAAGGTGACAACAAGCCCCCTGGGATGCCTGCTGTGTTTTGTCTTCCACCTCCTCAAAGCCACCTTCCTCCTCTGACTCCTCTTCTTCAGACTCCTCTCACTGCGTTGCCTCTCTCTGCATTATTATAAGGTGTGTTAAGTAGTACTACTCTTATCAGTTTAAAACCTGTTACAGCACATATCAGGGGGCGTGTATAAGGCCTGGATTTTTAGAACCGGGAGATGGAAAAAGATGCTTTGTTGGTCGTATCACTTCAATTTTGGGGCACTTTGAGAAATTAGCTTCTTACGCTCAAACATGTCCTTTACAGGCACCTGACTATGGGCAGATGAGCTGGAACTGCTCAAGGCGAGAGACGCAGTGGCGGATGGTTGAGAGGGGGCAAGGAGGACAGCAGTGGTTGATGTGGCTGATGATGCTGGACCAGGAGGAGGATGGCGGCTTTGAGTTTGTGTGCTGCTTGTACTCATGTGTTGGTCTGGAGACACCCAAACAATAGGTCTTAACCTGTAGAGGATAAGGGAACCAGGCTACTCTAGACCTCATTCATCATTACCGGTTTTGACAGATTGGTACTATGCGTCCAAGCTACTGTGACAACAGATATGAGTGGCACTGTGCACTTGCAGAAGTTGGCAGAGTAGACGCTGTAGGTCTGACACACACGCTTGCAGACAACTAACTGCTATGCAATCTATTACAGTAGAAAAAATGTTTTTTGTTTTAAATGTACACTACTGTTACACCAGATATGAGTGGTGTGTTAAGTAGTACGACTCCTATCAGTTTAATCCCTGTTATGTGCCTTTTTTTGGGGTTTGGTTGTTGAAGGCACAGTGCAGCACCAGAGGCCAGAAAAATTAGGCATGTACACATGCGGGGACAAAGTTAGTGAAGGGGACATAGAGGCCCATGGACTGACGGTCGCCATCTTGGCAGGAAAAGGGCCCAGCAATTAAGCCAAACTGACCCAGCACAGGCAGCTACTTGAGTCAAACGCTGTACAATTACACCTTAATAAAGCTGAAACATGCAGCAGCAGGGATTCTAAACGGCCACACGGGGACAAGGAGGCTAACAGCCCCCACAGTCTCTGCACCACTCTTTTTAAAAGATAACCCAATGGGCTAACCAGGGACCTTGCCCACATAAAAAAAACAGAATTTTATTGGAGGAATTATTAGTGTCTTTACCCCCCAAGAGAGGACATAATATATGGTATCTTTAGACTACCTGATGGCCAAACCTCCTTTAGCCCCAATGCTATCCACGAAACATTTCAAAACTTTATCTGACTGGGGGTCTATAGAGTGACATTAGTACTGACCTTTATATGACTGGGGGTCCATAGAGGGACATTAGTACTGACCTTTATCTGACTGGGTGTCTATAGAGGGACATTAGTAATGACCTTTATCTGACTGGGTGTCTATAGAGGGACATTAGTACTGACCTTTATCTCACTGGGTGTCTATAGAGTGACATTAGTACTGACCTTTATCTGTCTGGGGGTCTATAGGTGACATTAGTCCTGACCTCCTGCTGCAGTATTATTACTCCCAGTACTCCCAGGCTTGCTACTATTAGATATAATAACCTCAGTTTCGTTTCCTTATCTGTTGGTAACATCAAAATATGATTATTAAATATTTCATATTTGTTTCATATTTGTTTTTCTCCCAATGTGAACCCCTTTGTGTGTGTCCCACAGATGTGGCGTTTCCGCTCTGCGTATGTTGGATTTGCACCGCTCAAAAAGTATGAAAAGAGATCCCCCCCCTTGAAGCCCATTAATGACATCATCAGTAAATTGTATGTAACAGATTCCAGTGTTTAGGGTTTATGACCCAATACTGCGATCATATCATTTATGACAAAAATCCGTATTTGTCGTATTATTCAGACGCGCGTGCATCTTTGTGTTACATTTCCTGATACTTTTATTATCTTGATCTTTATATATTTACTAGCGACTTGCCCGTCAAAAAATGGCGGCAATAAGATTGTAAGGCAGGTAATGGTGTTTGGACGAGACAATCATTTTGTTGGCGGTCGGAGATCCTTCGGGGCTCATTGCGAGGCTGTTGGTTGTATTTTTTTTCTGATAGGCGCTTTTGCTGTTATTCTTTGGTCAGCGGGGATGTGTTTTTTGCGCTTATTGCAAGGCTTTGTATGCTATGAGCAGCGGTGGCGCTCGTTGTGAGGCGCGCAGTGAATGGCTTTTATGTTTAATGTGATAATGTTTTTTTTGTGTATATGTATTTTTGTATGCTAATAAAATAATTGCTAAATGAATATACTTTACCTATTTGTAAGTAATATATGCAGGAAGCATTGTGCTGAAGAGCTGACAATCTGTTTTCATGTTCCTGCAGCATACAATGTAGGTTTTCAGTGCTGTGGAGCTGCTGTGTAAGTGTCAGCAATGTGTGCAGTGTGTAGTGTAAATAGGCTGCGTGCGCGAGTGGAAGCCGTTAGGGTAGCTGGGTACTTCCGCATTGTGTAAGTTAGTGTTGTAAAATGGCGGGGAATGTGTATGTGGTACGTGGGTGTGGATGATTTAGCGTCCTTGTTAATAGTGTATCTTTACCTCGTACGGCTTTTTAGGAAAATCCGTATGTGTTTTGCGTGTTTAGAGTCCTGTAGCCTCGTTTTCTTTTTTTCAACGGCCATTTTTTCTCTCACTTAGGTGATTTTCGGGTGTCTAAACTCATGAATTTGGACTTAAATGGAGGTGCCCGCCTTGCTGTGGGTAAGCTTTTTATGTGTTTGTTGTATTTATTGTGTTTTTAATGTTTTTAAGTGCGCGCGGTTCGGGCGTTAAGGTCGTATTTTTGTGAGCTCGTAATGTTTTTTTTTCTAAGTCCCGTATTTTTGGATGGTAAGTCCGTAAATTTGATGGTGTAAGTCCCGCCTGCGGCTCATTGCAGCCGACGTGGGAGCCTTCGGCGCTCCTTGCCAGCAACTCTGGCCCTCGCTTCGCAAGCCCGCAGCGTTAGCAACAACCCGCCTGCTCACAACTATATATGTGATATCTGCAACGTCTTCCCCAGTTGGCACTTGTAAATCGGCTAAGCGACAAAAAAAATGGCGTCCGGAAAAAATGAAAACAAGGCTACGCGACCCCAAACCGCGCAAAACATCGCCAGCCATGTACGACTTTTACCTAGGAACAGACGAGGTACAAAATACACTATTAGAAATAATGGAAACTGCTGGCGAGCCGCGTAACACATACACAATCGTCGCCATTTTACAACACTAACTTGCAACTAATAACATTACAAATCTAAAATGTCGCGTTACACGACTATACAAGCGGTTTCCCCTCGTGCGCTGCGCACATTGCTGACACTTACACCTCAGGTCACCAACAGTCCAAATGTACACTGTAAGCTGCAGGAAAATCAAAACTGATTGTTAGCTCTTCAGGATATTGATCACTGGATATATTAATTACAAATAGGTAAATTATTTTAGTAATTAATTAAATCATTATTATTAAAAAATATATATATAAAAAAAATTGCTGACACTTACACCTCAGGTCACCAACAGTCCAAATGTACACTGTAAGCTGCAGGAAAATCAAAACTGATTGTTAGCTCTTCAGGATATTGATCACTGGATATATTAATTACAAATAGGTAAAGTATTTTAGTAATTAATTAATTCATTATTATTAAAAAATATATATATAAAAAAATATGCTTAATAGCATATCTTACACTGCCGTTACTTTACATACATTAACGCTTCGCACTTCCTAATACATTTGTTCATTCACAATAGTTATTATCGTGCATTCATTTAATAAGTATTAATTAGTAATGGAAAATAAAAATGTAGACTTTACACTACACTAAAATTTTTTACTTTTTACTCTGCAGTTATATATCTGGATTACTGCTCATTGGCTGCCAGCGATAGCACTCTCAAAGCAGTTACAAATCTAAATCACTTTATTATGCTCTGAGACCTGAATACATTTTTTAATTTACACTGCACAAAAAAAATTATATATTTAACACTGTACTTATATATCTGTCTTTGCGATGAGCGCCGAAGATTGATCGTTGCAAAGCACGAAACATGAAGGACACGAGGGAAGAGGCTCACAATGAGCGCCGAAGGTTCTCAGAGTACAAAAAGCATTACATTGTGTGGCAAACAGCATTGCCATGGCTTCAAACTTTATTGCCCCGTCATTTGTGCCAGGCAAGTCGCTAGTGATATAATATAACATAATGCAATACAATATTATACAGTACACATGGGTGTTGGAACTGGGGGGGGGGGGGGGTAAGGGGGGTAATTATTATTATTATTATTATTATTATCACATATTATAATTGTCAAACTGCGAGTTGTCGTCACGCTTTGCGGCCGTCGCAAAGCGAGGGCCGCAACGGACGACAGCTCGCAGTTTCACAACTCACCCTTTACCCCACAGCTGCTCACACCACATAAGCCCTGCAGCCTCTTCTCTATGGGACGCGCGCGCACAATCGTGCGCGTCGCGTGCGCGCACGCTCACGCGAAGACGGGCGCATGAGCGTGCGCGCGCGTCTAAAGCATTTAGACGCATTGAGGTGAGAGACACGGCCGGGGGAAGAGGGGAAGAGATACACGAGGGAGGGAGAGGAGGGGGGAAGAGATACATGAGGGAGGGGGAAAGAGAGACACAGGGAAGGAGGAAGAGAGGCACAGAGGAGGGAGAGGAGGATGGGAAGAGAGACACAGGGCAGGGAGAGGAGGATGGGAAGAGAGACACAGGGGAGGGAGAGGAGGGGGAAGAGAGACACTGGGAGAGAGAGGAGGGGGAAGAGAGACACTGGGAGAGAGAGGAGGGGGGAGAGAGACACTGGGAGAGAAGAGGGGGAAGAGAGACACGGCCGGGGGAAGAGGGGAAGAGATACATGAGGGAGGGAGAGGAGGGGGAAAGAGAGACACAGGGAAGGAGGAAGAGAGGCACAGGGGAGGGAGAGGAGGATGGGAAGAGAGATACTGGGAGAGAGAGAGGAGGGGGAAGAGAGACACTGGGAGAGAGAGGAGGGGGAAGAGAGACACTGGGAGAGAGAGGAGGGGGAAGAGAGACACTGGGAGAGAGAGGAGGGGGAAGAGAGACACAGGGTAGGGAGAGGAGGGGGAAGAGAGACACAGGGGAGGGAGAGGAGGGGGAAGAGAGACAGGGGAGGGAGCGGAGGGGGAAGAGAGACACAGGGTAGGGAGAGGAGGGGGAAGAGAGACACAGGGGAGGGAGAGGAGGGGGAAGAGAGACAGGGGAGGGAGCGGAGGGGGAAGAGAGACACAGGGGAGGGAGAGGAGGGGGAAGAGAGACATAGGGGAGGGAGAGGAGGGGGAAGAGAGACACAGGGGAGGGAGAGGAGGTGAGGAAGAGAAACAGGGGAGGGAGAGGAGTAATAGACACAGGGGTGGGACAGGATGGGGGAGGAGACACAGCGGAGGGGGGAAGAGACAAAGGGGAGGGAGGAGGGGATAAGAGACACAGGGGAGGGAGACGGGGTGAAGAGACACAGGAGGGAGGGGGAGAAAGACACAGGGAAAAGAAGAGGGAAAGACACAGGGGAGGGAGAGGGGGAAGACACAGGGGAGGGAGAGGAGGTGAGGAAGAGAAAAAGGGGAGGGAGAGGAGGAATAGACACAGGGGTGGGACAGGATGGGGGAGGAGACACAGCGGAGGGGGGAAGAGACAAGGGGCAGGGGGGGAAGAGACAGGGGAGGGAGGAGAGGATACGAGACACAGGGGAGGGAGACAAGGTGAAGAGACACGGGAGGGAGGGGGGAGAAAGACACAGGGGAGGGAGAGGGGGAAGACACAGGGGAGGGGGAAGGAGAAACAAGAGAGGGGGGAAGAGACACAGGGGAGTGAGAGGGGGAACAGACACAGGGGAGTGAGAGAGGGGAAGGAGAAACAAGAGAGAGAGAGAGAGCAGGGGAGGGAGAGAAAGTAGAGGGCGGGAGAGGCTAACAATGAGCGCCAAAGCCACTCATTGCAAGGCCCGAAATGAGCTCTGAAGGAGCTCATCGCAAGGCCAGTAAAGTAGAGGGGGAGAGGCTCGCGATGAGCCCCTCCCGTCAAGTAGAGGGGTAGAGAGACTCGCAATGAGCGCAGAAGGCGCTCATTTCGAGGCCCGTGATTAACGCTGAAGGCGCTCATGGCGAGCCCAATAAAGTAGAGGGGGGGAAAGGCTCGCAATGTGTGACAAACACCATTGCCAGCCTTCAATTTTTATTGCCGTCATTTTTGACGGGCAAGTCGCTAGTTACTATATAATGTGTAGATGTGTAGATGTACCGGCTGGGCATGCTCTTGTGCATTATTATTATAATAATTATTATTATTATTATTATATAATGTGTAGATGTACCAGCTGGGCATGCTCTTGTGCATTATTATTATTAGTAGTAGTAGTAGTAAAATACTACTACTAATAATAATAATGCACAAGAGCATGCCCAGCCAGTACATCTACACTTTATATAGTAATAATAATAATAATAATAATATCAGTTGCCTGCCTAAAGGCATGTGTGTGAGGCCTATTGCATCTAGCCAACTTTTGCCAGTGCACAGTGACACTCATATCTAGTGCAACCGTAGTGTGCAGTGAAATAAAACAACCCTTTTTTTACTGTAATCGATTGAATATCAGTTGCCTGCCTAAAGGCGTGTGTATGAGGCCTATTGCATCTAGTCTGCCAACTTTTGCCAGTGCACAGTGACACTCATATCTATGCAACCATAGTGTGCAGTGAAATAAAACAACCCTTTTTTTACTGTAATCGATTGAATATCAGTTGCTTGCCTAAAGGCGTGTGTGTGAGGCCTATTGCATCTAGTCTGCCAACTTTTGCCAGTGCACAGTGACACTCATATCTAGTGCAACCACCGTAGTGTGCAGTGAAATAAAACAACCCTTATTTTACTGTAATGGATTGAATATCAGTTTCCTGCCTAAAGGCGTGTGTGTGAGGCCTATTGCATCTAGTTTTCCAACTTTTGCCAGTGCACAGTGACACTCATATCTAGTGCAACCGTAGTGTGCAGTGAAATAAAACAACCCCTTTTTTACTGTAATCGATTGAATATCAGTTGCCTGCCTAAAGGCGTTGTTGTGAGGCCTATTGCATCTAGTCTGCCAACTTTTGCCAGTGCGCAGTGACTCTCATATCTAGTGCAACCATAGTGTGCAGTGAAATAAAACAACCTTTTTTTACTGTAATCGATTGAATATCAGTTGCCTGCCTAAAGGCATGTGTGTGAGGCCTATTGCATCCAGTCTGCCAACTTTTGTCAGTGCACAGTGACACTCATATCTGGTGTCACCGTAGTTTGCAGTGAAATAAAACAACCCTTTTTTTACTGTAATCGATTGAATATCAGTTGCCTGCCTAAAGGCGTGTGTGTGAGGCCTATTGCATCTAGTCTGCCAACTTTTGCCAGTGCACAGTGACACTCATATCTAGTGCAACCGTAGTGTGCAGTGAAAAAAAACAACCCTTTTTTTACTGTAATCAATTGAATATCAGTTGCCTGCCTAAAGGCGTGTGTGTGAGGCTTATTGCATCTAGTCTGCCAACTTTTGCCAGTGCACAGTGACACTCATATCTGGTGTCAACGTAGTGTGCAGTGAAATAAAACAAGCCTTTTTTTACTGTAATCGATTGACTATCAGTTGCCTGCCTAAAGGCGTGTGTGTGAGGCCTATTGCATCTAGTCTGCCAACTTTTGCCAGTGCACAGTGACACTTATATCTAGTGCAACCGTAGTGTGAAGTGAAATAAAACAACCCTTTTTTTACTGTAATCGATTGAATATCAGTTGCCTGCCTACAGGCAAGTGTGTGAGGCCTAATGCATCTAGTCTGCCAACTTTTGCCAGTGCACAGTGACACTCATATCTGGTGTCACCCTAGTGTGTAGTGAAATAAAACAACCCTTTTTTTACTTTAATCGATTGAATATCAGTTGCCTGCCTAAAGGCGTGTTTGTGAGGCCTATTGCATCTAGCCTGCCAACTTTTTCCAGTGCACAGTGACACTCATATCTAGTGCAACCGTAGTGTGCAGTGAAATAAAACAACCCTTTATACTGTAATCGATTGAATATCAGTTGCCTGCCTAAAGGCGTGTGTGTGAGGCCTATTGCATCTAGTCTGCCAACTTTTGCCAGTGCACAGTGACACTCATATCTGGTGTCACCGTAGTGTGCAGTGAAATAAAACAACCTTTTTTTTTCTTTAATCGATTGAATATCAGTTGCCTGCCTAAAGGCGTGTGTGTGAGGCCTATTGCATCTAGTCTGACAACTTTTGCCAGTGCACAGTGACACTCATATCTGGTGTCACCGTAGTGTGCAGTGAAATAAAACAACCTTTTTTTTTCTTTAATCGATTGAATATCAGTTGCCTGCCTAAAGGCGTTGTTGTGAGGCCTATTGCATCTAGTCTGACAACTTTTGCCAGTGCACAGTGACACTCATATCTAGTGCAACCGTAGTGTGCAGGGAAATAAAACAACCATTTTTTTACTGTAATCGATTGAATATCAGTTGCCTGCCTACAGGCGTGTGTGTGAGGCCTATTGCATCGAGTCTGCCAACTTTTGCCAATGCACAGTGACACTCATATCTGGTGTCACTGTAGTGTGCAAAGAAATAAAACAACCCTTTTTTTACTGTAATCGATTGAATATCAGTTGCCTGCCTACAGGCGTGTGTGTGAGGCCTATTTCATCGAGTCTGCCAACTTTTGCCAATGCACAGTGACACTCATATCTGGTGTCACTGTAGTGTGCAAAGAAATAAAACAACCCTTTTTTTACTGTAATCGATTGAATATCAGTTGCCTGCCTAAAGGCGTGTGTGTGGGGCCTATTGCATCTAGTCTGCCAACTTTTGCCAGTGCACAGTGACACTTATATCTAGTGCAACCGTAGTGTGAAGTGAAATAAAACAACCCTTTTTTTACTGTAATCGATTGAATATCAGTTGCCTGCCTACAGGCAAGTGTGTGAGGCCTAATGCATCTAGTCTGCCAACTTTTGCCAGTGCACAGTGACACTCATATCTGGTGTCACCCTAGTGTGTAGTGAAATAAAACAACCCTTTTTTTACTTTAATCGATTGAATATCAGTTGCCTGCTTAAAGGCGTGTTTGTGAGGCCTATTGCATCCAGCCTGCCAACTTTTTCCAGTGCACAGTGACACTCATATCTAGTGCAACCGTAGTGTGCAGTGAAATAAAACAACCCTTTATACTGTAATCGATTGAATATCAGTTGCCTGCCTAAAGGTTTGTGTGTGAGGCCTATTGCATCTAGTCTGCCAACTTTTGCCAGTGCACAGTGACACTCATATCTAGTGCAACCGTAGTGTGCAGGGAAATAAAACAACCATTTTTTTACTGTAATCGATTGAATATCAGTTGCCTGCCTACAGGCGTGTGTGTGAGGCCTATTGCATCGAGTCTGCCAACTTTTGCCAATGCACAGTGACACTCATATCTGGTGTCACTGTAGTGTGCAAAGAAATAAAACAACCCTTTTTTTACTGTAATCGATTGAATATCAGTTGCCTACCTAAAGGCGTGTGTGTGAGGCCTATTGCATCTAGTCTGCCAACTTTTGCCAGTGCACAGTGACACTTATATCTAGTGCAACCGTAGTGTGAAGTGAAATAAAACAACCCTTTTTTTACTGTAATCGATTGAATATCAGTTGCCTGCCTACAGGCAAGTGTGTGAGGCCTAATGCATCTAGTCTGCCAACTTTTGCCAGTGCACAGTGACACTCATATCTGGTGTCACCCTAGTGTGTAGTGAAATAAAACAACCCTTTTTTTACTTTAATCGATTGAATATCAGTTGCCTGCCTAAAGGCGTGTTTGTGAGGCCTATTGCATCTAGCCTGCCAACTTTTTCCAGTGCACAGTGACACTCATATCTAGTGCAACCGTAGTGTGCAGTGAAATAAAACAACCCTTTATACTGTAATCGATTGAATATCAGTTGCCTGCCTAAAGGCGTGTGTGTGAGGCCTATTGCATCTAGTCTGCCAACTTTTGCCAGTGCACAGTGACACTCATATCTGGTGTCACCGTAGTGTGCAGTGAAATAAAACAACCTTTTTTTTTCTTTAATCGATTGAATATCAGTTGCCTGCCTAAAGGCGTGTGTGTGAGGCCTATTGCATCTAGTCTGACAACTTTTGCCAGTGCACAGTGACACTCATATCTAGTGCAACCATAGTGTGCAGGGAAATAAAACAACCATTTTTTTACTGTAATCGATTGAATATCAGTTGCCTGCCTACAGGCGTGTGTGTGAGGCCTATTGCATCGAGTCTGCCAACTTTTGCCAATACACAGTGACACTCATATCTGGTGTCACTGTATTGTGCAAAGAAATAAAACAACCCTTTTTTTACTGTAATCGATTGAATATCAGTTGCCTGCCTAAAGGCGTGTGTGTGAGGCCTATTGCATCTAGTCTGCCAACTTTTGCCAGTGCACAGTGACACTTATATCTAGTGCAACCGTAGTGTGAAGTGAAATAAAACAACCCTTTTTTTACTGTAATCGATTGAATATCAGTTGCCTGCCTACAGGCAAGTGTGTGAGGCCTAATGCATCTAGTCTGCCAACTTTTGCCAGTGCACAGTGACACTCATATCTGGTGTCACCCTAGTGTGCAGTGAAATAAAACAACCTTTTTTTTTCTTTAATCGATTGAATATCAGTTGCCTGCCTAAAGGCGTGTTTGTGAGGCCTATTGCATCTAGCCTGCCAACTTTTCCAGTGCACAGTGACAATCATATCTAGTGCAACCGTAGTGTGCAGTGAAATTAAACAACCCTTTTTTACTGTAATCAATTGAATATCAGTTGCCTGCCTAAAGGCGTGTGTGTGAGGCCTATTGCATCTAGTCTGCCAACTTTTGCCAGTGCGCAGTGACACTCATATCTAGTGCAACCATAGTGTGCAGTGAAACAAAACAACCCATTTTTTACTGTAATCGATTGAATATCAGTTGCCTGCCTAAAGCCATGTTTGTGAGGGTCTATTGCATCTAGTCTGCCAACTTTTGCCAGTGCACAGTGACACTTATATCTGGTGTCACAGTAGTGTGCAGTGAAATAAAACAACCCTTTTTTTACTGTAATCGATTGAATATCAGTTGCCTGCCTAAAGGCGTGTGTGTGAGGCCTATTGCATCTAGTCTGCCAACTTTTGCCAGTGCACAGTGACACTCATATCTAGTGCAACCGTAGAGTGCAGTGAAATTAAACAATCCTTTTTTTACTGTAATCGATTGAATATCAGTTGCCTGCCTAAAGGCTTGTGTGTGAGGCCTATTGCATCTAGTCTGCCAACTTTTGCCAGTGCACAGTGACACTCATGTCTGGTGTCACTGTAGTGTGCAGTGAAATAAAACAACCCTTTTTTTACTGTAATCGATTGAATATCAGTTGCCTGCCTAAAGGCGTGTGTGTGAGGCCTATTGCATCTAGTCTGCAAACTTTTGCCAGTGCGCAGTGACACTCATATCTAGTGCAACCATAGTGTGCAGTGAAATAAAACAACCCTTTTTTTACTGTAATCGACTGAATATCAGTTGCCTGTCTAAAGGCGTGTTTGTGAGGTCTATTGCATCTAGTCTGTCAACTTTTGCCAGTGCACAGTGACACTCATATCTGGTGTCACCGTAGTGTGCAGTGAAATAAAACAACCCTTTTTTTACTGTAATCGATTGAATATCAGTTGCCTGCTTAAATGCGTGTGTGTGAGGCCTATTGCATCTAGTCTGCCAACTTTTGCCAGTGCACAGTGACACTCATATCTAGTGCAACCACAGTGTGCATTGAAATAAAACAACCATTTTTTTACTGTAATCGATTGAATATCAGTTGCCTTCCTAAAGGCGTGTGTGATGCCTATTGCATCTAGTCTGCCAACTTTTGCCAGTGCACAGTGACACTCATATCTAGTGCAACCGTAGTGTGCAGTGAAATTAAACAACCCTTTTTTACTGTAATCAATTGAATATCAGTTGCCTGCCTAAAGCCATGTTTGTGAGGTCTGTTGCATCTAGTCTGCCAACTTTTGCCAGTGCACAGTGACACTTATATCTGGTGTCACAGTAGTGTGCAGTGAAATAAAACAACCCTTTTTTTACTGTAATCGATTGAATATCAGTTGCCTGCCTAAAGGCGTGTGTGTGAGGCCTATTGCATCTAGTCTGCCAACTTTTGCCAGTGCACAGTGACACTCATATCTGGTGTCACCGTAGTGTGAAGGAATTCAACAACCCTTTTTTTACTGTAATCGATTGAATATAAGTTGCCTGCCTAAAGGCGTGTGCGTGAGGCCTATTGCATCTAGTCTGCCAACTTTTGCCAGTGCACAGTGACACTCATATCTAGTGCAACCGTAGTGTGCAGTGAAATTAAACAACCCTTTTTTTATTGTAATCAATTTAATATCAGTTGCCTGCCTAAAGGTTTGTGTGTGAGGCCTATTGCATCTAGTCTGCCAACTTTTGCCAGTGCGCAGTGACACTCATATCTAGTGCAACCATAGTGTGCAGTGAAATAAAACAACCCTTTTTTTACTGTAATCGATTGAATATCAGTTGCCTGCCTAAAGGAGTGTGTGTGAGGTCTATTGCATCTAGTCTGCCAACTTTTGCCAGTGCACAGTGACACTCATATCTGGTGTCACCGTAGTGTGCAGTGAAATAAAACAACCCTTTTTTTAATGTAATCGATTGAATATCAGTTGCCTGCCTAAAGGCGTGTGTGTGAGGCCTATTGGATCTAGTCTGCCAACTTTTGCCAGTGCACAGTGACACTCATATCTAGTGCAACCGTAGTGTGCAGTGAAATTAAACAATCCTTTTTTTACTGTAATCGATTGAATATCAGTTGCCTGCCTAAAGGCTTGTGTGTGAGGCCTATTGCATCTAGTCTGCCAACTTTTGCCAGTGCACAGTGACACTCATATCTGGTGTCACCGTAGTGTACAGTGAAATAAAACAACCCTTTTTTTTACTGTAATCGATTAAATATCAGTTGCCTGCCTAAAGGCGTGTGTGTGAGGCCTATTGCATCTAGTCTGCCAACTTTTGCCAGTGCACAGTGACACTCATATCTAGTGCAACCGTAGTGTGCAGTGAAATTAAACAACCCTTTTTTACTGTAATCAATTGAATATCAGTTGCCTGCCTAAAGGCTTGTGTGTGAGGCCTATTGCATCTAGTCTGCCAACTTTTGCCAGTGCACAGTGACACTCATATCTGGTGTCCCCAGAGTGTGCAGTGAAATAAAACAAGCCTTTTTTTACTGTAATCGATTGAATATCAGTTGCCTGCCTAAAGGCGTTGTTGTGAGGCCAATTGCATCTAGTCTGCCAACTTTTGCCAGTGCGCAGTGACACTCATATCTAGTGCAACCGTAGTGTGCAGTGAAATAAAACAACCCTTTTTTTTACTGTAATCAATTGAATATCAGTTGCCTGCCTACAGGCGTGTGTGAGGCCTAATGCATCTAGTCTGCCAACTTTTGCCAGTGCGCAGTGACACTCATATCTGGTGTCACAGTAGCTTGCATGCATAGTACCACTAATCGTAAAAAAAAATGACAGGCAGAGGCAGGCCACCCCGCAGGGGCCGTCTTGGTCGTGGTGCTGTGATTCCCTTTGGCCCTAGAATAATGCCCAGTTTAATGCTTCCTTTGTTGAGTTGTCAGATACAAGTGAAGCGGTTGATGATGACGATGCGTCCGTGGATGTCACGTGGGTGCCCGCTATAAGAGAAGAAGAACAGGAGGAAAGTTAAGAGGGGGAGACAGAGAGGAGGAGGAGACGAGTTGGAAGCAGCTGGAGGTCGTCGAAAGTAGCTAGTGGCACAGTCAGACAGCATGCATCGGTTCCCGGGGTCAGCCAGACAGTACGCCAGTCAACGCATGCTTTTGACACCACCAGAATGCCGTCATTGCAGAGCTCAGCAGTGTGGCAATTTTTTCGTGTGTCTGTCTGTGACAACAGTGATGCCATTTGCAACCTGTGCGAAAAGAAACTCAGTTGTTGGAAGTCCAACACCCACCTAGGTACAACTTCTTTGCGAAGGCACATGATGTCACATCACAAACGCCTATGGGATCAACACATCAGTACAAGCAGCACACAAAGTCAAAGCCGCCATCCTCCTCCTGATCCAGCATCTTCAGCCATGTCAACCACTGCTGCCCTGCTTGCCCCCTCTCAACCATCCGCCACTCCGTGTCTCGCCCTGAGCAGTCCCTGCTCATCTGCCCACAATCAGGTCTCTGTCAAGGACATGTTTGAGCGTAAGAAGCCAATGTCACAAAGTCACCCCCTTGCCCGGGAACTGACAGCTGGCTTGTCTGAACTCTTAGCCCGCCAGCTTTTACCATACAAGCTGGTGGAGTCTGAGGCGTTCAAAAAATTTGTAGCTATTGGGATACCGCAGTGGAAGGTACCCGTCCGAAATTTCTTTGCACAAAAGGCAATCCCCAACCTGTACTCGATTGTGCAAAAGGAAGTAATGGCATCTCTGGCACACAGTGTTGGGGCAAGGGTCCATATGACCACGGATACCTGGTCTGCAAAGCATGGTCAGGGCAGGTATATCACCTACACTGCGCATTGGGGAAACCTAGTGACGGCTGCCAAGCATGGAATACGTGGCTCTGCAGAGGAGTTGGTGACACCGCCACGACTTGCAGACAGGCCTGCTGCCACCTCCTCTACTCCTCCCACTCCATCCTCTTCCATAACCTCCTCGGCTGAGTCCTCTTCTGCTGCTGCTATGTCTTGCTCCACATCAACGGCATCCCCCCAGCTCCACAGGTACTATTCCACATCCCGGATACGGCAGTATCACGCCGTCTTGGGGTTGACTTCCCTGAAAGCAGAGAGTCACACCGGACCAGCACTCCTGTCCGCCCTGAACGCACAGGTGGATCAGTGGCTGACTCCGCACCAACTGGAGATCGGCAAAGTTGTTTGTGACAACGGAAGAAATTTGTTGTCGGCATTGAATTTGGGCAAGTTGACACATGTGCCGTGCATGGCACATGTGTGTAATCTGATTGTACAACGCTTTATGCATAAGCACCCAGGCTTACAGGACGTCCTGAAGCAGGCCAGGAAGGTGTGTGCCCATTTCAGGCGTTCCTACACGGCCATGGCGCACTTTACAGATATCCAGCGGCGAAACAACATGCCAGCGAGGCGCTTGATTTTAGACAGCCCGACACATTGGAATTCAACACTCCTAATGTTCGACCACCTGCTCCAACAAGAAAAGGCCGTTAACGAGTATTTGTATGACCGGGGTGCTAGGACAGCCTCTGCGGAGCTGAGGATTTTTTTGCCACGTTACTGGACGCTCATGTGCAATGCCTGTAGTCTTATGCGTCCTTTTGAGGAGGTGACAAACCTGGTCAGTCGCACCCAGGGCACCATCAGCAACATCATACCATTTGTTTTCTTCCTGGAGCATGCCCTGCGAAGAATGCTGGTTCAGGCCGTAGATGAGCGTGAAGAGGAAGAGTTGTGGTCACCATCACCACCAGAAACAGCCTTATCAGCATCGCTTGCTGGACCTGCGGCAATGCTGGAAAAGGATTGTGAGGAAGAGGAGTCAGAGGAGGAATGTGGCTTTGAGGAGGAGGAGGAAGACCAACCACAACAGGCATCCCAGGGTGCTCGTTGTCACCTATCTGGTACCAGTGGTGTTGTATGTGGCTGGGGGGAAGAATATACCTTCAGTGAGATCACTGAGGACGAGGAACGGGACATGACTAGCTCGGCATCCAACCTTGTGCAAATGGGGTCTTTCATGCTGTCATGCCTGTTGAGGGACCCTCGTATAAAAAGAATGAAGGAGAACGACCTGTACTGGGTGTCCACGCTACTAGACCCCCGGTATAAGCAGAAAGTGCCTGAAATGTTACCGAATTACCACAAGTCGGAAAGGATGCAGCACTACTAAAATAAATTCAAAAGTATGCTTTACACAGCGTTTAAGGGTGATGTCACAGCACAAAGGCAATCTAACAGCGAAAGAGGTGAACATAATCCTCCTCCTCCCACGACCACGCCGGCAAGGAGAGGACGTTTTACAGACTTGTTGTTGATGGAGGACATGCAGAGCTTTTTAAGTCCTATGCATCGCCACAGCCATTCGGGGTCCACCCTCAGAGAACGACTCGACCGTCAGGTAACAGACTACCTCGCCATAACTACAGATATCGACACTATGAGGAGCGATGAACCCCTTGACTACTGGGTGTGCATGCTTGCCCTGTGGCCTGAGCTATCCCAATTTGCCATAGAACTTCTGTCCTGCCCCGCTTCAAGTGTCCTGTCAGAAAGGACCTTCAGTGCAGCAGGAGGTTTTGTCACTGATAAGAGAAGTCGCCTAGGTCAAAAAAGTCTAGATTACCTCACCTTTATTAAGATGAATGAGGGATGGATCCCGAAGGGACTGATAGTGGGCGATACATTCGATTAAAAAAGGCCTGATAGATGAGCTGCCTTGAGCTAATAATGGTCCACAAACTAACATAAATTTTTCTGGTCGCTGGAACAATACCTAATTTTTGCATTTAAATTCTTTTATTGTCAGAAGGCGTACAGCATGTAATGAAAAATAAAGCATTTTTGAACAGTCTTGCATAACAGTTGTGCAAAAATACATATTTACAATAAAGACATTTTGTGAAAGTTAGCTGGTTATTCCTTCTTATTTTTACTTTTTAGGCTAATATTTTTTCTTATTTTTTACTGTGATTGCAATTTAGAGTAAATCTACAGGGAACACCAAAGTCCTATTAGCTATCATCACTCCAGCAGTATTAGCTTATTATTTACAATATCTAACCTGGGCAATCACCCTTGGGTTACCCTAGGGCAGGCTTCAGTGAGCAACCTCTCCTTTCCTGGGATGATTTTGCCGCCGGTTTCTTCTGAAGGGTCTCCAGGGCTCCCCCACTCCGGTCCTTCCCCCAGTGTCGCTTTAACCAGTAACAAATGTTTTATATTTGTAAAGCAACCCAATGATCCCCCTTGATAGAGTTTTATCTTTACAAATTTTGGAGAACCAATTTAATACTGGTTTCCCCTGTTTCTGGGTCAGGGAGTGTGTGAAATGCCTCAGCCTACAGTAATTGTAATGTTCTGACAGCGGTAGTTCATGCTTGTCCCTCAGTTCCTCATAGGTGAGCATCTGGCCCTTTACTAACCAGTCTCCCAGTCTATATAGTTTCCTTGACCTCCACCAGTGTTGTGATGTTGTGCTCATGTGTTTCGGGGCCTGAGGGTGGTCAAGAATTGGGGTCATTTGGGTGGATCCAGGGAACCCATGTGTTTCTTGGCCCATTTCCAGTATTATAGTGAGTGTCTTATTAGGGGGTTTGGCAAGTTTTTAAGGCTCTGAGGCAATTCTGATAGCCAAGCCACCTTGTCCTAGGTTAAGGGCCTTAAAGTGTGGTTCTCTAAATACACACAGGCCGGTTGATGACATATAGAATGTGCTATTGGGAGGAAAGATAGGTGACGGAACAGGTATTAAACTGATAGGAATGAGTAGTACAACTTAATACACCACTCCTATCTGGTGGCACCTTAGATTGCACGTGCAGTGCACCAAATTAGAAGTAGGAGGTCCGACCAAGCATCTTTTTCCATCTCCCTGTCCCAAAAATCCATGCCATATACACGTCCCCTGATAGGTAACGTAACAGGTATTACACTGATAGGAATGAATAGTACAACTTAATACACCACTCCTATCTGGTGGCCCATTACATTGCACGCGCAGTGCCCCAAATTCGAAGTAGGAGGTCCGACCAAGCATCTTTTTCCATCTCCCTGTTCCAAAAATCCATGCCATATACACGTTCCCTAATAGTGGACGTAACAGGGATTAAACCGATAGGAATAGTACTACTTAACAGTACACATCTTATAATAACGCAGACAGAGGCAACGCAGAGAGAGGAGTCTGAAGAAGAGGAGTCAGAGGAGGAAGGTGGCTTTGAGGAGGTGGAAGACCAAACACAGCAGGCGTCCCAGGGGGCTTGTTGTCACCTTTCGGGGACCCTCGTGGCTGGGTGGAGGAAGAGACCTTCAATGACATCAGTGAGGACAAGGAACGGGACATGGCTAGCTTGGTATCCAAGCTTGTGCAAATGGGGAGTTTGCGGTTATGCAAAGGGACTGTTTGCGGTTGTTTGCGTTGCATTAAACTGGGAGATTGGTCTGTTACTGTGAAGCGGGTGTAACCCTTACACTACCTGATCGATACAACATCATATCTGATGTTTTAAAGCATGTTATTCCAAACAATTTAGGAATGTTAGGTGATTTATGCCCTTTATGGCTTAAAACCAGACTCTGCATCAACTATGTCATTTTCCGTGGGAGTTTTGCCATGGATCCCCCTCCGGCATGCCACAGTCCAGGTGTTAGTCCCCTTGAAACAACTTTCCCATCACTATTGTGGCCAGAAAGAGTCCCTGTGGGTTTTGAAATTTGCCTGCCCATTGAAGTCTATGGCGGTTTGACGATGTTCGTCCGTTGGCGAACATTTGATGGAATTTGCGTTCGCGGTTCGTGAACCGAAAATTTGATGTTCGCCACATCACTAACTATGAGCCCTATTCTATTAGAAGCCTGCAAATGCCTCTAACTAGTAATTTTTGTTACAGGTGTTTTTTTTCTCTAAATGTTTACATGAATTATATTGCCACGAGCCTGCAAATTCCGACTTTAAGCTAAAACTTGTAAACTCTGCCCAAGCTTGCAAGCTTTTAGGGGGCGTAATTATGTGATGCTTACTTTGTGAAACCAATCCCACAATGTAAGTGTGCACCACAGGCCTAAGAGCCGATAGAAAATGGATCAGTGATTGAAAGGGAGCTACACACCCATGCATTGACTGTGTTGAAGATTTTGACAAATTAGCATGCAGGTCCTGGAGCTGGAGGTTTTTGGTCTTTGAGAGTTAGAATGGGTTATTTTGGAGAGTAAGTTATTGTGTTTTTATTGATTTTTATTTCTTGAAATACTTATTTTACACTTAATACATAAAAACACAAATTAACTTATTACACATAATATACATACACATACAGCTCTATTAAATCCCCCCAGGCTGAAAACCTGTAGCCCGTAACAGAGCCCGTTCAACTTACAGCTATTAAATTGGCCTTGTACAGCTACTCGCAAATGATCTGCGGGTTACATGTGGAAAACCCCTACAGGCTGTTGAAATCTGATCTCCATTGCTGCAAATCCTTTGATCTGTCAAGGCTATAAATGTTACGTTCGAAAATCGCTATTAAAGGGACGTAATGATGACAATTTCTTTTTCCATTGGCTCTGTCTAAACCTGTATCTACAGGGTTGACTAATTGATCATGTTCAGGGCTGCACATGCAACGTGCGCAAGAATGGTTTACATGTTTGCGTCTCCGGCCCGTTGGTCGCGGCATGGTTCAATGTAACAGGTTTGTAACTCTGGAGAATTTCAAGCCCGCAGGCTCTGCGGGTGTACCAGTGCCACTATGGGTTTCAAATTTAATATGGCGTATATAGAGTAATAATACACATAGGTAGACATATGGATAGGTCACTACATACAAACACCACCAGCCCCCACCCTATCCCCTAACATATGATAAATACACATAAAATTTCATTTTTTACAGAAATATATACATTTAATCTTTTTTTATTTTTGGGATTGTTTTAGAAGGTGGAGAGAGGAGGTAAGAAGGTGGAAGAAGTGGGGAGGAGAGGAAGATGAGAGGAGAGGAGGATAGAGAGGAGAAAGAGATGGCCCTGGGGAGTTGAGGTGCGGGTGGAGAAACAGAGAGTGAAGGCGAGGACGGAGGGAGTGCAGGATGAGGATGGAGGTAGAGAGTGAAAATGAGGCTGGAGAGAGAGCGAGTGGAGGTGAGGGTGGAGATGGAGTGGAGGGGAGGAGAGGGAGGGAGTGGAGAGAAGGAGAGGGAGGGAGTGAAGGTGAGGTTGGAGGGAGTGAAGGTGAGGATGGAAGGAGAGGGAGTGGAGATGAGGATGGAGGGAGTGAAGATGAGGCTGGAAAGAGAGGAAGTGGAGGTGAGGGTGGAGAGAGAGGGAGTGAATGTGAGGTAGAGGAGGGGATGGATTAACCCATAGTCATAGGCACACCAAGCACAGGGTCAGAGGGCGAGGACAGGCCTCAGTGTCAGAGGAGGGAGGATAGGATCCCTGTCCACAGTCAGGAGGGCAAGAGGCTGGGGTCAAGCACAGGGGGGCCCTAACTACAGGCAGGGAGATGTTGCAATTTGTGACCGTGACCGCCCCACTATCCTTGTAAGGGGAAGGAATTCTAGGCCCGAGCCCAGGGCCCAGGCCTGGAAGGAGGTAGCACTTGCAGTTAGAGCAGTTGGATTGGCAGAAAGGGATGTGCAGTCGTTTAAGCACCGCTTCGATGACCGCCGGGCCAAGGTGAGGAGGATTATGGCAGAGGAGTAGAGAGCAGCGAGAACTCTAAATGGTGGCCCCCAAGAGACTGTCAAGTACAACAAGAGGGAGAGGGTGCTTAAGGAGGGGCTGAGCCAGGTGCCCACAGCTGGAGCTCCAGGACTGGTGGCCCAACAGGATCTAGCCTTCTTGTCAGGTGTATATCAGATACACCAATATGCCACCACATGTTCATCACACACACGTAGAAAACAGAAAACACATGTAAATTCTGACCACCAATGACACTGAGATTTACCAATGGATAGACTGATCATTCATGCATCATTAAATACATGAAACTGACAAATCACTTTAATTAGTGGGCACAGCACGAGTAATCATCCAATTGAGAGTCCATATATGGGTGTGCCCACTGCAGCATGTGTAGACTCTGTAGGGATGGATGTGCAGTGCAGTGTACTAGCCTATCAGGGAACAAGTCTCAGCAGCATGTTAACAACTATTGCTAAGATATCATCGCTGATTGGTTCATATGATACACTGCCCACCAAGTTATATAGAGTACGTGTATGCATATACAGACCACAGCAGGAATCAAGATATTTTTATGAGCAAATAACAACCAAGCTCATAACCCAACAAAAATATCACATCTAGCAAATGATAGCTCCATATAGTTGAAATTAAGTTAACCATCCAGTTTCAAGACAACACAATGTCAGATAGATAGGAACACTCAGCAACAAAAGGATCATTGAATATAATTAAGACATATACCATTCTTCTCTCTTTTTCAGCTGGCAGGAGGTCTGGTACACTAGCAAGCCAGAAGATGTCCAGTACCGTGCCCCAGCTCAACAGGAACTATCGCAGTAAGAAAAAGCAAGGAGAGGATCAGAGGGCCAGGGATACGATTAGCAGAACGGCTTATGCTTTATGTGCTCAGTTGGGGCACCTATCATGCTATCAAAAGATTCATTCAAAAAGTTATAACACCTGTATACCAAATCAATGTGATATCAATGTGGCTAAACAATATTACATAGAGATGCATTTGGTATTATTAATGTTCACATTATTATTAATGTTCATGGCTAGTGATGTATCATGACACCCACCTAATGGTTAGTAATGCTTGCAGATAAAGATCAGGTAAGTTGGTTTATTGTTACAGTTATGGTATTTAGCACTGTACTGTACCTGCAGATAGTTTTTTCGATTGTTATCCTCATCTGTATTTTTTAGGTTTTAACCACCTTTATTTCCAGAGCTTTTGAAACACTGTATGTGAGTAACTGAATTGGATTGTACAGTCCGGAAGTGTATGCACCTACGCATTACTGGTTACTTCTATTACATGGAGGGATGTATGATGAGATTTGTATTAATCAGATTCTGGTTACTGTGGTGCAGTGACCACCTGTGACCTTAGCAGATGCTATGCATCATTATTATTATACAGTATTACCTTTACCCCTTATGTTTCCCTTTTTTTCAAAAAGCCTCTTGTCCTTCCGGGATACGCCCACACCAAACTCATGATATTAATGCACAGTCGTATACATTTATGACTATGCTCTGTGTATATAATAAAGTTTTATTATACCGTTATCACTATTTCCTTGAGTTTTTAATGCTTAATGTTTTAGGACATCAACATACATAACATTTATGTAACTATCAAATATTGGTACATAGATCATCTTCCTGGACACACATCCCTTCATGCATTTGAGTACTGTAATCATATGTTTGCATGTCACTAATCTTTAGTTAATTGGGATGTGATGTTGTCATGGCCAAGTGTTTACACTTTCAATGTTAGTGATGTTTACAGTAAATCATAATTTTTAACATTATTTCACATGCTGGTGCACCTAACAACTGAAATCTTCATGAAGTGTGTCAGCCATATGAAATATTTAGCCCTATTTACTGTCCAATACATTGTTATGTGAACATTCCAGACCATTACAGTGACACAGGCATGGTTTCCAAGTGATCACATGTATTAATATTTCCTAAATTCATTCAAACACTATTTCATGCGTTATTATCACGATTTTTGATATCATGCTTGAACAACATTATTGGTGATGTTTGTGAGTAAATACTCAAGAAAAGTATACACAGTATCACTATTCACCTGAAGGGTTGTTAACCAAATAACACATAGTATTAATAATTAATGAATTAACACTTACTATAATGTCACATAATTATTATTGTTATACATCTTTGGTATGCATCTTGCCACATTCCCAACAGAAATGGAGTGGGAATTTGCATGATGGGTGTACCCAAGAGTGGCCTTGATGGAGGTTAGTTTGTTGTTGCACCATGTGCCTTTCCACAGCTCTCTTGTGTGTTTCTTGGCCTTCCTGAACAACTTCACCACATTAGTGCAACCCCCACCCCCTTGTCATAGTTTACCCTGAATCCCCATTTCCATGTGCCTCTAACAGCATGTGCCTTACTTGCTCCCTGGAAAAATGCAGTGCTTGGCCTGTGCTATGTAGCGATATACCCATGTAGCCAGCATCAATGTCACCCCCTCCTCTCTTTAAGGCCCAAGGCTGCACATGCTGACATGTCTCCCACCCCATTTACTTTGAGCTAGGGTTCTGGTGTAGATGCTATACGCTCCCATGGATGTGGGTAGAGGATCTGTGTTAGTCGTGTGCTGTGGTGATGATCAATAGAGTTGCTGAGTATTATTTGAGGTGTGTCTATTCTTTTAATAGTCATTGCATTTGAGCAGCTTTTATGGCGCCAGTGCGTTTATAAATTAGTATTAACCTCTTGCATACTGTAGTGTATGTTCCCCTGTTACTTGACATATGTAATGTGGTTATGTAATATTGTCAACAGTTGTTGTTCTTATATAGATATGATGACTCAAAAATGTGAATGAACATATATATTTTTTTTAAGTCCACATTTCAGCTTCTGTTAGTGTTACATAGCAAGGCAGTTCCATGTATTGTCTTGAAATTTAGTCATGTACTGTGTTTTTAATTGCTTTATGCATTTTTCAGTAGCACTTGTAATACAGTATTATCATATGCACAACCAATCCAATATATTATAAAACATTTTTTTGCATATTTGTTCCATGGAGACTGTAGTACAATTAATTATACTGCATTTTAATGCATTCCCATGCTGCAATAGTACAGTATTTACAGTGTTCAATTGCTGCTATAGCTTAAATAAGTATTTGAAAAAGGCATTGTGAGTCCTATTTAGTACTCGTAATATTTTTGACAGAAACGGGATACTTTTTCAGCTGTGGGCTATAATTTATTTGTGAACTAGAGGTACTAGTCTAATAGAATATCTATTTTCTGTAACTTATTACTAATTAATTAGTGTTCGTAATGTTCGAGCTGTGCTAAAACCAATGGCGTTCTAAGCTCGATTTTTCTGCTTTGGCTTGCCCATGGTGATTGTGGGCGGATAACTCATAATCAGATTGCAAGTATTTAATAGAAAATGTGGCAATATTAGGAGTGATTTTAAGTGTGTATAAAATTACGAATTGGGTAATAGAATAAGGCCATATGCTATCTCCAACAGAACATAAACACCTTGTTCTTATATCCCTCCAAACACTGACAACCAGTTAATCATTACAGAGCAGACCTACCCCAACACATGTCTGGGTCCCTTTCCCCCTATGCTTTGCCCAATCACAACCCGATTGCTGGGGAACTTGCACAGTTTGGTCCATCACACTCCTACTTGCAGAACAGAATGTTTTTGATAATATATATTTTCATACATATTTGAAATGCTTATAATTATGATATTTTCAAGTTTATAGCACATTTGCTTAATATGTTTTCTTAAAGCATCACATGAAAAGTAGAAAAGTAAGAAAGAAAGTCTTAGGAGCTGATGATAAATAATATTAACATAGTTTATACATATTATAACTAACTTAACTATGTCCTTTTTGACTATATATACATTTAAGGTTTTAGATTTATCTTTCTTCCTGCCACCTTAAACGGACCCTATAGTGATAAAACTTTTCACAAAGAGAGAGGCCAACATAGCATGTTATACCTTTTATGGTATAACTGGGATCACCTTTGTTGGGTAGATACAACTTTTAGTGGACCATAGCCTGAATTTGTGAGTTCTCACGTCTCTCAAATTATACTAATGAGACCTTAGTGAATTTAATGCAGAGCCTTGCTGAAGCTCCTTTTAATTACAACGTTTAGTTTGTTTATGTCATTAAATGTGATTGTCATGTGAATAGAGTATTTTTTTAGTAATCTGTTTATCCTATCCCACTGTGCAGTTTATATTAGTTGGTCCATGTGAGTTCAAGCCATGCAGTCAATAGTACAGATACTTACCAATCAGATATTGTATTGCTAGCAGTGAGAAATTTTACGGATATGGTTGTTATGATATTTGCCATGTCACAATCCATGTTTTTCACTGTTTCTGTCTGTATCATTGACTGGACAAGACTGGAAAAGATTGCACAAGATATCTTTGTTTGCACAATTTTATGAGATTCTGAGGCTATTTGCAATACAATTTTGATGTAAAGACAACAGGAGACATCACTATTTCTAAGAATGTAAACATTGTTTTTCATTTTATTTTGATATCTATAATTTTTACAAATATCAAATCATGTTTAAACATGCTAATACATAATTAGTTAAATAATATGTAGGTTTAAAAAATAGTTTTAGTTACAAGATGTATAAGTTTATGCGGGGAGTACATTTTTTTTTAAACAGGTTGATATAGCAAACTGATTTGCATAATAGGAAATGGTACTTTTTCATCTAGATATTTTTATTACATATTTGTAATGTTTCCAAAATGTAATGTGTTGCTATCCTATACAATATGACAATTCTCTCATTAATCTTTATTTTATTCTTTCTTTCTATTTGTCTGATCAAAATGGTGAAAGACTAAAGGTACAATTATAATAGTAATACCCACAATTATTTTTATTACATAGCATTATGAATTATTTGCTATTAGACTATAGAGACAAAATGATCTCACTCGTTTTAATTACCACTGAATTGTGAGTTATTAAGTGAGATTACAGGGGCACTGAACAGTTTAAAAAGGCATGGAACAATTTCAAAACAGAGATGTTCTAATAAAGAAATTCATGCAAGCTTCTAATAGCTATTGACATTAACATGTACATATATATTCATTGAAATAAAATGCTTATACAAGGGAGAGGTACAGTGCTCAACTTAAATACTGTAAATATGTGACTTGTAGTTAAGATGATAAACATGTTTATGAATCAGCATGCTTAGACAAACACAACAACATGCCAAATCCTTATGCCTTTTTTGCACTGCCATAGGTTTGTGTAAATATTTTAAGCAGTGTCGTATGGGAATTTTACATAATGTAACTGACTTAGTTGCTAGACTCTCTTAGTCACAGTGAGCAAGGAGTCCATGTCCAGAACACTCTATTACATTAGAGAAATAAAGCCCCTAAAACAACAGTTCACTTTGCTTTAAGGAGTTCATCTACACCACACTGATGAGGCCCAATCAAGGCCTAAACATAAGTCTGGTGTCTGCTGTTTCTCTATGCAGGGTAGAATTGCCTGGTATTTCAAGGCTTGATCACTCTATTGGATAAGAGAAGACTGATATACTAGAGGATATTTCTCCCTGTGAAGGGCACAAGTAACCTAAAAGAGGCTGCCATCTGAATGGGCTATCAGGCCCATAAAACTTGTGTATTTAGGGAGATGTTGCCTATGAAAAATACGCAAAAAACTTTAATTGGATACTCAAGATCCGAAAACTACGCCGCTTAAAATGTGTAGAAACAAATTGTATAGAGATACTGTAAATATTAGAATATATATAAGTTATGGAATACTTTCATATTTCTTCATCATAGAGTGACTTATTATAAACAATCCTCATTAATCTGAATATACTGATTCTCCTGTTTAATACAGGATATACTGATAATCACAGGATTGCTACCAAAAATATATAAATCACGTGTATCTATATACATATAAAAACAAAAATACAAAAGAAAAAATCTGTAACCAGAGATGCTTTAAATCCTACTGAAAGTCTCTATAGTCAATTGTAGCTTACTCTGTGTGAATGTATATACATAGGAGAGATCACACTACTGAGTCAGAGCAAAATACATATAGCAGTATAGCAGTATCAAAATAACAATAGCAATATACTTGCTGTTCAATAATTGAGCTCTTCAATCAATAAACTCTCCATTAACAGAGCATAATAGAATGATACAATAGAGTAGCAATAGGGTAACACAAAAAAAAGGTGTTAAACTTAGCTTTCAGTAGTCTCTGGTTCAGACTGGAATGGAAAATAGATTGCCAACGGGCCGTTTCGTCCCTCCACGGGGACTTCTTCTAAGGCTTTTAACTTTAGCTGGCTTTTTTGGCCTATTTAAGGCCTGATAATCGCTTCCGGGATTCAATTACATTAAGAACGTAGTGGTGTGTAGAGTGATGATGTAATGACGTCCTTTCAAATTAAATTAGCTTTATTTGTGTTAACAGAGGTTGTGTTAGCGCTGGAACGTCGACGCGATGACGTCACAATGCTATTCAACCAATGTTAAACTTTATTCAAATAATTTTAGACAAAGAGTGCAAATAAGCGCAAATAAGCGCAAAATAGCGCAAAAAAGCGCCGAAGGTACAAAACTATTTGAGAGGCATATATATGCTGTCAAAAAATTGTTGCCTTTGTGGATAATCTTACCCACAAAAAATATTTTTTCGTTAAAAGGATTTGAAGTCATAACATATTAGTTTTTATCAAGATGTAAAGAGGCTGCATTCTACCCACATGACCAAAATGTCCACTACTTAAAATATCTAAAGCTTTACCCGTTTAAACGTGTTGTGTTGTGGGATGTATATTGTAAAGATCCATAACCAAAACCAAAATAACAACACAAACAAAACAACAACAACAAAAACAATGGTAATAGAAAATAGATTTGATAATAAAATGATAATGAAAGGTTATGTGTAAGTGAGGGGTATAATATTGCTTTCAAAATATAAAAAAAGTGTACAATACTAATTAGTGGAGAAATTGATGTAAACTTAGTATCCTAATGTCTTTTAAAGTGTTAAATAAAGTGTAATATATTGGAACGGACCATCTATATCAGGGTCCCTAGGTAAAAGTGATCTAATGTTGTGAATTAAGAGGAAGGGTAGATATATATAGATATCCATATGAGGGATCCCTGCTCTAAAGGAAGGCAGAATAAGAGTAGCCTTCATTTAGGCCCTTAGGGTATTTGCTGTTTAGAGTAAATATCCATTTGCTCTCTTTCTGGAGTAAGATCTGATCTATATTTCCTCCTCTCAGCACTTTTAGTTTTTCTAGGACTGGGAACTTCATTATTTCTGCCTGGTTTTGATGGAAATTATTTATATGTCTAGATACTGGGGTATCCAGGTATTTCGTTATTGAGTAGACATGTTCAAGTATCCTCCTTCGTCGTTGTCGAAAAGTTTTAACCACGTAATATTTATGACAGGGACAGGTCATTACATAGATTACATGTGTTGTTTCGCAATTTAAAAAGGTTTTGATTTGATATTTCTTTCCTGTATTGTGGTCTATAAACTCTTTGCTCAGTCGTATGTAATTGCAAGCTCTACAATGACCACATTTGAATAATCCTATTGTAGGAGTTAACCAGTTGGATGTTTTTTAAAAAGGTTTGTAGTAACTTTTAACCAATATATCTTTTATATTTCTATTTCTCCTGTATGTTATAGAGGGTTCTGGTGTCAATAAATCTATCAGGGCTTCATCCTCTTTTAAAATGTACCAATGCTTTTTTAGAATCTGCTTAATGGCTGCCCAATCTTTTCCATATTGCATTATGTTTTTTTGTATCCAAATCGGTATCATCCTTTTTGTCTGTTTTATACAGTAAATCTTCTCGTTTATTTGCTAGTGCTCTTCTGTAAGCTTTTTTGAGCACACGATTTGGATAACCTCTTTGTTTAAATCTCATACGCAAATCTTTAGCCTTTTCTTTGAAATCCGTCTCGTTAGCACAGTTTCTCTTTAATCTTAAATATTGTCCTGTGGGTATTCCTGATTTGAGTGTCAGGGGGTGCTGGCTTGACCAATGAAGGAGTGTATTTGCCCTATGCCCACACCCCCAGTTATTACCACTCATATCCCCTTGCTATCACAAATCATCTCAGGAGGAGGCAGGCACAGTACGAACATGGGGGCCACAGGGGAACCACATGGGGCTTGTGGGATCCACAGAGGATTAGCGGAGGCCACAGGGGATCTGCAGTAGCCAAAGGGGCCTGGGGGCCACTGAAGACCTGAGGGGCCACTGAGGTTCGACAGTGGCCACAAGAAGGCTGCAGGGGCCACAGTGGGGCAGCTGGAGCCAGGGGAGGGCTACAGGGGCCATTGTGAGTCCACAGGTGCCATCAGACGACCGCAGGGGCCACAGGTGACCCGCGGGAGGTTCTCAGGGTCTGCAAGAGGTTTGCGGGTTGCCCTCAGAGGCCTTGCACCGTTTGCACCGACTGTAGCTCCACCTCTGGGAACTTAGGTATATCAGGAAGTGTTAGATACACTACAAATAGGCATTTCTGTGCTGATGGAACCATTATTCTATGGTACTACACTGGCATCTTCACACATCCTGCTACCCCCTGAAAATGTGCTGCCCTAGACCTCATGAGCCTAGGCCTAAACACACCACTGAATGGGTTGAGTCATTCCATTCATTGTGTTATCTCCTCTATTGTTCTTTTAATAAAGACTATACACAACTGATTTGTAACACCAGCTAAGGTAAAGTGTTTTAGCCTGGGTTCAAATTGCATATAAGTTTGGGCCTTGTGTCTGACTGTTTGCATCTGATTTACTCAGACAAGTAAAGTCTGTTTTTTTCCCTTGTGTGCAGTGATTTGGTACAGGTGAGAGAGGAGTGTTTTTGCCTGGGTTAAACTTACATATGCAGGAAGCATGGGCTTTGTGTCTGACTGTTTGCAACTGATTTACTCAGACAAGTAAAGTGTGTTTATTTCCTGTGTGCAGTGATTTGCTACACATGAGAGGGGAGTGTTTTTTGCCTGGATTAAAATTGCATATAAGTTTGGACCTTGTGTCTGACTGTTTGCAGGAGGAAGTTCAAAGAAAGGGGTCAAATTGTAGTATTTTTTGTCATTTGTAATTATCAGTCAGTTCAGTGGCGACCTCACTCAGTGTACATCCTGTCAAATGTATGAACTGCTAGGACAACTGATCCAGGGTCCATACCTCTATGAGAGGTGTGAGCATGTTGCCCCTCTGGAGGCTCAAATTGGAGAACTGGATAGAAGAATTGCACCCTATTAGTGATATTGCTCCATTGGAAAGGGAGCTAGTGCTCACCTAGCACAGTTTAGATGGACCTAGCATGGAGGGTGGATCTGGGGCTATTGAGGATGTCCAGGGAGGTAGCTGGGTTACAGTTAGAAGGGGAAGCAAAGGGAAAAGGAGCAGGAGGCAGGCCAATACTGAGTTGGCAAGCACCAACAGATTTGCCAGATTCAGTGATACTGTTGGGGATGTCCATTCAGGAATGGCAATGCCAGATAGAGCTGTTCTATCTAACAGCCGGGAGAACAGTTCTATTGGAGGAGTGAGAGGGCAGAATAGGAAGAGAAACAGACAGGTTTTGGTGATAGGGGACTCTATTATTAGGAAGGTAGGAAGGGCGATTAGTCACCCAGATCCCAGCAATCAAAACAGTTTGCTGTCTTCCCGGGTGCTCGGGTTTGGCATGTTGTGGATCAGGTAAATAAATTATTGGAAGGGGCTGGAAATGAACTGTCAGTCTTGGTACATATTGGTACCAATTACAAAGTTAGTGGAAGATGGAGTGTCCTAAAGAATGATTTTAGAGAATTAGGGAATACGCTTAAGGGAAGGACCTCCAAGGTAGTATTTTTTGAGATACCACCAGTGCCACGTGCCAGCCCAGTGAGATAGATGGAGCATAGGGAGGTTAATGCATGACTAAAAAAGTGCTGCACTATGGAGGGGTTCGAGTTTTTAGAGCACTGGGCTGACTTCTCACTTGGGTACAATCTCTATAGCAGGGACGGATTGCACCTTAATAATGAGGGAGCTGCTGTGCTAGGGGAAAGGATGGTAGAATGGCTAGGGGAGTTTTTAAACTAATAGTTGAGTGGGAGGGACTAAATAGAAGTAATGGGGTAGTAAGTGTAGGGTGGTAAGGAATTAATTAACTAGTCAAGTGGGAGGAGATGGGGGAGTCAATAGGGAGGAACTGCTAAGTAACTCAAGTATAATGGCAGGCACTCCAGAAGTACAGACTCATAACATAAGGTGTATGCTTGCTAATGCCAGAAGGTTGCCAGGAAAAATGCAAGAGTTAAAATTATTAGCAGTAAATGAGAAATGGAATTTAATAGGCATTACTGAAACATGGTGGGATGATTCTCATGACTGGATTGTTAATCTGGATGGTTATAAACTATTTAGGAAAGATATGGGCACTGGTAAAAGGGGAAGAGGGATTTGTCTGTATGTTAAGACTAAATTTAAGCCGATAGTCAGAGAAGATATTTATGGTGGAACTAGCGGTAATGCTGAATGTTTGTGGGTAAAGTTAAATAGTAAATAAAAGGAGTAAATGACATCCAACATGGCTTAACAATGATTTAAAGATCAAGAAACTGTGTAAAAACAGGCATTTAAATGATACAAACAAGAGGGGACAGAGACTGCTTCAGATGAGTACAAGGAAATCACTAAGGCTTGCAAAAGGGCTATCAGACTGGCTAATATAGAAAATGAAAAATTAGTTGCAAAGGAGAGTAAACTTAAAATATTTTTTAAGTAAATAAATGGGAAGAAGGCCAGGAAGGAAGCTATAAAAGCATTACAATGTGAAACAGACCGTCTGACAATTAGTGACCAGGATAAGGCAGATGAGCTAAATAGGTTATTTTCTTCAGTATACACAAGGAAGATACCAGTGGTTAGGACACTGCAACATAATGGGGCTACACTACCATCATTTTCCCTTCACATTGCAATTGTTTTCAATGTATAAAATAACATAATCATATTGCTGTGTAGATGCTATTCTTAAAAAGAAATATCTAGTTTGGTTAGCCTTTCTCATCGCTTTTGTTGTCGTTCTCTGAGCCTTTTATATGAACAAATGCGCAGCTTAATTTGTAGTGAGAGAAAAATAAGAAAACATTTGGTTGTCAGTAATGTTATCCTTTTATTTATTTCTCTGATGACAAATCAACAAAAATAATCATGAAGTTACAGCCTTATTAAATTGCGATTCGGTAAATTTAAAAGGGCTCTATTTAAGCATACAGCATATTTTTTTACAGAAGTTTTTAGTTAGTGTACATCTATCCAAAAGCAAGGTCTTCACTAACTAAAAATTTCTGTAAAAAAAAAATATGCTGTGTGCTTAAATAGAGCCCTTTTAAATTTACTGAATTGAAATTTAATAAGGCTGTTAATCTCAAGTACATTAGATGCTGTGTGTTGTCCAGTTGGTAATAAGTTCTAATTATTTGCCAATTAAATGTTATAAAATGATAGGTAATGTTTTTCAATAAACTTCTGCTAAGTATATCTATCTATTGTTCAGCCATATTATCACAGGTCCTTACTTCTGTGTGAAATCATGGTTCATATAGTGTAATTAATACATCTATAGCATTATATATGACATTGGATAAAATAAATATATTTGTTAAATGTGTGCTATTAGTATAAACATATAATTAATTACAAATAAGTTATTTAATGATATTCATAGCTTACTTTAGAATTTGTTACAATTGATTTTCTACTTACACTGGATTTTAATATTTAGAGAAAGTTGAATACTGTGGGTCTAGGTCTGTGAGTACAAATTAGTATAAACATGTAAGACTAACTACCTTATCTGCATATTTTTATTGAGTGTTGCTCTGTGCATACTGTCACGTTTCATGTTTTTAATAAATTGAATAGTAAATATGGGTTTGTACGTCTCACTCTAACCAGTGATTTTAGTATATTTTGGAATGGTATACTAAAATGCTGCTGAGATACAGTCTGTCATTGGCTAGTAAATTTCAATTGAGCGATTTTGAGATGCGGGCTCAGAACGGTTTCCGAGTTACAGGCTTGAAAAAATGTTGACGGTTAAACTCGTAACTTACACCCTCCAAAAGCTTTCGATCTTTCAAGGCCTCATGACTTGCAATTGTGTAAATCGCTAATTTCTTTTCAATTGGCAAAATCGCTGAACACCGAAGCCGCAATCAAGCTCGCAAACGCCAAATGTGTTCCCAAAGAATGGTCAAGACTGTGCATTATATCATAAGTGTGGTGTGGGCAGATCCCAAAAGAGCAAGAGGCTATTATTGGAAAAAAAAGTATACCTACAGGTGGTAATGTCTAGAATAAGCATGATGCATAGCACCTACCAGGGTCTCATGTGGTCACTACACTACTGCAACCGGAATCTGATGAATAAAAGGCTCATCACAAATCACTCCATGTAATTGCAGAAACCATTAATGTGCATAGCACTTACAACTTGTCTGGATCTGCTCAATGAAACAGATGATTCAACCTCTGGACTGTGTAATCCAACAAAGTTTAACACATACAGTGTGGTGGCAAAAAAGAGAAAAAACTAAAGAGTGGTCAACAACAAAGGATGATAAAAAAACTAATCAACCTGCATGTACAGTACAGTGCTAAATACTGTAACTGTACCAATATAACAAACAACCTGATTCCCATCTGCAAGCATTACTAACTATAAGCTAGGTCTCTGGATAATCAGTAATATGGGCAAATAGCCATTAATACAGAGAGGACCCAAAGGTCAGCAGCCAGATTCAATTTCACATCGCACCCAATGATCTGTTCTCAGACCGATATTGAGGTCAAGATCACATGCTTCACTAGTGCATATCTTAATGCTGGCTGTCATTAACATGCCATTGTGAGACTTTGCATAGCGGTATTAGTCTACATTTCAAATAACAACAATCATGTCTGAGATATCTGGCTATATTATAGCTTTAAGATTGTGGGAGCTACATATTAGGGGGGCTGTCATCGATGGAATGTCTACCTGAGAGGCACTGGGAAAACTTACACCTCATATATTTCCTCCACAATGCTTGCAGATGCAGAAGATGCCTTCATGGACCTGAATTGTACCTTAAAAAAAAAAGAAAAAAAAAAAAAAAGAAAACAAACAAACCAAGGCCTGAAATGGCCTGAAAAATCATAGGGACTGCAGTATTTCTTCTCAACAGCATTCCTCAGTGACCATCAATTGGTGAAATGTTAAACAGAACCCTACGTGTTGACAGAGAAGAAGACCATGGACCTTGATGGGAGTTAGCCATCTGCATGTAAAATATCACCATCATATAGGCCAAGATCCAAGACTCTGTAGCCAGTGTAGATTAGGTTAACATTGTAACCAATAGATTGTCACTGAGGAGTGTTGTTGAGAAGGCACACACATGTTCACAGTCTCTATGTCCTCCTCTGCCTAGCCACAGAGACCACATCATCTCCCTTGCTGGTGGTGGTGGGGGGGGGGGGTGCTGGAGGCAACGGCACCACGATTGGCGGTGTTTCGGAGGCATGGTGGGAGGAGAGGAGGGCAGATCTGCTGGTGGTTGGGGGGTGGTGTGAACTTACTCTATATGTCTCTATGTGTGTTCTTTAACCTATGTATATTGCAAATATGTGTAATCTGTAAATATGTGTTAGTCTTAGGTGTAAATCTGTATGAGATAGGATATACATCAACAAATACGCAATTTACCTCTCTCACCTTGCTCCTACTCTTCTATTTGCTGAGAGCCTGTGTAACATTACATTCTACCGCAATTGTCTCATAACTGCTGATCGCATTTCGGCCAGCCCCTAAACATCTTGTGGCGTGGGAGAAATGTACCTTCTCTCTTTCTGCGTCTTCTCTCTCTCTGTGCACTCTCTCTGTGCTCACTCTCTCTCTCTCTCTCTGTGCACTATCTCTCTCTCCTTCTCTCTCTCTCCCTCTGTCTCCTTCTCACTCTCTCCCTCTCCTTCTCACTCTCTCTTTCCTTCTCTCTCCTTCCCTCCTTCTCTCTCCCTCCTTCTCTCTCCTTCCCTCCTGCTCTCTTCCTTCCACTCCTTCTCTCTCCTTCCCTCCGCTCTCCCTCTCTCCTCTATCCCCCTTCGGCGCCCATTGGGAGCCTCAAAGTGCGCAACTTGCATGCGAATCTCGAAATCTGCGAGCGTTACATACAAACTCGCAGTACTACAACTATATTAGTGATATATTTCTTTCTACTGAGATGATACTGTATGTCAAGTTAACCAGAACAATTAGAATACCTAAATTAAACTTGCTTGAGATGGCATCATGAAGAGATGTTTATACTAACAGGTGAAGTAAACGTGAAATATCTAATTGGTATAGAAACACAGTGTAAGTGTAAACAAAGTGTAAGTGCAAGCCACCAAAAATACAGACATAAAGTCTTTAAAAAAATATTGCAAGCAAAATGAAAAAAGCTGACATATCGCTCATCTTTTTTATTAATATCACAACCATTAAACCTGTCTATAAAAAATGTCTTACATAAAAAGACAATGACAGGATAACACTTCTCAAGCAAGGAATTGTAATTTAGTAGTAGGATTTCAAACTGGTTTCACCTGCCAGGGGCATGCTGAATTTAAATCAAGTAAAATGTTTATTTGAAATGCATCTTAAAGGCATATCTAAGTATCCTGGATTATGAATCCAACTTTTGCATGAAAAAATACCAAAATAAACATATAAACACTTACCTTGAAGTTAGCAAAATGTCTTGTAATTTCTGGTAGTTGAAAGTTAGGGTTAGCACCCCCTCCAAACCCTGGCTAAATTAGTCTAAAATTAAACATTTGTTTTTGCCAATCAGCAGCAAGCAGAGGTTAGTTGTATCGAACTCAGGTTCCTGTTTGTGCTGCAAAGCAGCCTGGGATATGTAGTCATATCCATGTCAGAAGGTACTATTTTCATATAAGAGTCTCCCTGTGCAGCACATTCACACTTGATTACATGCACTGTCTGTGCTGTGCTGGTGGGGGGGAGGGACCAGCACACAGCAGACACAGGAAGCACCCAAGTGGAGTCACATCCCAGCAGTGACTTGGGACTGACATCACTGCTCTCCTATTGGCCGAGGAAGACACAGCAGGTAAATAATGGGTTAAAATGGGTCCCCTATTACTTCATGCTGTGTGTGTTGGGATCAGGGGCCTGGGGGTGTCAATATAATCCTTGAAGGAATGTTTAGATATTAATAAAAATAAAATGTTTATTAAATGTGTTGCATACATAAAGGCTGTTTTTTGCCTAAAAAAATTCAAAAATGTAATAGCTCGTGAAACTTGGTTATTCCTTTAAACAATCAAGCCTTTAAAGAATAAGTTCCCAGAAAATAAAATGCATGTTAAACCAGTAGTTTATCTTCCAGTAAGTGTGCTAAACTGTTTATAATTAGTGATGTCCCGAACAGTTCGCCGGAGAACTATTTGCGGCGATTTTCGCATGTTCGCGTCCGCCGCAAACGGCGAACACATGCGGTTTTCGGTTCGCCCCCTATACTTTATCATTGAGGAAACTTTGAACAACATTTATTTTATTTTATAATTTTTTTTGTGTAATCTATGCCTGCTTGCCAGCGTGTGTGTGTGACAGGCTAACACCTAGCAGCTTATATTGTGCTTATTTTCACTACTCATACCTGGTGGTGTACCATACAGTGAAAACAACCATTTTTTTCCTGTAATCTAATTTCAGTTGCCTGCCTGTGTCAGGCTCACAGCTTATATTGTGCTCAGTGACATAAAACAACACTTTTTTGACTGTAATAGATTGAATAGCAATTGCCTGCCTACAGGCGTGTGTGTGAAGCCTATTGCATCTACTCTGCCAACTTTTGCCAGTGCACAGTGACACTCATATCTGGTAGGACCTTAGATTGCACAGGCAGTGCCCCAAATTTGAAGTGGGAGGACCGACCAAGCATCTTATTCCATTTCACGCTTCCAAAAATCCATGCCATATACACGTCCCCTGACAGTGGACGTAACAGGGATTAAACCAATAGGAATAGTACTACTTAACAGTACACACCTTATAATAACGCAGACAGAGGCAACGCGTATAATCTTCCATGCTGTGCAGTGGAAGCCCCCAGACTCTGACCTGTGTATAATCTTCCATGCTGGGCAGTGGAAGCCCCCAGACTCTGACCTGTGTATAATCTTCCATGCTGTGCAGTGGAAGCCCCCAGACTCTGACCTGTGTATTATCTTCCATGCTGTGCAGTGGAAGCCCCCAGACTCTGACCTGTGTATAATCTTCCATGCTGTGCAGTGGAAGCCCCCAGACTCTGACCTGTGTATAATCTTCCATGCTGGGCAGTCGATGCCCCCAGACTCTGACCTGTGTATAATTTTCCATGCTGGGCAGTGTAAGCCTCCAGACTCTGACCTGTGTATAATCTTCCATGCTGGGCAGTGGAAGCCCCCAGACTCTGACCTGTGTATAATCTTCCATGCTGGGCAGTGGAAGCCCCCAGACTCTGGGAGTCTGAAGAAGAGGAGTCAGAGGAGGAAGGTGGCTTTGAGAAGGTGGAAGACCAAACACAGCAGGCATCCCAGGGGACTTGTTACCTTTCGGGGGACCCTTGGTGGCTGGGTGGAGGAAGAGACCTTCAATGACATCAGTGAGGACAAGGAACGGGACATGGCTAGCTTGGTATCCAACCTTGTGCAAATGGGGAGTTTGCGGTTGTGCAAAGGGACTGTTTGCGGTTGCGTTGCATTAAACGGGGAGATGGTTTGTTACTGTGAAGCGGGTGTAACCCTTACACTACCTTATCGATACAACATCACACCTGATGTTTTAAAGCATGTTATTCCAAACAATTTAGGAATGTTAGGTGATTTATGCCCTTTATGGCTTAAAACCAGACTCTGCATCAACTATGTCATTTTCCGTGGGAGTTTTGCCATGGATCCCCCTCCGGCATGCCACAGTCCATGTGTTAGTCCCCTTGAAACAACTTTCCCATCACTATTGTGGCCAGAAAGAGTCCCTGTGGGTTTTGAAATTCGCCTGCCCATTGAAGTCTATGGCGGTTCGCCGGGTTCGCCCGTTCGCGAACATTTGATGGAAGTTCGGGTCCGCTGTTCGCGAACCAAAAATTTGATGTTCGCGACATCACTATTTATAATATTTAATATTAAGTAGGCCATCCACTTATAAAACAATGATAATTTAATATCACAAAATGCAGTCCACAAACGATCAGGTAAATCAACAAAATGAGAACTGACAAAAGGTAATGAAATTAAACAGAAACAATTACAGGTCGAAAATGTATGCAGGAAGGTAGGAAACAGGAAGATAGTTCATCATTGTGCAGTGGGACAGTTGATATAAGGGGAGATGTACTACAGTACATTTTAGCTAATCACACCTACTCTTAGTAAATACTGCCTCACATAACATGCACTTAATAAGGTTTAAACGGAGCATGAGTTCCCATTATTAAATAAATATATTAAATACATGCAGAACCTAATTTTTCTTATAATCTACAATCAGTTAGGCTACAAATGTGCACATCGAAATACTGAAACATAATATGCAAATTCTTCTATGTTATACAAAATATTTTCTATTTCCTCACTATGTCAAGACAAATATCAGCTTTTACTTATTTAGATAGGGTATATTATATGTAATAGAATAATTAAAGGAGAAGTTTAATCTAGACAGAAGTTGCTTTTATCTAAAACATGAAGAAGTAACTGGCAAACAAGTCACATTTCATAGTTTTTACATAGATAGTTAATTTTCTCTAGAAGTGCTCTGTAATGTAAAAGAAATGTGAAACAGTTCTTCCAATAACTTTACTTCTTTCTTATATATAATGTGCACGTGCTGTGCCTTCTGGAGCATAAACTGCATTAGTGATGGGAGAACACACATGATTATCACATGTCTAACTGATCTACAGTTTCCCTGTATACCCGTAAACAGCAGTACTTTCCTTTACACACATGCCAAAAAAACACACCTGATTTGCAATGTGTGAGATTATTTCCATCTCATAAGAGTGTGAGGTATGTTTAGGAAGTTCAAACAACGTACAGCAGAATACTTAAACAAGGACTTTTTTTTACTGAAATCTTTCATGAAAGGAAACAAGGTTAGCTTAATTGAACTAGATGAAAGTGCTAGTGTGCTACACACAAATCAAACATATAATATACTTAAAGAGCCACTGTAATTGAAGGAAAAACATTTTTTTTGGGGAAAAACTAAACTTTTGAAGACTGTTTTTAAGTGTAGGAACTCATTTTGTGTTTGTTACATCAAATTTTGAGAGCTGGATGATAATAATGTGTATTTGAAGTTATCAGTGGAGGCAGGGGTGGGGTAGTAGGGAAGAGAGGGAAGTCCAGAGGCTTTGTTTAATAACTGCATGACATTGACATTAACATCACACCTTTTACCTCTAACTAGCCCAGAAGCAGGATATAAGAATAGAAACATAGCTTACCACCATATATATGAATGGATGTGACCAATTCTTCAGATTCTCTAGCTAGAACATGTTGGTGGTATGTGTGGCTTGTACTTATTTACTATTATTGGAATATTATACCAAAATAATAAAATTTATAGTTTGTTTATTTATTCTGAATATTTATTGATGTTCTGGCATTCTGATCCCTTGTTTTATTTAGAACAAAGTTCCATTTGTATGTGTATGTTCATTGCTCTATTTGCTTTTAGACTGTTAAGTGTGTTATATTGTTTCTATATAGTGCCAAGACCATCTCTACAAAGGAAACATTGGCTTTCAAAAATAGTAAGTTGTAAGAAGCTTATTTTTTAGATGTGTTTGTATATAATGTTTTACCTGTAGATATTGCCATCAGTCAGGGTCATATAAATAATTTCTTATATGACATAGGCATAAAATATCCTTTTCTGGCAATCTTAAAAATGGACTAATGACCATCCCTGAGCCAAAAACTTTTGAGCTATGGGTATTAAGGTAGAGTGTGGTCGTATACGTTTATATGTATTTTATATTGATCCCATGAGTATAGGTTGTGATTGATTGGGAATTATGTTTTATGCTGTGTTACCTTTTAAAGGCACTTAGCCAAGCAATGTTCTTAAATTCCATTGGAAAGCATACATTTTCTTCTATTTTTATCCATGGTAATGGAGGTTTAGAGTAGTGTCGATGTATCAGTTGTATAAATCGTGCTGCTAAATAATGGTGAACTATCGGCACCAAAATATAAAACACTGAGAGTTTTATGTCATTGAAGTGTATTTTGTGGGTTCTTTAAAATTCCAGATAAATGTTGTGAAAAGATTTTGGACTTTTTTCAGAATTTTAAGGGAAACTCTAATTGGTAATTTTCTAAATAAATATAGCAAATGTGACAAGGGATTCATCTTTAGGACCAATACAATTGAGCAGTGATAGGGGATATACATGTCAGGTGCCTCCTTGTATTTCTATTGGAGTAGAACAAAGGGTCGATCTCAGTTGGGATAGAGTGGTAAATAAAAAAACAGCTTACCTAGCCAAAAAGTTTCTGGGCATTTAATGATAGCAAGATAGATCAGACATTTTTCTTGATAGCATGTTATTGTAAGATAATAACCCTGCATACATTGGGCCCTATTTAATTGTCCAAATCACAATTACATGAGCCCGTAAAGGAGCCCTGTAAATGTTACTGATATTCAATTGGCTACTTTTAACTACTCACACGAGGCTCCAAAGCACTGTGGTTGTCAAAAACATAGCTCCGTCCTATCTCCTTCTTTGATGTTTCAAGTCCTTAAATGTTACCAGTGCGAAAGACACAAAATCGATATTCAATTACAACAGTTAAACAAGGCCACGATTGTCTTCAAACCCGTAAATGGCAAATGTATCAAAAACAGGACTCGCAAGTGGCCTAAACACCTGTTCATAACAATTAAAAAGCAAATAAAGCAATGAAAGGCATTAGAATTCATTGCACAACAGTCTCAAGCTCGCAAACCTGCAATAAAAAAAAAATGATTATGTTTTATTTCCATTTTATATCGATCCTGGGAGTTAATTTGCATGGACTAGAACAATTGATTTATTGATTCTTATTGATTTCTACATTTCTGGATTGCGAGTCTGATTGCAAACCGGATTTCTAAACACTAATTGATAGTAAAACTCTATGTTTTACTGAAGTCATGATGACGGTCTCATTTACTATTGGCTCTGTCTTAACTGTAACTTGCTTAATTGATCATGATCATACACTGAAATGCTTCTTACGGGATCATGGTTTGCGTGTTGGGGCTGTCAGCATGTAATTACAGGTTAGTGACAATTGAATATGTCAACATGTTTAGAAAAATGTTGAACCGCAGCCAAAAGTTCAGTTTGAAGTAGTTAGAGGCTTGCAATTAAATTTTCATTGTCTGGGGCTTATTTTGCTGATATGAAGCCAACTTGATCTACATAAGCAGCATAACTCCCAACTGTTCCTTTTTTGGAGGGGGAATCTGTGAAAACTCTGTAGCTGGAATGTGGGACTATCTTTGAACAGAGGGACATGTGGTTTACTCTGAGCCATAGGGGAATTTACCCTGCAAAGAAAACAGTCCCTCCAATATTTTCAAAAGTTATTAAATAAAATTAAAAAAATATGTTTTATTTTACACCTATCTTTTTCAATTCTGTGATTACAAAAATGGCTTAAAAAATCTTATTTAGTCACAGTAATGAATATCCAGGTTTAATTTTTTTGCAATAATTTACTATACATTTTATTAAAATTATCATTAACACTTAAGTATTTGTGTAATCGATTTCCAAAATTATAAATAACATCATTATTTTGGTGAAATCTCTATATTACTTTAAACAGTAAAAAAAATGTATTTGGTCATCTATCACTACAGTCCAGTAGTAGTCTGCGAACAGAGCAGAACTTAATTTTCCTTGAAACCTGCTTTTCATCACCAAGATGTCCTGGTGAAAGCTTTAGCCATGTTCATTGCTAACTCCAGTTAAAAGGGGTTGAAGTCAAAATGAGAGCGTAGAAAGTGGATCTTCGATGATGTGTTACAGCATCATTTCTGGTAGGCTAAGATCTGTTCGGTTATTTCTAAAACAATTCTCAGTTACAATTTTGAATGATTCCCAAGCTGTTTTCTCACGATCAAAGAGAATCTGTTCAAATGTTCATTTTTGAGAAGTTCACATATTCTCCTCACTTTTGGGAAATTTGCTTTGAGGTACTTGAAAGCTGAGTCCATCTGAGTTCATCACCTTTACAAAATTATTCAAGTCCCAACATAAATTGGTGGTAACAGAACCTTTTTAGGCTCCACTAGTGGGCTGTAATGTACACTTCTGGTTCCTGGATCAAAATATTCCATGTAGGCTATACTTTTCTTTCATAGTTGAAAACTGTGCTCTACTTTCCCACTCTGAGAAAGCAGCAACATTTGGTGTATTCCTGTTGCAGTCCCCTGAAGTGGAAATGTATGTTTAGAGCCCCCACACATGCACCATTGGTAGACCTTGTAGTTAACAGAGTCAGAAATAAGCTTAATTTTGTAATAAAACTTCCATTATACAGTAATGCTACTTTTAAACTTAGCTTTGAAGAGTTAACAAAGAGTCTTCACTCTGCAGGTCTGTGCTCAATTTTGAATGTTTTGATTAAACCATTAATCTCATGGCAGAAGACAATGTAATTTTCCATAGCAAAGAACTGAATTAAGCCCTTCTGAACATCCATAGAATGCTGAAATGTTAACATACATCTCAAGGGGATTCTTTAGTTGTACCTGGAGGCCAAAGTGTATGCCTTCTTTTTTGACAATCCTGTGTGGATCCTCAGAGGGTGTATTAGGAATAAAATCAGGATCTTTTGATGATGAGAGCTCAGAAGATTTATCTCTGTTATGATCTGCTTCTTCATCTTCAGATTCTAGTGAATATTCTGCTGGTGGCTCAGGAATGGTTGCAGACGGTATTTAAGAGTAGTTGACAGATTCCATGTTGAAGGAATGGCACCATACAAAAATCGCCATGGTAGGATTTTGCTGTACCTATGATGTGGCTCTTAATATCATAGGCACAGCAATAGACATATAGATATTTTTGATTTAACCAGTTCCAGAGCTTAAAAGAGCAAGTGTTGCAACAAATATGTGGAGCCCAGCTTTTTTCTTTAAACTTTCATTTTTCTTTAACACAGTAAGATTGGTTAAAATTGACTGATTTCATTACTGGCACATTTAAACTGTTGACCAATGTTACTGAACTTTCAGAATGTAGATAAATGGAACAAATATTGAAATTCTACATTTTTAACACTTCAATGACTTTTTTCACAACACATACAATACCTAAAGATGCTGATTGGTAGAGAATTTGGTATGCTGATTGATCTATAAAGTGTTTAGTTACAATGGGATAGTGACATTGGAAATAAACTTGGGGACAGCCCAGTAAGGCAAAAGCTCTAACTACGCCACAGCTGCCAGGTCAAACACTCCCCAGTCAACCATGGTCTGATAAGCATGGGTAGGAAGCCACTACGTTGGCTGACTTTTTCCATAACATCACCTCCTCAGATGGCTATCTCCTCCACTGGTGGAGCCTAAACAAATCCTGAATGAAGACCCCCTGAAGAATCCAAACAATGAGCATAGGTATGCTCAATTTGGTCGGGGAGATAAGCAGACATCTAATCAGGGAAGCAGACTCACTGGTGACTCTGCCCCTGGAGGTAACCCCTTAGCCCCATCCCCGTTCTTATACTCAGAATCTCCACCAGTCGCCACAGAGCCCGGAGTGACCAGAGCTTTCCCTGAGTGCTTTGCCAAACTGAAGGGAGGAATTTCAAAACACCAAGAGTTGCCTAAGTTATGTTTGTCTATGTAAGTATACTATTGTTGTTTATGGAGCTCAAGAAATAAAGAATATGCTCTTTCTGGGACACATAGTGATAGTGTGTTTAATTTAGAGGGAATACTTTTATTATTTTAACTGCCCAAAAAATGGAACTTGTCAGAATCAGAAGAACCATTTAGGTGGTACCTGACTCCTGCTAGACTAAACTTTTAAATCCATTACTGGATGGAAATTGTTTTAGATGCTGCAATTCTACCAGTACATTAAGACACATACTTTGGGACTGCCCCAAAACTACTCACATTTGGTCAGGAATATATGACACTTTAGAGAAATTATGGGGCACTAGATTACCTCAGAACCCAGTGGAGGTCCTCAGAACCCAGTGAAGGCCCATTCCCGAATAAGTGGAGGTACAGAAAAAAGTTAAACACATTTACTCAATGTGCATGATTTCTGCTGAACTAGGTGATAACTAAAAAAAAATGGGCTTCATGTTGGGACATGTGGGAACTTCAAATTGGTTGGTAGTATAGAAGGACTGTAAGTCAAATACAGTCTTCAGAGATTATATAATGCAATGCTTCACCCCTCCCTCCCCCCTCCCTCCTTTTTTTTTCTCTTTTCTATTCTTTTTTTTCTTAATTTTTTTTTCACTCATTGGTTTAATCTAAACTGTCATAATATAACATTTTCATAGTATACAAAATAAGTATACTTATTCTACAGAAAAACTAAAAATATTGGGAAAAAATACAAACAAGTTTTTTTTTTCTTTATTGTGTTCTCATTTGTATATAATGCATGTCGGACTTGTATTGTTTTGTTAATTCAATAATGTTATGTCTCTCATTCACTTCAATAAAAACAATTTAAAAAAAGAATCAGAAGAAACATGTTGATCTGCAGGTAGGATATCACTATCATAAAACGTATCAATGACACTTTTCAAGCCCATTGAACAGCAGATCTTGACACAAAATGTATCATATACTACTTACCAAAGCTTAATAACTGTTTAAATGGCTAACACTAGTGATGTCGCGAACAGTTCGCCCGCGGACTATTCTCTGCGATTTTGGCATTTTTGCGTTTTCATCGGACGGCTAACACATGCGCTTTTCAGTTCGCCTCCTATTCTTTATCATTGAGGAAACTTTGACCCTGCACCTCACAGTCAGCAGACACATTCTAGCCAATCAGCAGCATACACTCCCTTCTAGGGCCTTCCATCTGAAGGACAGCATACATTTTAGAATCATTCTGAAGCTGCATTCGTTGTGAGAGAACAGATAGTGTAGCTGCTGGAGATTACATTGAAAACAACCATTTTTTTCCTGTAAACTAATTTCAGTTGCCTGCCTGTGTCATGCTCACAGCTTATATTGTGCTCAGTGAAATAAAACAACACTTTTTTGACTGTAATAGATTGAATAGCAATTGCCTGCCTACAGGCGTGTGTGTGAAGCCTATTGCATCTACTCTGCCAACTTTTGCCACTGCACAGTGATACGTCATATCTGGTGGCACCTTAGATTGCATGCGTAGTGCCCCAAATTTGAAGTAGGAGGTCCGACCAAGCATCTTTTTCCATCTCCCTGTTCCAAAAATCAATGCCATATACACGTCCCCTTATAGTGGACGTAACAGGGATTAAACCGATACGAATAGTACTACTTAACAGTACACACCTTATAATAATGCAGACAGAGGCGACGCAGAGAAGAGTCTGAAGAAGAGGAGTCATCGGAGGAAGGTGGCTTTGAGGAGGTGGAAGACCAAACACAGCAGGCGTCCCAGGGGGCTTGTTGTCACCTTTCGGGGACCCTTGGTGGCTAGGTGGAGGAAGAGACCTTCAATGACATCAGTGAGGACAAGGAACAGGACATGGCTAGCTTGGTATCCAACCTTGTGCAAATGGGGAGTTTGCGGTTGTGCAAAGGGACTGTTTGCGTTTGTTTGCGTTGCATTAAACGGGGAGATTGGTCTGTTACTGTGAAGCGGGTGTAACCCTTACACTACCTAATCGATACAACATCATACCTGATGTTTTAAATCATGTTATTCCAAACAATTTAGGAATGTTAGGTGATTTATGCCCTTTATGGCTTAAAACCAGACTCTGCAACAACTATGTAATTTTCCGTGTGAGTTTTGCCATGGATCCCCCTCCGGCATGCCACAGTCCATGTGTTAGTCCCCTTGAAACAACTTTCCCATCACTATTGTGGCCAGAAAGAGTCCCTGTGGGTTTTGAAATTCGCCTGCCCATTGAAGTCTATGGCGGTTCGCCTGGTTCGCCCTTTCGCGAACATTTGATGGAAGTTTGCGTCCATTGTTCGTGAACCTAAAATTTGTTCGCGACATCACTAGCTAACACCACATATGTTTAGACTAATATTTGGTTCTGGTCATTATAGGTCACAAACCAGCAAGTGCACAGGTCATATTTATTTACTTTCTTAACAGAAAAGTTAGTCACTATGGCAAACAAGTTCATAATATCAAAATAACCCCCCCAAAATGATGCCTTACTCCACAAAACTACACATTCACAAATTTTTCCTAAAATCACATGTCTAGCCTTAAAGACATAAAGACATAATTAAGACATAATTAAGCTTCATGGATCATGAATGAAGAATCAGTAGTGTATGAAAACATTTATTTGTATGCAAAAATTTCAAAATAAAAAATAATTTATTCATTAATTCATAATTAGTTTTGGACAAACATAGGCAGCTGTAACATTGTTTCGATGTCTGGGAAGTCAGACTGTGCAAGGAAGCAAGGAGGAGCTCAGACATTGTTATGTGGATTTCTGCATTGTGCTGCTGTTGGCTTACAGGTTAGTAAAAAGGGCTAAAAAAATGGTTTGAAACCGGAATGCATTGTTTCTTTTGGTAGGTACCAAATGCCTATTTAAAATAAATCGGTGTGTGTATAGAATGAATACATTTAATGTGTGTTTCTGATATAATCAGTTTGTGTTAATTAGAAAAAGTTAAAAACAAGGAAACTTCCATATAACTTTAAGGAGATAGTGATAGCCCAGATATGGTCTTAAATATGTCTAATATGTCATGATTGACAAAAATAATGGGGGTGTACTGGGGGTAGCATAGGACTGCTATAGAGAAAAGTTGGGAAGAGGGGTGTCCACATAGCAATCCTATGCTCCTCCTTACATATAGGATGGGTAAATTCCACTCCTTCTGTTAATTATTGTTTTCATTTTTTTTTTTTTACATAGCACTTTAACACTGACTCTCTCACTACTTTGGGAGGGAAAAGTGGGCAATTATTTTCTTTACATTATAAAGTGATCTTTTTTATTTATTTATTTATTTTTTATTGGATTTCCGACATATACAAAAAGTCAAAATGACAAACATCAAATACACACCATCGAATCAGTACAAGATATAAAAACATTTACAATCGTAATAAACATACATTTCAATATTGATAATTATATTATCATAAGTAGCTATTACTCAAAGGATAGGGGAGGGGAGGAAAATGTACTGCATAGATAAATACATTTAGTAGAGATTAAGATTAAAGTTATTAAATCACTTATAATAGAGACAAATATAAGTCCAAAGGTTGCCACTTAATGGACAGATTTTTGCCTTTATAATTTTTAAATATCCAGTCGTTCTCCAATTCTCTGCTTCTAGAAATATATATTAGGGCTTCAGACCAGGAAAGTAATTTTTTTGACTTCCAATATTTGGCTATATACCATTTTGCCACCAATAAAATATGTATTTATCAGATGTTCATATTATATTTATTTAATTAGACCGGAGTTAAATGCCAACTCTGTATTATTTTAAAAAATAACTCTCTGTGAGAGGCTGAAATGGTAGATTTTTTAACATTAATGAATGAGGTATGCCATATATTTACTGGCCAGAATGTATTCAAAGCTTTTTCCCACATTAACATCCCATTAGCCGTTACTGGGAGGTCCATATTTTCTAAATCTTTACCACATTTGGATATTATGTTGGAAAGATCTTTATTATCCAATAACCTTTCATAGGAAGTCACTTCACCTAATTTGGGGGGGGCATTGTCCATTTTTATTAAAATTGGTTTAAACTTGAGCCACGAAAGGCCCTCTATATGATATTTACAGATTAAGTTCTCTCTATCTAACATAGTGCCATTTTAAAATAATTGACCTATCTTACTTAAGCTCTTTCCTTTTTACTGAGAAATATAAAAATCTTTTTCCAGAAAATGTATAAGATCTATCGGGGCTATGAATGAAGGGCAGCTTGAAAGGTAATTGTCTTTTCTATGTTTATACCAGTATTTTAATAGAGACTTTAAACCATATGGAATTTGTAACCTCCTCAAGTTCTCTATTTTAGGTAGCCACATAACCAAATTAATAGGAATTGGGAACATAAAAACCTCTTCTATGTCTCTCCATACATAGACACTTTAAAAACTATTCCAGCCTGCCATGTGTGATAGGATAATAGCATTATGTAAATGTTCATTCCTCCTTTTTCAAACACTCTCCTAGTAATTGGAGTGTTTATTCTTGATTTTCTACCATTATAAATATACTTATCAAGTGTGAATGAATCTGGGTGAGATCTCTGGGATGCATCTAAATATATATGATATCTTGGGAATTATATAGGTTTTTATATTTGCAATCCTAGTCATCCATGAAACTCTGGAATTTTTCCATTCAGATAGTAGAGCTCTTATTTTCCCTAAATTATTCTTTAGGATGTTTTTTTAAGTTAAAGGAGAAAGATATTCCTAGGTGAGTGATACTTTTTGAGTCCCAATTACAGGTAGATTTTCCTATTTAAAATAGGAAAATCTACCATACCCTTAATTACCTTCGAGAGATATGATAGAGATTCCTCTGGATCTGACATTGTTAAAATAATGTAGTCTGCGAAAAATACAATTTTATTTACAGTATTGCCAATTTGAATTCCCTTGATTTTACTGTCCGATCTAATAACCTCCGCCAATGGTTCAGTGTATAATAGGAACAAGAGCGGTGAAAGAGGACAGCCTTGGCGAGTGCCATTTTCTATTTTAAGTTCATTGGATTCAAATCCATAGCCAGAGATAACCGCTTTGGGGTTAGAATATAATGAGCCTATTGCCTTTAAACCAAAGTCTGCAAGACCAAATCTTTGCATTATAGCTTGCCAGAACTTCCAGCTGTCTCTGTCAAATGCTTTCTCAGCATCTATAGACAAAATTATTTTAGCATTTGTAAAATAAAGAATATCTAATAGACGCCTCATATTTTCCATACCTTGTCTACCCTGCAAAAAGCCTGATTGGTCTAACTTAACAAGCATAGGAATTACTAGATTTAAACGATTAGCCAGAATCTTTGAATAGATCTTTAAGTCTGAGTTCAGCAAAGATATTAGTCTAAAATTTGCGCACTTTTCCGATCTTTTACCCTTTTTTAATATATTCAGAATCCTAGCCTCTGTCATCTCTGTCAGCATGGATCCACTAGTCATAAACTCATTATACATATTGGAAAGAAAGTCATTCAAGCTTAATGAGAATTGTCTATAGTAGAAGTTCCCAAAGCCATCCACTCTTGAGCCCTCATTCAATTGCAATTTGGCCAATCGAATAGGGCCCTAAATAAGCACATAACATATATTTTTTAAAGAAGTTTTTAGTTGGTAAGCATCTATCCAAAAGCAAGGTTTTTACTAACTAAAAACTACTTAAAAAAAATATGCTATGTGCTTATTTAGAGCCCTATTCAATTGGCCAAATCGCAATTGAATGAGGCCCTTGGGGTTTTATTTAATTCTAATTGTGATATTACTTCCTCTATTTCTTTTTTTGTTATTGGCTTATTCAGTGAGACTAGGTCTTCTTCCTTAATTCTGAGTAACTTTATTCTACTTAAGTAAATATCTATTACTTCTTTAGATTTTTTCTGGACTAAACCACATGTTTCTAGATTATATATCCTGCTATAGTGTAAATAAAAGATCCTACTTATATCTCTAGGATGAGAATATATTAAATTATCTGAATCTTTCACTCCAATAATTCTATTTTGATTTCTTTGGTGCCTGACCCTATTGGGGTGGTATTTGTTAGGTCTTATATTTGAAAAATATTGATCCTGTTGGTACCTCCATAATTGGTTATCAATCTAACTTTGCAATATTCTTTTTATCTGATTATTCAGATCTTGTATCTTGGATAGAAGACTAGCCTCGGGAGATAATTTACTTTTCATTGACAGTCTATCTAGTTGGAAATATACAGCCTTATTAAATTGTGATTCAGACAATTGAATAGGGCTCTATATAAGCACAGAGCATATTTTTTTTCACATAAGTTTTTGGTTTGTGAACTTCTATCCAAAAGCAAGGTCTTTACGAACTAAAAACTTCTGTAAAAAATATATGCTCTGGGCTTATATAGAGCCCTATTCAATTGGCTGAATCACAATTTAATAAGGCTGATAATTCTCTTATCATTTTTTCTCTCTTGCGATTTATCTCACTTTTATCAGCACCAGTCTGATTTAAGCTTTCTGGGCGCACTAGAGAACAGAGGGAGAGGTAACTGAATTTTTGTTGGTTTCAAAAAATTTGTCAATTGCATGTCCTACCTGGTTGAGAGGTTTTAATAAGCAATTATCTAGTCTCCATGGCATCATACATCTCTCTTTGTTGAAATTATTTATAATGAGACTGATCATTGCATGATCGGACCAAACAGCTATTAGAATCTCTGCTGAGTGGGCCTTATGTACAACACTAGAATTGACTAAAAAATTGTCGATTATGGTATAAGAATGGTGGTAATTTGAGTAAAAAGGATAATCTCGAGATAGTGGGTGCAGAGTTCTCCAAACATCAAATAGGTTATTGTCCAGAGCAAGCTTAGTAAATTTTTGGGCTATATTAGAAACTTCTCTTTCTGATTTAGTTGTTTGGCTAGATGATCTATCCATATTGTAATTCATTAGCATATTGCAATCCCTGCAAATTATTAATGACCCCTTCCTAAATTTATTAACTAGTCCCATAATTTTCCCCATAAATTTTAGTTGTCCTACATTTGGAGAATATACATTGACTAAAGTTGCAACTCGTCTTTTAAAAGCCATATTCAAGCCCTTGACATTATGTGATATTATTTTAATAGACATTTAAAATGGCCAAACATCTTTTTATGTTCTTTGGTCATCGGTTTCTCTTCTATTTCCTTTCTCTCCCTCGTTTCTCCTTTGCTTCTATTTCTTGCAAATTTGATTAACAATAAAACATTCATTCCTACATGCATCCCAAAGATCTCCTCCAACACACCTGGGGAGCTCCACATACAAGGGCTTACAAGCCAATGTCAGAAATGTTAGATCATTGAAGGTCGATGAGGAGGAACTGAAATATTTGACAGCCATTACTACTTATAGTTATTACTAGTATAACACAGTTATAAAAATGTATAAGTTATTATAAAAGATTTCTAAAGGCCGTAAGATCTTAAGACTAAAAAAGGTTTAACCTTCTTTAATACATGAGTATCTTAAAGACTGTTCTAAGCTAGCTTTATTGCTTTTCATATACTAATTTCTATCGGAGTAGTATTATTAATGAAAGCCTCCCTCCCTCTGAATCCCCATCTTCCTCCTATACTTTTCTCTAAAATATTCCCCTGAGATAGTGATCTCTTAGGTCATTTCATGGCTTTGGAAGTCAAATATTAAGTAAATATAATAAAAGAATATAAATGTGAGACTTAAACAATTGCAAAAATAAGATGTGCTATTAACCAACATTATTAATCTAACTATATATTTAATTAAAAAAAATAAAAGAACCTATTAAATGTGAAAGACCTATATGTCTTATTAACCAAACCGCCTGAGAATAATTGGTGTATTAGGAATATGGAGAGTAAGATTTATCTTACTCCCATGTTCTTATTCAACCTATCTCCTTTTAGGATTATTTATAACTAGCGAATTGCCCGTCAAAAAATGACGGCAATGAAATTGTAAGGTAGCTAATGCTGTTTGGTGTATAATAATGAAATCTATAATACATTAATAAATGAATATACTTTACGTATTTTGAAGCATTGTGTTGAAGAGCGGCAAATCTGTTTTAATGTTGCTGCAGCATTAGTGGTGTGGAGCTGCTGTGTAAGCGTGATAAATGTGTGCAGTGTAATAGTGTGCGTGCGCGAGACCAAACCGTTAGCGTAGTTGTGTACTTCCGCATTGTCGTAAAATGGCGGGTAATGTGTGTTATGCGTGTTAGCGGAATATCCGTAGGTCTTTTGTGGTGTTTTGCGAGTTTGTTGTGTTTTTTTGCGTGTTTAGAGTGCTGTAGCCTCGTTTTCGTTTTGTTCGGCGGACATTTTTTCTCTCGCTTAGAGAATTTTTTAGTGTCTAAACTCTTTTATTTTGAGTGAAATGAAGGTGTAAGTTGCTTTTTTTGAGGTCCTGGATGCTTCCTCTTGCTGTAGGTAAGCTTTTTATGTATGTGCTGTGTGTATTTATTGTGTTTTCAATTTTTTCATGTTCGTTTTTTTTTTATGAGTGGTAACGTGTCTCGTATGTTGTTTGCATTGCAACGTTAATTTTGCAAGGGTCGTGGTTGCTGAATTTATTTTATACAATTTCTCTTGTCTTAATATTTACATAGTTACATAGTTACATAGTTACATAGTAATTAAGGTTGAAAAAAGACTTTCAGTCCATCAAGTTCAACCTGTTAAGATCTCCTCTTATCTGCAATATGAGGATTAGTTATTAATTAATTTGTTGATTAAATAATTATTAATAGTATAAAGAGTTAGTCCATCAAATTCAACCTTTTTAGATCTCTATTGATCTTTTTAATGTGGACTATTAATTATTAATTGTTAATTGATCCAGAGGAAGGCAAACAGAAAATAAAAAAACATTGAAACTTTCCCTCCTGACCCCAGAAACTGGCGATCAAATTTCTCCCTGGATTAATATTCCTTCGCTAGTTATCTGGGATAGCCTCGAATGCCCTCTTTATTCAAAAATATATCTAACCCCTTTTTATAGTTGTCAATCGAATTTGCTGTTACCACCTCCTTTGGTAGAGAATTCCACAGTTTAACCACCCTAACTGTGAAGAACCGTCTTCTTTACTAAGGGGGAAATCTTTTTTCCTCTAACCTCAAAGGGTGTCCTCTTTCTTTTTTTGTTACTTTCTTTTTTCTCGTTTTTCCTTAACAAACATCAAAAACATAACAAAATGATCATACATTCCAGAGGTATCAATAATTCAACAGTTTAGCAATTGCATATGTATAAATAGACTGTTAAAATCTCCTCCCTCCCATCTCTTCGAATACCATTTTTTATGTAATATCTTGTACTCCTGATGGGAAGGCAACTCCCTAATAGCAGGGTCACTTAACTTGATACCTCCAACAAGCATACAAAGGAACCGGCACTACTCTCAATATAGTTAACAGTTTTGCACAGAAATCATGTGCTTCTGGGGAGACTCGGGTAAAGAAGGAGAAAAAAAATCTTTCCTCTTCCCTGCCCCGCTCTAAAATGTCTTTTTTATGAAGTGGTGCCCAAAATTGTACTTAATATTCCAAAATTATATTTGCTTCCCTTGCTTCTATACCCTTCTTAATACATGATAATATTTTACTTGCCTTTGCAGCTGCTGCTTGGCTTTGAGCGCTGTTACCTAGGTGGTTGTCCACTAGTACTCCCAAATCCCTTTCACTATCTGATACCCCTAGATTTGCTCCATTAAGATTATAGATTGCATGGCTATTTTTCCTTCCCAAATGCATAACCTTGCATTTATTTGTATTAAATCTCATCTGCCATTTAGCCGCCCATTTCTCTAATTTATGTAAATCCCTTTGTAGGGAAAGTACATCATTATCTGATTTTATTACCTTGCACAACTTAGTGTCATCAGCAAAAATGGAAATCTTTTGGATTTCTTCCTGCGTTAACCAATTATTTAGTCATGGTAGTGTAGCCCCATTATGTTGCGGTGTCCCAACCACTAGTACCTCCCTTGTGTATAACGAAGAAAATAACCTATTTAGCTCATCTGCCTTTTCCTGGTCACTAATTATCAGATGGCCTGTGTCACATTGTAATGTTTCTATAGCTTCCTTCCTCGCCTTCTTCCCTTTATTATATATTAAAAAATATATTAGGGTTAGTCTTACTTTCCTTTGCAACTGACTTCTCATTTTCTATGTTAGCCAGTCTAATAGCCCTTTTGCAGGCCTTGTTGATTTCCAAATAGTCACATAAAGCTGCCTCTGTTCCCTCCTTCTTGTATAATTTAAATGCATGTTTCTTTTTCCTCATCATGATCTTTAAGTCATTGTTAAGCCACATGGGATGTGATTTACTCCTATTCATTTTATTTCCACATGGTACATGCCGATGAGTATGTTTATTTAGTAAGGATTTGAATGTTGTCCATTTATTTTCAGTATTTTTCCCTGTAAGTACTTTCTCCCAGTCTATATGTAGTATTGCTGCCCGTAGCCCATTAAAGTTAGCCCTTTTAAAAAAAATTGTTGGCCCCTTACAACTCTGTTTTTGTATTCAATCTCAAATGATACTGTGTTGTGATCACTGTTCCCCAAGGGTTCCCCTATTTTAACATTTGATATTATGTCAATATTACTTGTGATGACTAAATCCAAGATGGCCCCATTTCTAGTAGGTTTTTGTATTACCTGGACCAGATAATGATCCCAAGTGTACCCAAGAACCTGCTCCCATTAGCTGAGCTGCTGGTCTCATTTATCCAGTTTATTTCAGGGTAATTAAAGTCTCCCATTATTAGAACTTGCCCATGCTTAGCTGCATTTCCAATCTGTAACAATAATTGTATTTCCTCACTTTCAGCTATATTTGGGGGTTTATAGCATACTCCCACCAATATGCGTTTAGAATTAGCTCCTCCACTATTTAGCTCAACCCACAAAGATTCAATGATGCCGTTAGTGCCAGCATAAATATCTTCTCAGACTATAGGCTTAAATTCAGGCTTAACATACAGACAGATCCCTCCTCCTCTTTTACCATTTCCCCTATCTTTCCTAAATAGGTTATAACCATCCAGATTAACAGTCCAGTCATGAGATTCATCCCACCATGTTTTAGTAGTGACGTCATTACATCACGTTTTGATGCAATTCACGCAAACCCGGAAGTGCCAGCTATTCAATAATATGTTTAAAGAAAGTTTGCTTATTCAATAGACGCAATGAAGTCATCGCGTCAGGAACTGACGTGATTGACGCAAACCCGGAAGTGCCGGGAGTTTAAATACATGCTTAGAATCAGTATTAGTTACCCCATGACTAAGCCCTGTGTAGGGGTGAAACAGTAGCTGTCCGGATGCTGGAGGAGAGGAAGGACTATTGCAGTAATGTATTGAATACAGACCAGCAGAAGTCTGATAAGCATTGAGTTTGCCTTTATTAATTTATCTAAATAAAGGGCATATTATACTGTGGAACTGCTTATGCAGCAATGAGCCATTTATTGTATTGGTTTCCTTCTTCCTTAAACCTCTCCTACCATCTTTGTTTTAAAACTTTTTTCATCACTTTTTTGCTTTTAATAATTTGCTTTTGAAGCTATGTTTTTCAATATTGATGTGGATTATTTAAAAAACGCTAACCATATAGTCCTATGATTAGCAGTTTCTGCATATATGAAGATTATCTTTAAAATATGATCACAGTGTCTGCGAATGTGATATATTGAAAATCTGGATTATACTCCATAATATTGCATATCCCATAAGCAGTTTAATGTGAGATAAATAGATGTTATAGTTTCCTTGCAGCTGATAATATCAGTATCAAACATATCTTCAATTATCAATTTTAACTCACTGAAGTAGCAGCGATTTTTTTCATTTTTAATAGTCTCATAATAAAAGCAAATTAATTAATAATTAGGTGCAATGCACTATGGACTCTAGGGAGTCAATATTCATTGTTTAAGACCCGGAAATGTTACTGAAAATAAATAGTATCAGGCAATATCACTGCAAGTCAAACAGTATCAAGCAATGCAGTTGTCAATCCAGCAGTATCAAGCCATGAAACTGGAAATCAAGCAATATCAGACAATGCCGCTGTAAGTCAAACAGTATCAGGCAATGTATCAGTAGGTCAATCAATATCAGGCAATGCCGCTGTAGATCAAGTAATAAAAAACAATATCTCAGTAAATCGGGCAGTGTCAAGTAGTATCTCAGTAAGCCAAGCAGTATCAGGCAGTGACTCAGTAGATCAGGCAATATCAGACAATGGCACTGTAGGCCAAGCAGTATCAGGCAATAGAAGGTCAAACAGGATCATGCAATGCTGCTGTAAATCAGACAGTATCAGACAATGTCTCAATAGGATAAGCCATATCGGGCAAAGGCTTAGTAAAACAAGCAGTATCAGACAATGTCATTGTAGGCCTAGCATTATCAGGCAGTATCACTGTAAATTAGGTAGCATCAGGCAGTGTCTCAGAAAGTCGAACAGTATTATGCAATACCACTATAGATCAAACAGTATCAGGCAGTGACTCAGTAGGACAGGCAATATCAGGCAGTGACTTGGTGGATTAAGCAGTATCAAGCAATGCCCCAGTAGGTCAGACAATATAAGGCACTATCACTGTAGATCCAGCAGTAGCAGGCAGTGTCTCAAAAGGTTGAGGAGTAACAGGCAGTGTCTCAATAAATCAAACAGAAACAGACAATACCACTGTAGGCTAGGCCATATCAGCCCATAACCTTGAAAATCAGACAGTATCAGACAATGCCACCTAGAGATCAAATAATGTCAGGCAGTATTCCTGTAATTTGCTGGACAAGTAAACATGGTCATTTTTTTTTTTAATCTCAGCATTTAGTTTAAAATTATATTAGGACTAGTATAACCACTATCTCCTCAGCTTAACTGACTTTCCTAGTTAAGGATAGTGAGACACATATACCTGTAAGCCATACAGCCCTTGAGGGCCTTCTTCATCATAACCTTTGGGACAAATGGCAGGTCACACCAGTTTTCAGAGGCTGATACCTGTCACAGCATTCATCTTGTAGTGTAGCATTGCGCAGGATTCAAATGGACTTTAAAGTGTAATAAACAGGTATCCGGCATCCCCGCCCTGTGTCCACGTTTTCCAGATGGATTTGTATGCTGTCCTCCAGACTGACCTCCCTCGTACTAAAAGGAATGGTCCCCTGATCTCTGCAGACCAATCTACTCCAAGCTTCTCAACAGAACTCCTGCATGGCGCATGGCGGCGTTCCTTCTCATCGGATCTACAGTCTCAATGGACTGACTTGATAATCTCTGGTTGCGCCATTATTAAGTGATCTGACCACACTATTTTGTAACTTACGCTCTAGGTGGTTCATCTGACCTTACCTGGTGGTAAGTGGGAAGACTCATTGTGCCTTCATGCAACTCCATTTATTACTTTCTATCCTGGCATCAGTACATGGCTGCCAATCCCAAATCAGGTGGACATAGCCTGGCTGTACCTCCATCCACACGCCCACAGTTAGAGGCCACCATGAGGGAGATGCTGTTCCCCTTGCGTAAACAAATGGACGCTATCCGTGGCCTCCAGACCAGTGTCCCCTCCATTAGAACTTGTGGGACACAGCCATAGGAGGCTCTACAGAGAGGTGAGGAGGCGCAACCAGCAGATGGAGTCCTGGATGGTGAGGCTGCTCCAAGTGATGCAGAACCAGGGCTTGCTCACACAGCTATGCTCTGGTTACAAGGACTATTTCCTCTATCCTGGAGACATCCCCTGCAACCTGGCCTCTCCTCGCTTCCATCCATGCCACCCACTTCTCATGTGCTGCTTCCTCATGAGGTATGCCTACCCCTGTAATCCCCCTCATATAGGGAGAAGGCATGGTGGCACAGGGGGTGGGGCCTTGTGTCCAGGCAGAAAAGGCGATAGAGACCTTCACAAAAGCGCTCCTCATTGACAATCGATTGGTCCAAATGTTAACATAATCTAGCCTGGCTACAGAGTAGAGGATAATGGCCTATGTGATGGCGTTATTTTCTAGCCATGTGGCTACCCACCATCACATTGTCCATGATCCTCTTCTCTGTGGACAGGTAGTGTAATGTTTTACCCAATTGATGGTCACTATTTATTTTATTATTTTTATTTCTTTTTTTTTTATGTGATTTTAGGCACATTTCCATGAAGGTATTTTCGTCATCTACAAGCAGTGCTGCAAAATAGTGTAAATGAAATATATACACAGTGGCTATCAATGACATCCTACAAGCAGAATGATCTCACACGCCATAAATAATGAGAAAAATTTAGTTTTAAAAAACATGATTGTTGTTAGGTTGAATTAGTAGCAATGCGGACATGTTACTGGACTTGCAAAGTTCAACAATTGCATGTTATCGAAAGCCATCATTAATACATGCATTAGTTAAGCATGTCATTCTACCATCAATATGAGAACATACAGGTATTGCTAGATTTTTCTCCTCCTCTGCCTTCTTTTAGGGCTTGACAAACATTTTTTTAATTTTTTTTAACACATGGCATGTGTGTATTTGAATTGGATTGCACAATCCAGGAGTTAATGCATCTGTGTAATAGAGCAGATGAAGCGATGATGCAAGTGCTATGCACATTACTACTTCTGTTATACGGAGTGTTGAATGATGAGATTTTGATCCGTCTGATTATGGTTACACATGACTCTAGTAGATGTTATGCATTATTACTATTATATAGTATTACCTTTACCCCTTTAGGTTTTTCCCGTTTTCCCAAACAGCCTCCTGTCCTTTTGGATCCACACATTCCCCACCCATTGTATTAATGCATGGTCAAATATGTTTATGACTTTGATCTGTGTATATAATAAACAATGATATTGTTATACCGTTATCAATGTTCCCGTTTGTTTTTAATGATTACTGATTTGGGACATCAACATATATAACAATTAATTAGAAATAATATTTTTGTATATTAATAATCTTCCTGTATACCCAAACCTACTATGCATTTCATGACTGTAAACATGTTTGCATGTCACCAAATTTATGTTTATTAGTAATTGATGTTGTTATGGCCAAGTGTTTACACTTTCTATGTTAAATCTGATGTTAATATTATTATTTTTTTAACATTAATTCACATAATGTTACAAACAACACCATAATTCTGCATGAAGTCTGACATGATGATGAAATATATATCCTTTTATTCATTTCAAAAAATTGTTATGTCTACATTCCAGCCCATTACAGTGACACAAGCATGTTGTACAAGTGATCACATGTAATAATATGTCCAAAATGTGTTCAAGTACTATTTTATACATTATTGTCACGAATGACTAAAGCCTGCATTAACAACATCATTATTGGGAATCAGAAGTTAAATTATACATTATAACACTGTTGTGGAAAATCATTCCACTGAAGTGTTGCTAAACAAATGACATGTGATATTATTTATTAATTAACACAATAACACTAGCTGTAATGTCAAATCTTTATTATAGGTATACTCTTTGCCACATGCACAACAGCAATGTTGTGGGACTTCCTAAGGCAGGTGTACTCATGGTTCCTGTTAATGGAGGTAAGCCACAGGCTTCCATGATGACATATATCACATTCTAGTGTATAAGACCCAAGGTTATTGTGTAGATGACATACCTTCCCATTGGATGTGATGTAGATGATCACTGTCAGTACTGTGCTGTGGTGAGGATCAATACTGTTGCAGAGTATTGTTTGGGGTGTGTCTATCTCTTTAATAGTCAGTGCTTCAGATCATCTGTTGTGGTCCATGTGTGTTCTATGATTGGTATTAACTCTTGCATACTTTGGTCTAGGTTACCCTGGACATTGCAATGTGTTATGTGGAGGCATACTATTGTCAATAGTTGGTATTTTAAATATATATTATGACTCCAACATATTAATATATACTGTATGTATTTTTAATCTACACAATTGTGACTATGAGACTGTTACATATTAATTCTAATGCAGTTATATACCTTTTTCATGCTATTTAGTCGTGTACTATCTCTTTAACTGCTTTGGCCAGCTTTAAACAATATTTTTAACGTTGACAGTTGTATTATAAGTCACAAATTAACAATTATAAAATATTTTTTATAACATTCCAATTTTAGTCTATGACACTTTCTGATGCTTTTTCTGTACAGTGGTGTGTGTTTTTATTGGTGCTGCAGCTATCAGATAGTTTTAAAATCATTTGTGGGTAGTGTCCCTAAAATTTTCCTTCAGATTTAGAAATTCTTGAATCATCTGTAATTTGCGAGTGATCTGCAATTTGGTGTATAACTGAGAAGGAGTCACTCTAAATATTACAGATGTCAAAAAATCAATGGGAAAGCTTGTCGTAATCTGTGGGTCCGTAGTCATTACTGGTAGCCCACTCACAATTATGAGAAACAGGATGAATAAAAACAGTTGTGTAACTTTACGAAATGGGGAAGTGAATTAGGCCCACAGTTTGTAGGAGATAAGCAGCTCTGATTGTGGGGAAAACAGACTGTATAACAGCTAAGAAAAATACCCACAGATGACCTTTATTTCTAAATGCACTACAGTGATCATTTAATCTCATTAGAAAGTTTCTATAAAAATACAAAATTAAATGCACCCAAACTATACCACTTTTAGTATAAAAATGCCCAATTCTGAATACCTCGATGTTGTTTCGAAAATTTAGAAACCTCAATGGTGCACAGTCAGGATTTCCCAACATGTCTTTCCAATATTCAGAAGTTTTACAATCAGCCACTGCTTGAAGATAAATCTAGTCGCTACATGTTCAGCTGACGTCAAAATATGAGGGAAGGGAGAGAGAGGGTGCACAAACCTCCTAGTGCAGATCAATAGAAAAACTGCTGTGGTTTTTACTTTCAACTGTTTGTGGCTCTCACAAGGAGAGACATCAAATGTTTTGAGGTATAGAGATCGCATTCAAGATTATCTCCACGTGAAATGTCAATCTTCTTCACCACCGGCAAATAGATCCCAGTCTCCTTATTGCTAGTGTACATTAATTAAAGTGTATACACTATACATAAAAAATCTATAAATTATTAATGGGATGGTACGATGAATAGCCTAGAGAATCTGACAATGTCAGTGCTGTGTATATGGTGTATTACACAGTTTTTGAAAATAATTTATTATGTACTGATACCAATTAATAATAATATCTATAAAACAAAGGATAAATATAAATAATACAATGATGATTTAAAAAGGATAAATGTAAGTACTACATTTTTATTTCTCTTTTATATCCACAAGTTAACCTTCTGATTGGTGCCATAAACAGCAGAATTTATTTTTAATACTTAAATTTTATTTATAAGTATAATTTTTATTTTATATAGTGCGTTCACTTTAATTTACATTGTGCTATACTCCAGGTCATGATCTGCATCACATCTTTTGCTCAGTAGTGCTTACAGTAGGGGAATGTAGATGTGTTTGTTTTGGTGGTAACCTACCACTACTTTTAACTGCTTTGCAGGACTTGTTTTCATAAACTTTAATTAGTCAATTTCCCAAAGCTTCTTGTGCAATGGATTGTCCCACTAAAGTTGCACCGTTAAAGTGTATAGTGTCTTTCTTAAAGTGTTTGGGATTCTGGTGACATTAATATAAGAACCTCTTAATCACTCATCCAACAACAAAGTATACCTTACAACAGGAGTACTGCGATAAATTATTACAATAAAAATAGTTTTTCTATGTTTAATGTACTTATTCAAGATTAGTTAATACTTTTAAGTTAAATATCCAATAAAGATACTTTAATTATAATTTATAATTGTAATATCTTAATCACTTTAAGGGATCACTATAGTGATACATGTAAAATCTACTTTTTTTAAACATGTTGAATTTAGACTAAATTTGTCTAGAATCTAAAAACAATACAGCCTCATTTTTTTTATTTTTTTATATGCAATTCTGCTGCTGTTAAAATCTACCATTTTGGCTTTCTTTTTGCTAGTCAACTTCCTGAGATTGCAGACACTTTAAATTAATTATCACACCTAAATTTGCTAGTGATTACATTAGCAATAATGGAAAGCTAACTAGTTTACAGGGACACACCCTCCTTAAAATGTAAGAGATTGAGAACATAAAATGGAAAATAACTGTTTTCTAGTTTACCAACATTTTTTATCATTCACTAATACAGTATCCAAATAGAAAATACTTTGTATAATGGTGCAGAATGCACAGTACAAGTCATGGAGCCTAAGTTGTGGTTGTTTAAAGGTATAAAATCTTATTGTGTACAAGAAAGTAGATGACACTGTACAAATAATACATTCTGAGATAGAATGACCTTTAAACAGGCAAAAGGTTAATTCAGTTCACGTGCATGGATATGATCACGTATTCTTTTCTAAATAAATACAATTCTTCTAAGAGTAAGTTCACTCGGCCACTTTAATTACTATTTATTTGTTCAGTTCTCAGGACAAATGATTCATATATAGCTATGTTTTAAAGAATGTACAGGGTATAGTTCTGAAATGAATTTGGCAAGGGACAGTCTGACGTATATGTTTAAATACTGTGCAAAAGACTCTGGATAATGGAGAAGTACAAATTACAAATATGTATTTATATTATGAGTCTGTTAATCCATGCTTTTGGAAGTAATTATTATTGTAATTGGAATTTTCTTCTCCTCTATTTAACTATACCCACAAGCATTCAACATTACCACTAGTCCCAGCATAAATATCTTCTCTGACTATAGGCTTATATTCAGTCTTAACATATAGAAAAATCCTCCTCCTTTTTCATGTTACCTATCTTTCCTAAATAGGTTATAACCATCCAGTATAACAGTCCACCCATGCAATTCATCCCACCATGTTTCAGTAATGCCTGTTAAATTCCATTTCTCATTAATTGCTAATAAATCTAACTCGTCCATTGTTCCTGGCAAGCTTTTGGCATTAACAAGAATACACTTTATGTTATGAGTTTTTAGTTTTGAAATGCCTGCCTCTGTACTTGAGTTATTTAGTAATACCTCCCTATTGACTATTCTAACCCTGACCCATCTCCTCCACCATGAGAAGGTAATTAATACCTTATCCCCTCTACTCTTTCTACCCCATTACATTCATCTAGTCCCCCCCCCCCCACACCTAATAGTTTAAAAACTCCTCCAGCCTTTCTACAGTCCTATCTCCTAGCACAAAAGTTCCCTCATTATTAAGGTGCAATCCATTCCTGCTATAGAGATTGCACCACAGTGAGAAGTCAGCCCAGTGCTCTAAAAAACCCAAACCCCTGCTTAGTGCACCACATTTTTAGCCACGCAATAACCTCTCTAAGCTCCTTCTGTCTCCCTGGACTAGCATGTGGCACAAGTAGTATCTAAGAAAATACTACCTTGGAGGTCCTTGTCTTAAGCATATTCCATAGTTCTCTAAAATCATTCTTTAGGACACTCCATCTTCCACTAACTTTGTCATTGGTACCAATATGTACCAAGATCTCCGGTTCATATCCAGCCCTTCCCAATAATATATCTACCAGATTTACAACATGCAGAACCTGAGCACCCGTGAGACAGCAAACTGTTTGCTTGTTGTGATCTGGGTGACAAATCACCCTGTCTACCTTCCTAATAATTGAGTCCCCTACCACCAAAACCTGTCTGTTGCTCTGCCTATTCTGCCCTCCCACTCCCCCAGTCGAACTGTTCTCCCGGCTGTTAGAGCGAACAGCTCTATCTGTCATTGCTTTCCCTGAGTGAATATCCCCAACAGTTTCAATCAATCTGGCAAATCTGCTGGTGTTTGCCAACTTAGAACTGGCCTGTCTCCTCTTCCTGTTCCCCCTGCTTCCCCTTGTAACTGTACTCACTAGCCCCGACCTCCATTCTAGACCCAGCTAAACTGTGCTCAGTGAGCATCAACTCCCTTTCCAGTGGAGTAATATCAGTAAGTGCTGCACTTCACCTCTCCAGTTCTCCAATTTGAGCTTCCAGAGAGGCAACATGCTCACACATAAGTTTTTTGAGAATAACGGAAGAAAAGAAATAATTGGGAGTAGAATAAGGCTGATTGTTATTATTATTATTTTAATATTCATATTTTCATTAATGATATATGCCAATTACTGGAAGGATGTAAATTTAGACATTTTACAAAAAGGAAAGAAAGACACCCTTTTTTGACCAGATAAACTCCCTTATTGAGTAAATTCTTCAAATAAATTATTTATATCAAGAAAAAAAGATTTTAGATTAGAAAGTCAAATTTTAAATAGAAAAGTTAAAACATATTTAAAACACTGACAGTGCAGACTGGTACTTCCTGATTGTTCAATTATTTTGACAATCTTATTATAATTAAACAATCAAGTATCAGTCTGCACTGTCAGTGTTTTAAATATGTTTTAACTTTTCTATTTTAAATATGTGAATACAAATTTGACTTTTTAATCTAAAATCTTTTTTTCTTGATATAAATAATTTATTTGAAGAATTTACTCAATAAGGGAGTTTATCTGGTCAAAAAAGGGTGTCTTTTTGTAAAACATGCTCACACATGTCACAAAGGTATGGACCTTGGATCATCTGTTCCAGTAGTGCATACATATGACAGGATGTACATTGAGTGAGGTTGTCCCTGGACTGACTCATAATTATCGTCTGCAAAAATTCAGTGGGAAAAATAAATAATCACATACAGTATATAGTTGTGAAAGTACGGGCCGTTGTGAATGCTTGCGTAGGCCCAAGAGAAACGAGGGCCGTGGCTCACCGCACCCAGGGAGCCTGCACAGCTCCTCCTGCCGCACTGATGCTCCCCAGCGGCCCACAGCACCCCGGGAGCCTGCACGGCTCCCCCTGCCGCACTGATGCTCCCCAGCGGCCCACAGCAGGAGGGAGACAGGATGGGGGAAGGGAGGGACAGGATGGGGGAAGGGAGCCAGGAGAGGGGGGTGAGAGAGGGGCGTAACGAGGGCCCCGGCGCCGCGGCTCATTGCACCCCGGTAGCCTGCACGGCTCCCCCTACCGCACCGATGCTCCCCAGTGGCCCACAGCACCCCGGGAGCCTGCACGGCTCCCCCTGCCGCACTGATGCTCCCCAGCGGCCCACAGCAGGAGGGAGACAGTGTGGGGGAAGGGAGGGACAGGATGGGGGAAGGGAGCCATGAGAGGGAGGTGAGACACGGGGGGGAAGGGGGCATAGAGACACAGGGGGGGGAAGGGGGCATAGCTTCACTGGTTAAGGAAGAAGAGGGCAAAGAGAGACAGAGGGGGGAGAGACACAGGGAAGGTAGAGGGGGAAGAGACACAGGGGAGGGAGATGAGGGGAATGAGAGACAGGGGAGGGAGAGAGGAGGGAATGAGACATGGGAGTGATAGAGGGGGCAAAGAGAGACAGGGGAGGGATAGAGGGGGCAATGAGAGACAGGGGAGGGATAGAGGGGGCAAAGAGAGACAGGGGAGGGATAGAGGGGGCAAAGAGAGACAGGGGAGGGATAGAGGGGGCAAAGAGTGACAGGGGAGGGATAGAGGGGGCAAAGAGTGACAGGGGAGGGATAGAGGGGGCAAAGAGAGATGGGGATAGATAGAGGGGGCAAAGAGAGACAGGGGAGATATAGAGGGGGCAATGAGAGACAGGGAAGGGGGAGAGGGGACAAAGAAAGACAGGGAAGGGAAAGAGGGGGCAAAGAAAGACAGGGGAGGGAGAGAGGGGCAATGAGAGATGGGGAGGGAGAGGAGGCAAAGAGAGATGGGGAGGGAGAGGAGGCAAAGAGAGACAGGGAGGGAGAGGGGGCAAAGAGAGACAGGGGAGGGAGAGAGGGGGCAAAGAGAGACAGGGGAGGGAGAGAGGGGGGAAAGAGAGACAAGCGGCCCACAGCAGGAGGGAGACAGTGTGGGGGAAGGGAGGGACAGGATGGGGGAAGGGAGCCATGAGAGGGGGGTGAGACACGGGGGGGGAAGGGGGCATAGAGACACAGGGGGGGAAGGGGGCATAGCTTCACTGGTTAAGGAAGAAGAGGGCAAAGAGAGACAGAGGGGGGAGAGACACAGGGAAGGTAGAGGGGGAAGAGACACAGGGGAGGGAGATGAGGGGAATGAGAGACAGGGGAGGGAGAGAGGAGGGAATGAGACATGGGAGTGATAGAGGGGGCAAAGAGAGACAGGGGAGGGATAGAGGGGGCAATGAGAGACAGGGGAGGGATAGAGGGGGCAAAGAGAGACAGGGGAGGGATAGAGGGGGCAAAGAGAGACAGGGGAGGGATAGAGGGGGCAAAGAGTGACAGGGGAGGGATAGAGGGGGCAAAGAGTGACAGGGGAGGGATAGAGGGGGCAAAGAGAGATGGGGATAGATAGAGGGGGCAAAGAGAGACAGGGGAGATATAGAGGGGGGCAATGAGAGACAGGGAAGGGGGAGAGGGGACAAAGAAAGACAGGGAAGGGAAAGAGGGGGCAAAGAAAGACAGGGGAGGGAGAGAGGGGCAATGAGAGATGGGGAGGGAGAGGAGGCAAAGAGAGATGGGGAGGGAGAGGAGGCAAAGAGAGACAGGGAGGGAGAGGGGGGCAAAGAGAGACAGGGGAGGGAGAGAGGGGGCAAAGAGAGACAGGGGAGGGAGAGAGGGGGGGAAAGAGAGACAAGAGAGGGAGAGAGGGGACAAAGAAAGACAAGGGAGGGAGAGAGAGGGCAAAGAGAGACAGGAGGGGGAGGGAAAGAGACATGGGAGAGAGAAATGTTTGGGAAAAAACTTGATCTTGCCGTCATTTTTTGACGGGCAAGTCGCTAGTCAGTAATAAAAACAATATTTTTATGTAAAGTTTTAAACAAAAAACACAATTTTTTTCTTCCCTTTTCAGCACTTTAAGTTTACCCTCTTTACTTTGAACTCCCTCCTTTTATTTAAACTGCTACACTTATACTAGAACTGCTGTAATGATATAGGAATCACAAAGTTGTGGAGACCAGTAGCCAAGGTCAGCAATAATCCGGTTCAGCAACTTGTAGGTTAAACAGGAACAAGCTTTTATTGAAGGGATCAGGAACCAACAATAATCTGGCAAGGTACATTTGACAGGAAGTGCCTTATATAGGCCAAGGACCAGACACCTGACCACACACAGGTGAAGAGACTTAGATACTGATAAAATTGCTAGCAGAGTCAAGCTTATAAGGTCTCAATGGAATTCACAAAAGGCAGGCTGGCGCAGTGGTAGGGAAGAGGTATAGCAGCCTGGGGACCAGGGTTCAAAACCCAGCAGAGTCAATTCCTCACATTACCCCCGCCTCTATAGGTGCAGCCTCTGGATGCCCTATTACCTGGTTTAGCAGGATACTGCACATGAAAAGACCGAAGTAGATCAGGAGCGTGAATATTGTCCACTGGTTCCCACGAACTCTCCTCCTCACCATAGCCTTTCCAGCGAACCAGATACTGAAGTTTGTTACGGAAGATCCGGGAGTCAAGAATCTTGTCCACTTCGTACTCATCCTCACCATCCACGAGGACTGGAGGTGGGGCAGGCAGGGCTCGGCCAGGGAAAGTATTTTCATGAACAGGTTTAAGCAGTGCAACGTGAAACACTGGATGTATTTTCATGAAATTCGGGAGTTGCAAACGGAAGGTGACAGCATTGATCTGAGCAATGATCTCAAAAGGTCCCATGAACCTTTGACCCAATTTATGAGAAGGAATCCGAAGCTTAAGATTCTTTGTTGACAGCCACACCTTGTCACCAACGCGATAGACTGGGGCCTCCTTTCTATGCCTATCAGCAGCTCTTTTGTAACATTCCTGAGCCTCCAAAAGAGTCTCTTTCAACAGTGCTTGGGAATCACGTAAGGCGGTTAGCCGGTCAGTGACAGCAGGAATGGAAGTAGTAATTGGGAGACTGACTAGAAAGGTCGGATGGTAACCATAGTTGGCAAAAATGGGCTCAAAGAAGTGGAGCAGTGTTGGGCATTGTTATAGGCAAACTCCGCCGTGGGTAGAAAATCCAGCCAGTCATCCTGCAGGTAACTAATATAGCACCGCAAATATTGCTCCAAAGTCTGGTTGGTTCGCTCAGTCTGTCCATTACTTTGCGGATGAAAAGCTGACGACAGATTTACATTAATACCTAGATTAGAATAAAAATGTTTCCAAAAACGAGACGTAAACTGCACTCCCCTGTCAGAAACTACTTCATCAGGCACTCCATGCAAGCGAAAAATTTCCCGAATAACCAGGTATGCCGTCTGTTTAGCTGAAGGGAGACCACGAGCTGGTATGAAATGACCCATCTTAGTTAACCTGTCCACAACAACAAGAATGGTAGTGTGTTCCTTAGAGGGAGGTAGTTCCACAATAAAGTCCATGGATATAGATCCCCAGGGACAATGAGGAATCGGAAGAGGCTGAAGCAAGCCAACAGGGGATGAGCGAGGAGTCTTATGTCTGGCACACACATCACAAGAGGACACATACTTCTTAACATCCTCATGATACTTCGGCCACCAAAAGGATCGGGCAAGTAGGTCTTGCGTCTTTCGGATTCCTGGATGACCTGCTGGTTTTGAGTCATGGTAGAGACGTAAAAGGTCCAGTCGCACTGACTCCGGAGCAAACAGACGTAGTTGAAAAATCCAAAACCCATTAAGCATCGTCATATGGAGATCACGAGGAGGATCACAAAGAACTGGGTCTTCAGCGTAGCCCTTTTTAATGCGAGACATCAGATCAGAAGGAAAAGCAACTCCTATAAATATATCCTCCGGCAAGATGGTGGTCTTGGTTACGGTAGCATAGAGGGGGTCAGCTATTCTAGACAAGGCATCCGCCTTACCATTCTTGGAGCCAGGACGGTATGTAACCAAAAAATTCAACCTTGAGAAGAATAGAGACCAGCGTGCTTGTCTGGCTGACAGTCTCTTAGCTGATCGAATACATTCCAGATTTTTGTGATCTGTGAGGACAGTAATTGGATGGGTAGCTCCCTCCATTCAGTGAAGGCAGCTTTTATAGCCAATAGTTCTTTATTCCCTATGTCATAATTTCTTTCTGCTGGCACCATCTGGCGGGAATAGAAGGCACACGGATGTAACAGCATATTAGGTCCAGTCCTTTGAGACAGTATAGCACCAACAGCTGAATCAGAAGCATCAACTTCCACAATAAATGGTAATTCTGGCTGAGGATGTACCAGGACGGGGGCAGATGTAAACAAATGTCTTTAATCGGGAAAATGCAGTATCAGCCTTATCGGACCACTGAAAAGGAGTCCCCTTACGTGTGAGTTCAGTGATTGGTGTAATAACGGCAGAGAAATTCTTAATGAAACGCCTGTAAAAATTGGCAAACCCACAAATCTCTGGACATCTTTTTCATTCTTGGGGATGGGCCAGTCCAGCACAGCTTTAATTTTACTTGCGTCCATAGTTAAACCTTTAGGAGTTATGACATACCCCAGGAATTAAATTTCTGTTTGTTCAAACTCACATTTTTCTGGTTTAATGTATAGGTGGTGGGTACGAAGGCGCTCCAGAACTATACGGACCTGTTTTCTGTGGTTTTCAAGACTATCAGAGAATATTAGGATATCATCCGAATATGCCACAACAAACTGATCCAGGAGATCTCGTAGTACATCATTGATAAGATGCTGGAAAGTTGCAGGGGCATTACAAAGCCCAAATGGCATTACTAGATATTCGTAATGCCCGTACCTGGTTCTGAAAGCTGTTTTCCATTCATCATTTGGTCTTATGCGAACCAGATTATATGCCCCCCGAAGATCAAGCTTTGTAAATATTTTAGCTGAGCGAAGTCTCTCCAAAAGTTCAGGAATGAGAGGCAAGGGGTAGCGTTTTTTAACAGTGATGTTATTAATGTCCCTGTAATCAACGCATGGCCGTAGGCTGCCATCTTTCTTCTCTACAAAGAATATAGGAGCTCCTGCTGGGGAAGTAGATGGTCGAATAAAACCTTTGGCAAGATTTTCTTGTATGTATTCACAAAGAGCTTTCAATTCAGGCTCAGAAAGGGAATATATACGGCCAAATGGGATAGCAGCCCCAGGCAACAGCTCTATTGGGCAATCATAAGGCCTGTGGGGTGGAAGCTGATCAGCATTCTTCTTATCACAGACATCTGCAAAATCCTGATATTGTAGAGGAAGCTTAGTCAAGTTTGTAGCAACCATTTCATTAATTGTTGTGGCAACAGGTGTTACCTTAGTGGGTTGACAATTCATTAAGCAGTGTTCTGAAGGAAAGGACAAAGTTCTGATCTTCCAATCAATCTGTGGGTTATGCAGAGCAAGCCAAGGTACCCCCAAAATCACTGGAAACTGTGTTGAGGAAATTAGGTGGAAAGATATAGTCTCATGGTGATTCACTTCCAGAGTCAACTTTAAGGGCACAGTCTCATGTGTAACCGGGCCTGACGTAAGTGGAGAACCGTCCACTGTCTCCATTAACACAGGTGAAGAATTAGGGATAGACTGAATTCAATTTCCTGCTGCAAATTTAATGTCCATAAAGTTTCCGCCTGCTCCAGAATCTATCATAGCTGTAGTTTAAATTTTATGATCACCACATTGCAACGTGATAGGCACCACAAAATGAGGATGTTGAGTCAACATACCCTCTTCACCATGAGCCAGAGAAAACAAGGGTTGTGTGACAGAATCCAGTTGATCTGCAATCTGGGATTGGTGTCGAATCTGTGCGCCCTCAGCAGCCATAGCTATTGTTCTTTTGGATTTGCTAGGGCAATTGATGGTATAGTGCCCTGTACTACCACAATACAGGCATAAATTGTGAGTGCGTCGACACTGTTTTTCTTCATTGGATAATGGCCCTCTTATTAGATTTACCTGCATAGCCTCAGGCTCAGAGTCTGAAGGTGTTTGTGGGGTTGGAGTAGAAATTCTTGAATAGGAAATAGGAGTAGTACTTGGTCTAAAAGAGCCCTGTCTTTCCAGTCTTCTTTCAGAAAGTCTCCGATCGATACGGATAGCCAAACGCACGAATGCATCAAAGTCAGCAGGAAGATCAACACGAGCTAGCTCATCTTTTATAGCTTCTGAGAGACCTTTTCTGAAGTGGAACCTCTGAGCTGATTGGTTCCAGGTAGTATCAGCAACCCACTGTCTGGAGCAGCATCATATTCAGCCACGGAGCGCCTCCCTTGATGCAAATGAAGTAGAGTGACTTCTGCTGTAGCACATCGATTGGGGTCATCAAAAACTAGGCACATGGCCTCAAGAAAGTCATTTAGATTACCCAAGACTGGACTGTCCTGTTCCAGAAGAGGGGAGCCCAAAGCCAGGGCTTCATCTTTGAATAGTGAAAAAATAAATCCCACCTTCTCTCTTTCAGATGGAAATTGGTGAGGTAACATCATGAAGTGCAAACGGCATTGATTTAGGAAACCCCTAAATTTTTTGCGATCTCCTCCAAACTTTTCTGGCAGGGGCAAGCGGGCATCTTGTGCAGGTGTAACAGTAGCAGCTGAAACATCACGTGCCCTGTAGCTGGTGTACTCACTGTGCATTGACTGAAATTTATTTTGCAGTTCAGCTACCTGGTCCTGCAGCACTTGGATGGTCTGTGCCTGGGTCTGCACAGTTCTTGCAGTAAAAGCAACCTGCTGGGCCAATGCAGAATCTGTCCCGGCGGTCTCCATGAAAGGGCCAGATTATTCTGTAATGATATAGGAATCACAAAGTTGTGGAGACCAGTAGCCAAGGTCAACAATAATCCGGTTCAGCAACTTGTAGGTTAAACAGGAACAAGCTTTTATTGAAGGGATCAGGAATCAACAATAATCTGGCAAGGTACATTTGACAGGAAGTGCCTTATATAGGCCAAGGACCAGACACCTGACCAGACACAGCTGAAGAGACTTAGGTACTGATAAAATTGCTAGCAGAGTCAAGCTTATAAGGTCTCAATGGAATTCACAAAAGGCAGGCTGGCACAGTGGTAGGGAAGAGGTATAGCAGCCTGGGGACCAGGGTTCAAAACCCAGCAGAGTCAATTCCTCACAACTGCACTTGACACTAGAACTGCTTTCAAGCTCACAAGTTCGATCCTTCCCCAGTTTAAATATAATTTAGGAATATTCACCTGGACACAATTAGTGCAGCTAGGAAATAACACACTTTACTTGCAAGAAATAAATCACAGTGGGAAACAGACACTCTGGTACCAAACACATAGATAACAAACGCGCTAGTGCCACTGATGTAGATTCTGAGTTTCCCTAGTAACAACCATATCACACAGTTGTAATTACACATGCCATCAATGCAACAATAATTATTATAAACCTACATATGTCTGTAGGGCAACCCTAGCCCATACATCCAGAGGGTACCACAATTACGACCACTCTGCTCACAGGGAACTGTTCTTATATACATTTGTAGCAATCCATATATCCATTGGAGGTACAATGTTTGCCCTGAAAGGGAATCCTTGTGCCATGTACCCCATGCCCTCCCAGGGCACTGGTTGATTCAACCACAAGAGACTCCAGTGGCCCCTGGTGTAACACTTATATAAAATCTACTTGTCACAAACAGCCAAGTAAGGCCATTATTTTGTGCAATCTCAAAGTAAACAATATATAACATAATACGAGCAGATAGTGCCAATAGAAATAGTATGTTTTAAAGGAAACACAGTAAGTAAATATTAAAATGGAAGGCACAATCTGTACCATATTTACCATACTATATTCATCTCATTGTATCACTTATGTGACTTTTCTGTAATATAGGATACAGTTTTTGGCACATTTCTTCATTATGTTTGTTTCAGTTTACCCAAGTTTTGAAACTAGTATCCAATGTAATCTGTGTGTTCCCATATAATAGCACTGACAATAGAACAACCTTTCCCTATAAATGTGCAAAATTCAACAACCTTTGCAGCAAGTTTCCAAAAAGAAAAAAGCCATTGGGATCTTATTCTTGAGCAAACCAATTTGTAGCCACTGTGAAGCATAATAAAACAGTAGACTACTTTAAAAGCAACTCAAGATATCAATCAGTACAAAACTACTGTTTTTCTTTCTCCTGTTTAAAATTGTTCAACTGATGTGTGTCCAACCATACACTAACACATAACAATGCAAATGTATATTACATTGTACAAAAATGTTTCCATTCTTATTTCGTTTATTTCATTTGTATCATTACCCCCTTTTAAACTGAGGTCCTGATAGTATTTATTTTCTCTGACTTTCAAATTTCCTATTTAATCATTCCGTTTTCAATTTATAACAGAGCACTAAAAACAATTATAAAATAGTGAAAAGAACATCAAATGAAAAAGTGTGTATACTTTAGTGCTCATTTTCATCTTATAACAGAGCACTAAAAACAATTATAAAACAGTGAAAATATCATTACATGAAAAAGTGTGTACATGAGTAGTGGAAATTGTCTTTACCAGATTAATGTATTACCTATTGACCTGTCATTTCTGTAAATAGCATAGTGACAAAAATTTATTTTCAAGATAAATATTTACTAGTGGTCAAATATAAAAAACTTCTCAGCATACAGATGTAGATCAATTTAAGGATACATTGGTGAGAAACCTTTCTCAGGAAGATCACTGGGGGGGCGTGACCGGAAATGATTTACACCTACAGCGTGGTGCTGTAGTGCTGAACCATCAATGCTCCCCCTAATGGAGACTTCCACTATCTGATACCCTCCAGACCCAAGAAGCATGTGGCACTGAGACAGTGGTGAGCAGCGAACAAAACTCAGGCAGCCCAGCAGCAGCGATGCCAGAGGCAGAAAGCAAGAGTGCTAAAGATCCCGGACAACTGGAGCAGGCAAGCCCCAGCTCTTACCAGAGGATGCCGGTGGATCAAGGTGGATCCCCCCAGACTGCCCAGGTCTCATAGATGATGTGGAGAAAGCGGGAGGAGACTGTCTTGACCCTGGCGTCTCCAAGTAGAGAGGGGACGGACCTTCAGAGAAGAATGTGGTTGCTCGGGGAGCGGAGGCAGCTCTGCACACCCAGAAACAGGCATATACCGCCAAGAACGAGGAGGTCCAGGACCACATAAGCCGGGAGGTAAGGGTGGATCCTAAGCCTCTGAGGCCACTGGAGGTACCTCCAGGAGAGAGAAAGCCCAACAGTGGTTAGTAGGATTCTGTTATAAGACTTGGTTGGACCCTATACTCAAGACCTACGCCGGAAAAGGTACCAAATATATTGTTACATCTACAGTGGATATAAAAAGTCTACACACCCCTGTTAAAATGTCAGGTTTCTGTGCTGTAAAAAAATGAGACAAAGATAAATAATTTCAGAACTTTTTCCACCTTTAATGTGACCTATAAACTGTACAACTCAATTGAAAAACAAACTGAAATCTTTTAGGAAGAGGGAAGAAAAAATATAAAAATAAAATAATATGGTTGCATAAGTATGCACACCCTTAAACTAATACTTTGTTGAAGCACCTTTTGATTTTATTACAGCACTCAGTCTTTTTGGGTATGAGTCTATCAGCATGGCACATTTTGACTTGGCAAGATTTGCCCACTCTTCTTTGCAAAAACACTCCAAATCTGTCAGATTGCGAGGGCATCTCCTGTGCACAGCCCTCTTCAGTTCACCCCACAGATTTTCAATCGGATTCAGGTCTGGGCTCTGGCTGGGCCATTCCAAAACTTTAATCTTCTTCTGGTGAAGCCATTCCTTTGTTGATTTGGATGTATGCTTTGGGTCATTGTCATGCTGAAAGATGAAGTTCCTCTTCATGTTCAGCTTTCTAGCAGAAGCCTGAAGGTTTTGTGCCAATATTGACTGGTATTTGAAACTGTTCATAATTTCCTATAACTTAACTAAGGCCCCAGTTCCAGCTGAAGAAAAACAGCCCCAAAGCATGATGCTGCCACCACCATGCTTCACTGTGGGTATGGTGTTCTTTTGGTGATGTGCAGTGTTGTTTTTGCGCCAAACATATCTTTTGGAATTATGGCCAAAAAGTTCAACCTTGGTTTCATCAGACCATAACACCTTTTCCCACATGCTTTTGGGAGACTTCGGCTGTGTTTTTGCAAAATGTAGCCTGGCTTGGATGTTTTTCTTCGTAAGAAAAGGCTTTCGTCTTGCCATTCTACCCCATAGCCCAGACATATGAAGAATATGGGAGATTGTTGTCACATGTACCACACAGCCAGTATTTGCCAGATATTCCTGCAACTCCTTTAATGTTGCTGTAGGCCTTTTGGTAGCCTCCCAGACCAGATTTCTTCTCGTCTTTTCATCAATTTTGGAGTGAGCTCCAGTTCTTGGTAATGTCACTGTTGTGCCATATTTTCTCCACTTGATGATGACTGTCTTCACTGTGTTCCATGGTATATCTAATGCCTTGGAAATGATTTTGTTCCCTTCTCCTAACTGATACCTTTTAACAATGAGATCCCTCTGATGCTTTGGAAGCTCTCTGTGGACCATGGCTTTTGCTGTGGGATGCGACGTAGAAAATTTCAGGAAAGACCAACTAGAGCAGCTGAACTTTATTTGGGGTTAATCAGAGGCACTTTAAATGATGGCAGGTGTATGCTGACTCCTATTTAAAACAATTTGGAATGTGATTGCTTAATTCTGAACACAGCTACATCCCCAGTTATAAGAGGGTGTGCAGACGTATGCAACCACATTATATTTCTTTCTTTTCATTCTTCCCTCCACCTAAAAGATTTCAGTTGGTTTTTCAATTGAGTTGTACAGCTTATAGGTCACATTAAAGGTGGAAAAAGTTCTGAAATGATTTATCTTTGTCTCATGTTTTTTAAAGCACAGAAACCTGACATTTTAACAGGGGTGTGTAGACTTTTTATATCCACTGTATATTGTTTTCTGGACATTAACACAGAGTCTATGTGCAACATGCTCTTACACAACCTCTAAATATGTAGTGCCTGGACTATTAAGACAAACCAAAACAAAAATTATAGCCAAATAATATAAAAACAGACATAGATCCTACTTGGCTTACTTGGACTATATCTAAAAATACACCTGCCCTGAATTAAAACAGAAGGTGCCTCTGGTGGGCTCAGAACCATACAAATATTGCAAAGAGAGTGTGGAATATATGCTGCGAGGAGAGGACAAAAATAATTTGACCATAGCTTCTATTAGCTCTAAACTACACACAAAATATACCTGCTCTGACTACTGACAATAAGTGCTTCTGCAGGGTTTGGAAATACACACTGTAAAGAGACTGTGGAATATAAGCTGGGAGGAGAAGGACTAAAGTGAAAGGGAATAAATAAATATATTCCATATAGCTGTGAAACACTATACAGAGTTAACATCCAGTCCCTTAAAATCCCATGTGTAAAAATAATAGGAGGTAATTATAGGAAAAGAAGAGAGTTATACAGATAATAATGTCAACTAAATCAAAGGTTATGAATAAGAAAAATCCCTCACAGAAATCTAACTTTTTTACACTAAAAGGTAAAGACTTAAAGAGTGAGAAGTCATATACTGAAGCTTCAATTTTAGAAAAATCATTGGACCAAAGTCCAATGAAGACATCAGAAAATATCAGTATAAATAGAATTTTAAACAAATCTTTCAACGGAACTGAATGCCAAGATACGGGAGAATTCTAGAATAATAGATTTGCAAAGCAAAAATGAAATATTAGAAACTAAAGGAGATAAGCTTACAACAGATCATAACTCGTTAATGAGATACAACTCTACCCTAGAGGGAAATATATAGGCCCTCATTCAATTGCAGTTTGTCCAATTGTAAATGGCTCTAAATAAGCACATAACATATTTTTTTTAAATAAGTTTTTAGTCAATAAACATCTATCCAAAAGCAATGTTTTCACTAACTAAAAACTTCTTTAAAATAATTATGCCAAGTGCTTATTCAGAGCCCTATTCAATTGGTCAAATCTCAATTGAATGAGGCCCATAGAATTTAAATCTGGAAATGTCCAATTTAGAGGAAAGAACCAGGAGAAACAACCTTCGTATTAGATAGAGACATGGAATGGGGGCTTGTCCGTCTTAAACAAAGTGGAAAATATGCAAAGGCCAAGTGGTTAATTTAGGATCAATTATAACTACACCAAAGTTTGCCCTCTGACACAAATGTTACTGATAACAACTTTATCTAGATATGTTTTTCTAATGAATTAACTGTTTTGTATGTCTGTATTTTTTATATGTTTTGTATGTACTGAAAATAAAAAAATAAAAAAAATTGAATTTAAGGATAAATTCACTAAACTTAGCGAATGATTCCAAGAAAACAGACCTTGCTGAAACTGTCTCCTATCTCTGGTTGATGGGTTGACTTCCCACCGTGTTTTAATATTATAGGAACGTTTTGAAATGTAATAAACCTTTTACTTTAGAATATAGATAACTAGCTACTTGCAACAATGACAGGAATAACATTTTAAGCCTGGCAATGCTGTTTGCCACCCAATGTGAGCACCTTCAGTGATCATCGCGAGCCCTTTGATGAGCGCCTTCTGTGCTCTTTGAGTGGCTCGCAATGAGAGCTTTTGGCACTCATTGCGACTCTCTCCCCTTGTCTACTTCCTCCCTTGTGTCTCATGTCCCCCCTCTCCCTCCCTTGTGTCTCATTTCCCCCCTCCTCTCCCTCCCTTGTGTCTCATTTCTCCCTTCCTCTCTCTCCCTTGTGTCTCATTTGCCCCCTCCTCTCTCTCCCTTGTGTCTCCTTTTCCCCCTCCCCTCCCTCCCTTGTGTCTCCTTTTCGCACTCCCATGTGTCTCTTTACCCTTTCCCCCTTATCCTCTTCTTCCTCCTTCATTTTCCCTTATCCTCCTCCTTATCCTCCTCCCACCTTCCCTTCATCCTCCTGCTCCCTCCTACCCATTATCCTCCTCCTACATTTCCTCATGTCCAATTACCCCCTCCTCTCCCTCCAATTACATCCCTATCCCCTTTACCCGCTCTTACTGTGATCAGATGAGCTCCTGCTGCTCTCTCCCCTGCAACGTGTCTTCTGGCTGTGTCCGACCGGCATATGCTAATGATATGACGTGCATGTGAGGGGGGTAATTGGAGAGCAGGAAAGGGAGGAGGAGGATAAGGGGGGAGGAGGAGGATAAGGGGGATGGTGGAAGGAGACACAGTGGGCCTGCAGCTGGGGGTGATGCGAGCCCTGGGGGCCTTCGGTGCTCACTGCAGCCCCTGTCGCTCATTGCACATGCGCAAAGCGCAATGAGCGCCTTCGGCAACAGTGTGACCAACATCTAAGTGTTCCCCACACTGACAACTATATATGTGATTACAAGTTCTTATATTTTCTCACCTTGCTTGAATAAGTACCATCCATTATCAGATTTACATAAGTAAAACACAATCCAATTTTTGTTTGTTGGTGAAGCAGGCCTTAAGTAGCCATGCCACCTACCCCATTATATATTCCCAATTGGGCCACCTGGATGAAGCTAAGGATCCACTAGTGGTTTGGGAATGTATGTTGTAGTTCATTCAACTATTCTTTCTTTCATAAATACTCAAACACAGTGGCAAAATACTTAAAATATGCAAACACATGCATGTACAGATCATAAACTTTCCAATAAGTCTTTGGCCTTGTCCACAGGCAACCCATACCAATCATAACCGTAACAAAGCTTAAACTATGCATTTTTAAAGTTTATAAAGATTGAACCAAAATGTTAAGCCTACCTGGAGTTGTAAGAATAAATGATTGGGCCACATAAAACCTCATAGGAACAACTAATCTGAATCCCCTAACAGATTATTACATTCTGATAGAATAATAACAAATTGTATAATAACAAAATCAATTTCATTTATTTTGGCATGCAGTCATCACAAAAGTTAATTAAATATAGTATTTTCTCTGTTGACCAAATTTCTTTGATTTCATCTTCTTGACATTAACAAAGTTGGTTTCTAAATATTGTGAACTAGACTTCCATGCATTTAAAAGAGCATGTTTTAAGCATTATACATTTGGCTTCTTTTCTTTAAAAACATTTAGTAAAACTTGTTTACATTTATTGGAAACTAAAAGGAAGTGCCACAGGAAGTGCATCTGTGCAAGCAGAAATTATGCATGAACCTAGATCTCATTGGCAGATACTTATGACTCATACAGCTATACTGTTTCACATTGACTGACAGCTACACATCTCAAAGACAGTTATACATTCAATACAGTATATTCAGCAGGTGAGATTGACCCTTTAATCTTATTTGCAAAATGTTACTGAAAACTATTTGTGAATTCTGAAAGGCAAAACTTTTTGCATTTACAACTTTCATTACACCTTCATTGCCTTTACAATATAAAAACATAAGTGCCAAGTAGCCCCATATCAGTCTTAATAACCAAGTCTCAGTTACAGACTTGTCAACATTCAGAGATGTACTCTCTAGTCTACTAGATTTGACAAATATTTTCCATGTTCATTAAATTGCCCAGTCTCTAGAATACATTTCAGACTAATATTATCTCTTCTCCCTCTATTCTCCAACTTTCCCACTCTAAAATTTATAATGCTTCATGCTTTTGTTTTTCTGCATGCCCTTTAGCAATGTTAAAGTCTCCTACTCAAGTGCATAGGAAGCTTATTCAAGTCACCCACCTTGTTTGCTATACCTTCACTAACCTCCTACACTATCATGGCTTTCCTTTCCTTTAGAAGAATACTCCCTTTGAATAGGGAGGACTGAAAAAGAAGTACAAATATGCTCATCTGGACATGCTCAGGCTTAGCTGAGAGTGGTGGAATGACTGATTAAGCTTTATGTTTTACTAGCGACTTGTCAAAAATGATGGGGCAGTACAATTTGAAGGCATGGGAATGCTGTTTGACACACAATGTAAAGCTTTTTGTACTGTGAGGGCCTTCAGTGCTCATTGCGAGCCTCGCTCTGGGCGCCTTTGGCACTCAGCACGTGGCTCGCCATAAGTGAGCCTCTGGTGTCATCTATTTTAGCTCCTCTGAGCACCTTCATCACTCATTATAAAGAGAGATATATATTCATCTATATTTATGCTCATTGCCTAAGTGCTACCTGTTAATGACTCACTTTGCGAGGCTCGCAGCGATGAGCACCTTCGGCGCTCATCGCCTAAGTGCTACGCATAAACGGCTCACCTCGCTTCTCGAGGCTCGCAAGCGATGAGCGCCACCTAACTCGTACGCATGCCCTGTATGTGTGCAGTTATGCCCCAATATGTTCCACAATTGTTTTTTATGTATCATTTGTGACAAAACAAATGTGTTTGAAAACCACAAAGTTAGCTTTTTAAATTTATCTATCGAATCCACTGTCACCACCTCCTATGGTAGAGAATTCCACAGTTTAACCACCCTTGCTGTGAAGAGACCTTTCCTTTCTTTAAGGTGGAATCTTTTTATTTCTAACCTCAAAGGATGTCCTCATGTCAGTTGAAAACCTCTTGGCACAAAAAGTTCACTTGACAAAGCCTTATATTGACCCTGAGATATTTATATAAGGTAATCATATCTCCTCTTAGATACCATTTTTCTAAAGAAAACACGTTTAATTTGGTTATTCTGTCTTTATAACTTAGCCATTCCCCATATTAGTTTTGTTGCCATTCTCTGTACTTTTTCCAGCTCTATAATGACCTTTTTGTGAAGTGGTGCCCAAAATTGTACTCCAAATGAGGGCGCACTAGGAATTTGTATAGTGTTAGAATTATATTTGCTTCCCTTGCTTCTATACCTTTCTTAATACATGCTAATTTTATTTGTCTTTACAGCTGCTGCTTGGCATTGTGCACTGTTACCTAGGTGGTTGTCCACAAGTACTCCCAAATCTCTTTCAAAATCTGATACCCTTAGATTTGCTCCATTACGATTATAAATTGCATGACTATTTTTCCTTCCCAAATGCACAACTACACACAACAATACATTTATTCATATTAAATCTCATCTGCCATTTAGTTGCCCATTTCTTTAATTTAGGCAAATCCCTTTGAATGTACATCATTTTCTTATTTAATTACCTTGCACAACTTTGTTTCATCAGCACTACTTCTAAGTCCTTCATAAAAATGTTAAAAAGGAAAAGACCTAATACTGAATCCTGAGGAACCCATCTTGCCACACTAGTCTAATCTGAGTATGTTCCATTTTCAACAACCTTTTGCTCCTTGTCTTTTAGACAGCTCTCTCTGACATGGTTATATACTAAGGGCCCTATTAAATGCCAACCCCGTAACGGCACCGGTACACCTGCGAAGCCTGCGGGCTTGAAAGCCTACAGAGTTAAAGAGATATCACATTCAACCATGCCACGACCAACGGGCCAGAGCTGCAAGCCTGTAAACCCTTTCTGCGCACGCAAGCTGTTAAGGGGCTGGCCGAGATGTGATCGGCCGTTACGATCCAATTGCTGTATAACGTAGTGCGTCACAGGCCTCTCAGCCAGTAGAAAGAGATACAGATGATCGACAGAGGGATATTATAAAGTTTAAATGTAATTACTATTTTGAATGATTTGTATATATATGTGAACATAATTGTTAATTTTTGTTTTGTTTGAAGATGTTTAGTTTAATTTAGGGGAACCAAAGGGTTATGCAATCAATACAAACAAGATAATGTAGTCATAAAAATTCTAATTCCTAAAAAAAATCATATTCCTCCCCATTTTTCCATCCTTGTCCTACTTTTATTCTCCCTCTCTTCTTCTCTCTCCCACCTTGCCCAATGATATAACCATACAATCGTTATAATATATAATTTATCTAAACCCCATCTATAGTGTGGAGATTATAGCTATAGTGTGCACAGCTGGTATCTGTTGGTGATATTTGATGTTTTCATATCTATAATGTGAGATAATTATTATCTATCTGTCAGTGAGCACTGTATGTATCTGTCAGTGTCTATATCTGTCAGTAAGTTATTGTTAAGCATTATTTGTTTTACACAACACTGTTTTATCTTACACATTGGATTATTGTGGCCTGTATTATGAGGGAGGGGGTGATATACAACCTTGTTATATTATCTGAGGGATTTGTGTGGAGCATTGTAAGATCAGTGACATCAAACATGAGGTGTCTGTATGTTACCACCTCCCTGGTCTGCACCTCCACATCATGTCCGGCTCTGCACGGAGCTTCTCTGTCTCAGTAGTCTGACTAAATGGCAGGCACCCTGTAAATTAAAGCAGTCTTGTCCCCGGCTCATCTTGTCATGTTTTTATTATTACACCTGTTTGTGAGTGCATTTATAGTGTTGTCTCTGTGTGTATCTTGTTTCAGGAAATGCAACCATATCTCTCCAGAAATGCTAACTCCCCTCACACAAACACACACACAAATTCCCCCTATGCATCCTGATTTTCCCCAGGGCCCAGCAGAGGCATCAGCATTTATTTTTTTCTAATTACAAATGATGAGCCTGATTCAATTGAGAAACCGTAAGTTCCTGGAGCTCATAAGTGAGGGTGCAAGTTAATTTGCTATTCAAGTAGCTTATTTTTTGCGGGCTCCAAACGGGTTACGGGTTACAGGCTTGAAAACTCTCCAATGGTTAAACCCAGAATTTACAGCCTCCCGAAGCCTTTGATCTTTCAATTCAGCAAGGGTTCCGATGCCTAAAATCGTAAATCGCTAATCAATTGCTACAATTCCCTAAGGCCCTAAGGCTTCACACCCATAAATGGCAAATGAAGGCTAAAATCCTATGAGTGCTAGAGAGGACACGCAAGGGGGTTAAACACCTGTTTGTAGCACTGTAAATGCAAATAAAAAAATTAATTGCACAACAAGCTCGCCAATCAGCAGTAAATAAAATGTATTTTAATGCTTCATTTCAGGGTTAGATCGATCTCGGGAATCAATGAGTTAATACATATCAGGCCACCCACATGGACTAGAACAGTATTGGCATTCATTTTCATAATTCTGTATTTTGAGGGTTTGCAAGTCCCATCACATATTGGACTCCCGAACATAATTGATTGGCATGTTACCTCCATGTTTTTCTGCCGTAATAATGATGGTGTCATTTTCTATTGGCTGTTTCGAAATGGGAGGTTACGGTCTTGCTTAATTGATCATATTCTGATCATATGTATCAGATATTGAAAGGGATTTGGGAGTGCTTGTGGACAACCACCTAGGTAACAGTGCTCAAAGCCAAGCAGCAGCTGCAAAGGCAAATACAATCTTAGCATGTATTAAGAAGGGTATAGAAGCCAGGGAAGCAAATATAATTATGCCACTATACAAATCTCTAGTACGTTCTCATTTGGAATATGGAGTACAATTTTGGGCACCACTTCATAAAAAGGACATTTTAGAGCTGGAAAATGTACAGAGGAGGGCAACAAAACTAATAAGGGGAATGGAGGGGCTAAGTTATGAAGAAAGACTAACCAAATTAATCTTATTTTCTCTAGAAAAAAGGCGTCTAAGAGGAGATATGATTACCTTATATAAATACATCCAGGGTCAGTATAAAGATTTGTCAAGGGAGCTTTTTGTGCCAACTGACAAGAGGACATCCCTTGAGGTTAGAAGTAAAAAGATTCCACCTTAAAGAAAGAAAAGGGTTCTTCAAAGTAAGGGTGGTTAATCTGTGGAATTCTCTACCAGAGGAGGTGGTGACAGCGGATTCGATAGATAACTTTAAAAGGGGACTGGATTTATTTCTAATTAAAAAGGGAATTCAGGGTTATCATGGATAATTGGAGGGGCAGTATTGATCCAGGTAGAGGTCCGGTCGCCGGTGTCTGGGATCGGGAGGGAATTGATTTTTTTTTTTATATATACAACTAATTAATTAATAGTTAATCCGCATATTGCAGATCAGAGGAGATCTTAAAAGGTTGAACTTGAATAGGGCTCTAAATAAGCACATAACATATTTTTTTTAAAGAAGTTTTTATTTAGTGAAAACCTTGCTTTTAGATAGATGCTTACTAACTAAAAACGTATTTAAAAAAAAAATGTTATATGCTTATTTAAAGCCATATTCAATTGGCCAAATTGCAATTGAATGAGGGCCTATGTAACTATGTAATATTCCTGCCCTGAACTGCTACCAACCAGTGCATGGTTTACGGAGTCGGCTTTGGGACTGCAACTTGCAGACTCCTTTAATTGAAAAGCTCAGGAATCGGAGAAGAACGGGAGCCCACAGAACGCCCGCGGACATATGGCCTGGATCCCGTGAGATGCGGGCTTGCAATTGAATCTGCCTCTATCTGTATGAATTTTTTTCCTGATTACTTATGCTCATAGTTATACTCAATTTCTTCCAACTATTTCTGTTTTTATTGTGCAGTGGCCCTTTAACTCTCATAATTACTCAGTTTTTATGTGTGATACAAGTGATCATAATATGTGTTTTTGTAACACATGCTTGCTGCCCTCCCATAGAAAAATATATATAACATGGCCCATTATCAAATGCATTTTATAAACAAGTAATAGCTTGGTGTGTATATTAGTAGTTATGTTGTTAAAATGGTTGTTATGGTGAAACACAGAAAGGGGAAAAATGGGTGCTTGCATTCCTTCCGCATGCACTCACAGGGGCTACTCCTCTTCAAAGCTGAGGGGCTCCAAAAAAGTAGATCCGGCACTGATTATAATCAAAGTGATAACATTGTAAGCATTCTTCTATTACTAACGTGTTAAATAGCTAGTGATTTCCTCTCAAGAGGGAATGGCTCATTATAATTTTCAATTTATTCTTTATCTAAAATTTTACTCAACCTTCCTTCCCATACTACCGTGTAAATTATCAAAATGAAATATTATTGTAAGGAAATCCCTCTCAACAGGGAGGAACTTGCTGTGGTACTATTTTTTTTCTTTCATTTCTATTAACATCTTTTTTAAGAAGTCACACCACCCAGAAGCCAGACCTTGTCAGTACTAGGTTGGAAGACTACCTAGGAATACCAGGAGCTGTATGCTGTGGCCCACTGGAGAAGGAACTGGCAATCCACTCCAGTAGCACTGCCATGAAAACCAAGTGGATCAGTATGACCATGGACATAAAGATGTGCCTGTTGTGTTACTGTCCATGAGGTCAAAAAAAGTGGGAAACAGCAAAACAACCCCAACAAAAATATTATAGTCCCTCAGGAACAAAAGCTTCACAGTTAAACTGAGTTTTTCACAGTTAAACTGAAAGTTTTCATTATTTCAGCAAATTACTTTTGTTTTGCCAGTGTAAGGGGAGATATATCACAAAATATCTTAATAGTTTCAAAAGGAAAGTCCAATATTATTTCCTAATCATTGAACTTGTTATAGCTTCTTTATATTTTAAAAAGTGTAATTTTACTATAACATCCTTAGGTTTTGTAAGGTGTATCCTTACAAGTAATCTGTGAATATCAAATTCAGTCTCCTTGTTTTTCTGGAGTTACCAAGGAATTAAAGATATTCATGACATATTTCTTAATTCTGAATTAATATCAGAACTTGTTGCTTAAATTACAGTGTTAAATTTGTTTCAAATTCTGCCATTAATTATCTTATTTTGGACATAGTAAGTTGTTCATTTGATTCACAGGTTTCTTCTCCCTATGTATTTGAGGGCTATATACTTGCTATACTTCGATCTATAGTTTGATCCAACACTGTGACTTCACCATGTGAAATATCAATATCACCTTCTTTTTTTTAATTGAAAAAAAAAGGAATGGTGATTTAGGGACAGCATTTTTCCTGTCTTTCTTTTTATTAGATTAATCCCTTCTTTCCTCATAAAAAATGTAAAATGACAACTATAATATATAATTAATTTAGCCCAGTAGACTGTTAGATAAAGTTGTTTAAGGAAAGTCATTAATTATTAAGCTTCTTTATAAGGAGAACTCAGTTGGATAATATACCAGAGAGACAGAAAAATCGAAATAATTTTGCATAACATAGGATACCGTATATACTCGAGTATAAGCCGAGTTTTTCAGCCCTTTTTTAAGGCTAAAAAGGCCCCCCTCGGCTTGTACTCGAGTCACTCCCCCCCCCGCCCGTGTCTCTCTAACCACCCCGGTGTCTCTCTACCCCCCCGTGCTGGCACCCGGTATATGCTAATGACGCGGCATGCATGTGACATCACATGCGTGCCCGGTCAAGGAGCGGAGGCCGGAGCAGAAGCAGGTAAGTGAGTGGAGAGGGGGAGGTATTTAGGGGGGTTTAGGTTGAGGAGGGGGGTTGGGGTTGAGGGGGTTTGAGGTTGAGTAGGGGGGTTGAGGGGGGTTGAGGTTGAGGAGGGAGGTTGAGGGGGGTTGAGGTTGAGGAGGGAGGTTGAGGGGGGTTGAGGTTGAGGAGGGAGGTTGAGGATGGGGGATGAGGATGGGGGGGTTTAGGAGGGAGGTTGGGGAGGGTGTTGAGGATGTGGGGGTTGAGGAGGGGGGTTGAGGAGGGAGGATGAGGAGGTGGTTGAGGAGAGAGGTTGAGGATGAGGAGAAGGGGTTGAGGAGGGGGGTTGAGGCTGAGGAGGGGGGTTGAGGATGGGAGGTTGAGGAGAGAGGATGAGGATGGGGGGTTGAGGATGGGGGTTGAGGAGGGGGGTTGAGGATGGGGGGGTTGAGGAGGGAGGTTGAGGGGGGTTGAGGAGGGGGGTTGAGGTTGAGGAGGGGGGTTGAGGAGGAGGTTGAGGATGAGGAGGGAGGTTGAGAATGAGGAGGGAGGTTGAGGAGGGGGTTGAGGATGAGGAGGGAGGTTGAGGATGAGGAGGGAGGATGAGGAGGGAGGTTGAGGATGAGGAGGGAGGTTAAGGATGAGGAAGGGAGGATTAGGAGTGGGGTTGTGGAGGGTGATAAGGGAGGGGGGAAGAGACACAGGGAAGGGAGAGGTTGGAAGAGACACAGGGAAGGGAGAGGTTGGAAGAGACACAGGGAAGGGAGAGGGGAGAAGAGACACAGGGAAGGGAGAGGGGAGAAGAGACACAGGGAAGGGAGAGGGGAGAAGAGACACGGGAGAGGGAGGGGGGTACAAGAGGGACACAGGGGGCAGCACATTTCCCACCCTGGGCTTATACTCGAGTCACTTATTTTACCCAGTATTTTGTGGTAAAATAGGTGCCTCGGCTTATACTCGGGTCGGCTTATACTCGAATATATACGGTAATTCAAAAATACATTTAGACACAGAAGTAAGTCTCCTTTTCTTCCACAAAAGTGACAGATACATGTTTTAGGAGACCATAGTTCTTAATATTCACTTATTCATATGTCTGCATCTGATTCTTCTCTTTAGATAGGTGAGTGTTGGCTCATCTATATTAACATGCAAAATTAATTTCTAAAGGGAACATTTCTCTTGTTTTCATACTATTTGTAGAATTTGCCATGTATCTATTTGTATCATGGGTGTTCAGTACTTGAATTTTACAAAAAAGGGTTAATAGCCATCCAACTGAACTCTAGGGGATATACTGTACTCTTCTGCTGCCACTTTGTATCATGGGTGTTCAGTACTTGTTATACCCAGCTATTTTTCTTTCTCTGAATTATTACAAGAGGAAAGTCCCTCCACCAGCATTTATTTGATGTAGAATCATCCCCTTACAGGGAAAATATCTTTCCTCATTCTTGTTTTCCGTGCGTGCATAGTGAGATTGTAAAATAAACTTGTCAGTGTATTATGTAAACATAGATAAACTTTGTGACAAACTGAATGACAAAAATATGACTGTGCTAATGGAGACACTGGCTCATTGAATTTCCATTGAGATTACTGGGGAATCCCATCTGTTATCTCACAATTGTTAGTACAGTGTACACCATTACCTTTTAGAAATAATTTCACAGAAATGATATGTTTTATTGGCTATCTGAATAGGATAGTATTGTCAGCTTTTATAGGGATATGTGACATTTATTATTGCACGTTCTCCAAAAAAAAATGTAAAAGCTGCAGTGAACATAGGTAAGTAGAATATAGCTACACAATAATAAAACCATAGATAAGATGTACACTATCTCATAAGAGCAGAACAAAGTATTTTATCTACTGAGTGTGAAAAACTTTTTTTTTTTTTTTGCTATTTCCTAAATATAGTCTCTGTTAGAAGAAATGGTCCCACAGAGTTTACAGAGAATTAAAAGCAAAAAACAAAGTTAGAGGTCCTCAATCAGAGAACGAACTAATCTTAATAGGTTAGTTCTATGAACATGATAACCCACTCTGAGAGCAACTTCTTTTAGCTCACTTGTGCCCTTCACAGGGAGAAAAATCCTGTAGTATATCGGTCTGGTCCCACTTACTAAAGTGACCCAGCCCCAAAATACCAGGCAATTCTACCCTTAACAGGAGAAACAGCAAACTCCAGATGTACATTTTGGCCTTCATTGGGCCTCATCGGTGAGGTGCAGCTGAACTCCCTAAGGCACAGTGAACAAGGGGTCCACGTCTGGAGTCCCTCATCACCATTAGAAAGACTAATCCCTAAGGGTAATTTGCATAAACAAAAAACAAAGCTAGAGTTTCTCAATAAGAGAACAAGCTAATCTTTATAGGTTAGTTCTATAGACATGATAAGCCACTCTGAGAGCAGCCTCTTATAGCTCACTTGTGTGCTTAACGGGGAGAAATATCCGGTAGTAAATCAGTCTGGTCTCAAGTACGTCTGGGGTTTGCTGTTTCTCCTGTTCAGGGTAGAATTGGCTGGTATTCCAGGGCTGGACCACTCTAGTGAGTGGGACCAGACTGATATACTACATGATATTTCTCCCTGTGAAGGGCACAAGTGAGCTAAAAGAGGTTGCTCTCAAAGTGGCTTATCATGTCCATAGAACTAACCTATTAAGGTTATTTTGTTCTCTGATTAAGAACCTCTGACCTCTGTTTTTTGTTCACAGAGAAGGTTCACTGAAAATTCCCTATCACCAGTTAATATCTTAAAGTTCCACATTTCTGCATGTATTTGTATTTCAAGATCTTTATATCTCTTTGTGTCTGGAAATATTTAATACATATTGTGACACTCAGTACTTTAATTGCTATTTTGGCAGAATTGTTCATCCACAGATGTGTCTGTTTTGTTGTTATCCAGATCATATGTGTGAATTTGTTCTTAACCTGCTCAGTAAGCCATTAAGGCATCATCTCCAAGTTGTTGTTCTACAGTGAACACAGGTGAGGACCTCTAGTGGGGTCTGGTGCTGTCCCCTATTAAAATAGTTTTTATTTATGTTGGTAGTTTTTTTATGTAGTGTGGGGACATTTTCTTTATTATAGTGGGAGATGTGGAGCTGCCTTCCCTTCGCCCTTTTCTCTCCTCAACTGTCTGTCATTTTTATCGCTTCTCTTTTTTCTATTCCCTCTCGTCTTTGTCACTCTTTCGACTTTCTCAACTCTCTCTATCCTTCTTCTCACTTTATAAACTATACTGAGAAGGGGATGTAGAGGAGTCTGAAGTTCTGAGAAGATAATTGATGCCTGTCAAAGAGGTGACTGGTGGGGTAAAGGGGGGTATCTTGGATATGATAAGAACAAGGATGTAGTCCCTACATATTCCTTATACAAAGTAAAGCGGCTTTTCAGCAGTGTTTATGATTGGTAGAGGCACAGGAACACTATTTTGGCAGAGTGACACAGAACTGAATGACATCACTCATGATTACAAGTCTTTTTTTTATTGATTTTATCCTCCCAGTTATTTTTGACTATTACACATCTGTCCAGTAGGATACAACTCCCACTCAGTCTCTTGGCAAACTAGCTGCCCATGATGGAAGCACCAAGAAGAGTGGAGTCTTTTCAATTTATTTTCTTATAATATACAAATAAAAAAAAGTAACTCAAACTCAAATATACCAGTTTAATAGTGTTTTGGATATTCAGGCAAAATAAGTCATGGAGGGGTTTAATAGGATCTCTTAAACAAATATTTGCATATTACTCATTTGTGCAGATTTTGTTTGATGGATTTAGCCTTGTTAGATGCATTTTTCTATGTAAAAGCACTTTGCATTAGTCCAGCTAACTGTTGTTGCATTTGAATAAAAATGTACATTTCCTGTTTCCTACTTCTTTTGAGAAAGTATTGGGTCACACCAAATGTGTAAGTCTGCACAGGGTGGCCCATAGGGAAATCCAATGAAGTCTACCGACATACAAATCTATATTGTCATAAAAAAAACACAAATTAATCCTTTAATTTGTCATCTTCACACTTCACGCTAATATCTTCATAAGACTCATTTGTTATTTTTATTATAGCAAAAATGCCTGGCAGTTTTATGTTGGTATAATTTGCTTTACATAACAATGTGTATATATTTTTTTTAAATTTTTAATGTATACTGAATTATTAAATAAGTGTAGTAAAAATACAGTCAACAATTTAAGACATGTTCAGAGTTATTTGTTGTTATTAATTTTAGCTACAGTGCTCATATTCTCTTATCAATTAGGGCAGTTCTGGAATAAAATTTCAGCAGTATCACCTGAATAGAATATCTACTGATTATGAGTAAATTTATACATTTTATTCCTATGATCTACCCCATAGGGTCCCTGAGTCCTTGATACATGTCTAATACTTGTAATCACTGAGGATGAGTGATTAGTGGGTGATGGTACAGTATATTTACATATCTATATGATCAAAAAAGTGGGGGGTTAAATACTTCTCATATAGAACACCGAGTTACAGGTCAAAAATTAACATCATTAATAAGATTTTAAATCTGTTTGGATTATCAGAATTATTGGCTATTCTCTACAAATCAGGTATACAATATGTATAAAATAGAGGCCAATAGAAATATCTGACAATGAAACAATGACAATGTGAACTGTACAATCATTTTACTAAATAGCAAACAATTGGTTTAGGGATTATAGAGCAGTTTTTGGTAAGGAAAATGGTAACACATTTTTTGAATTTCAACAGGAGTATGATATCAGATTTTTCCATTTGCACATATGCAAGCTTACATATAAAACTTAATAGGCAATAATTTGGGATGGAAACAATCTTTGTTAAGATTATTAAGAAACAAGATAAATAATTAATAGTAACAAGCAATCTGTATATGTTATAAAATTATGATTGTGTTAAACAAGAGCCTCTTTTGTTAGGGGAGATGGTCTGGAATACTTATGGAATAGGCATAAAGTCATATGAAAAATAATGGTAAGAGCATAGTTAAGTGTACATAAGATCCATAAAGATTATTCAGCAAGGCTATTGTACTCCATAATTTTGTGTAAATTAGCTAAATTGGCTTGTAACTAATTTTAAATGCAAGATGGCTGACCCTTATCTACTAAGTTATTTCTGGTATTGCTGAAAAGTACATATCTTCCATAATTTTAATTCAAAGCTGGATAAACAACTGACAAAAACTAGATAAAGATGAGATCTTAGTCTATAAGTTCAATCAGGGTGAGACTATGAACTATACATTTTTTTCGGAGTGTTTAAAAAAAAATAATTAGGAGGTGGATTTTGCCTAAACAATTAGCTACTTAAAAATATTTAACCATAAGAATCCAAGTTTTGCTAAATAAATGAAAACTTATCTTCAATAAGTGTCTAGGGGGCTGATCTCTGAAATATGAAAGGGAACGTGTTGTGAAATAAGGAAATCCGGTGTCCTCAACATATTTTGCTTTGTCATTCTGCTGTTTAATTATTCAATCATACACTCCTAATCCACTGCAGAAATGTATATGGCAACATAAGTACTCCACAAATTAACTACATTATATTAATAAAAAATGAGAATGTCTGGACAATCTGCTGTCAGATTATAAATTAAAACAAGTTTTCAAGAGCTTATTGTCTAAAAATTCAAAAATATGTCCTATTTCTACATATATGAATTTAATTATCAATTCTGCGCCTGTCTGATTAATAATAATCATACTCTGTCTCCTTGTTCTGGGCTATAATCATATGGTAAATTCTTAGTTATCTAATATAATAATTTAGCAGACAATCTGTACTACAAGTGCTTGCACGGAAACTATGTCTATGCAAATAATATACATTTCTGAATCTGTCAACTGACATGTCTTTTGATTAAAAATGAAACATAGACAAAACTTAGCAATGGAAAATACCTATGCAAATGTTATCTACTTTTATCACTGCATTGTCACCAAACTAATTTCTAGTTTCTGTTTTCTCTAGAAACTTTCTCATGCAATATCATACTTGCCTCTTCTTGTGCAATGCAAACCTATCAATGCAAAGAGACAATTACACAACCACTTGGACACTCCTGAGTTAGCAAGAAGAGGTGCCCATGCATGATAAACTTGACTCTTATAAATGGAAAATTATAACTATTATTGATCTATTAAGAACTTAAATGACAACTTTGGCTAGTTTTTTTTCTATATAATCTTTTGTTTAAATAAAACATGACAATGGGCAAGATGTTACTAGGAATAAAAAAAAACTGTAGTTATTAATTTTGTCTTGCTGAGATTACTGGAAATTCTTACAGCCCTATTCTCATGACATAAACGCCTCCTCAGGTAGAGATTTGCTAAAAGCAATATGGCAGGTTCCAGTAAATGCAAAAAAATGATAATAAATCAGAGGCTGTGTTATTTTTTCAACATTCTAAAAACATATTGAATATTTTCAACTGTCATTTTTCAAAACATTACATTTTAAAAATGTTACCATAGTTGTCCTTTAATTGATAACTGTGTCTTTGATACCTGTGTATCAATTTAATATTAATATTCAGATGTTATGTGATACAAGGTTAAAATGATTGAAATCCAAGGTTACTATGTCGGCATTAGTATAAAACCGGACAATATATTTATACATTGGCAAAAGTTTATTATAGGGGCAAATGATTATATTCTGGTGGAATTGATAATTTAACAGTGATTTTACCTGCTGTTGCTTTGAAGTATATATTTTTTATATATATATATATATATATATATATATATATATATATATATATATATATATATATAGATATACACCGTATTTATCGGCATATAACACGCACCGGCGTATAACATGCACCTCATTTTAAGAAGGGAATTTCAGGGAAAAAATAAAAAATTCAAATAAAGAATTTTGAAGCAAAATCCTCAACCTCCCTCCTCATCCTCAACCTCCCTCCTCATCCTCCCTCCTCAACCCCCTCCTCAAACCCCTCATCCTCAACCCCCTCCTCCACCCCCCCATCCTCATCCTCCTTCCTCAACCCCCCTCCTCAACCTCAACCTCCCTCCTCATCCTCCACCCCCCTTCTCATCCACAAACCCCCTCCTCATCCTCAACCCCCTCCTCAACCTCTCTCCTCATCCTCCCTCCTCAACCCCCTCCTCAACCCCCCAATCCTCATCCTCCTTAATCAACCCCCCTATCTTCATCCCCCTCCTCACCCTCAACCCCCTCCTCAACCTCAACTCCTCATCCTCAACCCCCCTCCTCATCCTCAACCTCAACCTCCCTCCTCATCCTCAACCTCCCTCCTCAACCTCCCTCCTCAACCTCCCTCCTCATCCTCCCTCCTCAACCCCCCCATCCTCAACCCCCCATCCTCAACCCCCTCCTCAACCTCCCTCCTCAACCCCCCTATACTCAACCTCGCTCCTCAAACCCCCTCAACCCCCCCTCCTCAACCCCCCATCCTCATCCTCCCTCCTCAACCCCCTCCTCAACCCCCTCCTCAACCCCCCTATCCTCAACCCCCCTCCTCAACCTCCCTCCTCATTCTAAACACTCCCCTCTCCTCAACCTAAATCCCCCTTAATACCTCCCCAGCAGGTAAGTGAGGGGGGTGTATTTAGGGGGGTTTAGGTTGAGGAAGGGGGGGGTTTAGAATGCGGAGGGGGTTTAGAGTGAGGAGGGAGGTTGAGGATGAGGAGGGGGGAGGGAATATCGTTGTATAACACGCACCTATGATTTGCCCCCTATTTTCAGGGAGAAAAAGTGCGTGTTATACGCCGATAAATACGGTATATATACTGTATATATATATATATATATCACATATATAGTTGTAAACATGCGAGCCAGCCAGAGCTGTTTCTCATGATTGTGGGCTCGCGTAGCGAGCCTGCCGCCCTCGCATAGCGAGGGCCGCTGGTGAGGGCCTGGGTGGCTGGCATGGAGCGCCAAAGGCACTCCTTGCCAGCAACTGAGGCCCTCGCAAAGCGATTGTCGCAGCTGCTGGCATGAGGCGCCGAAGGTGCTCCTTGCCAGCAACTGCGACCCTCGCAAACCCTTCCTATACTCCCCTCTGCCCCTGGTCCTGCCCTTCTCTCCTGCCTCACCCGGACATCATGTGGATCCTCCGCCGGGACCGGCTGCTCCTGCTGTCTGTCCTCTCTGCGCTCCTGGCCACGGATATTTACTTCCAGCTGTGGCCGCAGCTCTGGTTTAGACTGAGCAGGAGGTGTGAGTGCGGGGAGCGGACACCCGGCGAGGGTAACACGACCAGCACTAGGACCCGGGGGGCAGGGGGCTCCAAGCTGCACCGGCTCTTCAATCATCCCCTGTACGCGGCCCCTGAGACCCCCATCCAGGGACCCCGCTACTGAGCACCGCAGAGATATACAAGACCTACAGGAAGAAACTGGGGACCATCAACCGGTGAGTGAGGCTCAGAGGGGGGGGGAGAGATAGAGAAAGAGAGAGGGGGAAGAGAGGGGGAGAGATAGAGAGCGGGAGAGATAGAGAGAGAGGGGAGAGAGAGATAGAGAGAGAGCGGAGAGAGAGAGATAGAGAGAGAGAGAGAGGGGAGAGAGAGAGATAGAGAGAGGGGGAGGGAGAGATAGAAAGAGGCGGGAAGAGAGAGAGAGACATTAGAGAGAGAGGAGGGAGAGAGAGAGGGTGGACAGAGAGAGAGGGGGGAGAGATAGAGAGAGAGAGGGTGGACAGAGATAGAGGGGGGAGAGATAGATAGAGAGGGGGGAGAGAAAGAGAGACGTTAGAGAGATAGAGAGAGAGGGAGAGATAGAGAGAGAGAGGGTGGACAGAGAGAGAGAGGGGGGAGATAGATAGAGAGAGGGGGGGAGAGAGAGACAGGAGAGAGAAAGAGAGAGGGGAGAGAGAGACGAAGATAGATAGATAGATAGATAGATAGATAGATAGATAGATAGATAGTCAGACAAATATATTTCCATTCATAAGTACAAACAATATAACACAGGGATAGATAGGATATTGCTTGGCCATAAACTTAACATATAATGTCTGCAAATAAGCACTTCATAGATCACATATATAGTTGTGAGCATGCGAGCCAGCCAGAGCCGTTGCTTACGCTTGCGGGCTCGCATAGCGAGGGCCGCGGGCGAGGGTCGCAGTTGCTGGCATGGAGCGCCAAAGGCGCTCCTTGCCTGAAACTGCGACCCTCGCAAACTTTACGTTGTAACGCAAACAACACGACACACCAACTGCGACCCTCGCAAACTTTAACGCGCACCGCGAATAACATACGAGACACGTTAACCCTCATTACGACCTCGCAAAAAACTTCCGCAACTCGCGAACAGGTGAAAAATCAAAACACAATAAGAGGGAGCATCCAGGACCTCAAAAAAACAACTTACACCTTCAGTTAACTAAAAATAAAAGAGACACTAAAAAAATCTCTAAGCGAGAGAAAAAATGGCCGCCGAACAAAACGAAAACGAGGCTACAGCACTCTAACCACGCAAAACACCACAACAAACTCGCAAAACACCATTAGCTACCTTACAATTCCATTGCCGTCATTTTTTGACGGGCAATTCGCTAGTATATATATATATCCTTCAAGCGTGAAGTGCTGTTATAATTTTACACATAAACACTGAGTACTGATATCTACTATGTATTATAATGTTCTTTATTCATTATCCATAGACTCAATTCTGGTCCAATATAGGAAGAACCAATGTTAAATGAATATCATGGTAAACAGCAATCTCAGTTCCTGGCAAATCGATGGGTAAAATGTGGAGACAGATTTTATTTTCCTGGGCTCCGAGATATCTGCAGATGGTGACTGCAGCTATGAAATTAAAACATGTTTGCCTCTGGGGAGTAAAGCTATGGATTCCCTTGGACTGCAAGAAGATCCAGTCAGTTAACATTACAGAAAATCAAGCCTAACTGTTCACTGGAAGTTTCAACACGAAGTAAAAGCTCAACTATTTTGGCAATGTCATAAGAAGACATGATTCCTTAGACAAGACTCTGAGGCTAGGAAAGATTAAAGGCACATGAAGATGTTAGTTATGCATAAAAGAGAGACACTGGTAGATAGTGAAGAAGGTTTACTTGTTTGAATAAAAAGCAAACATTTATATAACACTAGCGACTTGCCCATCAGAAAATGACAGCAATAGAATTGTAAGGCAGGTAATGCTGTTTGCTACACAAAGTAACAGCCTTATTAAATTGCGATTCGGTAAATTTAAAAGGGCTCTAATTAAGCACACAACATATTTTATTTACAGAAGTTTTTAGTTAGTGAAGACCTTGCTTTTGGATAGAAGTTCACTAACTAAAAACTTCTGTAAAATAATATGCTGCATGCTTAAATAGAGCCCTTTTAAATTTACCGAATTGCAATTTAATAAGGCTGTAAGTTTTTTGTTTGTGTGAGTATCTTTGGAGCTCATTGTGAGCCTCTTGGTTGGTGTATTTTTGGTAATGAGAGCTCTTTTGGTGCTCATTGCAAGGTTTGCGCTGATTGCCTTTTGGTGCACATTGCGAGCCTCTCTCCCGGTGTAGTTGTGCTCCTGCAAACACAGTTGGCGCTCCTTGTGAGGCGCACTCTGAGCCCCTTTATCGTTTATTGTGATTTTTTTTTCTGTCTATGTATTTTGTAGTGTTAATTAATTAATTTGTAAAGTGATAAATTAATATACTTTACCTATTTGTAATTAATATATGCAGGAAGCAATATGCTGAAGAGCTAACAATCTGTTTTGATGTTCCTGCAGCATATAATGTATATTTGCATTGTTGGTGAGGTGAGTGTCAGCAATGTGTGCAGTGTGTAGTGTAAATAGACCGTGTGCGCAAGGGGAAACTGTTTCGCTGTGTAGTTCCGCATTTTGTAATGGTAATGTTACATAGTTACATAGTTACATAGGTACATAGTAATTATGTAGTTGTTAATTAATTATTAATTAATTATTTCATTTTTTTTTTTATTTATTATTAATTAATCGAGAGGCAGGCAATCAGAAAAAAAAAAACAAGTGAGCCAATCGTCTCAAAGGGGAAACAAATAATTAATTCCTTCCTGATCCCAGATACTGGCGATCGGATTTCTCCCTGGATCAATACTGTCTCCCGAATTATCCACGATAACCCTGAATTCCCTTTTTAATTAGAAATAAAACCAGTCCCCTTTAAAAGTTATCTATCAAATCCGCTGGTAGAGAATTCCACAGATTAACCACCCTTACTGTGAAGAACCCTTTTCTTTCTTTAAGGTGGAATCTTTTAACTTCTAACCTCAAGGGATGTCCTCTTGTCAGTTGAAAACCTCTTGGCACAAAAAGCTCCCTTGACAAATCTTTATACTGACCCTGGATGTATTTATATAAGGTAATCATATCTCCTCTTAGACGCCTTTTTTCTAGAAAAAATAAGTTTAATTTGGTTAGTCTTTCTTCATAACTTAGCCCCTCCATTCGCCTTATTAGTTTTGTTGCCCTCCTCTGTACCTTTTCCAGCTCTAAAATGTACTTTTTATGAAGTGGTGCCCAAAATTGTACTCCATATTCCAAATGAGGGCGCACTAGAGATTTGTATAGTGGCATAATTATATTTGCTTCCCTTGCTTCTATACCCTTCTTAATACATGCTAATATTTTATTTGCATTTGCAGCTGCTGCTTGGCTTTGAGCACTGTTACCTAGGTGCTTGTCCACAAGCACTCTCAAATCCCTTTCAATATCTGATACACCTAGATTTGCTCCATTTAGATTATAAATTGCATGGCTATTTTTCCTTACCAGATGCATAACTTTACATTTATTAAATCTCATTTGCCATTTAGATGCCCATTGCTCAATTTTATGTAAATCCCTTTGGAGGGAAAGCACATCATTATCTGATTTAATTACCTTCTACAACTCGTGTGATTAGCGAAAATGGAGACACCACACTACAATCCCACCTCTAAGACATTAATAAATATGTTAAAAAGGAGAGGACCTAATACTGATCCCTGAGGAACCCCATTTACCACATTAGTCCAATCAGAGTATGTTCTATTTACAACAACCCTTTGCTTCCTGTCTTTTAGCCAGCTCTCAATCCATGAGCAGATACTTACTGCAATTCCTGTATCTCTTAGTTTGCACAATAGTCTCCCATGTGGCATTGCATCAAAAGCCTTTGCAAAATCCAAAAAGACTATATGCACAGAATTGCCTTGATCCAGGTTCCAACTAACCTCCTCATAGAAACTAATTAGATTTGTTTGACATGACCTATCCCTTATAAATCCATGTTGACTCCTACTTATAATCCTGTTCAAATAGACATATTCTTGTATATTATCCCATATTAACCCTTGTAAACGCTTCCCCACTACAGAAGTGAGGCTCATGTTACTAGTTTGCAGTTAGCGTTGTAAAATAGCTGCGATTGTGTATGTGTCAGGCGGGTGAGGAGCATTTAGCGTCCTTCCTAATAGTGTATGTAGTAGCTTGTACGGTTCTGTGTAAAAGGCGTATGTGCTTTTCAGTGTTTTGCTTGCTTAGGGGTCGTGTAGTCTCATTTTAGTTTTTTTGGTGGCCATTTTTTCTCTCGCTTAGGGTACTTTCAAGTGTCGAAAATCTTTAAATTGTATTTAAATTGGAGTGTAACCTCATTCCCAGACGTCCTGGCTGTCCCACCTTGCTGTGTGTGTATTTTTTTATTTATTTTAGTTTGTATTTTGTGTATTTTTCGTGTTTTTCCCTGTGCGTGGTGCGGCCGTTAAGTTCGTATTTTTTTGCGTCTCGTATTTTTTTTTTTTTTTGAAGTGGCGGTTTCCTTTTGTAAGTGTTACAGGCCGTAACTTTTCATAGGCGATTTTTTCAAAGTGCAACGGGTCTCGCACTTTGAATTGTGTATTTGAGTTTTGTGTTGATGTGTAGTTTCGCGGGTGGTAGGTATGATGCGCAAGTCGTGCAGAGTCGTAGGGATGAGCGCCTACACGCTCATCTCCACCGGCACAGTAAGCGATTTTGGCGCTCCCTGCCTAAGTCGTACAGGGTCATAGGGATGAGCGCCTACAGCGCTCATCTCCACCAGCGCAGTGAGTAACTTCGCCACTCCTTGCCGGTCGTACAGGTTTATAGGGATGAGCGCCTACGGTGCTCATCTTCACCAGCGCAAGGAGCACCTTCATCGAGCCCGCAGTTTTAAAGCTGCATTACCAACGGATTTTGGCAAGGTCGCACTGCTGAGAACTATATATGTGATATTACATAACCAACTGAAACTCAACTGTCAGTTGCAGATCACCTTGTAACATTCTAAATTAGTTAACTCCTTATCAACTGGACACAATTAAACATACAGTACATGCTGTTGTATTTCCCAATACCCTTTCTCAATGGCATGTGCATGATTACGTGACATTCAGCTTCTTTTGCAGTAAACAATAACGCTCCTTTAGCAATGGTTTGGTTAGTGCGTCTGCAGTCATCTTTTCTGATGGACAATGCTGAATGTCAATAACTCCTTGCTCTTGCTTGTCCCTTTTTGTTAATTTTTGTATGTCTTCACTTTCATCAAAATACACACAGAGACTTATTGTAACCTTGTTTGTCTTTTGGTGAAGGATTCTATATCCTTTACTTTGTTTGCTGTAGCCCACCAGAATCCCTTCTACAGTTTTGTTCTCTAACGTTGAACGTTTCTCGTTTGGGACATGGGCATATGCTTTACAGCCGAACACTCTGATGTGTTCTATACTGGGTTTTGATCCATTCCACGTTTGTTATCAGGTACTTTCAATGTTTTTTTATGGTAGCCTGTCTGTAGGTATGTTGCAGTCATTATAGCTTCTCCCCAGCACTTGTTAGGTAAGTTGGCATCTGAAAGCATGCATCTGGCCATTTCTGTGAGAGTGTGGTTTTTCCTTTCTGCTACGCCATTTTGTTCAGGAGTGTATGGTACAGTTGTTTGGTATATAATACCTTGTTTCTTTAGGTATGATTCCACTTCCTTTCCCATATATTCCCCTCCATTGTCAGTGCTTAATATTCCTGGTTTCCTTTGAAATTTGTTACAAATTCTTGAAGTCTGTATGATGTCTCACTTTTTATGTCATTGTGTATCTGGAATAATAGTCAGTAAAGGTCACTAAATATCTATTCCCGCTGGGTGTAAGGGTTTTCATTAGTCCACATACATCACTGTGTATGAGTTCCATGGGTTGAGTGGTCTTTCTTTGACTGGTCTGTGAAAATGGTGTACGTGTGGCCTTTGCTTTGATACAACACATGTATTTCATGAGCGTGGGGCAAGGCAAAATTGTAATACCCTCTGATAGACCACTCTTTGCAAAATCCTTTATGGCTTCTGGGTTTCGATGCCCCAATTTTCTGTGCCACAGGTGGATACACTTATCGTGTACATTATGAGTTGTTGCTTTGACTTATTCGCTTGCAGTGATGAGTTTGTACAGGTGTTCATTCAACCTTCCTTTTGCAAGGATTTGTTTTCTGTTTCAAATTGTGCATTCATTGCCTCGGAATCCATTTTTAGCAAGGGTTTTCACTGATGGAAGGCTTCCTTCTAGGCATGGAACATACAGAACATTCTTTACAAAGATGCTTTGCTCAACCGCTGACAATGTGAAGCAATTAAGGAACCCTTGAACATTACCTTCCGCTGGGATACTTTTCCCATTTGGTAGAAAGACTGTGAGCCGGATTAAATTTAGCTCATACTCGATCTGGTAGCCCGTAAGTGAGGTTGCATGTTAATTTGCTATTTAATTGGTGTCTTTTTGCGGGCTCCAAACGGGTTACGAGTTACGGCTTTGAAAAAATGGAGATTCTTAAACCCGTAACTTACAGCCTACCGAAGCCTTTGATCTTTCAAGGCCGCAAGACTTCCAATCTGAAAATAACACATAGCTATTCAATTACTAAAATCGCTCAAGACCGCAGCCATAATCAAGCACGTAAAGGCTAAATGGCAGCCCAAAGCCTACGGGTTCCAAAAAGTAACCACAAAGGGTTTACAGATTAGTTTATAACATTGCAAATGTTAATATAAAGACACCAACACTTTAAAATATGGGGAAAGCAATGGAAGGCATTACAATTACATGCTAAACAATTCCCAGCTATTAAATATAGAGCAAAAAATAACATTTTATTTTCTACATAGGTTGTAATGGTCATGCATATGCCAATATGAAATGCCACGCTGCAATATGCTGAAAGCTATTAAAGACACACTACCTCATTAAATTCCAACATAAATAATACATGAAAATAGCTGACTCATAGAGGCTCTAATGTGGACCCTACAAATATCATCTTATATACATTTCGCTCATCACATCTACATCGGGACAACAAATAGTGGGCATATTAGACAGCATGAAAATAGCTCACTCATAGAGGCTCTAATGTGCACCCTACAAATACAAAGATCATCTTATATACATTTCGTTTATCACATCTACATTGGGACAACAAATAGTGGACATATTAGACCGCCACATCACATATATCAAATACCAGTCCCTCAGTTGTGTCTATCTCTCTGTGACCCTATGTACTGCAGCAGATCTACTAATGTCTCTGTCTGTGCGTATCCACAAGGTTTGCATGCCAAGGATACTGGAGTGGGTTGCCAGTTCCTTCTCTAGTGGACTGTGATTTGTCTGACCTCTCTGTTATGACCTGCCAACCTACAGTGGCCCTACATATTATAGCTCACAGCTTCATTCAGGTACACAAGCTCCTTCGCCACCACCACTTAGCAATCCAAAAGGGGACCAGGGGAACATACACCACACTAATCTACTCTAACCCATCAGGAATGGCTGCAAAAACACATGGAAGCTGGGCAGAGGCACTTGGAGAGACAGCCAACTCACCTCCATCTCTGCTACGTGGAAAGACCCATGCCATTGCTGGTGGCCATGTATCAAGATGTATACCCATTTCCATTTGGTGACTTCACATGATGTTTTGCTATTCATCAATTTACATTAGTGTGGTGTATGTTCCCCTGGTCCCCTTGTGGATTGCTAAATGGTGGTGGAAAAGGCTTGTGTACCTGAATGAAGCTCTGAGCTATACCATGTAGGGTAACTCTAGGTGGGCAGGTCATAGCAGTGAGGTCAAACAAATCACAGTACACTAGAGAAGGAACTGGCAAACCGCTCCAGTATCATGTGGCATATTGTTATCAGGTCTTCAGGGGGATGTTGATACTTCACAGTATCACTAATTGGACTTTGCATGTGTATTAACCCTTTATTTTGATTATATATAATATATATATATTACTATATGATATCTAATGCTATCATGACTATTATTATTGTTATATATATTGATCTATTGCATAGTAACTAGGGCTCATTAGTTTACCTATATAGGAATGTGATACAAAAGTGAGGTATATGGATGTCCCATAACCCCAACTATTGAAAACACACTGAGGTGGTTAGAATGGTATAACAAAGCTTTATTTCATACACAGAGCACAATCAGAAATTACTGTGCATTAATATCATGGGTGTGATGTGGGCGGGAGAGCAAGAGGTTTGTGGGAAACAGGGAATACCTAAAGGTGGGTAATGTCATAGTCTATAATAAGCATGATGCATAGCACCTACCAGGGTCACATGTGGTCACTACACCACTGCAACTGGAATCTGATAAAAAAAAGGATCATCACAAATTACTCAATTTAATTAAAGAAAGCATTAATGTGCATAGCACTTACAACTTGATTAGATCTGCTCAATGAAACAGATGATTCAACCTCTGGACTGAGTAATCAAATCCAGTTTCACACATAGTGTGGTGACAAAACAAAAAAAGTGGTCAACTAAAAAAAGGCAGAGGAGGATAAAACAAATGAATCAACATGCATGTACAGTACAGTGCTAAATACTGTAACTGTAACAATATACCAACTCACCTGATTCCCATCTGCAAGCAGAACTAACTATTAACTAGGTCTCTGGATAATCAGAAATATGGGAAACTACCCAATAATACAGAGAGGATTCAAAGGTCAGCAGTCAGATTCACAGTTACTTACATCAGACCCAAGGATCTGTTCTCAGACTGATATAGAGGTCAGGATCACAAGCTTCACTAGTGCATATATAGTAATGCTGGCTGTCATTAACATGCCAAAAAAGAAAAAAAAGACAAAATCTACAAAAAAGGCTTTAGAAAAATTATAGGAACTGCAGAATCTCTTCTCTACAGCATTCCCCAGTGGCCATCAATTGGTGACATATTCAACAGAACCCTATGTGTCAACAGAGAAGAGGATCATGAACCATGTGATGGGAGGTAGCCATCCGCATACAAAATATCACCATAACATTATTATCATGTATTTGTAACCTTCCAACATATTCCGTAATGCTTTCTTGTAGGATCCAGCTGTGTTGGTATTTGCTGGTCTTTGTTTAGAGGTTAACAGAGAGGTGAAACAGACTCAGGGATAGCTTGCTTGTAGGGAGCACATGTGGTGGTGTTTGCCAGTTTGTGTTTAGAGGTTAGCAGAGAGGTGAGACAGACTCAAGGATAGCTTACTTGTGGGGCTGCAGCTGTGGTGGTGTTTGCCGGTCTGGGTTTAGAGGTTAGCAGAGAGGTGAGACAGACTCAGGGATATCTTGCTTGTAGGGTGCAGCTGTGGTGGTGTTTGCTGGTCTGTGTTTAGAGGTTATCAGAAAGGTAAGACAGATTCAGGGATAGCTTGCTAGTAGGGTGCAGCTGTAGGCTAAGATCCAAGAGTCTGTTGCCAGGCTAGATTAGATTACCATTGTGACTAATAGATTGTCAGGAAGTGCTGTTAAGAAGGCACAAACATATGAGCAGCCCCTAGGTCCTCCTCCCAGGCGCAGGGCCCAAATTCCTCAGGTCTGGCCACCGTATCCCTGGTGGTGGTGGTAGTGGTGGGGCAGGGGGAGGCAACCCCCCGGGAGGAGAGGAGGGGCTGGTGGGAGGAGAGGAGGGGCTGGACTGCGGGTGGCCGGGTGATGCCTCCGGGTGGAGGAGGCAGGGCTGGGGACCAGAGCACTTTGCATGGCCTCTGCGGTGACTCCCTGGAATGTGCTCTGGTCCGCCCCAATCCTGAGCAGCCCGGCAAGGTAGAACTCAGTCATTAGGTGGCACCTCCTCTTCTCCCTATTGCGCCTTGCCAGGCTGCGCATTACTGCGGCATAATTGGCGTAGATGATGGCCTGGATCCCCCGAAGAAAGTCCACCTGCTGACGCAAGAGGGCCAGCATCTCCGCCTGCGCAGCCTGGCCTGATGTCGGGGATAGAGGCCCCTAGGGCGTGGCCGGGGGAGGCGATGGTGGTGTTTAAGGAGGGTCAGGGGCTGGCTGAGGGTGTTGCGGAATGGCCATTGGTGTGGATGGGCCCAATGGTGGTGGTGGCGGACAGTCCAGTGCACTGCTATGGGGGGAGTAGGTGGTGGCTGGCTGGTGTCCTCACTCCAGTTGGAGGGCCCTAGCAACAGAGGTCTGGCCGGGGGTCCAGATGGTGACCCCACCAGCCATATTACATCCTCCTCCTCCAAATCAGGGTCCTCAGCTCCGCTTTTCTCCTCCTCCCCCCTGCGCCGGTTCCTGCTGGGCGAGGGCTTGCTCCTCCACTTTCTGCTTCGATGGAGCCAACGCCCCTGCCTCTGGCTCCCCACCCAGACCTCCTTGATGCCGAAAGAGAAAAAAGAAATGTATATGTCATTAGTATGATGAATAATATATTGTTTTGTGTGCATTCCTATCTATCTGACATCTAGGCTTGAACCTGGATGATACTCCTGATTGCAAATCTATCATACGTTAGTTGTGATCTATTCTTTGGTTATTGGTCTTGATCGTTCTTGGCCCCTACGCTATCCTGATTCCGGCTGCGGTGTGTAATTGCATAGGCTGCAGTGAGCACACCAAATACATGGACTATCTATTGGCTGATTACTGTTGTTGTGCCCAGCTTCATGGATTTATTGATGCATTCATCTATCTTCAGGGTTGTCAGTGGGTCTATTTATTTCCAGTACCTGCCATCAGTCATCTTTGGATAATAGCATTTAAACTTGATTTTACACAGCTGGTAGTTGGTATTGTAGAGCTTTGCTATTGCAAACTTAACATCGGAACCTTTCAGTAAATTGGATGCAGCTCTTGTTTACTCACTCAGGGCCTCATTAAATGCTGGCCGTAGGAGCTGCGTGGCAGCAAGGGATGGCCTCAAACCACTTAGCTATTCTATTCCCTTGCGGCCACCCCAGCCGCAGCTTACTGCAGCAAAAGCCTTTGATCACACGTGGCCGCAACAGATTGGGACGCATAAAACCCCTCGACCCTATTCAAATCCTCCGATCACCCCTCTGCCAACCCTGCAAAACAATTAAAAACCGCAGCAGCTTACTTCCATCCTGGAGCCGTTGCAAGGGCTGTGAAGCTCTTGCGACGGCTTCAATTAAGCCCCCCGGTGGCTGCAGGGGACCCGATCGTGACCCGATCATGACCCCTGCAGTGTCCCTACAGTGTCCCTACATCACCCCTATAATGCAGAGGTCCAATCGAGACCCCTGAAGGGTGCACACATTCACCCTGTAATGCACGGGTCCCCATAGTGAACCCTGCAATGTGCACACATTAACCCTTGCTGCAGAGGTCCCCATCCCACTAATTACACACAAAAAAAAAAAAAACTATGTTACAAAAAAAGAACATTACACCACCCACCACTACAAAAACTAAAAAAGAACATTACACAACCCTTCACTCCAAAAAAATAAAAAAGAACATGACATAACTCCCCACTACAAAAACTAAAAAAAGAACATTACACAACCCCCCCACTACAAAAAAATAAAAAAAGAATTACACACCTGCAAAGAAAATGTCGATACGCCTATCTTTGCAACATTACCCCATCTATAAAACATACCCCATCTACAAAACATTACCCCCTATTTATAGAACATTACCTCATCTATAAAAAATTACCCCATCTACAAAACATTACCACTATCTAAAAAAACATTACTCTCTATCTATACATTACCCTCTATCTACAAAACATTACCCCCTATTTATACAACATTACCCCATCTATAAAACATTACCAAATCTTCAAAATATTACCCCTATGTATATAAAACATTACCCCCTATCTAAATTACATTAAAACCCCTAAATCTAACCTAAAATATGAAAAATACGACCACTTACCTTACCTAGATGCTCCTTCAGCAATGATGGGTTTCCTGCCGCAGGTCCCACCCCTATGAAGAAAAGAAACATCAAATTAGTCCAAAATAAACACTACATAAAAACAATAAACATTCTAAATATTAAACTTACCTTTCCACCATATCCCCGTCCTGCTTCTTGTCTTCTCCGGCTGGGCCCCTGGAATAAATAAAACATAAAATCAGTACACACATAAACATAACATAAAACACAATAAACATACTATACATTAAACTTACCTGTCCACAATGTCCCTGTCTTTCTTCTCTTCTGCCCCAGCTGGGCCCTTGAAAAAACTGCCGCTCTAAAAAAAAATGCCACGCTAATGAAACTTCTAGAGCTTCTTCCGGGGAAAAAATGGAATGGCGCCTTCTGAAATGGCTATCAATGAAATTTCAGCCAATCACACCCAAGGTGTGAGCCAATCAGAAAGGGATACACCCTATATTCCTTTCTTATTGGCTGATGGACCTGTTAATTGGGGTGATTGGCTGAGGGCACCTGCGCCTTCTGATTGTCTACTATCTGATTGACAGTGATAGCAACCAATCAGAAGGTGCAGATGCTTGGTGCCAATCACAATTGGGTGTATCTCATGCATGGGGTGTATCTCATCCTGATTGGCTGAAGGGAATAGTGCCTTCTGATTGGCTGTTGTAACTGTCAATCAGATAGAAGCCAATCAGAAGGCGCAGATGGCTTCAGCCAATCACCCCGTGGGTTCTGATTTCCTGAAGGCGATAGTGCCTTCTGATTGGTTTGAAAATTATTGACAGGTCCATCAGCCAATCAGAATGGAATATAGGGGCATATCCCATTCTGATTGTCTCACACCTAGGCGCCTTCTAATTGGCTGAAATTTGATTGACAGACATTTCAGCCAATCAGAAGGCGCCATTCCGCTTTATTTTTACCGGAAGAATCGCTAGAAGCTTCATTAGTGTTGGCTGGGGCAGAAGAGGAGGAGGCTGTTAACATCTCGGCAAGGTTAATATATAGCATGTTTATTGTGTTTCATGTTGTGTGTATTTATGTTTTATTTATTCCAGGGGTCCAGTCAGAGAAGGCAAGAAGAAGGATGGGGACATGGTGGAAAGGTTAGTTTAATATTTAGAATGTGTATTGATTTTTATGCAGTGTTTATTTTTCACTAATTTGATGATTCTTTTTTTGCTAGTGGTTAGACCTGCGGCAGGAAACCCATCATTGCTGAAGAAGCATCTAGGCAAGGTAAGTGGTCTTATTTATTATTTTTTAGGTTATATGCATTGATTTTAATGTAGATAGGGGTAATGTTTTCTAGATAGCTGGTATTGTTGTCTAGATAGGGGATAATGTTGTATAGAAAGGGGGTAATGTTTTGTAGATAGGGGGTAATGTTTTATAGATGGGATAATGTTTTATAGATAGGGGGTAATGTTGTATAGATAGGGGGTATTATGTAATAGATAGGTTTAATGTATTGTAGTCAGGGGCATATGTAATGTATGTATTTTCTTTGCAGGTGTGTAGTTCTTTTTTATTTTTCTAGTGGGGGGGTTGTGTAATGTTCTTTTTTATTTTTTTGTAGTGGGGGGGTTGTGCAATGTTCTTTCTTTTTTTTGGGGGGAGCGGTGGGTTTTTCAAGTGCCCAGCCGGGGCAGAAGAGGAGGAAAATGGGGACATCGCGGCTAGGTAAGTTTAATATATAGTATGTTTATTTATTCCAGGGGCCCAGCCGGAGTAGACTAGTAGAAGGACATGGTGGAAAGGTAAGTTTAATATTTAGAATGTGTATTGTTTTTTTATGTAGTGTTTATTTTTGACTAATTTGATGTTTCTTTTTTTCCTAGGGGTGAGACCTGCAGCAGGAAACCCATCATCTCTGAAGGAGCATCTAGGCAAGGTCAGTGGTCTTATTTATTATTTTTTAGGTTAGATGTAGGGTTTTTAATGCATTGTAGAATATGGGGTTAATATTAGGGTTCTAATTATGGGACTGATGGGGTTAAATAGAGGCTTATGGGGGTCTGTATAAACCCCCATTAGAGATGGGGTTAAATAGGCCTAGAAGGGTTTAAATAGGCCCAGTTAGGGTTGATAGGGTTGATAGGCCTAGTTAAGGTTAAATAGGCCCAGTTCGGGTTAGATAGACCAAGTTAGGGTTAAATAGGCACAGTTAGGGTTAAATATGCTCATTTAGGGTTAGATAGGCCCATATAGGCCGTGGGTCGTATTTTTTTTTTTGTTCTAAGTGCGGGTTTCCTTTGCAAAGTGTTGGTAATTTTTGTAGGCGATTTTTACACTTAACAGTTTACGCACTATGAAGTGTGTAATTGAGCGTTGTGTTAATATGTAGTCCCATTTCGTAGGTATGATGCTTAAGTCGTGTGTGGGGTCATAAGGATGCGAGCCCGCAGTTTTAAAGTTGCGTTAGCAACAGATTTTGGCAAGCCCGCGCTGCTGAGAACTATATATGTGATATGTGATATTACATAACCAACCGAAACTCAACTGTCAGTTACAGATCCCCTTGTTACATTCTAAATTATTTAACTCCTTATCAACTGGACACAATTAAGCATACAGTACATGTTGTTGTGTTTGCCAACAGAAGATGGGAATGAGAAGGAGGACATGCATAGATTAGTTCATTGAAGCAATGAACTTGAGCTTTAGAGACCACAGAAGAGAGGTGAGTGACAGATGTACCTGATGTGCTGTTGTTGTTCCATAGGACACGACTGAACAACAACAATAAACTATAGCATTACATGTTCTATTACTGTATCTTTGCCATTACACTACCATTGTATCTTTAGTTAACTTTGCAGCTGACTCAAAGTGCTGATCCTCTAACGTCAAGAAAGATAAATGACATGACAAGCAGTAAAAGTGTATTGCAATTCTACAAAACATTAATCATTACCAACTGTATAAGTTATAAAATAAATGCTGTATACCAAACTAAAACATGTAAAACTGATGTTACGACTATTTATGGGTAGAGCAATAAAAACATCCAGTGTTTGTTTCACTTTCCTCTGAGACGTTTGACTACAAGGAGAGGTTGACAAGACAGATCCTGCATTAGAGGGTCATCTATAAATTTGAGCTACTGTATGTCCAATATATCAAAACTCTATAGTTCAGGTGTTTCTTTCTCCTGTAAGTATTTAACGGTCTTTGAATGCAAAATAGCTATATTTTTAGTTTGTGTTAAAGAGCCTGTAAAACTGTCTATACTTTGTACTGTATTGTAAATCATTGCTGCGATATTCACCATTATTTGTACTGCATTATTTTGAAAATACGAGAGTTGTGAATACTAACTAGCTGCTTTGATGTGTTACATAATGAAAACACATACATACATACAAGTGCAATATCAGTATTATTATGCTTTAAGATCACCACCCCTGCCCTTAAAAGTCAGCCAAAAATTATTATGTTAAACCACACATTGGTATTATAATGTAGCATAATCAGTACTGCATATTTCAGGAATGATTCACTATATAGAATAACAACTAATACAACTTATAGACAGTTTTTAATGTTCTTTACGAAGAAACAAACTAGTTGTAAAAATTGCAGTATACCATTTAGTATACATCTGAGAGCTAATGCTTGAAGCTGGATTTGTACATAGCATGGGATAGGACAAAAGGTATAATGTACTGGTAACTATTTGAATAAGTGTCTGTAGCAAACGTATATTATTTTATTATGTGATAGTTTCACTGTTCACTACTTAACCCAATATAATATTGGAATCAAAACCGATTCTCTGCTGTTCTTCTAAGTCAACACATACAGAGGAAACTTTCACCTGCTTTAGTTCATATGTCTAATCCTTAGTGCCAGTGCGCTAATAGGACTAATGGGAATATTATTTTACATACCCCTCCTTGTTTTGCAAGCAGCTCATTTCAGTAGCAAGCAGAAGGCAATGGCTAAAGAGTAAAGGCCTACAATAGTTAAACAAAATTATGTTCCTCAAAAATGTTTTGCTGGTATTAAGTCTATATCTTCAGATATGTATATTGGGAAAAGGGAACTAAAATAGTTAATTTGCTGCCATTCTTTACAAATAGCCAATCAAAGAAGGGTAACATTAGAGTGAAACCCTGTTCTGATTGATAGCACTAGGGGGCAGCTGGGGTGGGGGCTCTGACCGCAGGGCCAAGGACAAGGGGGCTCATGGCAGGGTGAGCTAGAGTTAGCACTGGGACCCATCAGAGTAGAAAAAGTGAAAAATATAAATATTTAAAAGACAAACAACATATTCTAAAATCATTGAAATACAGTTTACAATCACAACATTCACATTCACAGAATTCACAAAGGCCACACAAACGAGCAGCAATCATTTTTACCACTTTGCTCTATCTTACATGGGAACTGATTAATTGTGAAGCATGGGGCATGAAACAGGAAATAGTGTGTTTAACTACGTTACTGCTCATTTAGGGCCTCATTCTATTATCGGCCGTAAATCGGCCGTAAGGCTCCGATTCCTTGCGGGGGTTCTGTTAACTCGCGATTCTATTATACGGCCCCGCAAGGATCTCCCCTTACGGCGGGCCGCATATCTTGAAACCGGCCGTAAGCTGTGAAATCTAAAAACGCAAAAATAAATTCAAGCCTGCACTGTACAGCTCTGTAAATGCTAGGGATCATATTGGGGGACATGAGGATTAAAAGGAACCCACTCTCAAGCTTGCACATCAGCCCAAACCCGAGTTCAAATTAACTGTTTATTTTCCGGCTGCGGCGTGGGCGGGTCTGAGGTGCTCCAAGCACTCTGGACTTTTTACATGGATATTTTACGGATATTAAAAATAAAATATTTTACGGATTTGAGTACAGGATAATTATGTGCTATTTTTTCTAACACCTAAAATCCCTTTATAGTCTTCTCAAAGTGCAGGATGGCTTTATTTGAGCTATTTTATGTGCTTAATTGGTGCTAGCGGGACCTCTTTCCTGCAAGTAAGCTGCTGCTCGTTTTTAGCCTTGCAGAGAGGTTTCCCGTAGCAATTGAATTGCAAATAGGAATTTCTTACGGCCGAAACTCCGTTTTAGATCAAAGGCTTTCCTCTGGCGCGAGCGGCCGCAAGAGATAGCAAGGCACCGGCCGCAAGCCTGCCGGAGCCCCCGGCCGTAAGGGAATAGAATAGCCGAATAGCTTGCGGCCGGTCCTTGCGGCCCCGCAACGGCTGCGGCCGCTAATAGAATGAGGCCCTTAGTTTCCTACAGTAAAGTAGACCTTTTTTTTATAATAAAAAAAAAAAGTTTATTAGCATATTTAAACATTTTAATAACAGCTGTTTAAAATCTATGTTTTTACTCACTGAAACTTGCCAAACAGTCCCTGCAAAGGGCTACCCCTTTAGCTCATGCACACAATGTTTCTATAGTGCTATATGTACTAGCAAATGAGAGGCTGTGTCTCAGCAATATCTGTCTGAATTGCTACTATTACTATTCTATTTTCACTTTTTATTGGTATTGTTGAAATAGTTGGGGAATTTTTTTTGATTTACTGCCTGCTTGTGTTTTGGAAATATTATTGCTGCAATAATAGTGCTGCTGCACTATATCTTGCAAGTAGATTTTTATTAGTGTCTTTTTAAACTTGTTGTGACCTACTCTCCTTTTTATTTATTTGTTTTCACGTCACATTCATAATCAAAAATTATGGGAGGAAAAATTGTAAGGCTGAGAATGCTGTTTACCACACAGTGTGAAGCTTTTGCTCCTCTGAGCACCTTCGGCGCTCATTGCGAGCCTCTCCCCCAGTGTATTTAAAATGTCCTGCTTTGCAAAAATTACCTTCGGTGACCATCGTGGGGCTCGCATGAGCGCCTGCAGTGCCTTCAGCGCTAGTCGCTGTTGTTTTTCCTGCAGCATACAATGTACATTTGGACTGTTGGTGACCTGAGGATAAAGTGTCAGCAATGTGGCAAGTGTGCAGTGTAAATAGGCTGCTTGCACGAGGGCAAACTGTTTGTTTAGTTGTGTAAAGCGGCAACTTTTAATTTTTTAGTGACTGTATATAGGTAGCGGTTTGTTGTGTATTATATTCCTAAAGGCATAATGTAACTCTTTCATTAATATTCTTAGTTGCATTAACAAGATGGTAAGATGGTTTACAGATATTAGGGTTTCAATTTAGATGGTTTACAGATTTTAGGGTACATTTATCCAATAAGCAACGAACAGGCACAAAAGTGCAGTTAATAATGCAAAGGTTGATTTTATAAAGCTATGCATAATTCTACCCCAATTGATATCACTTCCATAGAATGATATAAAGCTTTTTAATTTATCTTTCCACTAATGCTTGTGACACACTATAAGAAATGTCAAAGTTTATATAGTAACTCCTATCTCAATGAGCAAAACCCAGGGCACAGCTTTTGAGTTATTCAGCTCTTTTGAAAGTATTCTTATACAATAAATCAGTGTGAAGAGCTGAGGACATGCAAAGAAATTCAATCATTTCTGACATAGTCATAAAGCCATTCTTAAACTTTTTAGACAGAATGGGCAGTCTCAATGGGACATTTGGTCATGTCTATCATCATGTCTATATTTCTTTTAGTATGTCACCCTCGGCACTAGTACTGTAAGTGGTGCTCCAAAGTTGTTGATAGGTACTTGAGGAGCCATAGTTTGTGAGCAAGAGCTGATTTAAAGAAATTATATAACTAATTTGGATAATTTGATGTGGTGAAATATGATAGGATCATGAGTATTGGAGGAAATTTGAGGAAAATAATTAAATTAGTGAAATGATGGTGGGAGATGGTGTAACTTGAGGATATGGGATAGGACAAGCTTAAATATGTTAATGTTAATTTGATAAATCAGGGGTCAAATAAGATATAGCATGAGTGATTTCTTTATATGTGTTGAGGGATCATATGTACAATTTACATTTTCCAAATTAGTTTCCAAATTTGTGCTATTTGCTGCAAGCCTTACTTAAGAAAAGCAAGGACACGAGTCATGCTAAATAATGCTTCCTAATAGTGTATTTTGTACCTTGTATGTTCCTGGGTAAAAGTCGTATGTGCCTGGCGGTGTTTTGCGTGCTTAGGGGTTGTGTAGTCTCGTTATGTTTTTTTCCGGCGGCCATTTTCTCTCTAGCTTAGGCAATTTTCAAGTGGTGAAACTCTGTAAATTCGACTTAAATTTGCGTGCTGGCTGCCCCGCCCCCGTGCTGTGTGTGATGTTTTTTGTAATTATTTTTTGGGGTATTTTTCGCATTTTTTGATGTTCACAGTTTGGCCGTTAATTTCGTATTTTTTGTGTGTTGTATTTATTTTTCTGTAAGTGGCGGTTTCCTTTTCAAAGTGTTACGGGCCGTCATTTTTGCAGCCACATTTTTCAAAGTGCTACGGGTCTCGCACTGTGAATTGTGTGTTTGAGTTTTCTGTTGATTGGTAGTCCCGTGGGTCGTAGGTATGATGCTTAAGTCGTGCGGGGTCGTCCGCAGTTTTAACATTGCGATACCAACGTTTTTTGGCAGGCCCGCGCTGCTAAGAACTATATATTTGATGTGATATACTCTCTACAAAACTGTGTTGCCTTTCAGAAACTGGTGTGTTTGTTTTGAGATTTTGAAAAATGTTAATTGCTCAAAGGTGACTTGGTTCTTTTTTGACTTCTAAACTGGTTGTACCAGAGCATTTAATTTTTTGGTTAGTAAGTCATTTTGAAAACTATGCAGATTTGTTTTTCACTTTACCTTTTTATACAACAAAATATGTAAAGGGGGTACATATTTATTGCAGCCACTGTATATACAATACACAGCTGATATAAATGTATTTTTTGTAATTTCTTCATTTTATTTAAAAATGAACACACTTAAATCTATAGTACAAGTGAGATACTGTTAAAAAAAAACAGAAATAGAAAACAGAAACAGAAAGGTTTTAAGGCAGATCAGAACAGAAGGTTCCATCTAGTCTAACCATTGTATCTACCTAAAAGCTTGGCTTAATTAAGCTGCAGAATGCTTCTCTCAAGCTGAGTGTCACCCTACAATTCCCTGCAAGGTGATCCCTTATTCTTGCACATCTCTTCTTCTGGAAGATTCTTCCTTACTGAATAGACACACAGACAGATTGATAGTTTTCATATGATTAACAAAATACTTAATATCAGAGTAGGCTAAAACATGTTTATGGAAAAAAAAAAATCTCTTTAATAAGTCACATTCCTAACACAAAATTAAATGCAATATTCTATGACATGATACTTTGATTCGAAGAAGTCTGTAAAGTTATCTTTTTCAAGTTCCCCCAAAAAGTTATTTTATCTAACTCCCTTTACTTATTCTTTTCATTCCTCTTATCCTTCTGAGGGTTTCCCTCATCCCCCCACCAGGATGTCTTCCACTGAGCCTCATTTGGAATCCAGGTTGTTAAATATTTAGATGATAGTGGTAAAGGTGACTTGCTTTATTATGCATGGGGACCATTAGGACCTCTTTTCTCAGTACTTACCATTTTCTTAAAGAAACTATGAATATTATGCCACATCATCTTCTTTCCTTTAAGAAGGCACTATCTTATCTTTCCTGTATGTATAATTTCTTCATGCCTGAGAAAAATCCCTCTGAGGCATGAATGCTTAAAACCAGGCCATAGTACCATTATATTACCCTTATCTTACATGTTTCAAATATAAAGATATATCATCTTCTGTGAATGCTCATAGGTTGAGTTAATTTCTTTATACATAGTTCACATACTTCCCTGTGAGTCTTGTGTGCAACATTTTTTTTTTCAGAAACTTCCTGCACCTAAAGGCAAACACCTTTGTGTAAATCACAGTCACATTCTTAGATGTTTTGACCAATCTAAAAGCAATGCTCATAAGAAAATAGGCGGGGAATCTCATGATCTGTTATATAGTAGTTCAGATGGTCAGATGTCAGATGAAGTTGTGCTTTCAGACATAAGGCATAAGGCATCTAAAGGATATAGTAGAAAGATGGCTAATGACCAGGAAAACCCCAGAGAAGATAAAGATAAGTATGTATCTTAATGAATATATATATTTTATATATATATATATATATATATATATATATATATATATATATATATATATATATATATGTATATATATAAATATAATATATATATATATATAAGTATATATATGTATATATATATATATATATATATATATATATATATAAATATATATATCTATATATATATATATATATATATATTTGCATATATACATATATATATATATATATATTATTTATTCAATAGTTGTGATGTATTATATTCCTAAAGGCATAATGTAACTCTTTCCTTAATATTCTTAGTTGCATTAACAAGATGGTAAGATGGTTTACAGATATTAGGGTTTCAATTTAGATGGTTTACAGATTTTAGGGTCCATTTATCCAATAAGCAACAAACAGGCACACAAGTGCAGTTAATAATGCAAAGGTTGATTTTATCAAGCTATGCATAATTCTACCCCAATTGATATCACTTCCATAGAATAATATAGAGCTTTTTAATTTATCTTTCCACTAGTGATGCTTGTGACACACTATAAGAAATGTCAAAGTTTATATATTAACTCTTATCTCAATGAGCAAAACCCAGGGCACAGCTTTTGAATTATTCAGCTCTTTTGAAAGTATTCTTATACAATAAATCAGTGTGAAGAGCTGAGGACATGCAAAGAAATTCAATCATTTCTGACATAGTCATAAAGCCATTCTTAAACTTTTTAGACAGAATGGGCAGTCTCAATGGGACATTTGGTCATGTCTATCATCATGTCTATATTTCTTTTAGTAGGTCACCCTCGGCACTAGTACTGTAAGTGGTGCTACAAAATTGTTGATAGGTACTTGAGGAGCCATAGTTTGTGAGCAAGAGCTGATTTAAAGAAATTATATAACTAATGTGGATAATTTGATGAGGTGAAATGTGATAGGATCATGTGTATTGGAGGAAATTTGAGGAAAATAATTAAATTAGTGAAATGATGGTGGGAGATGGTGTAACTTGAGTATATGGGATAGGACAAGCTTAAATATGTTGAGGTTGATTTGATAAAATAGGGGTCAAATAAGATATAGCATCAGTGATTTTTTTTTTATGTGTTGATGGATCATATGTACAATTTACATTTTACAAATTTCTTTCCAAATTTGTGCTTTTTGCTGCAAACCTTACTTAAGAAAAGCAAGGACACTAGTCATGCTAAATAATATCATATTAATTGCAATTTCTTTATAATTAAGCATTGAATAAAACAGTATTTAATTCTAAGCATTACTATAAGGCATTGAGTGCCCCTGATATATTTTAGTGTAGTGCCTCTCAACCATTTTGATCGGTGTCAACCTGGCTACCTTCCAATGTTTATAGGGACCACATTTCAAATTCAGAACATTTTAACAGCAGATATGTTCATCAATAATCAGACTATAACTGTGTCTAATGATAGTGGCAAGTTATATGTATTAGGCTCTACTCATCCCTCTGTTTCCTGAGAAAGCGTTAATAAGGTCTCAGGGACTGACTCCAGTTCTAGGCACAGCTGTTGATATTCACTCTTTTAGAGAGAATAAATAAATATTATGTGCTCTACTTTTGAAAAGTTTTCCATGCAATAAATGCAGGTTACATAAAAACCTTGAAAAAAACACACTGTCAAAAAATATTGCATTCCTGACTTTTAGTGAATATAGCCTCTTGATGCTAAGACTACTTGCAATTGAACATCAATGAAACATTTTGTTTTCAGGTGTAATGTAATATTTACTGCATTATTCCTTGATAAAAGCCTAATTATTATTGCGATATAAAATAAAATAAGTTATTCATAGATTAATTGTTTCTGGTATTATTGCTTTATTATTTATCCATAGTTTTAAACTAGTTATTTTAGATACATTTTTCCATATCCATTGAGGCAACTGCAATGTTGTTGTTCTCCAAGGCATCTTCATCATATTCCCTTTTGTGTGTGATAATGATTATAAAGAGTCTTAATTATGTATTTTCTGTCAATGAAAATCTCTAAAGACATGTCTATTAATCATAATAATTTAAGGTAGCAGAAGTAAGAAAATATTTTTTGCATAATTTCCTACTTTTGTCTGAGTTTCAAGTCCTTCTGATACATGAACCAGAAGATTAAACTAGTATGTAAAATCTGCACATACAATGTGACCAATTGTATTCTTTCTTTCTGGAATCTTTGTAGAGCAGTGTTTTTCAGTTAATGTATATTAACACAATAGTGTCTTGCACATCAAAATTTTGAATTAGGACACTTAGGCGCTACTATCTTATGTCCCTTATTTATATTCATTCATGCTCGAACAAATTACCAATGAGGCATGAAAGCTTGTAACCAGTAAAGGTATCAGGATATCTTGCAATGTGCCTCTCATGTGTTACTAATGCAAAGATAAATAATCTTCTATTATGAATGTTCAAGGGCTTTGTGTATATATGTGTTGTTTAGATATTTCCCCATTAGTACTGTTTGACGTCCGTTTTTAAAAGCCAACGTCAACCAGCTAAGCAATGAAAAATCACAATGCCTTCATGTAAATTACAGTCAAATTATATATATATATATATATATATATATATATATATATATATATATATATATACCGGTATATATAAATCCGACCTAAATAATATAATATAATATAATGATGAGATTTCAAGAGATACACCTCTCTTTATCAAGTCAAAAGGAATACTTGACTTGATAAAGAGAGGTTTATCTCTCGAAAACTCATTGCTATATTATGAATAAGTTTGTTCAGTAAAAAAGGTATCACTATATACTGCAATACTCTGATTATTCATATTGCTGTTATCTGTGTGCTAGGGTACAATTATTGTCAGTCATTGTTAATTACTCAACAATTCAGATTTATTATAGTAATTGCTTTGGGTCTGAGACAATTTCCCTTGCTCTTTTATGCAAAAAAAAACAGAATTTATAGTTATTAATAAAGTTATAATACACATGCATAATCTGCATTAGGTGATATTATTATTAATGTTATTATTATTATTATTCTTATTGTTATTATCATAATCATCAGGGCTGCTCACTCTGTCCATACTCCATGTGTTTGAACTTTGCCCTTTGCTATGTCTAAAATGTACCCCCCACCACTCTATAAAGCTATCCTCTGACTTTCCACTTGCAGGCTATATTATCTGACCACTAGAGGCAGATAACATAATATATACTAGAGCCAATCACATCAAATGACTCTCTATGAGACCCCTTCCATCTACCAGTAAATAAAAACCCTTTCCAAGTTTACACACCTTCCCACCTATGCAAACTTTCACCTTCTCCTGACCCTTGCTGCTCCTTATCTGTTATTCATCCCCACGTTTCTGCCTCTTCAATACCCTTTAGATTGTAAGTAGTGAGTTTCCAATCTTGTAGGGTGCTTTGGGAAAAGCACCTCCTACAAAGATTCTAAGCTCAAAACAGGGCCCTCCATTTTCTTCAGTTATTAATATTGTATTTTTCCCTGTTCTATTCCCCTGTACAGTGATACAGAATATGTTGGCGCGTTACACATTAAAGTTTATAATAATAATATTATTATCAACCAGTCTATGAATATAGCTCCATTTTAATGCTGCGGATACATTTATTAACAGTTTTCTTATGTAGAATTGCAATGGAATGGAAAGTCAGTGGTGATATTTTGTGAGTAAAATAGTTGGTAAATGTATTAATATAACTGTGATTCACAAAGGGTTTTCAGTAAAGATGAACTGATTGTAGTTCTGGGTAAATACAGTAATTTCATCAATCAACTCATAAGGTGTTCATGAGCCAGTAATCTTTATAAATCCCTAAAGCTATTAGTTAAATTATTAGTTATTAATTGTAAATATGTCGCCAGCTGCTTTTCTGAAGTATTATTTCTAATAAACAGGTTCAAAAGAAGCTGGGATCCATTCCTGGTGAAACCTGTGGAGGATGAAGAAGAAAAGACATCACGATTTATACTAGGACTTAACATGCTCATTTGTAGTATTGTTGGACTACTAGTTTTTGCGTGTGGATTCCTCAGCAAAGTAAGTTTAAACTAAATAATCAATATTCCTATCGATTAATATTCTAGTTTTTTAAGACTTTTTCTTTTTTTAAACTGTTGTTTCCACTTACAAAAACAGGTCTAGAATTTGATTGGGAAATTGCCACACTTTCTAGTACACACCAACAACTCAAATGTATACATAGCCAGTCAACCACCGGTATCAATTTATGGCCTCTTGTCCTATAATTTTTTCTGTTCTGTGCTTTACTAAATTGTATTGAAATGTATTGATCAGATTCTGACACCGAACATTTTTTGTTAAAACTGTAAAAAATATTTTTCAATTTGCAAGATATATGTTCAGCATGAGAGTGAAGCAATATAATTCTCTCAATAATTGATACAAAATGTTATTATAAAAAAAAATGTTGCCTAAATATCTTCATTCAGAAACATGATAATACATAGTTCTAACTAATTTTAAAAAATTTTTTTTAACACTGTTCATATAAGCAGCAAAGTAGTATACATGTTCAATATATGTTTATGGTCTAAAAAATTCTTAAGATATTATAAATAGTAGAATCTAAAATCCGCTTATGCAATCTTATTTTTGTTTAGAGTTCTCTTTTGTTGCTTATTATAATGACGGGAGAAGATTCATTAAGTCTTTCAAATAAACCCTTTGGAGTTCTCATTGTTGGCACAATGTTAGTGACACCAAATGTTTTAACATTCCTCAAGAGCACATGGAAGGTGACATTCTCTCACTCTCTGAATCCTCCTAAAAAAGACTTGCTTGTGGTAAGTTGATTTCAACAGTAAAATGACTCATTAGATTTTAATACTTGAGTTAGTGAAGTGGCTTTGATGGAAAACACATAGAAGCTCTCTTCTCACTAGTGAACAGGGATTGCAGTGTACTCTTTAGTACACATTAATACGTTGGAATTAATTGTATTTATTTGAAATGGACAAGTAATACAAGAATACTCTATCAAAAATAATTCTGTTCTCCGAGATTCAGTAGCAAAAGAGGGTAAAAATGATTAGACTGTAAAGAGAAACTACCATAAACAATATAGGTAGAAGTACTTAGGGAGCAAGTGGAGTCGATATAATTAAAATTCAAATATTGTACCATGTTTAATAAAAAAATAATTTCTGAAGATAAGTAGATTATTTTTATAATTTGCTAAGCCAACTCAATTTTTTTCATCAGTTTTGCAGTTTTACTAGAGATCACTTATCAGACTCACATCTGCAAGCTTATTCAGCAAAGCTGCATTATTTAAGTGAACATGAAATCAAAAGTAATTAAAGTGTGTAAAAAGTCTGTTGCTTATACAGTAGTATATAATATATAGTGTAAAGCTGCAAAGTGCAAGATAAAGAATATTAATATTAAGAAGATAAAGAATATTACATATAGCTGACAAATTGGTCTAGCTTCACAAAGCCATACAGGGTTCCAATGACATTATAAATTGTCCATAGTAGCCTTCAGTAAAGCACTCTGCAGACGTTGCAGAGTACTGAATCTACAGTGCCTTGCAAAAGTATTCACACCCCTTGGCATTTTTCGTGTTTTGTTGCCTCACAACCTGGAATTAACATGGATTGTTTGAGGATTTGCATCAATTAATTTACAACTTTGAAGATGTTTTTTTTTATTTTTAAATAGGATAAAATAACAGAAAAAGTCAATGTGCATAACTATTCCCCCCCCCCCCCCCCAACGTCAATACTTTGTAGAGCCACCTTTTGCGGCAATCACAGCTCCAAGTCGCTTTGGATAAGTCTCTATGAGCTTGCCAAATCTTACCACTGGGATTTTTGCCCATTCCTCCTTTCAAAACTGCTCCAGCTCCTTCAAGTTGGATGGTTTGCGCTTGTGAACAGCAATCTTTAAGTCTGACCACAGATTTTCTATTGGATTGAGGTCTGGGCTTTGACTAGGCCATTCCAACCCACTTACATGTTTACCCTTAAACCACTCAAGTGCTTTAGCAGTGTGTTTGGGGTCATTGTCCTGCTGGAAGGTGAACCTCCATCCTAGCCTCAAATCACACACAGAGTGGTACAGGTTTTGCTCAAGAATATCGCTGTATTTAGCACCATCCATCTTTCCCTCAACTCTGACTAATTTCTTGGCCGAAAAGTTAAATTTTTGAGTTGGGTTTGCGCCAGACACAGCGTTTTCTTTGATGGCCGAAAAGTTAAATTTTTGTCTTATCAGACCAGAGCACCTTCCTCCATACATTTTGGGAGTCTCCCACATGGTTTTTCGCAAACTCAAAATGGGCCATTCTGTTTTTTGCTGAAAGTAATGGCTTTCTTTTGGCCACTCTGCTATAAATCCCAAATCTATGGAGCGTACGGCTTATTGTCGTCCTATGTACAGATACTCCAGTCTCTGCTGTGGAACCCTGCAGCTCCTCCAGGGTTACCTTAGGTCTCTATGCTGCCTCTCTGATTAATGCCCTCCTTGCCCGGTCCGTGAGTTTTGGTGGGCGACCATCTCTTGGCAGGTTTACTGTTGTGCCTTGTTCTTTCCATTAGGTTATGATAGATTCAATGGTGCTCTTGGTGATCATCAAAGATTTGGATATTTTTTTATAACCTAACCCTGACTTGTACTTCTCCACAACATTGTCCCTTACTTGTTTGGAGAGTTCCTTGGTCTTCATGGCAGTGTTTGGTTAGTGGTTCCTCGTGCTTAGGTGTTGCAGCCTCTGGGGCCTTTCAAAAAAGGTGTGTATATGTAATGACAGATCATGTGACACTTAGATTGCACACAGGTGGACATCATTTCACTAATTATGTGACTTCTGAAGGTAATTGGTTGCACCAGAGCTTTTTATGGGCTTCATAACAAAGGGGGTGAATACATACGCACATGCCAATTTTCTGTTTTCTATTTCTAAAAAATAGTTTTATGTATATATTTTTCTCATTTCACTTCAACAACTTAGACTATTGTGTTCTGATCCATCACATAAAATTCAGATTAAAAAAACAATGAACTTAAGGCTGTACGGAAACAAAATAGGTAAAAAGTCAAGGGGGGTGAATACTTTTGCAAAGCACAGTATATGATTTATGTGTAATATGTGTTATGTGTCTGGAATGAATACCAGTTTAATATTGCTAGTGCATATTTTATTACAATGCATGACTGTATTTAGTTTTTATTGTGCCTTAGGTCCATTCTGATTTTGGTGCCTTTATTGCTGTACAATTTTCCTATGATTACAACATATATATGCATGCATGCTTATAAATACCGACAGTGTACCAGAAAATGTCAGCTACAATATAGACAGAAAATGTACTGTATAAAGAAGTAAAGAAATAAAGAAATTTAGATCACATTGGATCAGCAATTGACGCAGGCAGCTGACCCCTGAAAAATGTCTTGTTCTTGACCTTGCAGGCCTAGCAGTGGTGCAGGTGGTGCAGTTCATCTGGGCCCTCCTCTGGGTTGGCCCAGTGCTGTGTATTTTTTTTATTTGTATTTTTATACAGGAGTGTAGGGCCCCCTTGGGGCATCCCAGCTGGCCCAACCAGTCAAGGCCCCACTTAGACCTCAATGGGACCCCCCCCCCCCCCCCCCCCTGTGCCTCCTTGACCACACACACACACACCCTCATCCTGAATTCTGTGTGTGCCTGTTTAAAAAAGAGGATTTCTACTGAAGCTCCAATAGGTGGCAGTGTGGAGCAGTTCAGCACCCTAGGCATGTGTATCAGGGCAGAAAGTAGGAGAGCAAGGGCAGTAAAGTGGCAGCACAGTACAGGGGGATGGGTTCAACATTCATTTGTTGAATGTTCAGGACACAGTTTACTTTCATTGTAAAAATAATTTGAAGCTGTTGTAAAATACACAAAATTATGCTAAATGGAACATAGCATTTTCCTAACCAGATGTTATTTATAATCTGTTCTATGTAAGGTATGTGTATGCATACCCACCCCTGAATGCTGTTAATGGTAATCTATAAATATGTTGCAAAATATAACTACTACCTTCTGAAGCCTTTAACACAGAGCCCAAGGGTTGGCTTGAGAAAAAAATAGCAGCCTACTTAACAGTATTGGTGCATTCTTTGCAACAATATAGAAAAAGAAGAGCAACTGAAATTCATTAAATAAATTAAAGAGGAATATGACTCACATTAGACTTTTGGAGGTCTAATCTGTAGATACCACTGCTCATTTGATGTATGCCTATAAACATTAATTTTGCTTATATTTTCATATAATTTATATTTTTTCTCCCAACAGGTTTGTTTGGTAGAAGCCCTCGTTGCACTTGGATCTTCAGTCCTCACAGTTGTGGCAATGCCTCATTTCAACATCATAAGCAATATAATGATCCTCAACAGTGTCTGCATAATTCCTTCCATTATGCAGCTTATTTCACGATCTAGAAAGCCAACTTGGAAAATAAGCGTCCCTATATTTTCTATAGTGTTTTTCATTATTGGGTACATAATGTTTTTCATAGGATACATTAACACGAATATCCTAAACATCCATATCTATCTAATCATTGCATTATTTGCTACAATTTGTATATCCCTGAACTGGTGTGAAAATTTTTTATCTTTCTTTGACAAATTTAAATTTTCCTACATAGCCCAAAAAAGTAACTCACGTGATGTCCTATACATGTGCAGTAGCATTGTTAGAATCCTGGTCACTGCCATTGTTGTGGGCAGTTATGTTCCTATTATTGGTGAAGACTGGACTAAGCTAAAAGCTGTCCCTCATCATGAAGTCACTTTAGTGATCATGCTCTTCTGTATCCAAGCTGTGGCTTCTGTAGTCTGTCATTGGTTTGGAGTTGTTGCATGCAAAATGCATTCAGTTCGACGAAGTTTTGCATTGCCCCTGATCAGTACAACTGTAGCAGTGACAATTGCTGTGGGTAGCATTTTTGCAGTCCAGTATAAAGAAGCAGGACAAATAATTCCAAAGCCAGAAAATGTCAGCATCACTGTTTTCTGCAACCATATTGCATTGGATGATAGGAGCACTATTATCCAAAAACTGCTTTTGGAAGTAACCAATAGTTTATGTCAAATAATGGCTTTTCAAAACTTTTCAAACATCATCATTATCAGTCTATCTGGGCTATTTTGGTATCTGGGATTTGTCCTGTGCACTTTTTATGTTTGGACACTGAAGGTTCAAAGGATAGAAAGAACAACACAACTCTTTGTTCGACGCTTATATGAAGCTGCCTTCATTGATCAATCAATGCTGCTCAACACACGAGTTAAGCCCAAAAATATTGTTCCAGATGGAACACAAAACAGGTAAGAAAAAACTTATACTATTGATATTGATGTTATTTTTAAATGCACATAATGCATTTTAAAGATATTATATTGCATAAAAGTGAAAAGGATAAATGTGTTGGTTTATATTCAGTATTCTGAAGCAAGAATCTGTATGTAGATCTAATGTATAAATATATAAGAGAAAAGCCAGCTCTTATGGAAAATGTTATCAGAACATTATATGGTTGCTTATTTTAGCAAGTGAAAAATGCATTATTGCCCATAGGGATTATAATGTGGGAATTTACTAAGCACTTTATTTAACTGCAAAGTGAATGTGTCCTAAACCTCTAAAAGTAGTATAATTTTCTGAAACTGTATTGTTTTCATTAACTTTTTCGTTGTCTCCAATCAGCTGTCAGCATAATAAAACTAAAATACTTCAAATGCAAGATACATTTATATATACATACTTTTCTATTTTCTTTTTCAGACCCAAAGACAAAGTGATGATCTATTTATGTGCAACTATGTGGCATGAGACATTTGATGAAATGCTGAAAATTCTTACATCAATGTTTAGGTATTTTATTTATTTCGCTTACTGGGAAAAAATAGTCATACTGATAAATGTACTTTATTTGTTAAATAAATTGCTAATAGTTAATCTTGTATTAATGTGTTAATCTTATTTATATTATTATAATCATTACATATTTATTAACTGCTGTTGCTCTTTATCCTGTAGCATACAACTAAAATGCTCAATATTTTCTTTTCTCTTTCTGCATCAGATTGGACAGATACAAGTCCCAGAAAAACAAAGACACATTTGATTTTGAAGCCCACATTTATTTTGATGATGCTTATACTGAAGATTCACTAGATCAAGATGGCAGGAAGACAAAATGTGTCAATAGCTATGTGGAATGTCTCGTGACTGTGATTGAAGAAGTGCACAGGTGAGATAGGGATAAAACATATCTACTGTAAATCTATATATATGCATATTATAACAAATATGTAGAAGTAATTAATCTGTAGAGTCAGACATTTAGCCTGAAAAGTTGAGTAAGTTAAAAATACAGCCTGTGGACATTGAATTTTACAGCCTGTCGACAATGTCGACATTGAATTCTTATCTCATTATCAAAATTTCTTATAACCTCCAACATTCATGCTTGTAAATATATATGTGTGTTTATTGATTTTTTTATTTTTTTACTTTTTGTTCTCTGCCTTCATCCTGAGTTTGGTTACAGCCCTATGGTTCCTTAGATGTAAAACTATTTACGACCCCAATTTACTTACTCTGGTCTGCACCCCCACACACTTGCACGGCTGGCTGATCAGAACATTATCTGTTAATCCTGGAATTTTTTGCTGTATTTGTGAATCTATAATCAGTATTGACTCTGACTCGACAAAGAGAGGAACGCTTTCGAAAGCTCGTCATGAAACCTATGAATATGTTTGTCCAATAAAAAAGGTATCACTATATACTGCAATACTCTGATTATTCATCTGGATTACTGGACATTCATGGCTACCTCACTCTTCATATATATATATATATATATATATATATATATATATATAATCAGATTATTTTAGTATATAGTGATACCTTTTTTATAAGACAAACATATTAGTCAGAATGACATGCTTTCGAAAGTTGCACCTCATTTTCTCAAGTCAGAAGCAATAGTGAATAAATGTAAGTAGTGATGCCCGGTGTAGAGATATGCACGCTTGACCGAACATATTATTCATGATGTCTGTCACTTTGAATCTCTGGTCTGTTTTCCACTGCTTACATTTATTTAGTATTGCTTTTGACTTGAGAAAGATACATCCCTGAATAATAATAATAATAATAATAATAATAATAATAATAATAATGATCATAACAATACTATAATGGCTCATATGTGGTGGTAATAATAATATTGTGTAATACTGCAATAATAATAATACTCCTGTACTTATATAATAATAAGCTACAGAAATGATTGTACTCTTTTTTTAATTCAAACAAACAGAAAATAAAAAGAAACTCATAAAAAAGCACTTAAGTATGGAATAATGTATATATACTATATATATATGTGTGTATGTTTGTATGTATGTATGTACATGTCTATCTATCTACACACAAATACAAGCACATATTCATATTAGCAACACATGTTCATCTATAGTCATGTTAGAATTAAAATAATTTTTTCATCTTTATTTAAAAAAATAATAGTAATTAGATTGTCTACTAATTTACAAAATATAGTTAAACGTATATATTTTATATCATATGCAGAGATAGCACTATCATCCAGGAGCAGTCTTTATTAAACACTTTGGGGAGAATTTACTAAGCATTTACTTGCCTTAGATGAGATAAGAAGGGTTGACAAAAGGTGAAAATTCCTGTTTTTCCTGATATTAAGTCAAGAGATTATGTGAAAGGCACTCAAAATGCTTAAATTCCCATTATAGAAATGTTGTGTTCGACTGGAGTCATGTTGCATGAATGCAATTTCTTTGCTGCTTTTGAATCAATTCATAATACCACAGTAGTTGCAGTAATCATTAACAGCATTTTTTTTAAATGTACCTTTTCATTTGTAGGGTGTTCACATCTGAGAAAAAAGAATTGTTTTCAAGTAATAATATTTCAAACAACATACCACAGAAGATTATGGTGACACCTTATGGCGGTCGACTGTGCTACACCCTTCCACATGGAAACCTTCTCTATGTACATTTGAAAGATAAACAGAGGATTCGACATAAGAAGAGATGGTCTCAGGTAAAAACACAGATTGGACACTTCCATTGTTTCCTTTAAATTTACAGTGGGATGGATTTACCATAGTTCATCATCGAAGTGAAAAGGGTCGCAAGACTTGTTCTCTATGAGGAATTGAATACAAAAAAATCATGGGGTGAATCTTCTAATCTCACATCCTCTTACTTTATTATGCACTATTTTCTTTCCACCATTTCTCAACCCTTCTCAACTTATCTCAGGTTAGAAAATGGTTAGCAAATTTCTTCTAACATAAAACCTTCTAGCTACATCTGCTAACCTTAAGTCATTTAACCCATTTATGAATACAGCCTAACAATACAGAGAGAAAAGTATACTTTACTTAAAAGACTTTTGTGCAGGTTATATTTGTCAAATGTTTTTTTATTTTTTTCAAAATGGTGCAACAATAATCTTTAAGAATACCATACACATGTAAACTATTTTTTATTTATGAACCCAGTATACTTGTTAGTTTCCTTTCTGCAAAATGTGAAAACTTTGATGAATATGTGTCATTATAATATGCCATAGCTTAATTTTGGTACCACTGAATCCATTCACTGACTTGACTATTGAGACTAGTTGGTACTACTTTCCTATAATCTGTTCTTTGAGCTTTCCTCAGAGAAAAATAGGACATTTCATGAAAATGTTTAAACGTTCTATTAAAATATTTAAGAAATTGCAGGTATATTCACAACTAAAATAAAATAAAGTTTCTGTCCTTTTAAAAAATATTTTGCTCTTTTCATAGTTTTCCCATTTTTTTATGACAAACATTATTGTATACGTTGGTGAAAAAAATATAACAGGAATACACAAAGGATACAATAAATCATTTTTATCGTCATTTTTAAAGAAACACTTGTTCCTTTCATCAGATTATGATATAATTCATGTCATACTTATGAAATGTATCAGTTTGATTTATTTAAGAACAATTAACTTTCTCTTTACAAAATATAGTACAGTAAATAAATAGTACATTTCTGTTCACATTTGAACATCTAAAACAAGTTCAAAAACTTGTTTCCTGCTCAGAATTCCGATAAATTCAGATATTACACTGCATTCTGGGAACCTGGGCGGGGACATGCAAATGTAAAAATGCAAATATTAAAAAAAAAATTCGGGTGATTTAATGGATTTGAAATAGTTTGGATGTTTAGTTATTTTGCCAGATAAATACTAAAACAGTATATATTAAATATGTAATGTCTTTGTCTTTTTAGATAATGTACTTGTATTATTTACTTGGATATAAGCTGTATCGCAAATATTCAAAGAAAGTAGAGAATTTGGGAGATAAACATGAAGTAGAACTATCATTCGAATTGGAGGTAATTGTTATAAGTACAAATTGTTATATGCATTTATGTGCTGTTTTGTCTTATTTTTACTTCAAACATACTGAAAACAATATTTATGTGTTTAATATACCCCTATCGCTACAGAATCTGCTGGAGATAATAATAATGATAATAATAATAATAATAATAATAATAACAATGATAATAAACAAGCATTTATAGAAAGTAGGGAAGATTTATGGAACAATATAAACAGAAGTAGTATTCGCTACTACTTGGGGGAATTTATTATGCACCCCAAGTGCCTGAGGTGAGATGTGAAGGGCAGTGATCTCCACAAAATAGTACATATTAAATGCAGACATGCACATCTCAGCCACTTGAGATGTTTAGTAAATGTGCTTTTCTCAGGTGGGTATTTAAAAATGGTCGATACTCAAATACCTTTAAATTAATATATAAGAAAACAAAAAATTGACAAGGACAGAAGGATCTGGTCACATATCTGAGCTATATATTGAGGGGGCATTCTACTTTTCTTCATTCTCCTGTATTTATATTTCTTATTGAATATTAGCTTCATCTTATACTACTCTTTATTCTATTTATTTTCTACAAAGATTTATTGGATGGTCATTTTTTGTTTTTCAAAAAATCACATCAAATCTTATTAGCAATTTTGTTTTAAAATTCTAGAAGGAAAAAGCAAATACATATATTTTGGCTCTGGATGGTGACACTGACTTTCAGCCATCAGCTTTAATGCTTCTGGTGGATCGACTTAAGATGTATCCTCATGTTGGTGCAGCCTGTGGAAGAATACATCCAACTGGAATGGGTATATAAGTTGTTACATTTTTATCTATATAATGATTCTATACAATTAATTAATGTAAAGTCATATCTAATTACATTAACTAATTTGGTAATGTTATTTTCTTAAGTACATAAAATGATATTGAGCTGATATTAAAGGAATTTATCACAAACACTGAATGAATCATTTTTGTAACAGGATTATTAGGTCTTTTTAATAAAATATGCTGTTTGAATTAACATATTATAATACTTACAAGCCATAATATAATTGCTATAATGATGTATTCTAAAAAAAATGTCAAGGACTGCTAAAATGTATAAATAGTCATAGTAATATAGTTTTAACACTAAATCTATTATCTGGTATTTAACTAATAAGTTGCAGTTTAAATGTACTGTTTTTTACTTCCTTCAGGTCCTATGGTCTGGTATCAGAAGTTTGAATATGCTGTGGGCCATTGGCTGCAAAAATCATCAGAGCATGTCTTTGGCTGTGTCCTATGTAGTCCTGGCTGTTTCAGTTTGTTCAGAGCATCTGCACTCATGGATGACAATGTGCTAAAAAAATATAGCACAACAGCAACAGAGGCAACTCAGTATGTTCAGTATGATCAAGGTATCACCAAATAATACACTCATATTATTAACATAGTTAATTTCATTTTTTAATAATTACTGTAAGAATAATTTGTTTATTGTCTTTAGAATTAAGTTAGTTATATCCATACAAGCCAGACCAATCATATATAAATAAACACAAAAGGCAGTCACCAAATTTAATTGTACCTTATATTTTTACTTAAATAGTATTCTGTTGTGCTATTAATGCTTCTGTTTCAATAAATTGGTTGATATTATTGCTTAATTATTTACAGAAAATGTACATAAATTATTCAGAAAAAACTTAGTTTGTGGAACAAATCCTAAACTTAAAAAAAACAACAGAATTGATAAATAGGTGTCTGTTAAAGAGACAGATATTGATAAAATAGTATCATTTTAGTATATGATTTAATGAAGTGCCTTACTGCTTGATAATTCGGCATTACAGATAAAATTTGCATTTTTTTTTAACAAAACTAAAAAGGCACAATTTTGCATAAGCAACTGTTTCCCAGATTTATATTAGCAAACAAATAGATAAACAAGTGCATTTGTATTCAAAAAGGTTTATTTTCATACTTTGGATTATTTTGTTAAAAAAATGAACACAATATTTTATTTAACTTGTTATGTTCACAGGTGAAGATCGTTGGTTATGTACATTGCTACTTCAACAAGGCTGGCGTGTGGAATATAATGCTGCATCAGATGCCTACACAAATGCTCCCCAGGAATTTCAAGAATTTTACAATCAACGAAGGCGCTGGGGTCCATCAACCATGGCAAATACCATTGACTTACTGCATTCTGGAGGTCAAACTGCAAAAAGAAATACATCCATCTCATATCCCTATGTACTTTACCAGACAATAACTATGGCTTCTTCCATTTTAAGTCCTGCTACAGTCTGCCTAATGATTGCAGGTATCTACTGATTGCTTTGTCACCATTCCTATTTTTATATAATCAAGAAGAATAGAAAAAGGGCCATTTGAGATACATTTCTGTTTTCTATTTCTAAAAAATAGTTTTATGTATATATTTTTCTCATTTCACGTCAATAACTTAGACTATTGTGTTCTGATCTATCACATAAAATTCAGAGTAACATAACATTGAACCTAAGGCTGTAATGTAACAAAATAGGTAAAAAGTCAAGGGGGTGAATACTTTTGCAAGGCACTGTATATATTTATTAAATGTTGGCCTGTAGTACTTCCAAAGAGTTATTTAAAGAACTGCTAAAATTCATAATGAGCAAACTATTTTAGAAAGTGAAATAAATAAAAACAATTTTAAAGTATTACCTATTATATGCACTTCTAATTAACTCCATTAAGACCATCCAATATCGGTAGGTCAGTGCACCTCATATAAAGTTGAAGTTACTAAATTAAAGTTTAATTTTCTTTTCAGCTTTCTAAAATAGTTTTTCTATTATAATTTATTTTTCCCAATAATATCATACTTTAAATGTGATTCAAGTTTCCCTTTAAGTTAATATCCCATCACATCATAACACATTGATTCCATTATCAATTTAATAAATTCTACTAAAGTTATTTGGCATCTGTTTGTAAGTAATGATAATAAATTTGTTTTGTTTTTTAGGTGCATTTTCAGTTCTCTTTCACTGGTCTAATAACATCAGTTTAGTTATAGCAATAGCTCCTCCTGCGCTTTATATTGGAGTTTGCTATCTTGCAAAGCCAAGCACTCAATTAAGCATTGCTGCAGTTCTCAGCGTTATTTATGCTTTCCTTATGACAGCAACGTTCCTGTGCATTATAAGTAAGTATTAGTGACAATTGTATTACCTTTATTATCCCTGTAAAGTTGGAACAGGGCTGTAATATAGTTAATTAGATGTTTCACAAAGAGCGGTACTTTTAAAAAGAGGACATGAGAGTAAACCTTGATCAAAAGGATAGTAAAGTAACCCAGTTAGCATTTGGCTGTTATATTATAGTGTGCTAGCTTTTTCTTCTAATAATGTGGTATACTTTTATTAAATAGTTTTGTTTCTTTTTTATAAAATAAATAAGAAAATTCTCTACATAATTCCATAAACCTGTAGATAAAATTACCTAAACTAGTTTGAGCTGCAGCTCTTTTATATTCTGCATGATATCATATTTTATTAATTAACCAAATTGTATCTAATCAATGGCTGTTTTGTTTGTATTTTAGATGGTATGGTAAAGGATAACACTTTTGTGACACCCACCGGCATATTCCTTATTTCTATGGGACTTATATACGTCATAACAGCTTTACTACATCCACAGGAGTTTTCATTACTGATCTATGGACTTCTGTACATTATCTGTGTACCCAGTGGCTACCTCCTGTTAACCATCTATTCATTGGTTAACATGCACATAGTTTCATGGGGTACACGGGAGACAGTGAAACCAGCAGAAAAAAAGGAAGAAGTAGTTAAGGCAGCTAAATATAAAAATACTTGCAAATGTCTTTGTTGGGATGTTGAGATACAAATCCATGATAAGAACTCTAAAGTGATTAAAGAAAGTGAAAAAGCACTGGATAAAAATGTTGAGGCTGAAAATATTCAAAGGTGAGTTATGTAGTGGTCTTCATAACTTATCTTTACTTAACTGATACATAACATTTAACTAACCAGGACCACACTTGTCATATACTAATAAGTAGTACATTCTGAAATTACCCCAATCCACTCAAATGTCTCAAACAACAGTCCATTTACTTAAAATAGCCAGACTGGGTGTTTATGTGCCATATTAAGTTGTATTTCATAACATGTGCCCCAGTAATCTTAATCACTAGCATCACTATATTTTTTATGTTCTTTTTAGCAGCTTGTTTCTGTAATTAAGTTAATAAAGACTCAGTAGCATAAACATTACACACTTTTTTTTTCTTTCTATTTTAATGTATCATGAAATGCTTCATTTTAATGGCATGGGTCAACAGACACTAATACTTAATTGTTTTTTTATTGTTTTCTTTTTAGTCAAGAAAATGGACAAGAAATAAAACAAGAAGTAAATTGTGTATATGAAGAAAGTAAGTCTGAGTGCCCCTAGATTTAAAGTGCTTCACTGAGACTGAGAAAGGAAATTTGCCCCAGAATAAAAATATATTGCAGCTTTCAGTGTAGTGCCTTGCAACTGCTGAAAAGCATACTGATTATGGGGGACTTTGTATTATTAAGCCAATTGTTTATGATATAAAGGACATTAACTCTGGATTGAGGATACTTTTCAAATAGTTCTCAGATTAAAACTGAAAGATTATTAGCAAAGATAACCAGTATTTTAAATATATTGAGAAGGGCATAATAAGTTTTACCCTTGCAAAATATTTACTGCAAATTGTTTTATAGATCTGTTTAATAATTTATTTAAAAAAAATACCTCATCCTACTTATACTAACCTATCTCCTTGACTTTTATATTTAATAGATCATATATTTATATATCATAACACAAGTTAATTATAAAAAATCATTATGAGCTATTATATTTGATAAATTAATAAAAATAACATTTGGATCTATCCCTCTTCACCTTTGCATGTCTTCGGCAGCACTGACAGCTGCAGTTACATGAGCCATCCGGCAGAGGGCGCTGTCAATTTACGGGCGCCGTCATGTTTGATATAAGGGAAAGAACTATTCTCCCCTCCAACGTGTCGCAACTCGATGGCGCTGAGTCGACAGCGAGGCCATTGTTATGTTCGGCGCGGGCACTCTGCCCCCCAGTGCCTCTGGCGCGCCTCTCATAGCTCAAGGCCTCTTCTGTCGGCGCGCCTTATATGAAAATCGTCATCGTCATCTGCCGGTTGGCGGCAGAATTGCAGCTGTCAGATTTTGGGAAGGTGAAGAGGGAAAGGACCTAACATTTATTTGGAAAAACAGATGCATGGTTACATATTTCATATTTAGAAATGAATAATAAGGCAAAACATTCTGTCTATCTGCCTATCTATCTACATATATGGCTAAACATACTGCTTTTAAAAATATCAATCCTTAAAAATACATACTAATGTTTTTTTTCTGAATTGCTTCAACAGCATGGATTAAACAATTGCAAATGAAATCAAGTTATAATGTGCTAAATGAAGAAAACCTAGTAGAGGTGAGTAATTTGATTCTGATTATTGCTAAAATTACATCTTATACAACTTAAAATTAGGCTTTAATCTATATAGGAATAGATTCACTAAGCATGGGCTGTAAAGTTCCCTAAGTGTATAAAAAATCAAAATGATAGTGCCATAAATGTGACATATAGTGTTGCACGATTCCTCCTAAATCTTAGGAAATACTCTGTTAAAGGCCTATACATTTTGAGTTCTTGCAAAACCTATAATACTAGTTGGGTTATGCATAAATAAGATTATTTCAACATTAATCTTTCAGGAAGAAGTTCCATTTTGGAATGGTGTTATAAAGCATTATTTGGAGCCGATCGCTGAAGATAAGAAAAAGCAGGAAGAAATTGTGAAAGATCTGAAGTCCTTGAGAGATAAAGTAAGATGTTCATTTATCTACTATAAGCTGCTGTTTTCTGCTTATCATGTTTTTTGTGTGCTTTTTTTAATATAACATATTATGTACCGTTAAATTAAAAATGATATTATTAAATATAGTGAAAAATACAAGAATTATGTTATTAAAATAAAATAAAAAATATAAAAGATTTTCAAATATAACATGAAAAGTTGCAGACATTTGAATAGAATTTTTCTTTTTACATTTAATGAATAATGGTATTTTTAAAAGTGGATAACTCAGGGAAAATAAAAGATTATATTGGGTCAAAGATAGTAGGTGCATTCTTTATATTATATAAATGCATCTTGTTCTTTAAATACAAATCATTGGTAAGGATATATGTTTATAATATGCTTTTGTAAAGAACTAGACTTCATAATGGGCATAATTTTACAAATGATTTAAAATACCACAACCTTTAATTTATTTACTGGAAGCAGTACTAACCAAGTCCATTACAACCTTTTTTTGAGATATTGCCCATTTCTCACTGCTCTTATTGGCCTGTGTCACAGAGTTGCCCTGGACTATATAGCATACACAATCAAAATCTCCTTTCAGTGTTTTGCAGAGCTGCTCTCTTCAAATCTTCTGTTCATTCTGTTTGCGCAGTTGAGTCATTTACTAAGCATCTAAAGTGACTGAGATTTGCATCCCTATGTTTACTATGCACTATTTCCAATGGGGGAAAATGAGACTAATGCTCACCTCCACTCAGCCACTTGAAATGCTTAGTAAATCTCCACCAGTAACTTAGAGTTGCACTGTCCATCATTGTCCTGTTGGAAAAACATATAGAGCTGGCAGTTAGATCTATGTAAGTAATGCTCAATCTAGGAATGAACAACACCTAAGTAGATTTGTTCTATAGTCCTGGTAACCTAATCAGAGAGCAGCGTCTTTTTTCTTGCTATTGACATTCACAGGGAGAAATATTCTGTAGTATATCAGTCTCGCTTAGGAGTGATCCAGCCCCTGAAATACCAAGGAATAATTTAATATGGCTAATGGGCTAAAGGACAGAAAGCAAAGCGTTTCTGTAAATTGAACATACTCTGATTGGACTAATGTGTTAAGTGGGGTTCCTCAGGGCTCAGTATTAGGTCAGTATTAGGTCCTCTCCTTTTTAACATATTTATTAATGACTTAGAGGTGGGACCAGAAAGTAGTGTCTCCATTTTTGCTGATGACACAAAGTTGTGCAAGGTAATTAAATCAGATAATGATGTACTTTCCCTCCAAAGGGATTTACATAAAATTGAAGAATGGGCATCTAAATGGCAGATGAGAATTAATACGAATAAATGTAAAGTTATGCATCTGGGAAGGAAAAATAGCCATGCAATTTATAATCTTAATGGAGCAAATCTAGTTGTATCAGATATTGAAAGGGATTTGGGAGTGCTTGTGGACAACCACCTAGTCAACAGTGCTCTATGCCAAGCAGTGCCTGCAAAGGCAAATAAAATATTAGCATGTATTAAGAAGGGTATAGAAGCAAGGGAAGCAAATATAATTCTCCCACTATACAAATCTCTAGTACGCCCTCATTTGGAATATGGAGTACAGTTTTGGACACCTCTTTATAAAAAAGACATTTTAGAGCTGGAAAAGGTACAGAGAATGGCAACAAAGCTAATAAAGGGAATGGTGGGGCTAAGTTATGAAGAAAGACTAACCCAATTAAGCTTATTTTCTCTAGAAAAAAGGCATCTAAGAGGAGATATGATTACCTTATATAAATACATCCAGGGTCAGTATAAAGATTTGTCAAGTGAGCTTTTTGTGCCAAGAGGTTTTTAACTGACAAGAGGACATCCACCTTCACAATAAGGGTGGTTAATCTGTGGAATTCTCTACCAGAGGAGGTGGTGACAGCGGTTTCGATAGATAACTTTAAAAGGGGACTGGATTTATTTCTAATTAAAAAGGGAATTCAGGGTTATCATGGATAATCAGAGAGGGAGTATAGATCCAGGGAGGCATCCAATCGCCAGTTTCTGGTGTCAGAAAATAATTACTTTTTTTTTTGCCTTTGAGACAATTGGCTCCACTTGTTTGTTTGTTTTTCTTCTGTTTGCCTTCCTCTGGATCAATTAATTAATTAACAACTAATTAATTAACAACTAATCTGCATATTGCAGATCAGAGGAGATCTTAAAATGTTGAACTTGGACTGAAAGTCTTTTTTTAAGCTAAATTACTATGTAACTATGTAATAATATAGTGATGCTGGCTATGTTTAAGAAAACCTATATTTACATATATAACATAAGGTATGGCAAGAAGGAGACATAGTTATAATTTAATTAATAAACAATTACTATCATTTTGGAAGTTTTTAGTTTGAAGTGGAGCTTGCTGTTTTGGAGAGTGTGTTCTGTGAATTTAGAGAAATAAAATGCTTGTAATTCAGTGAACAAAATCTAGCCTAGTATTTTGCATGCTACAAATTGCCAACATATCCAGTGGCCAAGGTTTGCAAAGATAATGAGGAACATATCTTAGAGAATACTGAGAATATTCTCAGGTCAGTGATGAAAACAGACATTGTAGTCCCTTCCCTGGCAACACAGAGTTTAGGGAATTATTTGCCAAAGCTGATATTTGGCTTGGTTTGGGTTTCCAAGTCTTCCCCTATCTTGACAAGACATAAAACCAAACTAGATAGAGGAGGCCTTTTAAGGCAGCTGCCAAGCCAGCATATAACAGCTAAATAGTTAAATGTTCTTTTTATTGTTTTAGATTTCTAAACATATCTTGTACATTAAAAAATCTTGAATTTCTTCTTTCAATTTTGCTTTATAAATCATTAGAAAATGCACTGGATTTTCTAATGTCCATTTTATTTTCTGGCTTGGTACTTTTGACACAAATATAATTCATTAATTTGTAGGCAATGTTTGCTGTTGCTTACTGTCCAGTCATTTAAAAGAAATTATGCAATTTCCAAAATATGACTTACCGGTAGATGATTTATGAGATTTTAAAACAAGACAACTGAATGAGAAAAGTTTAGATGTTCCAAAGTGCTGTTTCTTAGTCATCATGTCTTTTTTTTTCTAGTTTGTATTTATGTACTGATTAATTTTTCATCATTACAGGTAACCTTTTTGTTTTTTATGATCAATCTGCTGTGGATAGTTGCAACATTCTTCCTGGAAATCATTGGCTCTACTATTAGCCTTAAGTTACCAAAAGTGTACCCAAATGGCACTGTTTCGTCCACAGAGCTTTTATATGTGGAACCCATTGGATTTATGTTTTTATTGTCATTTGGTGCTTTACTTTTGCTACAGTTTTTAGGACTTCTTTATCACAGGTAAGATTTTAAGTACTCAGGTGAGAAAATTGTTAATGCTTGCATGACAATGTAGCCATTAGTTACATTTTGCCAAAGTTCCAGTGTTAAGACCCATTATTCACAACTTAAGACCCATTTATTCACATGCTAATAACTTTATGATATGTGTACCACTATAATTGAAATGTTGGATTTCATGTACTTTTTGGTAAGCCTGAGCAAGCAAGATAAGTTTAGATAATTTTATGTTAAAAGAAATGTTTAAAAAAACTGTGAATTTCACCCTATTACTCCCTTGTGATAGGATGTGATATATTGTTTCAAAAAGCTCTGGCTGAAGAAAAATACCTTTTTTTCATAGCTATAATTTAAAGTATAGTACATATTGAAAAACTTGTAATAGAAAAGGGGAGGATAGAACATATCTCATTTGTACTGGGGCACACCTGTTCTGATCTCAATTAACTGGGCAAAAACATTTGAAAAATATAACTTTTATTAAATAATTTATTAAAATCCTTGTTGATAAAAATAAATAGAGACGCAGTCAGATCTACTAATGGAATATAATATGAATCTCTATTGGTATCAAAAAATTATCAGCATATATTATAAAGACCTAAAAGTATTGGTGCAGACCATATAGAGAGTGACTAAAACAAAAATATATATGTACCAGTAAAAAGAGACTGGTGCAAAAGTGAAGGTTCTGAGTGCTAAATGTGCTGCATTAAGGTGCTGCAGTGAAATATTGCATGTGATATAAAGTGCAATTAATAAGGTGCGGGAAAATGACAGTTGAGCTGTGTAATCCTTCTCTTTCTTTCTCTCTCTCACACATTCATTCTCCCCTCTGATCTATTATGTCTTTCCTCTCTGTCTTTCACTTTCAGTGTTTTTCTTTTCCTATATGTTTTTCATCCTGATTGCTTTTCTCACTACTTCTCTTGAAAAATAGTTCTTTATGTCTTGTGTTTCTCTTCTATGAGAGTATTTACTATTGGCTGGTCAGGATTTTTTATGGTCTGAATGCACCATCTCACCTACTGAGTCATAAAAGATTAGGTTATTATTATACTTTTCTGCCAATAACTAATTACGTATTTTTTTCCACAGAATCTACACACTTATTCATTTTATTGCTTACCAAGAAACAGAAGGACGGGGGAAAGGAAATGTGAGTAAACCATGCATTCTACCATATTCAATATTTAGTTATCAGTTTAGGTTCATATATGTAGATATGCTTGATCAAGCAATCAGTAATAGTATAGGTGGGTAAAGAAGGACTTGCAAAGATATAGAAAATAGTAGAACCAATATTGGTGCAAAACCAGTGGGTAAAGTAGGATAGTTTGCAGAAAGCAAAGAGTAACATGATTCAAGAGTGGAAAGGTAATCAGATTGGGATGATGTAGGGCAATTTCAATCAGGTGCTGCTAAATGTTTATGTAGGTCAAAGTGGAAAAGATGAAAAATAACAGTGTTGCAGTGTATTTTAGAGGTTGACATTGATTGACCTTTTTATAAGGCCAATCTGATGACATCCCCCAATATCTTAACCAATAAAAAAACTGTAAAATAAAACAAAATTAAATTAGGAGAGTGAGCTGAAAAGCATCCAAATGGGGGGATACATGCAGAGAACACCATCTACAGCCCACTGGGAGGTAAACTCCATCCTCCCAGCAGACAAAGCCAGGTGGTACTCTGCCCACATATGGGAGCGCACCAGCGCCCGGGAATATGGCCTTATCATGACAGAGGAACCTCCCCAGCCAAACACTGCTTCCTGGACTTATATATAGCCAGCTTGGCTAATGCCAGGAGCAGGTTGACGATGAAGTCCCTGACCCTGCTGCCCTGGGACACTGTGCACCCAAAAATAAAAATGCAAGGGGAGAAATGCAGCGAAAACTGCAGGAGGAGGCCCCTCAAGAATGACAAGAGGGGCTGCAGTCTGGCGCAAATAAAATAAATGTGAAACACGGACTCTCCCTTGCCACAGAATGGACAAGTGGCTGGAGAGTCCATGCAATTATCCAGGTACTCTCTCATGCTCAGGGAATTATGGAGCACTCTCCAACTCAAGTCAGCTGGTAGGAACTGTCTACAGATGTTATTGGGCGGTCACGAGGGCAAGGAAGTGCACTGTATGGAGCACAAGAGAGTATATGCTCTTACTGGGCAGGTCGCGAAAGCATGCTGAGGGTATGTCCCTCAAAATGGAGAGGTTGGGAACAGGAAGAGAAGAGTGTTGCAGTATACAAGGATACATTTTATTAGCCAAAATTGTATTTACATTGACAAGCTTTCAGGAAATGCATCTCTTTTTCAGGCCAAAGGAAATATTGATTAGATATTACAAACTATCAGCCTTATTAAATTGCGATTCAGTAAATTTAAAAGGGCTCTATTTAAGCACACAGCATATTTTTTTTTACCAAAGTTTTTAGTTAGTGAACTTCTATCCAAAAGCAAGGTCTTCACTAACTAAAAACTTCTGTAAAAAAATATGCTGTGTGCTTAAATAGAGCCCTTTTAAATTGACTGAATCACAATTTAATAAGGCTGTATGCTTTTAAACCAGTAGAGGAGATAAAATTATGATGAAAAAAGCAGACACATATGCAATTGTAATAAAAAGGGGGAAGTGTATTGGATTGCAGCAGAGGCTGAGTTGATACATTGATAGGAGGGAGGTGTTTTTGCGAGAAAATTGCTATCAACTAAAATGTAATAAACAATATTTAAATAGCAATAAAAATAACTGTAACTATGGTCATCTTCTGTTTTCTGTTATATATCACAGGAAGGGCAGATATTAAGAAATTAAGAAGCTTTTTTCTTATTGAGATGTCATTGTATTGTTTTAAGTCATCAAAATATATTGCTATTTAATTTATATTTCACATTTTTGTTTTACAGCCCAGCCTACCTGCAAAAGACTGCAAATTGCTGAAAAGTATGATAAAAGAAGCAGATGAAAATGTGTATGAAAACCCTCATGCAATACATTTAGATTAGGTTATAGAAGATTATATAATACATGAGTGTAAAAGGCAAGCCTCACACAAACAAAGCAATTATACATTTTTCTTTATTTTATTGGAGTCTAAAATTATGCTGGAATTTACATGAATATTTTCATCTGTGTTCAACAGCACAGACAAAATAGGATTTACATACAAAAATTCCAGATAAAATGTCTAATGAATTGTATTCCTCACTTTTGCAAATCTTCATTTCAATCACTATGGTAGCATCCAAGTCTTACATTGCAAGTTATTAAAACTATTCTTAATTCTTTTATTCTGAAATGTTCAAACTACCATGTGCTTATCATTTACTATAGTTGTTGTATTCAGTAGTAATTAACATGTTGTTTAATTAATAAATATAGCGAAAGATTCATGCAAGCTATTGGGCAGACCTCACTAGAATATTCCTTTAACACACAAACCATGAACTAACTGAATATTGAAATAGTGTAAATGTTGATTCTGCAAAACATTTTGACTCCAATAAAATATTGGTTAAAATGCATCAAGTGTGGATAAGTGAAACACTGATGCCATGGCTATTTTAGCTAGGTAGAATGGGCAAGTTAGATGGACCTGTTGCTTTATTTAGTTATGTTTAATGTGTTAATGAGAAGTATGCTTAGTTTTAGAAAATCTATGTAATTACAGAAATTTCTGCTGATAGGTCAAATTGATCTTCAATATGTTCTATCTTGCTATGTATTTTATTGGAACCAATGTCATATCATAATTAGAGTTTGAAAAATACATTTATGTTATTTTATTTGTGCAATGTATTAAAGTAATTATTTTCTTTTTAATTTAAACTGTTATTATATGCATATCACAGTTATCAACATCAGTTAACTAAAATACAGTATATGCATATATGCCAAGAGACTTGTTTGGCATGAGAGTCCTATGTTTATGGAGGGAACCTCATGGCATTTTCAGATTACAAGACGGATCAATGTTATCACACACTAAAAGTGTGCATGTACATACATTTACATTTAATGACAATATGGACTGGCATGTATGCATATAAAAAAGTATAGTGATAAAGGTTCATTTTTTGTGTATGAGACTTGCCCTTTATTTTTCATGTGTACGTAAAGTTTTATAATATTTATAAACTATGTACTTCAATTTCTTGATATGTAATATTATTATTGGATGTTTATAATGATGTCTCTATTTATTTGTATTTATTACAATGCATTCTTAATAAAAAAAAATGAATACCAGACTACAGCTATTCTCTGTAATAGTTCCAATCCCAGTAGGTTAACATATGTCTGCTAGTGGAGTATAGTCAGAAGTAGAGGGTATAGCTGATTGTGCTGATTCTGTTCAACACACTGGAGAAGTGTTAGTAACAAGGAAATGAACCCTCTCAAGGGTATAAATATTAGCTCTTGGGCTTAATTCAGCACAATATGGACCATATCACTCTAGAGACCTCCTAAAAACATGTTGAAATATTTTTTTTATTTTTAATAAACATTCATTTTTTCACAGAGAGATCAAATAAAATAAAAAATCTGTGTTTATATGTGTGAAAGCCTGCACCCGGCCCATACCAGGTCTACGAAAAGAGGGGCTTGGTTCTGCTTTATTACCGTACTACAATCAATCAAGTCTATAGGAAGACTTTTTATTGATAGTGAGTGCCTGTCCAGGAGACCTGTGACATCTTCGATAGAGACTGTTCTTCCTGACCTGGGGCTCTATTCCATAGCTCCCGTAAGAACTCCCATAAAGCTTACCCCCAAATGAGAAATCTTTAAAACTGATTTAAATATAAAACACCTACACTATGGACAGTACAAGTCCAGTTTGGGTGATGTTCTAATACTAATTTGTAATGTTGTTTTCTTGACACTTGTTCACAGCTAGGAGAGTTTTGAAAAGCTAATTTGCTGAGCTAATCTATGTCTCTCGCAAAAAAAAATGTATAAAGTTTTCTTGCTACCACTGGAGTTTACACATAGTTCTCTAGCGCTAACGTGCCCGCAGGAAACTCTTGGTCTGAATCTCAATAGTCTTCATAGTCACACAATGGAATGGTACTCAGCAACTAACAGAAATACACTACACTAGCATCCTCCCATATTATGTATCTATCTATCTATCTATCTATCTATTTATATAAGCCATGACTATCTATTTGTATCAACCATGGCAAGGAAGGGGTTAAATAAAAATATGCAAGGGGCTCATGACCCCTCTGCCTATGACCATCTATCCTCTATGAGCTTGGTATCCCCCAGGATTCCCCCTCAATGCCTACTACCCAGTATAAGCCTAGGTAGTAATAGGAGAAGCCCCTTATCTTTGCAAGCCTCATCCAAGGAAGGCTTAGAGAACATCTGCAGCAATCTAACAAGACAATAGGCAGTAGATTGGTTCATTAAAATATTGCATGGGGGGGCGTAGTCAGCAGCAGTCCAGACAAGACGTGCAGGGCAGGTGCTCCCTAATCCCAAGCCCTAAACTGTCTAAAAATAGAGGCCATTTGGCCTCTTAATTGCCACTAATTTGTATATAGCCCCCCGAGGTGCTGAAGAGCATTATCACCCCAACAGCTCGAACTCTGCGACCCTGGAACCTGAGGCCTAATATTGAGGCCTGCGCAGCACAACCGAGCTGACCGGCTCCCCTCTCAACCACCACTAACAGGAGCAGCTTGCCTTCTCCTTCGCAGAGGCGCCCATCCTGCCATCTGCACTCAGCTCCTCCAGACTCACTCCCAGTCCGCACCTCTTCCTCAGCTTCCCCATATTAGGGATACCTCGACCCCTTCAACAAAGGTGGTAGGTCGACTTCAGGAGCCCCGTTGGAACCTGGATATGTAAGGCCCTCTGAGAGATCTCCAAGATCTCCAGTCCAGGCCACTGCAGAGGTAGGGGGCCCTTCTGGGGGTAGGGAGACCTAGCTCTTCTGTCACCCCTCCCCCCACAAAGACTTACTCATTTTGGCCCATGCAGCTTGAGAGGGTGCAGTGCTACCCCTATAGAAACTGAACATACCCCAAGGCCAGGAGAATTTATATTAAACACTGCAGCCTCCAAGCCCCTTTTGCAAATAAGCCCATAAGAAGCAACCCAGCACTGGGTCCCTGAAGATTAACACCTGGGAGAACAAAGGGCCCCACATGCCCTCCAATAAAAGTTCATGAGCCCCTGAGCACGCATATGAGAAGGGGGAATAAAAAATAAAATAGAAACAAAGCAGAAAGGACTTTGACCAGAGAATCCCCTTTATTAAAAAGAAGATTTATATCAGGGTCTGCCCAGTGGACTCTTGTGGACATTGCTTGTTTTACACCTTTGCTTAGTAGGGTGTTTTTTTTAACTATAATTATAAAACCCTACATTAAGTACTGGAATCCTTTCTTGCCTTCCAGCAGGGAGTTAAAGCGAAGAAAGGCGTGGCTCAGGAATGGTCACACAAGTCTGCAAAACAAACCTGATAAACTGGTCATGTGCTAGTTGGCTTTCTTGTATTCAAACATTGCTTGCAGAGGAACTTTGCAACCACCTACTGGACAAACTATAAAATTACAACTCTATAAATATATATGGATGGCAATTTTCCTGGTCTTCCTATGCCATATACAGCGCCTTCCAGCTAAATATTCCTGCACCCCTAATCATCACTTGCTCCATGTAGCTACCTTTTGGGACAATGTCAACTGTTCTCCACACTCTACCATCAGCCAGAGCTCCTCATCATAATGTCTGAACAGCACTATTTGTATACCTGAAAACACCTGTCCCAATGACTTGCTATGACCAGATTGGGGGTCTCTTGGATGTGATCCCTCTCTAAAAGCTGAAAAAGTACCTGCCCCTGGACTTCTTATCTGACAACTCAGCCAGTGCATCTCTGCATCTCCTCTCCACATTTTTGCTCTAATAGAGCTCTGCCTCTCTGCCACTGATACTGCTACTGATTTGCAAGTACAACTTTACTTCCTCTACTTATTTTTAACACCAGTTAGAGCTCCTCACTATCATCACAATGACTGAATAATACCATTTGTCTACCTGAAAACACCTGGCCTCACTATTTACTATGACTCAGACGAGGGCCCCTTGGATATGATCCCTCTCTAAAAGCTATAAGAGGGTTTGCCCCTGGACTTCCTGTTTGATAACCTAGCCAGTGCCTTTCCGCATCTTCCTTCTACCTTTCTGTTCTTAATAAGTTCTACCTTCATAGACAACAAAATAAATCAACAATCCAGAGGAATTAAGAATTACTTTCTATCTCAAGCACCTCCACCTACTCCATCTCATCAACCCAATCCTACCTCCTCTGACAGCTCAGATGCAGAAGAACCTTCGGACTGTCCACCTCATGTTTACTTGACAAAAGCTACAGTTGCAAAGATAGATGCCCTTCTACAAGCTCATGACACCCGCTATTGCAATCCTCATCCACAACAAAATCAAGTACAGATGGGGATTCCCATTCAGCCACTCCTTCCAAGTTGTCTCAACGTCTTATACAGCTTACTCCCTGGAGGAGTGTATGTCATTCCTGGCCCATCTTCAACTAGTACCAGATGCTGGCTCTTCGGAATCTTCAAACATACCGGACCCTGGCTCTTCCAACATGCCGCCCTCTCAAAGTTTAGTCACACAATGGCTGACAGCTCCGAAACCCAAACGAGAGGCTTGCTGTCCCATTCCAAAATGTTTAAGATCAAAAACCTCTCGGGGAACACTACATATAGCCCTAATGAAATTAAAGAAACCTTCACCACCTTTTTTCAAAATCTTTATTCTTCCCCACCGAACCCGTACGCCACCCAACTTTCCTACTTTCTAGAGTCCTATGAACTTCCACATATCTCTACTCAAGAGAGAGATTGCTTGAACTCTCCAATAACGACAGAAGAGGTTCTAGAGACTATTAAAAAGTTGAAACTAGGCAAAGCCCCAGGTCCGGACGGATTTTCTAATCTTTATTAAAAGAGATACACTGAAATTTTGGCCCCTCATTTGGTGACCTTATTTAATACAATCTTAGACGGTCATAAGATTCCACCCGAACTTAACCCGGCGGACATGGTCTTTTTCCCTAAAGAAGGCTGTGATCCACTAGAAGTTAAAAACGATAGACCTATATCGCTACTAAATGGGGATGTCAAAATTCTTGCTAAACTAATGGCTAACAGAATCTTTATCCATAAGGACCAAGTGGGGTTCATTCCCTTTAGGCAGGCGGGGGATAACATCAGACGGATTTTGGATAACATGCACTGGGCGAGTCAACACTGTTCCCCTCTATGCCTTCTAGCCTTAGATATGGAGAAGGCCTTTGACTCTCTAGAGTGGACCTATTTAAGGGCTATATTAACAAAATTTGGCCTAACTGGACGTTTTATAAATCTGATTATTATTTATTATAAATCACCCCAAGCAGTATTAAAACTCCCAGGTGAAACCAGGGCTTCCTTCACCATTGAAAGGGGGACGAGACAGGGCTGCCCTTTATCACCTTTACTCTTTGCTCTAGCTGTTGAACCCCTAGCCCAGGCCATTAGATCAAACTTAGATATCATATGGATCCCAACCCACTGACATGCTTGGGCACAGTGGGCAGTTCATATTTAAAACAATCCTTATCTATTTGGTCTTGGGCTGTTAGTAAATTTAATTTGATTCCGAAATATCCCACCCCTAGCCCCATAATCCCCAACTCTAGATTTCCTGATTCTCTTCCTGCGGCCTCTCTATTATGGTGGAAATTTCATAATCTCCTAAGAGTAAACTCCTGGTGTAGAGATAACTCTACCTTAAAATTCACAATTAAGAATTGAATATCCCCATCCAGGAACACTATACATTTTGTAGATTTAAGTACTTCCTTTCCGCTCTAGAACACACCCTAGGGAAACCTTCATCAAATTGGTTTACCAGATTATGCCTCTCTGCCCCTCTTACAAAGGGTATTTTGGGTATCCTATATAATACTTTTAATTCTCTTTCCGTCACCTCTCCCTCAAAATATATTCAGAAAAGGGAAGAAGATTTAACTTGTAGCTGGGATTCAGAGACCTGGTAGAACTCTTGGCGTAATCTAACTACAGGATCTCTCTGTAGTAATATTTTGGAGACCTCCATTAAAGTTCTTCATATGACTTATATCACCCCAGATAAACTATTTAGATAGAAACGCTCCTCTAATCCTAACTGCTTTAGAACTTGCCAGGTCCCTGGCACTTTTTTTCACACTTAGTGGTCTTGCCCCTATGTACAACACTTTTGGAACAAAGTTTTCCATCTAGCCTCAGCTATATTTGACATGACTATCACAGCTAAAGCAGACATAGGTCTCTTAGGGCACTCTGCTCCCTCACTATCAAAATGTCAGAATAAACTCCTCCAGTACTTAATATTGGCTACAAAGAGCCGCATAGCAAGGCAATGGAAATCTCCCACTCTTACATTACAATCGGTCATCAACAAGAATAATTATATTGCTGTGAATGAAAGGCTAACCCATTTATTGTAGGACCTTATGCCTCAATTCTTCCAGATTTGAACTCCCTGGATTAATTCCCCTTATAGTCCACCTATAACATGAAACCTTCTTACTTAACACTATGCATGTTTTTGCCAATTTCTGCACTGGAGGTGCAGGCCGGGGACTGAAGGCGGCAGAACAGGACAGGTAATATATTCAAACTGATAACCCACAGGACCTGAACTTGGACACCTTGGGGACAAAAATTTAATTTTGAATTTAATTTTGTTGTTGTGTATTCAACAGTGTTTTATTGAAATGATTTATCTCATTCAGAGTTATACTTTACTCTTACAGCATAGTTGTTTAGTCTGTTTAGGTTCTTGATATTTATCACATTGAGCCTGTTAAACTGCTTTATTTATGGTAGTATTTTTTCCTAGAAAATTGGAAAAAGATTAGGTAACTTAGACTTTCCCACTGGAGGGGATAGGCCTTTGTGTTTGTATTTATGTCGACTTTAACACTATACCCTTATATTTTACAGTATAATGTTAACCTTATTCTGCTTTCACATAGTATGGTGATATTATTCTCCAATTGTGCCAAAGCTATCATTTGGCCTTTATGTTGACTTCTTTTTATTCTGTTACCTAATAAAAACCTTTTAAGAAAAAATATATATTGCATGACCTTTATATACCTTTCCTTAGCAGGCAGGGATAAGGTTACATGTACATATACACAAAGCTGATCCTTAGAACAGATAAGAAGAAAGACTGAAGACATTCAAAATGAATGTTTCTTGCCCCCCTCCTATGCCTAATACTGACTGTTAAATAAAAACAACTTGAATGCCAGCTACGGCATTAAAATTTGTGTTTTAAAAAAATAGTTACTAAAGATTGTTAAATTTTATGCCCCTATTTTGGTATTTTTTTTTGGTATTCAGAAAGTAATGTGAAGCACTTGGGGACAAAAAAAAGTCTACATTATCAATAACAAAGGTGGAGTGGAAAAAGTGCACAATCCCTTCAGTAGTCTCAATGTTATGAGTTAATGTTTCGTCTGAAGCTCTCAATGTTGGTCTCACTTATGTAGAAATGTTTTATACAGTATATACACTGGACAGATAGATAGATGCTATGTATCTATCAATTGGCTGGTTGCCAGTTATATCTGTTCTCACAGTGCAAAAATCCCGGTGGCAATGAGGTAGAATAATGCTGTGGATATGGCCACCTGTTAATGTCGCGGTTTTGCTGTAATGCTAGAGTCTAAACAGCCATGGATTCTTCAAACGCACCCCAAATCAATGAGATGGAAGCCAGGGTTGATAAACAGGTTTTATTCACACATTAATATCATCTCCAACACCTCAAAGAAAGTGGAGACAACATTTTTATGCACCAACCTATCAAAGTTTTTATAGGTTTTTAATCTTTTAGAGTTTGTTTTTACTTTTTATTTTTTCTTTGTTCTCTCCGTTGTATATGGCACACACCAAAGACGGACTACTGTGTATACTGTATTTCATCTGTGACATTATATGAATAAAACCTGTTTATCAACCCTGGTTTCCATCTCATTTATTTGGGGTGCATTTGAAGGATCCATGGCTGTTTAGACATTACAGCAAAACCGCAACATCAACAGCTGCAGATCCCGGTTCACACCAATAGAAGCCAAAGTATTGCCTCACCCTGAACCAGGGAATCACCATACCTGACATACCAGTCCAGACCACCTCCAGATAGGGGTAAGAAAGAACCTTTGTAGGACTACCCATAAGAACCTACTACAAATACATGGATCATCTTACTGAAACACCTACCCTGTGCTATGCCTAAGTTGGGGACACAGACCCGACATCCTATTCCATTATCAATAACAAAATAGCAGCTTATGTGTTGCGTCTTTTACTTAATTTTCCTTTGTATGTACGTGTGTTAAAAGCTTATGACCCTATTAGGTTAGTTTCTGCATCCACTTGTGTTAGCTTATATAAGTAGTAATGTGAAATAGTAATTCAGACCACATCACATATTCCTGGTGATACGTGTTGTAGCTCCAAGCTTTTAAAAAATATAGAAACCTGGTTCACGTTCTGGTTTTGACTCCTTGATTGAGTGTTAGTTGTGGGAGAGGCACTGACAAGGGAAATTTCCCCAACAAGAGCTTTTCTGCTATTTTGACTACTGTGTGAGTGGCAAGTATCACCTGAAAAGGTCCTTCGCTGCATGGAGAATTCCACTTGCGCTTAAAGGCTCTAATGAAGACAAAGTCACCAAGGAAGAAGTTAGTTGTAGTATCGTCTGTTGTGGATATAGGAGTTGTCTTCATCGTTAGTCTATGCACTTGTTAGATAGTTCTCACAGTAGTGGTTAGACATTTAAGTTATGTTTGTAGTTCATCAGTCAAAATGTCTACCTGGGAAACAAGACAATCAAGTCTAGAAAAAGGGGTACGCGTGTGTCTAACTCTCAACATTTTATCAGGGGTTAGATGAGTGACCCTATTACATAAATTATGCAAACTAATAAGGGCTAGGGGAGCAAAATGAACACAGTTTTTCTTAGATGACAAAGCTTAGGAAGTTTTTAAGATGTAAGATTTTAAGTTTTTTAAGATACCATTGGCCTATTCTACAAATACCAGATTGTTGATGGTACAAACAAGAAAACTTGTGTTTGACATATAACATTATACACATCTGTGTAATTACATAATTTGCAGAGTGGGTACCATTATCTGACTGGAGGTTTGTGCATACCCCAAATCTGGAAATACTTACCTGATAAGGCATTTAGCTACAGTGACACCTCAGCAGTTCTGCAGAGAAAACCTTGGTCCCAATGGGCTAGTAACAGTCTTTGCAGGACTGTTAGCCCTATTGAATTCCCTCAATGTTGAAATCTGTAGCCTGTAACGTATCCTTCAAGGCTATTAAATTGACCTCTTAAAGCTACTCGCGAATGACTTGCGGGTTAGGTGCGATAAAACCCTATGAGGCGTGGAAATTTGAACTTTGTGCCCGCAAATCCTTTGATCTGTCAAGCCCGTAACTGTTACGTTTCCAATCATGCTATTAAATTGCAACAAATTCACTGGCGTTCAAGCCTGCAGCCGCTGCGGGTCTCACGTTGCACATATACTGGCTTTGAATTTAATGTGGCTGTATATGTCTTATATAGGAAAAAGCTATTGGTGTAGCTCTGGATGGATGCAGACAAGTAAGGGTAGTACCAGTCCAGAGCAATAGCCTTCAATGTGATGCCTGGACAAATGGGATATGCAATGTGTTTGATAACACACTTCTGGAAGGACAGTACTAGGGAGTGCCGCTTTATCTGTGCAGGCATGTCTGATTAGGCCTGTGGTTGGGTCAGGGAAATATCCTCTGGTAGTCCATAACAGTCTTTCAGCCATAGGGACTGAGTTTTGTAAATCTAAGACTTGGAGTCCTATAATTTCTTTCTCTCCAGCAGTCACAGGTTGTGGGTCATTTACTAATGCCATCTCTGGCCACAGCCTTGGCAGTTTCATTAGCCAGACGATTCCCTTGAGAGACCAGGTCAGTACCGTTGGTCTGAGCTGCACACTTGAAAATGAAGCATGGACAGTATCAATTACCTACAGAATCAGTTTTTTATGTTTTAGTGGGGTGTTATCTGTTCTGTTGAAACTCCTCTGAGACCAGGTGCTAGCATGTGAGTCAGCCACAGAACAGGCATAGGCTGAATCAGTGTATAGAGATGCAGTGTGCCCTTTGGCAATAAGGCAGGCTTCTGTGATGGCATAAAACTCTGCTTGTTGTGCTGAGTAGGTAGTGGAGAGCTTTAAGCTTTATGACTTTGAAGATTTCCAGGTGTACAACAGTGGCTCTATCATTCTTACTTGTGATGTTTGAGATTTTGATGCTGACCCATCCGCAAACAAGGTAAAATCAGCATTTGGCAGGGGGTCAGCTTGTAGAGCTTCCCTCATTGTTGTTTCCTGTGTGCAGCACAGATTTGTAGATCACCTTCATCTGGTGCTGCCAGAAGGAGTGCACGGTGGACTATCCTGCTTCGAATTCTATTCAGTCCTGTTTGTTAGAGCAAGATTTCATACCCTAACCTCCTCTGGGCTGTGAGGCAAATATTAGTCTTAGTGAATAAGTTCAGTACTACATGGCTCACATAGAGTGTGGTGTCCATTCCTAGTGTGATAAAGCTAGATTTATCTAATGGGAAGGCTCCATTCATAATGGCACAGTCCAGGGGGTGGAAACCTCTTGCTACTGAGTCAAGTCTGGAGCTGAAATAGGCAAATGGCTTGTGCCCCAAGGTTGACTTATGTGTCAACAAGGCTGTAGCAAAGTCCATTGGTTTGTGTCAATAAGGCATTTAAAATGACTTCCATTAAGCAGCAGCTTTATGGTAGGTTTTTGCAATGCTTTGGTCGAGTGGACTTGCAAGGACATCTAATGGGTGGTACTTAAGGCCGTCTCAGTGCCTCCCTATTGTCTTCATTGGGGTTGCATCCCTTGAGGGCATTCCCAGGCAAAATGAACTGATTCGCTAAATGTCGAACAGATAATGTTCTCTGGTGGACTGGGTTGCCACCCTCACCCTCTTTGTCCTTTGCCTGGACCACCATTTCCTCTTGCTGACCTTGTGGGGATCCTTCCTATTTTATGAATTGTAACCATTTCCTTAATGATACAGAATGTAATGATATCCTTACTGCCTAGGTTGTTGTGGGTATGGGTTTCCCTGTGGAGGCAGAGGGTATACAATTATTGTATGGGTGCAGTTGGAGTTGGAGTGCAATCACAGCTGCTTGGGTAAGAAGGTGATTTCCTTCCTTTTTCCACAATGGCAAGTTGTTTCTTGATCCCCAATGTAATGGGTTAAATTTAGATGCCACAGGGGTTCATAGGAACCTCCATGCCTATGTTTGAAGTCCCCATATGATCCTCTACGGTGTTAATAGATCCCCCCTCCAACACCACACACACACCAGCACAAGTGGCAGATATTGAGGATACCCAGGCTCGTGGAATAGAGCAACAGGTTAGGAAGAACAAGCTCGATTCATGATATAACAGGTCTCCTGGGCAAGCACTCACTGTCAAAATACTTCCCATAGACTTGAATAGGGGAAACAACCTAATTGGATGTAGTATTGAAGCAAAACCAAGCCCACTTATCTCATACCTGGAACAGGCTGTGTGCAGGCTTTTACACATATGACCAGAGAATGTATTTGACGACTCGTGCATGTGTGCACGTATTTCAAAAATGATTAAAGTATTTAAATATGCTTTTAGGAGATCTTTACAGTGATGTGGTCTGAATTGTGCTTAATTAAGTGGTCCTTTAATTATTTTACCTGCCTCTCAATAAGCGCTTTGGTGCTCATTGCAAGCCTCTCCCCCTCTACTTTACTGGGTGATGTCGCTCATCACGGGCCTCGCAACGTGAGCCTCTCTCCCCCTCTTCCTCTCCCCCCTCTACTTGATGGGAGGCATTCATTGCGAGCCTCTCCCCCCCTCTACTTTCTCTCCCTCCCCTGCGTCTCTATCCCCCATGTCCCTCCCATGAGGAAAGTAAGGTCATTGCTTTGAAGTGGTGGTGGCATCAGGATACATATACTATTTTTTACCATAGCCCCAATATGCCTTGGGGCTTTAATGAGGCTATTCCTCCTTTCATTATGGCAATTAAATGTTTAAAGGTATATATACATTCCCGTTTTAAACTTTTTCTAATATAACCCATACTGCTTATATATGAAACATACATTTCATAGATTCATTCTATACACATAGAGATGTAATTTATTTAAAAATAAATCTTGTTTTCCCCACCCAACGGCTGCTTACATAGGCACCAATAGAAACACTGCATTTGAGTATTGTTTTTAACCCAAGCCAACAGCACAATGCAGAGATCCATATAGCAACGTCTTAGCCGCTCCTTATTTCCTTGTGGAGGGGAAAAACAAGACTATCACAGATTGAAACAATGTCATAGCTGCCTGTGATTATGCATTTTATGCTACTTTTAGCAGCGCTTTTGATGGGTGTTAACTCTCAAAATCAAATGCTAGCAAACTCAACATATTAAGCAAACTTTAGGGTAAGTTTAATGATGTTTATTTTGGCATTTGTTTCATGCAAAAAAAAAATTTCATAACCTAATTCTCCTCTATCATATGGTTTTATAATCCATGAAACTTAAATATGGCCATTCAGAATGGTGGTGAATCTAACTGGCTTTCAGAAAGAAAAGTAAATTATTTGTAGTGGTGGTTACATAGGGACACATGTTTTATAGCACACAATCAGTGGCCCTGAGAGCATAATAAGAAGTTTTAGAATAACAGTGAATTTTATAATCCTACAAGAAACGCCTAATGCGCTCCATATGGTCAAGGAGAGTCGAACCCAACTGAAAGATGTTGCTTTATAGTGTTTGTGGCATCAGGACAGGTGTTTAATGGCACAGGCTCAATGATCCTGAGAGCATTAGTTGCACACTCTTTTCCTAATATTGCTTTTTATGGCATGGCAAAATGTATTACATTTTAATAAATCCTCATATACTGTAATAACAGGAAAAATAATTAAACTCCTCTATTCCTGTGTCCGCTTGGCGAACCTCATAATTGAACCATAGTTTCAGTATTATAGCAGGGGAACCCTTTCCAAGATTAAAACTTGCTAGTGATGTAGCTTTGTCAAAGGCAATCAGTATAGTATAGGTTCACCAAGTGGGGTCAGGAATAGAGGAGTTTAATTATGTTTCCTGCTGTTATAGCCAATAAGAGGATCCAACATATTTTTTTTAAATTTAGGGAATACTCTCCCAAGAAATGTACATTGTATAGTGTTAATATGATTTTTATTGTACTTCATGGATTCCGTGATATAAGTAGTCCAATTTACATATTGTAATCTATATAGGCACAGGGATTTGTAGATATATCATTGCTTCTTCACTCTATATTAATGGCTTCTCTTTTTTCCTTCTATCTATGGTAGAGTCTTTAGCCAGATAAGGACCCACTTAGGTTACAGGCCTGATCCACTACTATCTCTTTGCCTAAGATGTGATATTGCATAAGTGTGTACATATACATGTATCATAAATCATGGAGTTTTTAATGAATGCAACGTGCTTTGAGTAATAAATATGACAAATTAGAGTTTTCAAAGTCCATGTATTACATTTTGCAGTCACTTAAGCAAGGTGTTAGGCACCAATTTAGATTTTGACTATCTATAGCGAGGCTCCCACTTTTTTCCTTGTGCCACATTGTATCCGCTCAATGGAATTATAAAGCTGTTCAGATTAACAAAGAATGTTACACCATCTATTGAAATACTGTAAAAGCCATTGCTTTGAAGTTGTCAGGACACATGGGGTGTTTATGGAGCCTTTAGGAAAGCCTTTAGGAAAGTGTTGATATATGGGGTGTTTGTTTGGTGCATCCTCGGTGTGTCTGCAAACACTAGAGAGGCATACACTCTTATCTATAGCACTTTATAATTATATGCCCATTCTGAATAGTAGGGAATAATATTGGCATCAGGACAGATGGAGTGCTTTTTGGCAAACTCATTGCTCCGAATTGGCAGTTGCTGCAGGACACCTCCGATGTAAAATTGTACATCCCCAGTGTGGCTAAGAGCATGTAACTGCAATTATATGACCATTCAGAATGGTAGTGAATGTTAATTGTTTTAGGAACCCCAAAAATGGATGAGGTGTTTCATGACACACAACTGAGTGTGCAAGGAGCTTTTAGTAGGGTTTCACTCTATTCCATATTGCTCTGGGTGTTCATTTTATGCATTTCTAGGGCCATTCAGACGAGAAGTGGATCTTATCTGGGTTTGAGGTGGTATTGGGACAGTTTAGATGTTATATGACATGTTATTTGATTTACATAAATAAATAGATCACAACTGGGGTCCCCACTCCTTATATGTGCTCAATGTACTTCTGTTCACCAGGTCTTGGAGACAGTCCCTAAAATATATCAATTGATCCCTCCGTTAAAAGGCCATTATTATGGTACTGTGTGCATCATTTTTAAGGTGTAAGTATCAATATACCTAATTTTACATGTTTTATGATTAAAACAAAAATTAAGTTTGTGGAACACCATACCAAGGCCCTCATTCAATTGTGATGTGGCCAATTGAATAGGGCTCTAAATAAGCACATAGCATGTTTTTTTAAATCAGTTTTTAGTTAGTGAAAACCTTGCTTTTGGATAGAAGTTTACTAACTAAAAACTTCTTTAAACAAATATGTTATATGCTTATTTATAGCCCTATTCAATTGGCTAAATTACAATTGAACGAGGGCACAAGTCATCTTCTTTAAAAAGGAAGGAATTCCACATCACTTATCTGCATGCTTCATCTCTCATTATTTTGCCTTGACTCAACCTCATTATTTACCTAATTTGTGTCTTTCACCCACACAGGTATCCACAATAAAGTTGTTAACTTCAGAGAATGATTTGTTTGAGCTTAGTTATACTGTGCTGTGTTTTACCGGGTGCACCTAAAGATTTACAGCCTTATTAAATTGCGATTCGGCCAATTGAAACGGGCTCTATATAAGCACAGAGCATATTTTTTAACAGAAGTTTTTAGTTAGTGAAGAAAATGCTTTTGAATAAAAGTTCACTAACTAAAAACTTCTGTAAACAAATATGCTCTGTGCTTATATAGAGCCCGTTTCAATTGGCCAATTTAATAAGGCTGATAATCACGAAGCTGATGTGATTGGACTGCTTATTTTAAGCTAATATCTTAAGTTAATTAGATGCAAATTAGGTATTTTTATTTAATTAAGGACTCAAAGACCAAAAATGTTTTACTTATCATGGACTTCTAGACATTGTGGCTCCACCTTCCATTTCTATAGGTGATTGAACAACATAATAGCAAAACAGATTGCCCTGGACAGCTATTGCATCGTCATGAACAAAGAAATCAGTTATTTTTGAAAATACAAGTATGAGCATGTGTGAGCCTCACTGGTCTAGATGATAAAAGAAGGTTGATCACCAGTAAACCAGTTGCAGTAAACCAGTAAACCAGTTGCAGTGGATATAAAAAGTCTACATACCCCTGTTAAAATGTCAGGTTTCTGTGCTGTAAAAAAATGAGACAAAGATAAATAATTTCAGAACTTTTTCCACTTTTAATGTGGCCTATAAACTGTACAACTCACTTGAAAAACAAACCTTTTAGGTAGAGGGAAGAAAAAATATAAAAATAAAATAATATAGTTGCATAAGTATGCACACCCTTAAACTAATACTTTATTGAAGCACATTTTAATTGTATTACAGTACTCAGTCTTTTTGAGTATAAGTCTATCAGCATGGCACATTTTGACTTGGCAAGATTTGCCCACTCTTCTTTGCAAAAACACTCCAAATCTGGCAGATTGTGAGGGCATCTCCTGTGTACAGCCCTCTTCAGATCACCCCACAGATTTTCAATGGGATTCAGGTCTGGGCTCTGGCTGGGCCATTCCAAAACTTTAATCTTCTTCTGGTGAAGCCATTCCTTTTTTTATTTGGATGTATGCTTTGGGTCGTTGTCATGCTGAAAGATGAAGTTCCTCTTCATGTTCAGCTTTCTAGCAGAAGCATGAAGGTTTTGTGCCAATATTGACTGGTATTTGGAACTGTTCATAATTCCCTCTATCTTAACTAAGGCCCAGTTCCAGCTGAAGAAAAACAGCCCCAAAGCATGATGCTGCCACCACCATGCTTCACTGTGGGTATGGTGTTCTTTTGGTGATGTGCGGTGTTGTTTTTGCACCAAAGATATCTTTTGGAATTATGGCCAAAAAGTTCAACCTTGGTTTCATCAGACCATAACACCTTTTCCCACATGCTTTTGGGAGACTTCAGATGTGTTTTTGCAAAATGTAGCGTAGCTTGGATGTTTTTCTTTGCAAGAAAAGGCTTTTGTCTTGCCACTCTACCCCATAGCCCAGACATATGAAGAATACGGGAGATTGTTGTCACATGTACCACACAGCTAGTACTTGCCAGATATTCCTGCAGCTCCTTTAATGTTGCTGTAGGCCTCTTGGTAGCCTCCCAGACCAGTTTTCTTCTCGTCTTTTCATAAATTTTGGAGGGAGCTCCAGTTCTTGGTAATGTCACTGTTGTGCCATATTTTCTCCGCTTGATGATGACTGTTTTCACTGTGTTCCATGGTATATCTAATGCCTTGGAAATTATTTTGTACCCTTCTCCTGACTGATACCTTTTAACAATGAGATCCCTCTGATGCTTTGGAAGCTCTCTGTGGACCATGGCTTTTGCTGTGGGATGCGACAAAGACAATTTCAGGAAAGACCAACTAAAGCAGCTGAACTTTATTTGGGGTTACTCAGAGGCACTTTAAATGATGGCAGGTGTATGCTGTCTCCGAACACGATTTGGAATGTGATTGCTTAATTCTGAAAACAGCTACATCCCCAGTTATAAGAGGGTGTGCAGACTTATGTAACCACATTATTTTTCTTTTCTTTTTCTTCCCTCCACCTTAAAGATTTCAGTTTGTTTTTCAATTGAGTTGTACAGTTTATAGGTTACATTAAAGGTGGAAAAAGTTCTGAAATTATTTATCTTTGTTTCATTATTTTACAGCACAGAAACCTGACATTTTAGCAGGGGTATGTAGACTTTTTATATCAACTGTACATATGAGTCCAGTGTAACCAGTGGTCTGAAATGTCTGTGGCAATACTAGTGTAGTATTGTAGATAACCATTTCTGGGAATAAATTGTGCAAGAAATGACAACATCCCTGCGTACCCTACAACCAAAGAGATCTGATAAAGATTGACATCTGGAAACATTGGAGTGGCTCATCAACTGCTGAATTTCAAACTGGTACTAATAACATGGAGAGGGGGTAATTATTTCACCCTCAATCTAAAACATGGTTTAGGGGATGTTCTGGATTTATAAAGGAGAGGTGATGGTAGTCAAATAAACTGTCCATGCTAATTCTCCTAGTGATGATAAATTATGCCTTCCTCTATTTTTTTTACAGCCAAGCCTGAAGGAGTATTTAAAGTTAAACCAAAGCAACAATATTACCCCTTTCAGGAGGTGCTTGAATTACTCCAGGTTTCTGTTGCTTAAAGGTATATATAAGTGAGCTGGGTTATTGATGCATCTGATAGAGGAGAATTTATAGTGTCTAAAAAAAAATGTTTCCTTGAAAAAAATCCAAAGTAAACAGTTAAAGCATTAGCCTGAAGTTTGTTAATTTTCTTGCAAAGAGTTTTCTCTCAATGTTGACACCCTCTGAAATTCCCAGGGATAATTAGCATATCTTATACAATGTTCCTTTTTTACCCTGGGTTTTTTGCAGACATGCTCAGTTAGCACCTGAAGTCTGCCCTACTGTGGCAAGTCACATGATGTCAGACACTTTCCTTTTATTTTCTGTCCCTTCATTCACTGATTGTCTTGTCTACATCCCAGATGATCACAGATGATACCGCCACGGCCCCAGAGAATTGCCCCCCAGCCCCAGAGAATTGCCCCACGGCCCCAGAGAATTGCCCTGTGACCTCCCCCAACCACAGTGAATTGCCCCCAGCCCAAGAGATCTGCCCCTCAACCCCAGAGAATTGCCCCCACCCCCAAATAATTGCCCCATAGAATTGCCCTTTGATCTCCCTCAGCCCCAGAGAATTGCCTTTCAACCCCAGATAATTGCCCTCAGTCCCAGAGAATTGCCCTCAGCCCAAGAGAATTGCCCCATGACTTCTCCCAGCTCCATAGAATTACCCCCCCAGCCCCAGAGAATTTCCCCATGGCCCCAGATAATTGCCCCAACCTCAGATAATTGCCCCACATAATTGCCCAATGACCTTCCCTAGCCTTAGATAATTGCCCCCCAGCCCCAGAGAATTGCTCCCAGCCAAAAAGAATTTCCCCCAGTGCCAGATAATTGCCCCACAGAATTGCCCAATGACATCCCCCAGCCCCAGATAATTGCAGCCCAGCTCCAGAGAATTACCCCCCAACCCCAGATAATTACCCAACAGACCGAAATAATTGCCAAAGACCTCCCTAGCCTCAGAAAATTGTCCCACGGCCCCAGAGAATTGCCCTGTGACCCCCCCCCCCCTAACCACAGTGAATGCCCCCTCTGCTCCCTAAACACATCCACATGCTGCAGGGGTCCCTATAGAGACCCCTGCAGCCTCCCCACATTAACCCCTTGCAGCAGGGGTCCTCGATAGGCATCGATCAGGCCCCTGCTGCATTTAAAAATTTCAAATTACCCGCCACGGATCATTAAAGGGCATGCAAAACACTATTAACCTATCCCAGCCGCGGCATCTAAAATTACCCCCCCCTAAACCCCCAATGTGTCGCCACATTAACCCCTTGCTGCAGGGGTCAACAACGATCGTGAACTCGCTGCATTTCCAATTTCCTGCCTTGTGGGTCCTTAAAAGACCATAAAGGTCCTGAAAGGCCCAGCGCTAAAAAAAAATTACCCCCTGCCGCGGGGGGTACAATAAGCACCCCAAGGCAACTAAAATTAACCCTGATCACTCATGAGGCTCTAAACAGACCCCCATAAGCCTTAATTAACCCTGTCACTCATGGGGGTCAATACAGAACCCTATAAGACCTTAATTAACGCCATAACTCATGGGGGTCAATACAGACACCCATAAGCCTTAATTAACCCTGTCACTCATGGGGGTCAATACAGACACCCATAAGCCCTTAATTAACCCCATAACTCATGGGGGGTCAATACAGACCCCCATATGCCCTTAATTAACCGTATAACCCATGGGGCTCTATACAGTGAGTGATGGGGTTAATTTTAGTTGCCTGGGGGCATTGATAGTACCCCCAGTGGCAGGGGTTATTTTGTTTTACCGCTGGTCCTTTAAGGACCTGAAGGCGGGAAAATGTAAATTGGAAATGCAGCAGGGTCATGATCGGTGCCGATTGGGGACCCCTGCTGCAAAGGGGTAATGTGGGCAGGCTGCAGGTGCCCCTATGGACCCCCGTAGCAAGGGGTTAATGTGGGGACACTTTGGGCCAGCATTGACGGGGTTAATATTAGGTGCCGCAGCCGGAATTTGCTAATAGTAAGCCGCGGGTCCTTTAAGGAGCCGCGGCGGATAATTTAAATGTTTTAAATGCAGCAGGGGTCTGATCAATGCCAATCGGGGACCCCCCACTGCAAGGGGTTAATGTGGGGTGCTGCGGGGGTCCCTATGGACCCCTGCAGCAAGGGGTTAATGTGGGTCACTTCGGGGGTCAAAATGGGGACCCCCAGCATAGAGGGGGGTTAATTTTAGGTGCCGGGGGGGTTAGTTTCAGTACCCCCCCACGGCAGGGCTTATATGTAGGACTTCCGCGGAGGTCCCCTTCAAGTGATGAGGTGGGGGAGCCTGCAAGATCATCTCCGATCATCTCAGATTTTCTCCGTGTTGACACGGACGGCCCTGCTGCGTAGCTCACACATTGCTCACAGGAGGGCTAATTTAATAGCGTCGTAACACTTTGCACCACGTAGGGTTTAAGTAGAAACCTTGTATCTACAAGGCTGGAATTTAATAAGGCTGTATATGTGTAAAAATAATTTGCTAACACTCATAATATAGTTTATTTAATAACTTAATTGTTTGTGTGATTAGATCTGCTTGCTGATTGAAACTGATAAATGCTAATTTTGCATCATGAGGCCTGAACGTTATGGCCTTGACGGGGGCTGCAATGAGTGCTGAAGACCTTGACAAAATCTGGCAATGATGCCAGGCCCATGATGAGTGCCTTAAAGCGTAGGCCTTTGGTGCCTTTTTACAGGGCCTGCAAGACTTTAAAAAAGGCTGGCAATGAACAATGAAGGCGCTCATTGCCAGGCCCATGATGAGCACCGAAGGCCTGTAGGCCTTTGGCGCTCATTGCGAGGCTCACAAGACTTTGAAAAAGGCGGGTAACGAGGGTCGAAGGTGCTCATTGCCAGGCCGACGGTGAAAACATTTAAAACATCCCTTGGTTTTTTGTAACCAGGATGTTCTATGTGTACTTTCTAAATTACTTTTTGTAGGTTGATCTCTTAGGTTGGTAGATCTTCGGACGGTTATTTGTGCCCTATCACTTAGGAATGGCTTCTGTTGTATGTACCAATGCATCTAACTTTTTCTTCCTCAACCTTTAATTTTTCACTGAATAGAGTTTCTCTAGTGGTGTTTTTGGCTCTATCATAAGCCTTTTTGAGGACTGTTTTCTTATATCCTCTTGCTAGGAATCTAGATTGAAGATCCCTTGCTTCTGCTTCAAAGTCTGGTGCATTGGAACAATTCCACTTAACTCTCAACTATTGCCCAGTTGGTATACCTGAGATCAAGGGTGTGGGATGACTGCTATCTGCCCTTAAGAGATTATTTGTGGCTGTGGGTTTCCTGAAAGTTGTCGTTTGCAATGAGCCATCTACTGATTTAGTCATTTTCAAGTTCAAGAAAGTGATCATGGTCTTATTTATCTCGGATGTCAAAAATAAACCCAAAGAGTTGTCATTTAAAGAATTTATAAATTCTTGCAAGTCCTGAGGTGTACCATTCCACAAGATTAGAATATCGTCAATAAATCTAACCCACATTTCTATGTGGTTTGTGAATCTCTCCTTATCATTAAATACACATTGTTCCTACCACCACCGTAAGTACAAGTTTGCGTATGATGGGGCACAAGCTGTGCCCATCACTGTTCCGCATATTTGGTGGTAAAATGTGTTTAGAAAAACAAAGCCATTATAGGTAAGTACATCCTCCAGTAGTTCTAATACATAGTTGTTATGATTGTTGTACTGTGCCCCTCTTTTAGTGAGGAAATATTTTACTGCATTTATACCATTAGTATGTTTAATACAGGTATATAAAGACTCCATATCCAGTGAGACCAATAGGGTTTCTGAATTTACAGTTATTCCATAAATTTTTTCTAACACATCTTTTGTGTCTTTTATATATGAAGATAAAGATGACACAAATTCTCGTAGTATAGAGTTCACATATTTACTTGGATTTTCTGTCAGGCTCTCTATTCCCGAAACTATCGGTCTTCCTGGTGGTTTGCTGCAGTTTTTTATGTACTTTAGGAATGGTGTAAAAAGTTGCCACTTTGGGTGCTTGTTAAGGTGAAATTCAAATTCAGATATATTGAAGACTTTGTTAGGCCTTGAATTAAGATATATGTAAGTTCCTCAACATAGTCATCTGTTGGATTTTTGGCTAATTTTGTATAGCTTTGCTTTTCTTTCAAAAGTCTCTCACACTCTTTTATATAGTCTGTATTATTCAATATGACTATGTTGCCACCCTTATCAACATTTCTAATAATCATGTCTTTATTTTGTTGTAACTCATTTAGGGCCTTTATTTGGGACTTGTTGATATCAGACTGAGTATTTTTAGATAGTATTTCTAGGTATCTGACCACATTTTGCACAAATAGCTCTATGTTGGGACCTATAGACAGGGGTGGTGTATATTTAATTTTGGGTTTTAACAAAGAGAAAGGGCCTTTGGCCTGAAATGTTTCAATTTCTGCTAAAAAGTCTTCCAATTATCTAAGTGCTTTTTGGTCTGTAACTTCCAACTTTTTAGCTATATTTTTGTCTTTTTTAGAAAATAACTTTTTTAGTGCCAGTTTTCTACCAGTTCACATCTTTGACCCATTCAAAGACATTAAAATCTTTAGTGCGAGAGCAATTTTATCATTTTTGCAATATGAATAAATGTTCTGTTGTGAGAACAAAATCAAAAAGGTTAAAGGTATTTAAGTCCGTTGTCTTCTTTTTACTGGATCCCTGTGTGATGTTTTTTTCTTGCCCCTCCTGGTCTTGCTCTTTGCTCTAAAAATGAACACCAGGGGTATTGGAAGTGGGAATACTTTGTCTTCTGCGGTTAACATTCGCTCATAAATTGCTTTTTGGTATATTATATTGTCTAGGTCTTCTGAAGATTCTACCCGTCTGGAAATCATTATAATCTCTCTGGTATATTTAATGTTTTCTCTCCATTAATGTATTTTTGAATGTTTCTACTTTTTGTAGTTTGCTTTCCAGGTCTACAAAGCTGGGGTTTGTATTACATTTTTTTATAAATTCCCCTGATAGATTGTGGATAGTAGGGAGTAAATTCATGCGTAATCCTCTGGGTACTAGGTTATTGGCCAAGTAGTTCTCTAAGCTAGCTATTTCCCACCATATTTGGTGTTGTTTCTTGTATATTTTAGTTAATTCAAAGAACTGTTTTTTTAAGATCAGGTTCTTTTGTACCAATTGTAAGTAATGTATTGTTGAATACTGATTTAACCTCATGTTGTCAACTGTCCAGGTTCCAACCCTGTGATAGGAAACCCGCCATAAATTCAAATTTTACTGCCATCATTTTTGACTGGCAAGTCGCTAGTATATATATATATATATGCATATCATCATAAACATGGACAATGAATATTTATGCCTTAAATCAGTACACAGCAGTAATATCTACCATGTGTCATTATTATTATCGTTTATTTGTAACGCGCCAACATATTCCGTAGCGTTATACATAAGTTAATTTTCAAGCAAGGGCATATTCAATATTAACACATTGCAAAGAAAGGAGGGCCCTATCTTTGAGCTTAGAATCAGGTGTCCAAAGTGCTTTCCCCAAAGGGCCATGCAAGATTGAAAACTTGCAGACTTGCAAACTAAGGGCCCTATTAAATTCGAGCTGCGGATGAATTCGTATCTCGCAAAGGCCCATCGTAAGTCGATTTACGATATCCGAGTCGACTTGCGATTGACTTGCGATTGACTTGCGTAATTTCGGACTACTTTGCCGAGATTTGCCTCCGATAAGCGCTACGTAGTAAGTAGCGGACAAGAATTCCTTGCGTAGACGCTCGTATCTCGCAAATTCGCTAAGTGCACAAAAAACACACTTAAAATGGTTTACGCATTACGTACAGACAACTTTAAAATATAAAAGTGAGTTTAGCAGAGGAAAAGCATGGAAGGCCATTACAATTGTTTTCACCATCCCCTCCCCCCACCAAAGCAAAGGCATTATACAACCAATTAGTTGTTACATTTTGAATGAAAAGCCATGCTGCAGCTTACATAAAGCAAAATTAAAGACACACTACCTGATTACATAAAAACACAAAAACATCAAGAAAATGCCATATTAACCCTGTTCTTTTGTATACATGTTGCTCATCACATCTACATTTGGGAACACAAATATGGGGCACATGGAGAATGTGAATATGTCCTGTTCAGTCTTTCGGTCGGGTCCGACTGTGACCCTCTGTCACTGCTTTCTTACAAGGTTCCTATGCCGGTGAGACCGGAGTGGGTTGTCAGTTCCTTCCCCAGTGGTTTGGGATTTGGCCCTGCATTCAGCTTTCCCTCTCACCCCCACAATGACCCTTAATGAGATAGCTCACAGCTTCATTGAAATACACAATACCTCTTGTTTGGTCTTTCGGTCGGGTCCGACTCTGACCCTCTGTCACTGCTTTCTTACAAGGTTCCTATGCCGGTGAGACCGGAGTGGGTTGTCAGTTCCTTCCCCAGTGGTTTGGGATTTGGCCCTGCATTCAGCTTTCACTCTCACCCCCACAATGACCCTTAATGGGATAGCTCACAGCTTCATTGAAATACACAATACCTCTTGTTTGGTCTTTCGGTCGGGTCCGACTCTGACCCTCTGTCACTGCTTTCTTACAAGGTTCCTATGCCGGTGAGACCGGAGTGGGTTGTCAGTTCCTTCCCCAGTGGTTTGGGATTTGGCCCTGCATTCAGCTTTCCCTCTCACCCCCACAATGACCCTTAATGAGATAGCTCCCAGCTTCATTGAAATACACAATACCTCTTGTTTGGTCTTTCGGTCGGGTCCGACTCTGACCCTCTGTCACTGCTTTCTTACAAGGTTCCTATGCCGGTGAGACCGGAGTGGATTGTCAGTTGTGCTGTCACTCTCCCACCCACAATGACCCTTAATGGGATAGCTCCCAGCTTCATTGAAATACACAATACCTCTTGTTTGGTCTTTCGGTCGGGTCCGACTCTGACCCTCTGTCACTGCTTTCTTACAAGGTTCCTATGCCGGTGAGACCGGAGTGGATTGTCAGTTGTGCTGTCACGCTCCCACCCACAATGACCCTTAATGGGATAGCTCCCAGCTTCATTGAAATACACAATACCTCTTGTTTGGTCTTTCGGTCGGGTCCGACTCTGACCCTCTGTCACTGCTTTCTTACAAGGTTCCTATGCCGGTGAGACCGGAGTGGGTTGTCAGTTCCTTCCCCAGTGGTTTGGAATTTGGCCCTGCATTCAGCTTTCCCTCTCACCCCCACAATGACCCTTAATGAGATAGCTCCCAGCTTCATTGAAATACACAATACCTCTTGTTTGGTCTTTCGGTCGGGTCCGACTGTGACCCTCTGTCACTGCTTTCTTACAAGGTTCCTATGCCGGTGAGACCGGAGTGGGTTGTCAGTTCCTTCCCCAGTGGTTTGGGATTTGGCCCTGCATTCAGCTTTCCCTCTCACCCCCACAATGACCCTTAATGAGATAGCTCACAGCTTCATTGAAATACACAATACCTCTTGTTTGGTCTTTCGGTCGGGTCCGACTCTGACCCTCTGTCACTGCTTTCTTACAAGGTTCCTATGCCGGTGAGACCGGAGTGGGTTGTCAGTTCCTTCCCCAGTGGTTTGGGATTTGGCCCTGCATTCAGCTTTCACTCTCACCCCCACAATGACCCTTAATGGGATAGCTCACAGCTTCATTGAAATACACAATACCTCTTGTTTGGTCTTTCGGTCGGGTCCGACTCTGACCCTCTGTCACTGCTTTCTTACAAGGTTCCTATGCCGGTGAGACCGGAGTGGGTTGTCAGTTCCTTCCCCAGTGGTTTGGGATTTGGCCCTGCATTCAGCTTTCCCTCTCACCCCCACAATGACCCTTAATGAGATAGCTCCCAGCTTCATTGAAATACACAATACCTCTTGTTTGGTCTTTCGGTCGGGTCCGACTCTGACCCTCTGTCACTGCTTTCTTACAAGGTTCCTATGCCGGTGAGACCGGAGTGGGTTGTCAGTTCCTTCCCCAGTGGTTTGGGATTTGGCCCTGCATTCAGCTTTCCCTCTCACCCCCACAATGACCCTTAATGAGATAGCTCCCAGCTTCATTGAAATACACAATACCTCTTGTTTGGTCTTTCGGTCGGGTCCGACTCTGACCCTCTGTCACTGCTTTCTTACAAGGTTCCTATGCCGGTGAGACCGGAGTGGATTGTCAGTTGTGCTGTCACTCTCCCACCCACAATGACCCTTAATGGGATAGCTCCCAGCTTCATTGAAATACACAATACCTCTTTTTTGGTCTTTCGGTCGGGTCCGACTCTGACCCTCTGTCACTGCTTTCTTACAAGGTTCCTATGCCGGTGAGACCGGAGTGGGTTGTCAGTTCTGCTGTCACTCTCCCACCCACAAGGGCAGCAAACACACACAGAGGGTTTGCAGAGGCACAATGAGCACCAGCCAACTCACCTCCATCAGGGGTAATCGCCACTACTCTTATCCAAGGAAGTCCCACGCCATTGCTGGTGGCCATGTGCCAAGATGACCATTCATTCCCATTTGGTGACCTCCCATTATGTTCTGCTATGCATCAATTTACATTAGTTTCGATTGCTAAGTGATGTTGGGGAAGTGCCTGTGAGAGCAGAATTGACGGACAAATCAATAATCACTGGAGAAGGAACTGACAACCCACTGCAGTATCACCTATCATTATCCTTTTAGACCCACAGGGGAATGTTCCTACTCCCCAGTCCCGCTAATTGTACTTGGCCTGTGCATTAACCCTTTATTATGCCTAGATTGTAGATCAATTAGATGCATTATATGATATCTAATGCTATTAGGACTATTATTCCTCTTAGTATGTATGGATCTATTGCAGGTTAACTACTGCTCATTAGTTTACAGCTATAGTAATGTGACACTAATGTGATGCATGTGGATGTCCCCTAACCCCAACCATTGAAAACACACCGACATGGGGAGAACAGAATAACAAAGCTTTATTTTTGGACACAGACCACAATCAGCAGTGGTCAAGACTGTGCATTCACAGAACGGTATAACAAAACTTTATTTTTGGACACACACCACAATCAGCAGTGGTCAAGACTGTGCATTCACAGAACGGTATAACAAAACTTTATTTTTGGACACAGACCACAATCAGCAGTGGTAAAGACTGTGCATTAATATCATAGGTGTGGTGTGGGCGGGTCCCGAGAGAGCAAGGGGCTAAATAAAAAAAAGGGGATACCTACAGGGGTCAATCTAATAGTCTAGAATAAGCATGATGCATAGCACCTACCAGGGTCACATGCTGCAACCGGAACCAGAAATCTCTCCATTTAACTGAAGAAACCATTAGAGTGCACGGCACTTACAACTTGTCTGGATCTGTTTAATTGAACAAATGATTCAACCTCTGGACTGTGTAATCCAATCCAGTTTCACACATACAGTGTGGTGTGTGAAATTGCCCACAAAAATGAATAGTCAACAAAAAACAAAAAAGGCGGAGGAGGCTAAAAAAAATAATGACAATGCATGTACAGTAAAGTGCTAAATACTGTACCAATATACCAACTCACCTGATTCCCATCTGCAAGCATTACTAACTATTAGCTACAGTAGGTCTCTGGATAATGAGTAATATGGGCAAATACCCATTAATATGGACAGGACACAAAGGTCAGCAGCCACATTCACTGTTTCTTACATCAGACCCAAAGATCTGTTCTCAGACCGATATTGAGGTCAGGATCACATGCTTTATTAGTGCATATATTAATGCTGGCTGTCATTAACATGCCATTGTGAGACTTTGCAAGTCCACCGCCATAGCGGTATTAGTCTACATTTCAGCTAACAATAATCATGTCTGAGATATCTGGCAATATGATAGTTTTAAGATTGTGAGAGATACATGTTAAGGAGGGGGCTGTCATTGGAGTAATGTCTACCTGAGAGGCACTGGGAAAACCTTACGCCTCATATAATTCCTCCACTATGCTTGCAGATGTAGGAGATGCCTTCATGGGCCTGAATTGTACCTAAAACAAAACAAATGGAAAGAAAAACATAAAGAGAAAACATAAAATCTAAGGGCCTAAAAAAAAAGGGGACTGCAGCATCCCTTCCCAACAGCATTCCCCAGTGACCATCAATTGGTGGCATGTTCAACCGAACCCTACGTGTCCACAGAGAAGAGGATCATGGACCATGTGATGGGAGGTAGCCATCTGCATACAAAATGTCACCATCACATAGGCAAAGATCCAAAACTCTGTAGCCAGGCTAGATGAGGTCAGCATTGTGACCAATAGATTGTCACTGAGGAGTGCTGTTGAGAAGGCACAATTATGTCCACAGCCCCTAGGTCCTCCTCCGCCTGGGCACAGGACCTGCCTCGTCCGCGGCCGGACGCCGTCTCCTTGGTGGTGGGGGAGCAGGAGGAGGTAGTGGCACCACGGGTGGTGGTGGCGGCGGAGGCATGGTGGAAGGAGAGGAGGGGCCAGCCTGCTGTTGACTGGTGACCTGCCCCGTTCCCAGCAGCCTGACCAAATGCTGCTCCAGCCTACGACGATGGCTCCTCTCCTCCCTAAAGCGCCTGTCCAGGCTGCGCTTCATGCCAGAGATGTTGGCATCAATCCTATTCACGACGGCCAACAACTCCAGCAGCGCAGCCTCGGTCGTTGGTGGTGGGGGCTCGGGTCCTGCTGGCAGGGCCGGGTGGGAAGATGGCGGGGACAGAGTGGGGAGGATCTGGGACTCTGCTGGAGACAGGGTCTCTGACATTGGTGTCCCCGGTGGCTCAGTGTGTGGGGAAGGAGGAGCTGTGGCATATTCCACTCCTTCTGAGGGCCCCGGCGAGATGGCAAGTCTTTGGAGGAGGGGGGCAGTCGGGCTCTGGACAGGGGGGCTGTCAACGACCACGACCTCCCCCTCCGAAGAGCCAGGGCCCTCGGATGAGCCTGTAGCCTCCTCCCCCTGAGCGGTCTCCTGCGGGGCGGGGGCTGACGGCCCCGCTCGTGGCTCATCACTGGACCCAGACCTCCTACTGGATGCTGAAATAGAGAAAAGAAAGGTACATGTCATTAGTATGCTGATCAATACATTGATATGTTTTCACTCCTAACTATCTGACATCTAGGCCTGAACATTGATGATTCTCCTAATTGCAACTCCCATTAGCTCTCATTTGCTAGATTGGATCTATTCTTTGGTTTCTTGTCTTGACCTCTCCTGGCTCCTAACACTGTCTGGATTTTTCCTGCGGTTTCACTCCTAACTATCTGACATCTAGGCCTGAACATGGATGATTCTCCTAATTGCAACTCCCATTAGCTCTCATTTGCTAGATTGGATCTATTCTTTGGTTTCTTGTCTTGACCTCTCCTGGCTCCTAACACTGTCTGGATTTTTCCTGCGGTTTCACTCCTAACTATCTGACATCTAGGCCTGAACATGGATGATTCTCCTAATTGCAACTCCCATTAGCTCTCATTTGCTAGATTGGATCTATTCTTTGGTTTCTTGTCTTGACCTCTCCTGGCTCCTAACACTGTCTGGATTTCTTATGCGGTCTGTAACTGCATAGGCTGCATTGGGCGCACCAGTACATGGACTCTATTTCTTAATTACTCTTGGGGTGGCCAGGAATGACAGTGATTTGTCAGCTTCATGGATTTAATGATACATCCATCCATCCCTTGTTAATTCCATGGAGCTGACATGTCAGTGTCCTTGTTGGTCACCATGTGTAGTGTGTGTGATGCACATGTGGTGGCATGTTGGTGTATGTGATATTCACCTGAACTGGAGGCTGGGTAATGCTGGGCCACCGGGGATGAAGCTCCAGCTGCGGGCGATGGTCTTAGAAAGTCCCTTGCGATCCTCTCCCACTCCTTATAGGCGACACTGTGTCCCTCAGCTTCTCTGGCCATCTTCCTTTTCACCGTGGCCCTGATATCCACATATCTGTGCTTCAAGGACCTCAAGCCCCTAGGAACCGTGGACACCTCCTTCATCACTTCCACTACCTCCTTCCAAGCCTGAGCCTTAGGCCCAGGCTTCGCTTCCCTTGCAACAAGGATGACGGGCCGGTCACGGATCGCACCCAGGAGGACCATATTCTCCTGGGGCGTATAATTACGGGCCCTGCGCCTGCCCTTGCCAATAGCCCCTTGCTCTCTCGACTGTGCTGGGGGACCCTGGCCTCCCTGCACTCTTCCTGAAGCCTGTCCCTTCCCCAAACTACCCCGCCCCCTGGGAACAGGCCCCTTCCCCTCTGTCCCTCCTCTCTTAGTGCCTCTGTCTCCCTCCTCCTCCTCCTCCTCCTCCTCCCCCCCCCTCTGGGGACCACTCCTCCTCCTCCAGGGACACCTCCTCCTCTGGGGACACCTCCTCCACCCCCTCCGGGGACACCTCCTCCTCCTCCTCTGGGGACACCTCCTCCTCTGGGGACACCTCCTCCACCCCGTCCGGGGACACCTCCTCCACCCCCTCCGGGGACACCTCCTCCACCTCTCCTCCACCCTCCACTACACTCTCCTCACTCTCCTCACTCTCCGCTCCTCTCCTCTCCTCCTCTCTCCACCTATCTCCTCCCTCCATGCTCAAATAATACAAAAATAAGGATAACTCAAAATAAGTGTAACTGTTATATATGTGATGGAAACAAAAGTGTATGTTCTATGTGTTTTTAATAACTGTTGGGGGATGCGGTGCAAAGGTTGGGGGGGGAGGTGTGTGTTGTGTGTCCTAACGCTATGTATGTCTCTATGTGTCTTTAATCTATGTGTCAGGCAAATATGTGTAATGTGTAAATATGTGTAACTCTTACGTGTAAATATGCTAGTAATAAAATACAAAACAATCAAAAAGAGTGCGCCTACAAATCAAAAGAACGATAAAGAAATAAAAGTATTACTGGAATGTCTGTTGGAAAGAAAAGATGTGTGTGCTATGTGTATTTAATAAGTGGTGGGGGATGGGGTGTGTTGGGGGATGGGGTGTGGTGGGGGGAATGGGTGTGTGGGGTGTGTGTCCTAACTATATATATGTCTCTATGTGTGTTATTTAATCTATGTGTCTTGCAAATATGTGAAATCTGTAAATATGTGTATTGCTTAGAATATAAGTACTTAGGAAGTAAACAAGAAACAAGACAAAAAAGTAATCTACCTCTCTCCAAACCACTAATCTCACAACTCAAACTCTCTCCCACCTGCTCCTGAAACTGCGTGCTAACTCCAATGGCTCTTACAACACAGTCAGCGCATGGGTTTGTATCAATCACATTTATAAGCTCATACTGTCAATCAAATTCTTAGCTCGTACGTGATTGGCTGAGAGGCGTGTCTCGCTAGGACGTCCCCTTATCAGCTTGCGAGCGCGCCAACAGACTCAGCCAATTACATACGCACTTATAGTGTCAGGCCGCCAAGTGCGTATGTAATTGGCTGAGAGTCCCAATACATACGCACTGGGCGTCCCGCGTTGGGCTTCTCAGCCAATTACATACGCACTTGGCGTCCCGCGTTGGGACTCTCAGCCAATTACATACGCACTTGGCGTCCCGCGTTGGGCTTCTCAGCCAATTACATACGCACTTGGCGTCCCGCGTTGGGACTCTCAGCCAATTACATACGCACTTGGCGTCCCGCGTTGGGCTTCTCAGCCAATAACATACGCACTTGGTGTCCCGCGTTGGGACAGCCAATTACATGCGGCCAAGTGCGTATGTAATAGGTTGAGAGGCTTCTTGACTTAAAATCATCAGCTGAAATGCCATGTAAAGATCCACAGGTGACCAATTGCAAAGCAGAAATTAACGTGCCTAATATCAGATCATGCAATCAACAAGCTATATAACCCCATCCCCAACAAGTCATCAGCATGTCTGAAACAGCATGGATGATCATGTGAGAGGGATGATGGCTAGGATGAGTGGGCGTATGAGGTTGAGACGCTTTTGTGCAGCTCAACTAGCACAGTATGAAGACCAGGAAGCAAGGTGTGTGATTGAGGGGGTGATGGGGAGTGGCAGAGAGGAATGTCTGGGAGTGAATGAGGGTGTGAGTGGTGATGTGATCCATGCTGGGGCAGAACCAAGCCAGGCAAGGGAATTACCACAGGCCATGCCTAGTATCGTGGGGGTGGATCAGGGAGGAGAGAGAGCTCCAGTAGCACAGGGACAGATGGATATAGGGCCACCTGCACCCAGGGAGGCTGACAATGTTGTCGGTGATCAGCTGCTGGGGGGAGTACAGGATGTGTTGGCTCAGGCAGAAGGGGGGGAGCCTGACCAGGAGCCTGACCAGGAGCCTGACCAGGAGCCTGACCAGGAGCCTGTGAGGAGGCGGGCACCCAATGTGTACAGGGAGAGACTCACATTAGAGGGGTTAACTGATGGGGAGGTGTATGAGCGTTTTCGGCTGACCCGTGCCAGTCTTGGGGAGCTCTATGAGTTTCTCAGAGCGGACCTTGAGCCTCGCTCACGGGCAAATAGATCCATCCCAGGAATGACACGGATGTTAGTTGCAATACACCTCCTTGCTTCTGGGAGCTTTCAGACCACCCTGAGCATAGCCGGAGGAATGTCTCAGCCAAGCCTCTCGAATTGTCTGAGTGCATTCCTCCGTGCTATTGGTCGGAGAGCTGCCAGATACATCAGTTACCCTAACACTGCTGAAGAGATCTCGAAGGTGAAGTTCGATTTCTTCCAATTAGGAGGTATCCCCAATGTGCTTGGTGCTATTGACTGTACACATGTGGCACTGATACCTCCTAGAGAGCAAGAAGCGCTGTACAGAAATCGTAAGCATTATCATTCAATCAATGTACAGGTTGTTTGCGATGCGAACATGCGCATACAAGGTGTGTTTGCAGGCTTCCCGGGAAGTGCTCACGACGCCTATATCCTGCGTGCATCCGGAATATATGACATCTTTGAGTCCGGCAGATTTCCATCCGGATGGCTACTGGGTGAGTACACATTAGTAATGGCAGTCAACCATATCTTACTATGACTGGATACAATAACACATACAGTACATCATGTTTCCCTCTATTGCTCTGATGTTCACATGTGCATTACGGAGTAATACTACCAAAGCCAGAACAGAATAGCTCATTGCTGGCCAGAACCCTGTGTTAGCTTGGCCAAACAGTATGCAGTTCACAACAACATATGACAAAAACCATAACTGATTAATCATTAGGTTTATGTTCTGATGCATTCCCTTGTATCCTGTGACATGGACATCTCTAGCCTACATAACGTGTTGTGTGTTCTTGTACGGCCTATGTAAGTGAGATGTCTTCAGAATAGAGGAGAATTAATATTGTTTGGCAAACTTTTTCTTGCCTGAATATATCCCGGAATAAACATGAATTAGCTTACCTTGAAGTTAACAAAATCTCCAAGGTCTTTTGGCATTTGCGTTTGATCGTGTCCGCCCCTGGGAAATTCCACCTGAATTAGCATCACATTTACGTTCACAAGAATACACGATCACGCTTCACCTCAGACCTCTGGCATGTGCTCGTTACAAGAACTGCAACAGTGACTTCCTGTGCTCTCTACCAGAAGGGTCGCAATATGTACCCTGTTGTATTTCCCTTGTATCTCCGCCTCATGTAAGTGTCCTGTGTGTGTGAACATCTGGATTTTCCATTTGTTGAAATCACATTATAATTGATCTGAAGCTTCAGATAGAATCCATGTGTTAATACCCTAGTGATTATCCTATCAGATGCATCCATGATCCATCTCCCTTACATATATCTTTAACTGTGTATTAGCCACAGGGATGTGTTGATAGGTCATGATGACGATATTTGGCCATATGCTTTGTCAAACATCACAACATACTATTCATATCAACATCATATTTTATTTCCACCAGGTGATGCAGGATATGGGTGTTTGCCGTGGTTGTTGACCCCTGTGAGCAATCCCCATACTCGGGCAGAGGCGCGGTATAATGCTGCGCATAAAACCTGCCGGAATGTAATTGAGCGTACCTTTGGTGTACTAAAGATGCACTTCAGATGGTTACATTCCACTGGGGGGGCTCTACAATACAAGCCCCAGAAAGTTTGTTGCATCATCGTTGCCTGCTGCTGTCTGCACAATATAGCACTACAGGCCAACTGTCTGGGGGACATTGATGCGGCTCCGCTACCTGGGGAGGAAGAGCCTTTATTTCACCCTGAAGTGGATAATCTGCAGGGGTCACAACAACGTGCCCGCCTAATTCGTGAGTACTTCACATGTAAGTACATACCCAATATGCATGGAACACAGTCTAATGTATCTGGATTATGCCTAACTCCCAAATCCACTTTTATCCATCGCCCTTGTCATACAGAATTCCAACCAGTCCACAGTAGAGGAGAGTTCACTGACGTTGTCGATGTTTGTACACTGGAACAAGCCACATGATCAGTTATAGGTAAGTAAGCACACATTCCCATACACATCTTAAGTACTGACGGTTAGAAACATCAATGGCATAGATAATTTGAGTGGATTATATATCCCACTATGTTAATGTATATATGCCCCACGTTACATTGTTATCTAGTATGATCTGCAATACGCAGAATTATTGTTAATTGATCCAGAGGAAGTCACCGAACACCAAAATGTGAAGCTTTGCCAATTGTCTACACAGGGCAGAAAAATATAACATTCCTTCCTGAGCCCAGATACTGGTGATCGTATTCATCACTGGATCAATACTCCCTATCTCTTTATCCAGGATAGCCCCTAATGCCTGTTTGGTTTTGTAATGTAAAAAGATACCCAATCCCTTTTTAAAGTCACCTACAACCTCTACGGACCAGGATTGCTCACATTGTCTGATCCTGCCAAACCACATGAAATGGGATCCAAATGTGGTTGAAAAATACCATACACACATACTTTGTCTAATTTGTGACTGTAATCCTAACATCATATTAACCTTACAGAGCTGCTGTCGTGTGTCAACTCTTCTTTAAACAACCTAGACATGGAAAAACATGACCAGCAACAGAACTGCTACATCAATGTGAACTACATAGTGAGTATTTGTGTAATAATATGGCCACGTATGCTGAAGGACACAAATAACACATCAATCACTTTATTAATATCGGCCTATCTCTTTCCAGAATACAGCAGATAGGTAAGCGGTGATAACTAATGACGATCCACAGCGCACGTGTCCTGGTGGAACAAATCACCTCGTGGATGAGCTTGGGACTGCGTCCAAGGTAAAACACCACATTTGGCTCTCCAAAGATGCATTAATGTGTAATCTATGTGATATTCCTACATCATTAGCCAGATGAGTAGCTCGTTTCATATGTAGGGAAAGAACAGTGAAGACGTTTGTATGAAATGAGCAACATATATTGGTACAGTGGATCGAAAAGGTCTAAAGTCTACACACCCCTGTTAAAATGTCATGTTTCTGTGCTGTCAAAAAATGAGACCAAGATAAATCATTTCAGAACTTTCTCCACCTTTAATGTGACCTATAAACTGGACAACTCATTTGAAAAACAAACTAGAATCAGTTAAGTAGAGTGAAGAAAAAATCAAAAAAGAAAATCACATGGTTGCATAAGTATGCACACCCCTAAACTAATACTTTGTTGAAGCACCTTGTGATTTTATTACAGCACTCAGTCTTTTTGGGTATGAGTCTATCCGCATGGCACATTGTGACTTTTCAAGATTTGCCCACTCTTCTTTGCAAAAACACTTCAAATCTGTCAGATTGCGAGGCCATCTCCTGTGCACAGCCCTCTTCAGATCACCCCACAGGGATTTAGGTCTGGGCTCTGGCTGGGCCATTCCCAAACTTTAATCTACTTCTGGTGAAGCCATTCCTTTGTTAATTTGGATGTATGCTTTGGGTCGTTGTCAAGCTGAAAGATGAAGTTCCTCTTCATGTTCAGCTTTCTAGCAGAAGCCTGAAGGTTTTGTGCCAATATTGACTGGTATTTGGAACTGGTCCTAATTCCCTCTATCTTAACTAAGGCCCCAGTTCCAGCTGCAGAAAAACAGCCCCAAAGCATGATGCTGCCACCACCATGCGTCACTGTGGGTATGGTGTTCTTTTGGTGATGTGCAGTGTTGTTTTTGCGCCAAACATATCTTTTGGAATTATGGCCAAAATGTTCAACCTTGGTTTCATCAGACCATAACACCTTTTCCCACATGCTTTTGGGAGACTTCAGATGTTTTTTTGTTTTTAAAAATGCAGCCTGGCTTGGATGTTTTGCTTTGTAAGAAAAGGCTTTCATCTTGCCACTCTACCCCATACACCAGACATATGAAGAATACGGGAGATTGTTGTCACATGTACCACACAGCCAGTACTTGCCAGATATTCCTGCAGCTCCTTTAATGTTGCTGTAGGCCCTCTTGGTAGCCTCCCAGACCAGTTTTCTTCTGGTCTTTTCATCCATTTTGGAGGGAGCTGCAGTTCTTGGTAATGTCACTGTTGTGCCATATTTTCTACGCTTGATGATGACTGTCTTCACTGTGTTCCATGGTATATCTAATGCCTTGTAAATTATTTTGTACCCTTCTCCTGACTGATACCTTTTAACAATGAGATCCCTCTGATGCTTTGGAAGCTCTCTGTGAACCATGGCTTTTGCTGTGGGATGCGACTAAGAAAATTTCAGGAAAGACCAACTAGAGGCACTTTAAATGATGGCAGGTGTATGCTGACTCCTATTTAACACGATTTGGAATGTGATTGCTTCATTCTGAACACAGCTACATCCCCAGTTATAAGAGTGTGCAGACTTATGCAACCACATTAGTTTTCTTTGATTTTTTCTTCCCTCCACCTTACAGATTTCAGTTTGTTTTACAATTGAGTTGTACAGTTTTTGTCACATTAAAGGTGGATATAGTTCTGAAATGATTTTTCATTGGCTATTTTGTTTACAGGAGTGTGTAGACTTTTTAGAACCACTGTAAGCGACGAAGTAAGCGCTCCGGGAGCATGTGCAATGTAAATATTGACATGTTCCTTTTATGTTTCAGATCGCAAAGATTAGTCCCTTTCCACGGTCAGAACAAGGAATGATGAGCATTCCCACGTTCCAGGACTATGCTATTGTCACATTTCATCATGTATGTTCAGATGTCAGTCATCATGTGTTGCATCGGGTGTGATATCACATCCTCTACATCGATTTATATGTACCTATTGCTTTAGATCTGCCATTCTCTCCTCTACTTGGACTATTGTGAAGCCTGTATCATACTTCCTTCCAGATCTCTTCCTCAGTGCTGATGTGATCCTCCCTGTACATATGGGGAAGAGTAACTCTAGCCTTGGAACATAACTGTTAATGAGGTTCCGTTTACCTTCAGTTATGAATATGCAACAGCAGATAATAGAGATGCTCATTCACAGAACAGAATACACCTCGAACTGGCCAGTTGGTTGGTAGTTCTGCTAACACCTGAAATTATTTGGAACACACTGATATGGTCCTGGTCATGTTCCCATCTGAGTGTCCAAACTTATGTATGTAGAGTCTTCTCTCATAGTGCCATTTCCAGTGACATGACCTACGGGGGTTCTAACATTGACTGATTGAGCACTTCTACCTCTGCAGTTGCATAGGAGTGTGTGTTGCGCGCACACACAAGACTACAGATTACTTCTCCCCATGAGCATATCTCCTTCTATATTGTTGGGTTTGAATATTGAATGTTATCCTGATATATTTAATAATATAACTGATATTGCCTCACGTTGGATGATGCACTGTATCTCCCCCCCTCAACCGATCATCTATACCAATGTCACCCCCCCTGCGTGCATTCTGGCCCCATGTCCCTATTTCCGTGTGTTACTGGAACTCTGTATCCTACCCACCTCCACCATGATACTGAGCAGGCCTGTGGTAATTTGTCACTGTGTGGCTTTGTGAACAATTAAACCGTTTTTTTTCACTCAATGTTTGTGTAATCCTGTATATTTACCATGTAACAATTCAATTCCCTTGAAAGTCAGATGTGCTCATCACCATCAGTTAGTGGTGTAACTATTCGGGGCAATCTGCGTTGACATTACTACATAATCATGAATGTCGATTTCAGAATTCACACCCCTCCGACTTGCACCTACATGTATTTTGGCAAGGTACAGATTAATGTAGCATATGTATCTATGTAAACACACACACAGATATATGTATTTAACAATGACACTTCATTCTCTCTGTATTGTCGCAACTAGAAAGCATGATATGGTACAAACACACAGAAACAGTGATAACAGTATAACAATCATACTTTATTGCATACACAGAGTACAAACAGAAATAGACAGGAATGTGCATTAATATCATGTGTGTGTTGTGAAGAGATCCGAGTATGGCAAGGGGCTGTGGCAAATCTGAGGACATCTGAAGAGGAAACAGACAACATCATCAGGGTAATGCATAGCATCTCCTAGGGTCACATGTGGTCAGGACCCCACAGTAACCAATAGCATATAACACGACATCTAATCAACATAACCATTAATGCGCATACAACAACCATATGGTTGCCAGAATAAACAGACACTATAAAACAGGGATCATGTCATACTAAGCGATTTCACACACAGTGTGAATTGGTCAATAGATGATATGAATCTGGAAAACAGAGGTAGGAGGTGTTAGAACAATCAGAAGCTGTTATTAGAGTACATTGTTTTTGCTTTTGACACTACTCTAAACCGACTAACATGAACATCATCTCCGAGCAGTAAGAACCATATTTATTCTATCCTGTTCAGTCAGCCTTCCAGGAATATGCTTAGGATGTGGAATACGACAAGGCATGCTTCACTGTGAACACAATCCTTCAGCAAAATGTACTATCACTATCTATGTGGAATAGTTGTGCCATGCTGATATCACATCTCACTTCTAAATGGGTGGTACCAAGGCCAGACAGATTACACTGTTCACATTACCCCTAAACACATGCACATTGATCATGAAGTCAAACCCTGGAAATTGCCACTTTGGTTTGGATGACATGAAAAAACTGAAGCCAATTTCATAATGTTAACGGGATGGAATGCTATACAAACTTATGTGGAATTGCTGGTTTGGATTAGCAGATAGTAATGGGACTGTGCAACTCGATAGCCTGTACACTGATCATTATAATGGAAGATCACACAGTCATGTTTCTTAGTGAAAAGATATGTAGTCATATATTTCATTTCAGAGCCATCTGCAGTGGGGAATAATCCTGATAGAATGCCCGTTGGGAACTGGTTTGAGTGTTTACTCACATGATGGTATTGTACTGCTCGAAGATGAATAAAATGTCTTCATAGTTGTGAGATTTGGCTATTAACACCTACAAAGACAAAAACAATGTCTCATTCCGAACAATATTATGATTAAATACAGCATTTAAGCTCAAGGTCAATCCACATTGAACATCAATTGTTAAAATGTTCAACATAACCAGACATGTACACACTCTGTAGCCAATATTATGTCAACATGTATAACAATCTGTATTCTGTGAGGAGTGGTCAGGAGGCCCTCTCGGATGGTCCTAACACCTCCTACTCCGAGTTAGCGGGCCCCCACCGTCTGTGCCCGCGGCCCGTCTCCCTCTTACACGCCTTGGTGTGGGATCAGGGGGTGCCACTACAGCAGGTGGCTGGGGTTCATGGGTGGGCGATGTCTGAGATGAGGAGGCAGACATCTCAGGTTGAGATTGGACAACCGAAGGCTGGAGAGGTATGGGCTGGCGACGGAGATTACGCAATAATGCGCGTCTCTCCCGGCTTGCGCGTTCCTCATATCTCTCCATCCTTCGGTTGTGCCTCCTCATCTCAGCATATATGGCCCGTGTGGTGGCTGAGATGACCCTATTTCCAGCCAGGATGGCCCTGCTAACTGCCAATTGATTTTCACTGATGGCCAGCATTTGACTTGCTAGCTGGCTTTGGCCCTGGTCCTCTTCGTCAATGTGAGCCATGATGTTCTGTAATTGGGCAGGGAGATGTGGCAGAGGACCTGGAGGTCTGGCGGCTGGCGGCTGGGCGGCTGGCGACTCCGCGGCCGGCGACTCCGCGGCCGGCGACTCCGGGGCACTTCCTCCCGGGGCACTTCCTCCCGGGGCACTTGTGGCCGGTGCACCTCCTCCCGGGGCACTTGGGGCCGGGGCACTTGTGGCCGGTGCACTTCCTCCCGGGGCACTTCCTGCCGGGGTACTTCCTGCCGGGGCACTTCCGGCCGGGGCACTTCCTGCTGGGGCACTTCCTGCCGGGGCATTTCCGGCCGGGGCACTTCCTGCCGGGGCACTTCCGGCCGGGGCACTTCCTCCCGGGGCACTTCCTCCCAGGGGCACCTCCTCCCGGGGCACCTCCTCCCGGGGCCTATGGTGGAGCCCAGGCTGAGTGCGGTGCCCCGTATGTCGGGGGAGCACAGTATGAGGGGGGAGCCCAGGGTGAGGGCTGTGCCCAGGGTGAGGGCTGTGCCCAGGGTGAGGGCTGTGCCCAGGGTGAGGGCTGTGTCCAGGGTGAGGGCTGTGCCCAGGGTGAGGGCTGTGCCCAGGGTGAGGGTGGAGCACCAGATGAGGGTGGAGCCCAGGATGAGGGCTGTGCCCAGGATGAGGGAGGAGCCCAGGATGAGGGTGGAGCCGCTGAGGGTGGAGCCGCTGAGGGTGGAGCCGCTGAGGGTGGAGCCGCTGAGAGAGGCACAGGATGGTGTGGCTGGTGCAGGCCCTGAGGTGGCCACGCCGAAGAGGGCCCGGGCATCACTTCCTGCTGCGTATGAGCAAGTAATGTGGATGGTCCCGGGCCCTCCTGAATGTCCTGGGCCACTTCAGCTCTTCCTGCCTCCTCCTCTTCTGAATCTGTGGATACTGCAATGGAATAAACATATATTTCAGTTGGTTGCCATACACAACTGCCAGCTATGCATTTACATATTATTATTATTATCGTTTATTTGTAACGCGCCAACATATTCCGTAGCGCTATACATAAGTTAAGTTACAGGCAATGACAAGTTAAAGATTCATACATTGCAAAGAGTGTATGGCCCTGTCTTTGAGCTTGGAATCCAGTGTCCATAGCGCTTTCCCTAAAGCACTGCGCAGGATTGAAACTCGCAGACTTACAATCTAAAGGACATCATGGTCACCTGTGAGTGACTGTGGTGCTTGTGTTACACAGATGAGCCACGGGCTGCATAATGAGCATTGTGGATCATGGCTCATATGAATGTGTACTGCATGTGCCTCAGACACGTGCTCTGCTGCATCTGCTGTGCAGTGTGTGAGACTGACCAATCGGACAAGTTTCCAGCAATGGTTGTTAATATGCAGCTGAGACATGGGCAAGGTTAGGACAGTATATGACACACATGCAGTGCTACAGAGTCTGTATCCACAGATGCCGCACAGCAAAATTTTTATTCGCCATCGCAGTGGAGGCCAAAGTCAGGCCTGCATTTGTGGATAGCCATGCTGCACCCAGCTGAGAATATCATTCTCCAAGTCATTAAGTCTAATTGACTCATCTGTTCACATAAAGGAAATCCACATATACAGGCCTGTGCGCAGCACAGCAAGTTTGACTTTGGACACCCTGCTCTATTGCAATTAATCTGGATATAATTAGAAATTGACATATCAGGGAGACAAATTATGAACATGATAGGTTTGCTACCAGGTCTGAAATGGTTATTGTCGCCCCATACATTTTTAGTCAACCATAGGGCTTACAGTGCTATTGGATGTGAATTATCCCTGTGTGTGGGCAGGGGTGTAGGAGGCCATATAATTCTTGAGCAAGGGTGGGCAGGTTCAGGCCTGGAGGGCCACACAGGTGAGCCAATCGCCTTTTCAGTCATCCTGATTGACTCACCTGTGCCCAAAAAGGATATCCTGAAAGTCCGGCATGTATGTGGCCCTCCTTACCCACCCCTGTTCTAGAGGGATACAGCTCATTATATACAACAGCCAGAACACAAGCCTATTTATACATACATACATACAGCATGATATCCTGAAAGTCCGGCATGTATGTGGCCCTCCTTACCCACCCCTGTTCTAGAGGGATACAGCTCATTATATACAACAGCCAGAACACAAGCCTATTTATACATACATACATACAGCATGATATCCTGAAAGTCCGGCATGTATGTGGCCCTCCTTACCCACCCCTGTTCTAGAGGGATACAGCTCATTATATACAACAGCCAGAACACAAGCCTATTTAGACATACATACATACATACATACATACATACAGCATGTTATCTGCAGGCTTTTAGACAGCCCATCCCCCCACAATCTCAGCCAACCATGTGTGTGATATGATACTCACGTTGCAGGGTGTTAGGACAATCTGTGTCCATGTGCCCTGGTATTCCCACCACAGATTCAGAAGGGATGAAGCGCATCACTGTCCTCTCCCATTCCTTATAAACATAAGTGACCGCGGGCCCACCACCAGTCTGACGTGCTGCTGCTGCCTCATCGGACATCCTTCTTTTCACAGCCATCTTTAAATCGTCAAACTTGTGCCGCACTAACCTCCAGTCCATATTACTAACCCCTACTGCCGACACAGCTCTGGCAATTTGGGACCAGGCCTGCTGCCTCTGGCTGGCATTAATGTCTCTGCCACCACATATAATTCCCTGGCGGGCACAGATTTCCCTGAGGAGAACCTGGATCTCCTCTGGGCTATAATTGGGGGCCCTGGGCCTTGCCACAACCCGTTGCCTTACAGACGGTGCCTGGTCTTCCTGTTCTATCCCTGGGGCCGCTCCCTCATCCCCACTACCTCCCACCAAGGGATCAGGCCCCTGACCCTCTGCCCCTTCCACTAGAATGCCTAGCTCTGGGGGCACTTCCCTCCCCCCCTGCTCTCCTCCTTGCTCTCCTCCTCCTCCTCTCCCTCCACCTCCTCCTCCTCCTCTCCCTCCACCTCCTCTCCCTCCACCTCCTCCTCCTCTCCCTCCTCCTCCTCTCCCTCCTCCTCCTCTCCTCCTCATCCTCCTCCTCTCCTCAGATATTCTCCTCACTCTCCTCCGCGCCTCTCTTGCCTTACCACCTCCTCTCCTCTAAACTCCTCTGAAAAAAAAATTAACGATAAAGCAAGATAATCTTTGTGTTGGTTTAGGAGGTAAAAAAAGATGCAAGTATTATGTGTAGTATTATGTGTGGGGGGAGGGGGGGGAAGGTCTGGGGGGGGGGGTGTAGGTGTACAGTGGCCTACCACTAGGTGTTGCTATGTGTACGTATTAATCTATGTGTGTGAATTATGTGATATCAGTAATTATGTGTATTGTAAACAAAGGGTTAAATTATCTGCTAGTTCAAAATTGAAATTCTCTCCTCTCTCCTCTCTCTTCTCTCTCTCCTTGCTCACCAAAAACCCACCAACGCCTAGACCTGTGTGTCTACTTGCAAAAGCTCCAGCACAGTCAATTATGTTCTGTTTTTGGCTCCCTTTTAAAGGCATACTGCCGTCAGGTTAAGTGGTACGTATCACGTATTTCGCGCTCTTTTCATACGCAAAGTGATCCGAGATATCGTAACTCATGCGCAAATCCTAACGTTTACGCATTCGCATCCATCGCTCGTATCTCGCAGCACTTTGAATTTAATAGCGTCGGAAATGGTTTCATTTTTAAACTACATAGGACTTGCGTTTTCACCTATTATTTACGCAGCTCGAATTTAATAGGGCCCTAAAGGTTTTGTCTGTGGTGCAGGAGGGTGAAAGAAGTGTTTGTGTGTGTTAGGAAGGAAGGTGATAGGATTCTTTAAACATATGTATTTTTAGTGAGGTTTTGAAGGTTTTGAGGCAGGAGGATAGTCTGGTGGAGTGAGGCAAGGAGTTCCAGAGAATAGGGGCAGCATGAGAAAAGTCCTGAAGGCGGGAGTGAGAGGAGGTGACCAGAGTGGTAGAAAAAAGAAGGTTGTTAGCAGAACAAAGAGAATAATTTCAAACATACATATTATAGCTAAACTTATGCATTTTTTTTAGATGTAATGTTATATTTATGTTTATGTTTTGGTATATTTATTTTTTGTTTATGTTATGCTTATGTTATATTTTGTAATGTTTTTGTTATTTTTATGTTTGTGTTTTGTTATGTTATTTATGTTTATATTTATGACCAAGTACACCAAATATGTGTCCAAATGGTCTAGATATATAGACAATATATTTCTTGATTGGAAGGAACCATTAGAATTTCTACAGATTTTCTTGAAGATTTTGAATGAGAATCAAATCAATGTAAAATTGACCAGTAATATTCAGAAAGAAATCATATAATTTCTAGATATTCATATTATCAAAACAGATACTGGTCTAATTGAAACAAGTCTTTATTATAACGACACAGCAACTAATACCTTATTAAAGGCTGAAGGTGCACATCCAGCAGCTCAAATCAAAAGTCTTCCAATTGGGGAATATTTGAGATTCAAACACATTTGCTTAAACTGGTTAACCTTCAAGAAAGAATCTAAACTGTTAAGAGAATATTTCAAATAAAGGGGCTACAAAGATTGTATCTTGAGAAGAGCTTATCAAAAAGCTATCTCTGTCCGTAGACAAGAACTTTTGTATCCAAAGAAAAAAGAGGAATCTAAAAGCCCCAAGGAAAATTTGAGAATTCTCACAACTTACAATTCCAAATTTAATAAGATCAAATAAATTATTAATTGCCATTGGCAAGTTTTAAAGTTGGACAATAGAATTTCCAACCTGAGCCCAGAAAATCCACAACTTGCCTACTAAAGGGGTAAAAATGTAAAAGACTTATTAATATTGTTAATATTTTTAAAAAGCATCGAAAAGAGAGAGACCCTCTTCAAGGCTCGATTACTGGTGGAATCTGTTCATGCTATCCCAACATGAATAAGAAAAAGTATGTTAGAGATCAAAATATTATATAATTAAATCAATATATCAATACGTACATCAACTGAAAAAAAATAAATGTAATTTATTGTCTTTCATGTCCATGACAAAAAAATGTAAATAGGCATAACCTCAACAGTGCTCAGTTCCAGAATTTCAGAACATAAAAGTAATATTTGCAACTCAACACATTGACCCTCATTCAATTAAGCCGTTAGGGAGATGCGGGCTCGCAAGTGCCGGTCGCAAGTTATTTTGCTATTCAATTGGCTTATGTTTGCGGGCTCCAATCGAGTTATGTGCTCCGAGCTGCAATTCATTGTGATTTGTCAAATCGCAAGTTAATGCCCTCAAAGCCTTTCTTTCACGGCCTCAAGAGTCCGGAACGTTAAAATTTTGAATTGATTCCCGCAAATGGCAAATATCTAACCACAAGTTAATGGTACCAAGGAGGTCTTGCAAAGTGCTTAATTACAAATCGGAGCACTTTAAAAGCAAATAAAAAAGTAATACTGTTATGAAGAGTGAAAGTGATGTTAGGTCTTAGAATTAATACCACAACATTGTCCAATACTTTATTTGATGTTCAATTTTCGTGTTATATCGATCACAGCAATCAATGTGAAGTCCTACGGGCTTCAACCTCCAAGCGCGTAGGACTTTGAAAACTAACCTCCATTTTCTCCAAAGTCCTACGGCCTTCACGTACGAGTTACAGGCTTGGAGGTTGGTCATGATGACGATCATCTCTGTTTCCATTGACTGTTTCTGCATCGGGAGTTAGGGGCTTGCTCCGGTAACATGTTCAAGCGCACAAATGCTACGTACGACGGCAATGGATTAAGTTTTTCTAAATCGGCCCCTAATTTGCGGGCCCAGCCAATTGAATAGCACCTTAACTTGAGCCTGCAGCAGGCCCGCAAACGTAAGTACTATTTTAGGTAACTTATGATGCCTCATTTGAATGAGGCTTATTATATCCAATGGGTTTGAATGAAAATTAAAATGTTTCTTCGTTTCTATGAAAAATGAATACTAGTGATCTCCTACTATTTTCAAGATATAGAGTTTAAATATATTTTTTATCATATTAAACAAGTAACCACGTAAGTAAATCATACTAACATTGGAGCATTACAATAAATTATAAATTACTCTATTAGATATAAATGATTCCATCCTCAATGAGATGCAACTAGAAAGAAGTGAAGTTTACATAAGTACCATCCATTTACTTTAAAAAAAAAATAATATATATATTTTTTTATATATTTTGTATTTATTGTACAGTTTTCACATGTATAATTATAAAACTATTAACATTAGATGTTAGTCATAATAATTTTCAAAAATGTATCATATAAAATATACAGAATTATTTACACCATTTTTTTCACAACACAACACACATATCACTTCATAATATTGGACAATAAAAGTAAATGATTATAATTATTAAATTAGTCTAAAAATAATTTTAGATTTGTTTTTATTATTTTCACAAAATAATGAAACCATGCACACCAAAAGGTTGATTAAAAGATAAATTAATTCACTCATCAACACAAGTTCACTTTAATGGTATATCAAGTAGTTGCTCTTATGTAATTTGCTTCTAGATATTTGGAAATTCCAAACATATTTTACCTTTATCACTGAGATCAATAATTAGATTGTCATGGTCCTTTTGAATTTTTCCTTCAAAGAGCTAATGAAGGAGCAGACTTTGTTGAATTTCATTGATTTATCTTGGATATGAAAATAATAACTATGATGCATGATATATTTGAAACACAGATGTCCACAGTGGAATAAGATACTTTTTGATAATAGAGAATAAAGATTTAATATGATATAAACTAATGGTTAATGTCACCTCAATTATTTAGGTTACTTACTTTGGATATAAGTGACATGATAGTGATAAATGATACAAAAACACTATTGGAACATCAATGTTCTGTTGTTAATATTTCAATAAAGTTTGACTTTTTATGTAGGAGTAATGTCAGAGTTGATACATAGAACTATATTGAACAGATATAACATGCAATGAAATGTGAATTGGAAGAGATAACTGCAATGCAATACTGCTACTTTGCATTATCACCTTGCACACAGAGACACCAACATGGGGCCTGTTAGGTATTTTAATTTCTTCATTTAGAAATTAATTAGCTAAGAATATCATGATTATAAAAAGTATGTCAGCATGTTTCTTATCTCACTAGAATGTTTAAGTGCGTCATCTGTAGAATGTTTACGTTAATGTTCTTTAAAACATCTGTTTCCTGTGTCCTGTTTTTTGCTTCAGATACTACTGAGACAATGTATCTGAAGCAAGCCGGGAGTTTAGATAAGGTTTTGCTGAGTTAAAAATAAAAAGGCACTTGCTTGCAAATATGTATTTAACCCTATTTCCAACTATGCTAATAAGCTGTGACCTATACTATATAAGGGACAGACCGTCCAAATAAAACTTAGAGATTATTCTGATGGCACTCTGACTTCTGTGCATTATTTTCTCTCATTATATCTTGGTACCTAGATATAATAATATACACACATCAGAATACATGATTACTCACTAATCTGATTCTATCATTTTGGTCCTTCGAGCCGTGGTTGTTTCCCTTATCATTCCTCGGACGGAGCAAAACTCCTTTTACCGTGCACGGGGGGGGTAAGTCGCTGAGGACTCCCTTACCTTGAGAAAGACCTCAGGCCTGATATATACGATCAGTTGGACCAATCCCTCTTAAAGCAAATACGAGTGCCCTAACTGGACAATAAATCCTACCTAGATGTGCTAATGCCCTTTTCCTAAAACATTGCGAGAGAACTCCTACAGGTCACTGCTCCAAGTGAACTTCACCATACAGCTGCAAATCAGTGCATAAATCTCCATTGAGTTTTGCACTGAAAATAAATTATGAGTTACTCCATTAGACTTTAACACCCAAGCCCTATGATAATAAGGTTTTATGGATCACTCGCAAATCAGGGCACTGCCTTAACTGCATGAAGCAGAAGAAAGATTTATGAGTACCAAAGACCACTCAAAAGTGGTCTTTGGTACATAACAAAAATATAAACATAACATAAGCATAACATAATACAAAAAATTTAATAATATAAACATAAACATAACAAAAATAAAAAAAACATAAACATAAAAATCAGTTGGACCACAGAGGCAAGGTGTTTTTCCGAGGGATGACAAGGCACAGCTTACAGCGAACTGACAGTGAGCATATGAATTTCTGCTGCATTTTGCATATGTGTGTATGTCCCAGGTCCTTGCCTAACAGTGATATTAGGTAAAAGAGTTGTACAACTAGGTTTCTAGCCTAGTAATAGGTAGAAGGGTTGACACTTACCCACAGAGAGGTAAAAGAGTCATTATCCTGAGGAAAAGACTATAAAATAAGTTCTCCGTACGTAACGTTATTGAGAAAGCTTACCATGAAAAAGGGGTAAATGAGTCCGACTTTCAAATGAGCTCTTGCAAGAAAATATGTATGTGTGTGCATGTTACCATTTTGTATGATTTAAATACCGGTACCGGGTGTATGTATGTTTGTGAGGGGTGTAACACGTATAACAGATTTATTGGTTATGGTATATACCTGTCAACATTATGTATATTTCTGTGTATTTGTGAGTGTATGTATATATATATACATGTATTCTTTTGTGTTGTTCTCAAAATTCTTACCTGAAACTATCCACTTTTGGTAGTGAGTGGTCACGCATTACCCACCTAGTCTCCGAAGGGCTAATCCTGTGACTTGCCTGTGTTTATGGAAGACGCACAAACCAAAATTTGTGGCAGTTGAGCACGACAGGCATCTAACTGCTTGAATTTCCATCTTTCTCATTCTTTACTTGGTTATACAATGTTGAAATATTTTGTCTGCAGTTTCTGTGTATTCATAACTTCTTACTAAAATACTCTGTAAGATTGTGTGTATGAAGCCCTGGGTGGGAGCTATACTTGTAAGGGATACGTCCACAAAGGCACCACACGGTATATGGTGAAGTTGGACTTTGAGTGGTTTACCTGTCGGCCCTGAAGGTTGGGTGGCAAGGTTTACACTAAAGGGAACTGCACAACAAGACTTCCCATCAGAAGCTACGGGCTTTATGGGTCCTTGATGTGCCGAGTATATGTGGTGGTGTTTGAGGTGTAGCGTGCGAGAGGTAGCGTGAACGACTCTCTCTCTATGTGAACCAGGTTTCCACACTCGGGTGTGGAGAAGGCGGATGGTCCAAGGTGTGGGAGATATACATATTATTTCTGGAAAATGTATAAAAGGTCTGTTGGTTGTTGTATGTATGTGTAATGCTATGTATATTTCCATGTACCTGTGATATTATTTTTTGTGTATATCTATTAACTTTAATTGATACTATAGGAGTTCAAGATATGTATATATATATATATATATATATATATATATATATATATATATGTATATATATTGTGACAAACCACTTCTTTTACAGGTAGGATTGTCACCGATCTTGCAGTAACCACAGCCTTCTAGGGTATACAAAGTCCAGGACACCTTCAGCTCAATTTTCCTTTTTTTATTCAGTTTGAAAGCAGGTACTTTAAATAATAACAAAACAAACAAAATCCCTTGCTCTTACTTGAGCTCTTACTAGACAGTACTTGCTATCTGCAATTGGGTGGCTTTCCCACTTACCAATTTCCCAAACAAAAGCAATGTCTTTGCAATAAGCGCAGCCTCTCCTAGCTGTCTTTTCCTCTCTCCCTTGGAGCAGGCTGCTCTCTTCTTTTAAAGGCCTGTCTGCTAATTGAGTAGCTACAGGTGAGTGCCAATTAGCTAACTCTTAAAAACCAGATCCAAGCTGTGGTCTGTTATACAGCAACTAGTGCTGTTGGAGCATTGGCCCCCCCTGCTCTCCAAATACTCCGCCCCAGGGACCCATACCATGTTTTGCAGAGCATCAGCTATGCATATTGCAAACTGTAACATCTCTCCCTGGGGCATTTAACTGAGAAATCCTCTGGTTGCTGTCTAGCAAATCAGGTCTGATGTATCTCCCATCAACCACTATTCCACCTTTATTCTCACATATCCTCCCCCCCAGCTCATACCCAAGGGTTTGAGCGACCATGGAAATCAGGGAGTGTACCCTCGAAAGCCCATCAGCATTACCTTGTTGCAGACCAGCCCTGTGTTCCACAGTGAAATTAAAAGATTGCAAACTCAAAAACCATCTGGTTACTCTGGAGTTACTTTCCCTGTTCTGATACATCCACGTCAGAGGAGCATGGTCCGTTATCAATCGAAACCTTCTGCCTAGTAGGTAGTATTTAAGAGAGTCTAATGCCCACTTAATAGCAAGACACTCTTTTTCAACAATAGAGTAGTTCTTCTCATGTGGGTTTAACTTTCTGCTCAAAAAGAAAACAGGGTGTTCTTCACCCTGGTATTCCTGTGAAAGAACAGCCCCCAAGCCCACATCAGAAGCATCTGTCTGAACTATAAAATCCCTGGAAAAATCTGGGGTCACTAAGACAGGATGGCTACAGATAGCTTCCTTCAGACTCTTAAAAGCTTTTTCTGCCTCAGGGCACCATTTAACTATGACTGGGGATTTTGCTTTAATAAGGTCTGTCAGGGGTGCAGCAATGGTAGCAAAATCTGGAATGAACCGCCTATAATATCCAATTAAACCCAAAAATGCCTTTACTTGTTTCTTTGTAAGGGGCTGTGGCCATTTTTGTATGGCTTCTACTTTGGCTTCCTGTGGTTTAACCAAACCCCTCCCAATAGAATAACCTAAGTACTTAGCTTCCTCTAAACCAATCGTACACTTGGAAGGATTGGCAGTTAAGCCTGCTGAGCGGATAGCATCAAGTACCGCTTGAACTTTAGGGAGGTGGGATTCCCAGTCTGCACTGTGGATGACGACATCATCCAAGTATGCTGCAGCATAACGAACATGAGGTTTAAGAATTCTGTCCATCATTCGTTGGAATGTGGCAGGTGCCCCATGTAACCCAAATGGCAATACAGTGTACTGAAACAGGCCACTGGGTGTTGAAAAGGCTGTCTTTTCTTTGGCTCTTTCAGTGAGCGGGACCTGCCAGTAACCCTTTGTTAAATCCAAGGTTGTTAGATAACGAGCTTTGCCCAGTCTTTCTATTAACTCATCAACTCTTGGCATTGGGTAAGCATCAAATTTTGAGAGGGCGTTTAACTTGCGGTAGTCATTGCAGAACCTCCATGTGCCATCAGGTTTTGGCACCAATACAATAGGACTACTCCAGTTACTCTGGGATTCTTCAATGACTCCAAGTTTTAACATGCTCTCAACCTCTAAGTTTATAACCTCCCTCCGGGCCTCAGGAATTCTATAGGGTTTGAGGTTAACTCTTTTCCCTGGTTCGGTTATTATGTCATGTTTAATCACTTTAGTCTTTCCTGGAACTATCGAGAAAACATCCCTATTTCTTCTGATGAAATCTCTGACCTCTTGCTTTTGATGGACAGACAGAGTCTTAGATACGTTCACATCTGGCTCTACTATAGGAGGTTCTGAAGGTTTTAAAGCAACCAGGACCTCCCTGTCCTTCCATGGCTTTAACAGATTTATATTCTGTTATATTTTTCTTCTTCCTGGTTGTCTGACTTTATAATTGACATCACTCACTTTCTCTATTATTTCATAGGGTCCATGCCAAGTCGCAAGGAACTTATTCTCCACAGTAGGGACCAGAACCAATACCCTGTCTCCCGGTTGGAACACTCTGACTCTAGCATTACGGTTATAGCTGTTTTTCTGAGCCTGCTGGACTTCCAGCATGTGTTCCCTGACAATAGGCATGATGGTGGCCATTCTATCCTGCATTTGAGCTATATGCTCAATTACACTCCTGTGAGGAGTAGTCTCCTGTTCCCAGGTCTCCTTAGCAATATCCAATATTCCCCTGGGATGTCTTCCATATAATAATTCAAAAGGAGAGAAGCCCGTGGAGGCCTGTGGAACTTCCCTAATGGAAAACAGTAGATATGGCAATAAAAAATCCCAATTTCTTCCATCTGCATCAATTACCTTGCGTAGCATACTCTTAAGGGTTTTGTTGAACCTCTCTACTAAACCATCAGTCTGTGGGTGATATACTGAGGTCTTAAGATGTTTAACCTGCAAGAGCCTGCACAACTCTTTTGTGACTCTGGACATGAACGGGGTCCCCTGGTCTGTCAGTATTTCTTTAGGGATACCCACCCTACTGAACATCAACATAAGTTCCTTAGCTATTAGCTTTGCAGAGGTATTACGCAAGGGAATGGCCTCAGGATAGCGAGTTGCATAGTCCAAGATGACTAATATATATTGGTGTCCCCTAGCGGACTTTACCAGTGGCCCCACTAAGTCCATAGCGATCCTTTCAAAAGGCACGTCAATTATGGGTAAGGGTACAAGTGGACTACGAAAAGTCTTGAAAGGAGCCCTGTACTGGCACTCAGGACATGAGGAGCAATAGTTTGTAATAGCAGCAAACACTCCAGGCCAGTAAAACCGTCTAAGGACTCTCTCTCTAGTTTTTCCGACTCCCAAGTGTCCCCCTAATATGTGGCTGTGAGCCAACTTTAGCACTATATTCTGGTAAGTCTGAGGAACCAACAGCTGCCTAATGATGTCTGAATCCTTTTTTTCTACACGGTAAATTAGGTCATTTTGTACTTCAAAATAGGGGAACGGCAGTGCTCCTCCTGGCTGATTAACAACCCCGTTTACAACTTTAATATCATTTCTAGCTGTCACTAAAGTGGGATCTTCCCACTGAGCGCTTTTAAAGTTACCTGGACTAATTCCAATATCAATTAAGTCCTTATCCTTGTCTGCATTATTAGTAGGCTCCTCACTAGTTTGAGCTGGGTTATCTCCTATTAATACTGGTTTAGGGCAGTATTTTTTCTTTTTCCTTATTTTTCCGTCACAGTGGTCAAAACCCAAGTCAATAATCGGAAAAAGGGAACACATTATCCTCGACAGACTGACTCATTTCTGATAAATTTTGGTCTGTCTTTTGTAAAGCTGCCCATAATTTTAGAAAATGAGGAAAGTCTCTACCGATCACTACCTCATGGGCTAATCTAGGTACTACACCCACTCGGTACTTTAAATTCCCATACTGGGTTCCAATATTTACTTCCGCAGTGGGGTATTCCTTTTTATCACCATGAACACAGATAATGCCTATTTTCTGTCCATGATCAGGTTTTACACAAGGTATTATAGACTCTGCTACCAACGTAACCATACTACCTGAATCAAGTAATGCTTTAGACATTTTTCCATTCACAGTTACACAGCATTTATGAGCGTTATTATCATAGTCATTGTTAACAATACCATAACAACTGAGCAAAAATGAACGTGTTCCCTCATTTTTGCCCATATTGCATTCCATAGGTTCATCCTTAAATGGACAGTCTTTGGCCATATGACCATCCTCTTTGCACTTGAAACATTTGACAGTACAGTCTGACCACCAATTAGTTCCTTTCCCAGGCCTATTAGACCTGGATGCCCCCCTTAAACCTTGAACAGTCTTACCCGGTCTTGCAGAATCTTGGGGCTTAGGATTGCGAGGGTTTGCCTGTGAAGTAGGACATAGCAGTTCTCCTGCAGCCGCATATCTTTCCACCAAGGCAATCAGTTGGTCAGCTGTATGGGGGTCACTTTGGCTGACCCAGCGACGCAGGGAAGCTGGTAAACCACGCAAAAACCGGTCCATTACTAAGGTTTCCACAATGTGGCTAGCTGAATGGATTTCAGGTTGTAACCATTTCCGTGCAAGGTGTATGAGGTCAAACATTTGGGAACGTGCGGCTTTGTCTGAAGAATATGACCATGAGTGGAACCTTTGGGCACGTACTGCAGAGGTTACACCCAGTCGTGCCAAGATTTCAGCTTTCAATTTGCTGTAGATACTTGCATCGGCTGGTTCTAGGTCATAATATGCCTTCTGCGGCTCTCCACTTAGGAACGGTGCCAGTATGCTTGCCCACTCACCAGCCGGCCATCCGTCCCTCTCAGCAGTGCGCTCAAATGCCAGAAGGTACGCCTCAACATCATCTGATGCGGTCATTTTCTGAAGATAGTGGCTCGCCCGAATCACCTTTGGCCCCTGGTATCTTCCATCAGGGTCTCCATTCAGTTTTCCAGAGATCGCTTGGATTACCTGTTGTAGTCCCTGGGTGACTTTTTGCTGCTCCTCACGGGCTACTTTAAACATCTCCGCTTGTGTCACAACAAGCTGTTTCACCAAGGACTCAGTGCCCTCCATTTGTGTTTTGGCCAGGACTTTAGCACACTCTGCCTGGGCCAGCACCAGTTGCTGCAGGGCTGCACTGTTTTCTGCAGCTCTCCTGTTAGTCTCCTGTTGCACAGAGGAGGATTGGATCAGAGCCTTGATAACATCCTCCATGTTGAGCTTTAAATGACTTCTACCCTCAGGCTTACGTGGGTGCCCGCATTCTCCACCATATGTGACAAACCACTTCTTTTACAGGTAGGATTGTCACCGATCTTGCAGTAACCACAGCCTTCTAGGGTATACAAAGTCCAGGACACCTTCAGCTCAATTTTCCTTTTTTTATTCAGTTTGAAAGCAGGTACTTTAAATAATAACAAAACAAACAAAATCCCTTGCTCTTACTTGAGCTCTTACTAGACAGTACTTGCTATCTGCAATTGGGTGGCTTTCCCACTTACCAATTTCCCAAACAAAAGCAATGTCTTTGCAATAAGCGCAGCCTCTCCTAGCTGTCTTTTCCTCTCTCCCTTGGAGCAGGCTGCTCTCTTCTTTTAAAGGCCTGTCTGCTAATTGAGTAGCTACAGGTGAGTGCCAATTAGCTAACTCTTAAAAACCAGATCCAAGCTGTGGTCTGTTATACAGCAACTAGTGCTGTTGGAGCATTGGCCCCCCCTGCTCTCCAAATACTCCGCCCCAGGGACCCATACCATGTTTTGCAGAGCATCAGCTATGCATATTGCAAACTGTAACATCTCTCCCTGGGGCATTTAACTGAGAAATCCTCTGGTTGCTGTCTAGCAAATCAGGTCTGATGTATCTCCCATCAACCACTATTCCACCTTTATTCTCACATATCCTCCCCCCCAGCTCATACCCAAGGGTTTGAGCGACCATGGAAATCAGGGAGTGTACCCTCGAAAGCCCATCAGCATTACCTTGTTGCAGACCAGCCCTGTGTTCCACAGTGAAATTAAAAGATTGCAAACTCAAAAACCATCTGGTTACTCTGGAGTTACTTTCCCTGTTCTGATACATCCACGTCAGAGGAGCATGGTCCGTTATCAATCGAAACCTTCTGCCTAGTAGGTAGTATTTAAGAGAGTCTAATGCCCACTTAATAGCAAGACACTCTTTTTCAACAATAGAGTAGTTCTTCTCATGTGGGTTTAACTTTCTGCTCAAAAAGAAAACAGGGTGTTCTTCACCCTGGTATTCCTGTGAAAGAACAGCCCCCAAGCCCACATCAGAAGCATCTGTCTGAACTATAAAATCCCTGGAAAAATCTGGGGTCACTAAGACAGGATGGCTACAGATAGCTTCCTTCAGACTCTTAAAAGCCTTTTCTGCCTCAGGGCACCATTTAACTATGACTGGGGATTTTGCTTTAATAAGGTCTGTCAGGGGTGCAGCAATGGTAGCAAAATCTGGAATGAACCGCCTATAATATCCAATTAAACCCAAAAATGCCTTTACTTGTTTCTTTGTAAGGGGCTGTGGCCATTTTTGTATGGCTTCTACTTTGGCTTCCTGTGGTTTAACCAAACCCCTCCCAATAGAATAACCTAAGTACTTAGCTTCCTCTAAACCAATCGTACACTTGGAAGGATTGGCAGTTAAGCCTGCTGAGCGGATAGCATCAAGTACCGCTTGAACTTTAGGGAGGTGGGATTCCCAGTCTGCACTGTGGATGACGACATCATCCAAGTATGCTGCAGCATAACGAACATGAGGTTTAAGAATTCTGTCCATCATTCGTTGGAATGTGGCAGGTGCCCCATGTAACCCAAATGGCAATACAGTGTACTGAAACAGGCCACTGGGTGTTGAAAAGGCTGTCTTTTCTTTGGCTCTTTCAGTGAGCGGGACCTGCCAGTAACCCTTTGTTAAATCCAAGGTTGTTAGATAACGAGCTTTGCCCAGTCTTTCTATTAACTCATCAACTCTTGGCATTGGGTAAGCATCAAATTTTGAGAGGGCGTTTAACTTGCGGTAGTCATTGCAGAACCTCCATGTGCCATCAGGTTTTGGCACCAATACAATAGGACTACTCCAGTTACTCTGGGATTCTTCAATGACTCCAAGTTTTAACATGCTCTCAACCTCTAAGTTTATAACCTCCCTCCGGGCCTCAGGAATTCTATAGGGTTTGAGGTTAACTCTTTTCCCTGGTTCGGTTATTATGTCATGTTTAATCACTTTAGTCTTTCCTGGAACTATCGAGAAAACATCCCTATTTCTTCTGATGAAATCTCTGACCTCTTGCTTTTGATGGACAGACAGAGTCTTAGATACGTTCACATCTGGCTCTACTATAGGAGGTTCTGAAGGTTTTAAAGCAACCAGGACCTCCCTGTCCTTCCATGGCTTTAACAGATTTATATTCTGTTATATTTTTCTTCTTCCTGGTTGTCTGACTTTATAATTGACATCACTCACTTTCTCTATTATTTCATAGGGTCCATGCCAAGTCGCAAGGAACTTATTCTCCACAGTAGGGACCAGAACCAATACCCTGTCTCCCGGTTGGAACACTCTGACTCTAGCATTACGGTTATAGCTGTTTTTCTGAGCCTGCTGGACTTCCAGCATGTGTTCCCTGACAATAGGCATGATGGTGGCCATTCTATCCTGCATTTGAGCTATATGCTCAATTACACTCCTGTGAGGAGTAGTCTCCTGTTCCCAGGTCTCCTTAGCAATATCCAATATTCCCCTGGGATGTCTTCCATATAATAATTCAAAAGGAGAGAAGCCCGTGGAGGCCTGTGGAACTTCCCTAATGGAAAACAGTAGATATGGCAATAAAAAATCCCAATTTCTTCCATCTGCATCAATTACCTTGCGTAGCATACTCTTAAGGGTTTTGTTGAACCTCTCTACTAAACCATCAGTCTGTGGGTGATATACTGAGGTCTTAAGATGTTTAACCTGCAAGAGCCTGCACAACTCTTTTGTGACTCTGGACATGAACGGGGTCCCCTGGTCTGTCAGTATTTCTTTAGGGATACCCACCCTACTGAACATCAACATAAGTTCCTTAGCTATTAGCTTTGCAGAGGTATTACGCAAGGGAATGGCCTCAGGATAGCGAGTTGCATAGTCCAAGATGACTAATATATATTGGTGTCCCCTAGCGGACTTTACCAGTGGCCCCACTAAGTCCATAGCGATCCTTTCAAAAGGCACGTCAATTATGGGTAAGGGTACAAGTGGACTACGAAAAGTCTTGAAAGGAGCCCTGTACTGGCACTCAGGACATGAGGAGCAATAGTTTGTAATAGCAGCAAACACTCCAGGCCAGTAAAACCGTCTAAGGACTCTCTCTCTAGTTTTTCCGACTCCCAAGTGTCCCCCTAATATGTGGCTGTGAGCCAACTTTAGCACTATATTCTGGTAAGTCTGAGGAACCAACAGCTGCCTAATGATGTCTGAATCCTTTTTTTCTACACGGTAAATTAGGTCATTTTGTACTTCAAAATAGGGGAACGGCAGTGCTCCTCCTGGCTGATTAACAACCCCGTTTACAACTTTAATATCATTTCTAGCTGTCACTAAAGTGGGATCTTCCCACTGAGCGCTTTTAAAGTTACCTGGACTAATTCCAATATCAATTAAGTCCTTATCCTTGTCTGCATTATTAGTAGGCTCCTCACTAGTTTGAGCTGGGTTATCTCCTATTAATACTGGTTTAGGGCAGTATTTTTTCTTTTTCCTTATTTTTCCGTCACAGTGGTCAAAACCCAAGTCAATAATCGGAAAAAGGGAACACATTATCCTCGACAGACTGACTCATTTCTGATAAATTTTGGTCTGTCTTTTGTAAAGCTGCCCATAATTTTAGAAAATGAGGAAAGTCTCTACCGATCACTACCTCATGGGCTAATCTAGGTACTACACCCACTCGGTACTTTAAATTCCCATACTGGGTTCCAATATTTACTTCCGCAGTGGGGTATTCCTTTTTATCACCATGAACACAGATAATGCCTATTTTCTGTCCATGATCAGGTTTTACACAAGGTATTATAGACTCTGCTACCAACGTAACCATACTACCTGAATCAAGTAATGCTTTAGACATTTTTCCATTCACAGTTACACAGCATTTATGAGCGTTATTATCATAGTCATTGTTAACAATACCATAACAACTGAGCAAAAATGAACGTGTTCCCTCATTTTTGCCCATATTGCATTCCATAGGTTCATCCTTAAATGGACAGTCTTTGGCCATATGACCATCCTCTTTGCACTTGAAACATTTGACAGTACAGTCTGACCACCAATTAGTTCCTTTCCCAGGCCTATTAGACCTGGATGCCCCCCTTAAACCTTGAACAGTCTTACCCGGTCTTGCAGAATCTTGGGGCTTAGGATTGCGAGGGTTTGCCTGTGAAGTAGGACATAGCAGTTCTCCTGCAGCCGCATATCTTTCCACCAAGGCAATCAGTTGGTCAGCTGTATGGGGGTCACTTTGGCTGACCCAGCGACGCAGGGAAGCTGGTAAACCACGCAAAAACCGGTCCATTACTAAGGTTTCCACAATGTGGCTAGCTGAATGGATTTCAGGTTGTAACCATTTCCGTGCAAGGTGTATGAGGTCAAACATTTGGGAACGTGCGGCTTTGTCTGAAGAATATGACCATGAGTGGAACCTTTGGGCACGTACTGCAGAGGTTACACCCAGTCGTGCCAAGATTTCAGCTTTCAATTTGCTGTAGATACTTGCATCGGCTGGTTCTAGGTCATAATATGCCTTCTGCGGCTCTCCACTTAGGAACGGTGCCAGTATGCTTGCCCACTCACCAGCCGGCCATCCGTCCCTCTCAGCAGTGCGCTCAAATGCCAGAAGGTACGCCTCAACATCATCTGATGCGGTCATTTTCTGAAGATAGTGGCTCGCCCGAATCACCTTTGGCCCCTGGTATCTTCCATCAGGGTCTCCATTCAGTTTTCCAGAGATCGCTTGGATTACCTGTTGTAGTCCCTGGGTGACTTTTTGCTGCTCCTCACGGGCTACTTTAAACATCTCCGCTTGTGTCACAACAAGCTGTTTCACCAAGGACTCAGTGCCCTCCATTTGTGTTTTGGCCAGGACTTTAGCACACTCTGCCTGGGCCAGCACCAGTTGCTGCAGGGCTGCACTGTTTTCTGCAGCTCTCCTGTTAGTCTCCTGTTGCACAGAGGAGGATTGGATCAGAGCCTTGATAACATCCTCCATGTTGAGCTTTAAATGACTTCTACCCTCAGGCTTACGTGGGTGCCCGCATTCTCCACCATATGTGACAAACCACTTCTTTTACAGGTAGGATTGTCACCGATCTTGCAGTAACCACAGCCTTCTAGGGTATACAAAGTCCAGGACACCTTCAGCTCAATTTTCCTTTTTTTATTCAGTTTGAAAGCAGGTACTTTAAATAATAACAAAACAAACAAAATCCCTTGCTCTTACTTGAGCTCTTACTAGACAGTACTTGCTATCTGCAATTGGGTGGCTTTCCCACTTACCAATTTCCCAAACAAAAGCAATGTCTTTGCAATAAGCGCAGCCTCTCCTAGCTGTCTTTTCCTCTCTCCCTTGGAGCAGGCTGCTCTCTTCTTTTAAAGGCCTGTCTGCTAATTGAGTAGCTACAGGTGAGTGCCAATTAGCTAACTCTTAAAAACCAGATCCAAGCTGTGGTCTGTTATACAGCAACTAGTGCTGTTGGAGCATTGGCCCCCCCTGCTCTCCAAATACTCCGCCCCAGGGACCCATACCATGTTTTGCAGAGCATCAGCTATGCATATTGCAAACTGTAACATCTCTCCCTGGGGCATTTAACTGAGAAATCCTCTGGTTGCTGTCTAGCAAATCAGGTCTGATGTATCTCCCATCAACCACTATTCCACCTTTATTCTCACAATATGTATATGTATAGATGGATAAGCTCTCACGGGCATAAATCGCACTGTCTGGAGATTGGTTTCTAGACCCTGCAGTTTTCAAGGTTATCTCTACAGAAATGTTTAATATGCAAAGGGTTTCTGGTGTGCATCTGTAACTTCTGTCTGGTAAAAACACACTTATGTGTGGGAATTGTGAACACTGTATTCTAGAATTATTTTCTTTTGTGTATTTGTGTATACATATAAAGTTTCTGTGTCTTTGTAACTTTACTCGATGCTTGACCTTTGGGCAGGGAGGTGACTGATCTGCATTATGTGAAGATGTGCTCTGTGTGTGTGTGTGTTAGTTTTTATGTAAAATATGTCTGTCTGTAACCTTGAGGGAAAATAGCAGAAGGGAGAAAGTGTGGTTGCTGTAAAGGGAGACAAAGGCATGTTATTACAACCCCTTTTAAGTGATGACAATGCTCACCGCACCCACTGGATACACAGCATCTACTATACTACCTCTGCTGGAATCAGTACCCTGTATCCACTACTTCTTGGCAATATTAATACTTATTACAAGGAAGGTATAGGAGACGTTCAAACTTTATTGAGCTTTACTATACACAAAGAAGTATACTAAAGTAAAAGTAAACGCAACGTTACTTAATTAAGGAAATAAAAATAAAAATAATAAAAAGTAAATACATTTTCTATACTAAAAATACAAAATTGTTGAAGATGAAAACAAAAAGGCAAATGTGTATCACAATGACGGTGCCTACGGGGGGAGGGACATGTAATGTTAACCACCTCTCTCCTTCTAAAGAGGATATGTTTATGTGTACACAGAAAAGACTTCCACGACTGACCGCCCCTCCAACTCCTGGGAATATGGTCACTTATAGTGATGATGTAGAGGACGAATTTGATGATGCCCGCAAATACCTGCTTGCCGCCACCGCTCGAAAACCACCTCCTTCAACACCACCACCTTATGAAGGACGGCCCACCAGAACCAGGCGGGCACCAGATCATCAATACGGAGGTAAGGGAATAACATCTGTGCCATTTTATTCCTTAATTGAGGTTCCCAATCCTAGGGTGGGGGAAAGCTTGTAGATGGGGGACATGTGTTGCCACCCACAATGCTAGTATACCGAGCATGGACAGATGCAGATGTGAGGAGAGCTGTAGCAGGAGTCCCCCACCCAAATGACATGCGATTGCAGCAAAGTTTTAAATTAAATGGTGTTGAGGTTGTACGGTGTCTGAGGCAGATATTAGGGTCCGATTGGATCCTTAGTGAAGGTGACTGGAATCCACTGGACCCAAAGGGGAAGCCATTGCAATATGGATCACAAGAACTGACCCAACGAGTAGACACTCTAATAGGCAGAATAGCTGACAGACGCAGACTGGACTAAGATAAACGAGTGTGTACAAAAAGATGATGAAAGTGTGGAACAATATATGGGGAGGTTGCGGGTAGTATTTGACAGCCATAGCAGGGTGGCCAGACCTAACCCATATGATGATGCTGGACCATATGCTCAGCAACGAAAAAAACGCTTTTCTCAGGGGATGTCATCCAGAAATAAATGACTTTGTGATACAACACCAAATTACTTACAAAACACGTCCCCTTAGTGAAACCATAGAATATGCTAGACATGCAGAAGAGCAGTGTAAGAGAGCAAATAAAAAGAAACAGATAAAGCAAGATAGTAAACCAAAGGAGGTGTATTTGATGACTTCTGTTGATGGGAAAGCGCAACCTATAACTTTTGCTTTCTTTTCTGGTGATGGTGGAAATAACCAAAAACGTGGAGGGAGAGGAGGTGGATGTGGACGAGGTCGAGGTGGAAGCAGAGGAAAATGTTATGGAAATTGTTACGTATGTGGCAAGGCCGGCCACTTAGCACGTTCCTGCAGAAACAGAAAGTACCAGGAGGAAGAGGGAGCGGATGACGATGACCAGACCGACAAATGACTAGAACCAGGTTGTACCCTTCCTTTACAAATATTTGCTGAACAAGAATTGCTTGAATCTGAATTGTATGAGTATGGTAATAATGATGCAAACTTGCCAGAAATAAATGATGTGTTGAATTTAGAATCATGGATAGACTTAATGGCTCTAGAAGAACAACCAGTCATTCAACTAGATGTAGAGGGGGTAATGATAACATTTTTATGCGATACAGGAGCATGTAGATCAGTGTTGAGTGATGATGGCACATGGACTAGTTACACATCGTCACAAAACATACTGGTTAGGTCAGCAGCAAGACAGACAAATAGCGAACCTATATCATGCCCACTCACAGGGAGATTGTTCAACGGCCAAACATTTGAGCATCCTTTTATACTCTCCCCTAGATGCCCGATAAATCTCTTGGGTAGAGATCTGATGCTGAAATGCAACATTAGAGTGGTTTCTACAGAGTAAGGCATGAAAGCATACATGGGGGCATACCTGTCGATGTAAATGTAGTGCAGGGGATGGGTGAACCACATTACTTCTACACATTAGACATGGTGTCGAAAGGGCCAGGACAAGTATCCAGCACTTTGGTAGCCATGGCTAATGACCTAGCTCCATCTTCCAGTGTAAAACAAAGTACAGGGTCAATACACTGCACTATGAAATTTGAAAGTACACCGGGAAGGGATGTGGACTATGAAAAACATTTTTCAAACACACCAATACCAGAATAACCTTGGATTACATATACTGGACAGAAAATGGGTATACAGGGGGGGGAGTAAAATTGAATGATCAAGACCAGCTACTCTATGCAGGACACACAGTGCCACACATATCACTGGCTATGCCAGCTGGTCGAAGGTGGGTACAGGTAGGAGGGATGGAAGAAGAGGCTCAGACAGATAAAACACAATGGGAGTACTTGCCCTACGACCTCGGAGTGCAGTACTCACCGAGTACAAAAATATATAGGAAAAGCCTGAACTGAGTAACTGAGACAAAGTAAACATACACATTTTTCTCTTACACAGCTACACATCTGTGTATCTCGTAGACCAAATTGACAAGAGTATTCAACAGCAAATACAGACAGACGTACCCTCACAAGAAAAAACATACTGGTTGAAGAAAGGGAGTAAACTGAATGCTGATAATATTTATGAGAGTATAGAAGGGAAACCAATTTTACCAAAATCACTATTCAGATATGCAGCTATGTTGAGCCATGGCATTAGTCATGTCTCAAGAGGGAGTATGGTAGACATGGTCAGCAGAATATTTTCATCCTATGGATTAAACACCTATTTTAAATTTTTTTGTGCAGGGTGCCTTGTTTGTGCACAACACAACCCTCAGGGTAACTATCACCCCATAAGAGGCACATTCCCAGAACCAACATACCCCTTCCAAACAATATGTATGGATTTCATTGAACTAACAAAGTGTGAAGGGAAGAAATATTGCCTAGTGATAATTGATGTATACTCTAGGTGGGTGGAAACGAAACCATGTACACACCCTGACGCAATCACAGTGGCTAAAACATAGTGACACAAATAATTCCTAGGTTTGGTATACCAGAGAAAATATATAGCGATAACGGCACATATTTTGTGAACAAAATTATCGACCACTTGAGTAAAGCATTACACATAGAGTTGAAAAACCACTGTGCGTACCACCCACAGTCAGCTGGATTAGTGGAGAGAACTAATGGTACCATTAAAAATAAATTGAGGAAAACGATGGCAGTGACAGGGAAAAATTGGCTTTACTGTTTACCATTAGTCATGCTAAACAAGCACATGCTTTCAGGCAGGAAGAAGTTAACCCCGTTTGAAATATTGTATGGGAGACCATTCCTACTACCAGAATTTAGACCATTTATCTCAGAAGATGAGAACATGAGTGAAAACTTAGCAGACTATATGAGAAAAATGTTAAGTAAGAAAGATATTATCTCCATCTCTCTCTCATCCACAGCAACAGCAGGGACCCTGCTTGGTACAACCAGGCCAGTGGGTCCTAATTAAAGTAATCAAGCGTAAAAATTGGGCATCGGCCAGGTGGGAAGGACCGTACCAAGTTCTGCTGTCAACACCCACTGCCTTGCAAGTTGCCGAACGAGCCACCTGGATACACCTGATTCACTGCAAGAGAGTAAAAGTGCCAGAGCTTGAGCCAGTTGATTCCTAAAACCTGCTAGCTGACTCATTGCGAGTCAGGCTGGGCTACAAAGGGGGGGAAACTCGTCTCAAACCCAGTGAAGAAACGAATGGTGCGGGTTTTGGGGTTCTCAACTGGCCCCAAAAAAATGTCCTGGCACCTGTTCAAAAGACCTAACTGGTGTGGCCTAAGAATCTCACTGACATGCCTCATCTTGATAACTCTTTGCATAGTAGCACCCATAATCATATGGTAAGAAGTAACAAGACCCAGAGGCAACCAGACGCAATCTATTAAAGAGATGTGGATACACAGAATGAAAAGAGACATGATGGAAGTCAATTTAACTGGCCAAGTGACCCTAGTGTTCAAGGAAGAGCAGATAGGAACCAACCAAATAGACCTATGTCAAGTACTAAGATGTGGACTTTCTGGAGGAAGACGTAGTGGAGGGGTGAGAAAAGCGCCAGTATACTTGTGTATAGCCTCTCCGTATGGAAATAAGAGATGTCCTAGCTGGAAACTGGCCTTATGGAATACAGTAGCTGACAGGGGTTACTCCCCACCTTATCACAGGAAGTGCAAAAGTACAAAGAGACGCTTAAAGCTGACACAGGGTGTGGAGCCATTCTCCTGCAGCCAAAATCAGCTATACAAAAGTGTGATGAAGGGAGACATACTTTTGGAATCTACACCTCAGGCAGAGGTAACAACATTGAATATTTGCATATTCAGGTACTGCAAAAAGAGGAGCCCAGAGAGACTATTGATCTCACCAAGGTGAGCCCTGTGAATAGGACTGTGCCCTCACAGATCATCTATTTGGAACCTGTTCCACTGCCAGACCGTCAATGGCAATGTTACCATTTAAACTGAACCTTGCTTAAAGACCTTTGTTTAATACACTTATAAGAGGAGGGACTGTTAGGTATTTTAATTTCTTCATTTAGAAATTAATTAGCTAAGAATATCAAGATTATAAAAAGTATGTCAGCATGTTTCTTATCTCACTAGAATGTTTAAGTGCGTCATCTGTAGAATGTTTACGTTAATGTTCTTTAAAACATCTGTTTCCTGTGTCCTGTTTTTTGCTTCAGATACTACTGAGACAATGTATCTGAATTAAGCCGGGAGTTTAGATAAGGTTTTGCTGAGTTAAACATAAAAAGGCACTTGCTTGCAAATATGTATTTAACCCTATTTTTAACTATGCTAATAAGCTGTGACCTATACTATATAAGGGACAGACGGTCCAAATAAAACTTAGAGATTATTCTGATGGCACTCTGACTTCTGTGCATTATTTTCTCTCATTATATCTTGGTACCTAGATATAATAATATACACACATCAGAATACATGATTACTCACTAATCTGATCCTACTCAAAAGTGGTCTTTGGTACATAACAAAAATATAAACATAACATAAGCATAACATAATACAAAAAATGTAATAATATAAACATAAACATAACAAAAATAAAAAAAACATAAACATAAAAATATCATAAACATAACACAAAAATAACATAACAAAAATATAAACATAAATATAACATAAATATAAACATAATATAAACATAACATAAACATGACATAACATAAACATAACATAAACATACCATAGCTAAAATATAAATATAAACATTACAAAAACATAACATAAAAAGAAAGAAAACATAAATATAACATAACATAAACATAACATAACAAAATATAAAGATAAGCATAACATAAATATAAACATAACATAGACATAAACATTACAAACTGTGACAGTGTGCCCCCCAGAGGTCAGTGTAAGCTGGAGAGCTTTAGGTATTTCCAGGAGGGATGGAGTTAACACCTAAGAGCTACAAGCAAAACACCTGTGGGCTACATTTAAAATACAGAAGTGGAGAGATGGGTGTATCCTTGCAAATCAGGCTTTGCTGGCCTGACACAGTGAGATTTAAGGCAGGAGTAGAGTCTGCCATTTTGATGAGGATCTGTGGGACTGAAAGAGACACAGACAGTTTGCCTGTGTAGCACTGTAAAGAGACAGAAAAGTGCCTGTGTGGAACTGCAAGTCACAGTGCGAGAAACCTGTTAAAGCTGCTGGACATAAGAGCCTATGAGTAAAGGCTGCCAGTAACACTGCTGCTTCAATATCAAGGTGAATCCAAATCAAACACAGTCTAATAGATCAATAAACCAACCTAAAATAAGGGGAGGAATATACAATTTGTACACTGCTAAGAAGCGCATAACAATCACAAAAAGAGTGTGTGGAAATAAAAGGGCTCTACCAGAATTTGTCAGTAAAGGAAAACAATACTAAGAGGTGTAGAAAAAGAGACTAGTGTCTATAATGATGGCCCTGCAAAATTAATCAACCATCTAATAACATAGAAATTGCATATGTGAACGCAAAGCAAAAATACATAAAAATATATAATAATGTAAAAAAAGTCGATGATAATAAAATCAAACAAATCAGTCCAGCATAATGTCCAGAGACACTTCTGTTGGCAGATCGAACCCTGACAGTATCTGCTGCTCCTCAAATAAAACAGGCACCGTCTATGGAAATGCCACAAGATATGAAACAATAAAAAAGGGAATGGGGGAGAGAAGCGCACACCGCCAGATGGTGCAATAAAAGGAGTTTAATCAGGAAGTAATAAAAAAACGATCAAAGTACTCACAAGATCTCAGTCGTATGAGGTATTTGTATCGTTTATATATCAGCTATAGTCCTCATAAGTCCAGCTCAGTTGTGGTTCCAAAAGCGGCAATTCTCAGTTGAAATCTCAGGTGTCCATATGAGTAAAGTCCAAACATAGATGTCAGCCTGCTAGTTGGACAATCCAAAGGGCCAGAGTATATAGAACACTGATATATGCAGAAAATGGCAAGATAAAATCACAAAACAACCAAACGCATTTCGCTCAATAGACTGAGCTTTCTCAATGGTAAAAGGCTATTAGATATAAGTGTTAGCCTATATAGACCTTCACCAAACATTAATGAAGGCCGAAACGTATGTCTGGGGTTTGCTTTTTCTCCTGTTCAGGGTAGAATTGCTTGGTATGTTGGGGCTGGGTCACTCTAGTGAGTGGGATCAGACTGATATGCTACAGAATATTTCTTCCTGTGAAGGGCACAAGTGAGCTAAAAGAGATTGCTCTCAGAGTGGGTTATCATGTCCATAGAACTAACCTATCAAGGTTAGTTCGTTCTCTGATTGAGCACCTCTATTTTGGTATTTTGTTTATTAAATGACCCTTAGGGATTAGTCTCCCTAAGGGTCATAGGGTACTCCAGACATGGACCCCTTGCTCACTCTACCTTAGGGAGATAACAGAGAGACCTCACTGATGAGGCCCAATGAAGGCCGAAACGTATGTCTGGGGTTTGCTGTTTCTCCTGTTCAGGGTAGAATTGTCTGGTATTTCGGGGCTGGACCACTCTAGTGAGTGGGATCAGACTGATATGCTACAGAATATTTCTTCCTGTGAAGGGCACAAGTGAGCTAAAAGATATTGCTCTCAGAGTGGGTTATCATGTCCATAGAACTAACCTATTAAGGTTAGTTCGTTCTCTGATTGAGCACCTCTATTTTGGTAGTTTTTTTATTCAAATGACCCTTAGGGATTAGTCTCCCTAAGGGTCATAGGGTACTACAGACGTGGACCCCTTGCTCACTGTACCTTAGGGAGATACCAGCTACACCTCACTGACGAGTCCCAATGAAGGCCGAAACGTATGTCTGGGGTTTGCTTTTTCTCCTGATCATGGTAGAATTGCATGGTATTTTGGGGCTGGACCACTCTAGTGAGTGGGATCAGACTGATATGCTACAGGATATTTCTTCCTGTGAAGGGCACAAGTGAGCTAAAAGAGGTTGCTCTCAGAGTGGGTTATCATATCCATAGAATTAACCTATTAAGGTTAGTTCGTTCTCTGATTGAGCACCTCTATTTTGGTATTTTTTTTATTCAAATGACCCTTAGGGATTAGTTTCCCTAAGGGTCATAGGGTACTCCAGACGCGGACCCCTTGCTCACTGTACCTTAGGGAGATAACAGCTACACCTCACTGACGAGGCCCAATGAAGGCCGAAACGTACGTCTGGGGTTTGCTGTTTCTCCTGTTCAGGGTAGAATTGCCCGGTATTTCGGGGCTGGGCCACTCTAGTGAGTGCGATCAGACTGATATGCTACAGGATATTTCTCCCTGTGAAGGAAACAAGTGAGCTAAAAGAGATTGCTCTCAGAGTGGGTTATCATATCCATAGAACTAACCTATTAAGTTTAGTTCATTCTCTGATTGAGCACCTCTATTTTGGTATTTTGTTTATTAAATTACCCTTAGGGATTAGTCTCCATAAGGGTGATAGGGTGCTCCAGACGTGGACCCCTTACTCACTGTGCCTTATGGAGATACCAGCTACACCTCACTGACAAGGCCCAATGAAGGCCGAAACGTATGTCTGGGGTTTGCTGTTTGTCCTGTTCAGGGTAGAATTGCCTGGTATTTCTGGGCTGGACCACTCTAGTGAGTGGGATCAGACTGATATGCTACAGGATATTTCTTCCTGTGAAGGGCACAAGTGAGCTAAAAGAGGTTGCTCTCAGAGTGAGTTATCATGTCCATAGAACTAACCTATAAAGGTTAGTAAGTTGTCTGATTGAGCACCTCTATTTTAGTATTTTATTTTGAAACTCCAAAACCATGTGGAAACCTCCTGTGCATTGTTTAAGACATACGGCTTACAAGAGCATAGAGGATGACAGTTGGTCACAAAACATAACATAAACATAACACAAACATAACATAAACATTATTATTATTATTATTATTATTATTATTATTATTGTTTATCTGTAATGTGCCAACATATTCCGTAGCACTATACATGGTTCTAGGCAAAAACAATAGCAATATTAACACACTCCATAGTGCTTTCCCCAAAGCTCCATGCAAGATTGAAAACTTGCAAACTTACAATTTACATAAATATAACATAAACATAACAAAAATATAAACATAACATATATGTAATATAAATAAACATGAAATAAACATATCATAAATATAACAACAAAAATCTTTTTTATGTTATGTTTATGTTTGTATTTTTATGTTTATGTTATTTTTATTTTATGTTATGTTTAGTTATGTTATGTTTGTGTTAAGTTTGTTATGCTATTGTTATCTTTATGTTTATATTTTTGTTGTATTATATTTATGTTCTGCCGATGTTATGTTCTGTTATGTGTTGTAATGTTATGTTATTTTCATGTTATATTTTTATGTTTGCTAGTTATGTTTATGTTATTCTTAAGTTATATTAGAGTTATGTTATATTATGTTTATATTGTGTTAATGTTATCTTTATGTTTATGTTATTTTATGCTTATGTTATGTTTATACTTATGTTTATATCGGGGGTGTAGGAGCCAGAATAATTCTGGGGGGGATACAGTTCATTTTATACACAGGCCGTAAAATAGCTTATATATACATACATACAAACATAGAAAATGTTTCTACAACCATGGTTTATATTTTTGTTATGTTTTTGTTACGTTTATATTTGTTATGTTTATGTTATTTTATGTTATGTTATATTTATGTTTATATTTATGTTTATATTTTGTTATGTTTATGTTATGTTTATGTTTATTTATTTTTTATGTTAAGTTTATGTTATGTTTATGTTCCTGCTATGTTTATGTTATGGTATTTTATGTTATGTTTATGTTATGCTATGTTTATGTTCTGTTAATAGAAGATGATACTTGAGAAATTGATGCAGGATCTGTACTGTTTTAATGTTCTGTTGAGTCCAGTCTCCAATAGAATGACTACTACTGATTGTTTTTCAAACAAGATCATTTCATTCATTTAAAAAAAATTCTCATCAGCAGCTGAAATAGCAAATTTCTTGCTATGGAATATCTTTTGTCTGAATGGATATTTTCTCCGATAAAGGCATTCAAATCATAGAACAATTTTCAAGAAATGTTTGTCTTTACCTTGAAATTAATATTAGATTATTTTTTACTAACCATCCAGAAAGCAACACTTTCAGAGCAGCTGCTGGTACTGCTACAAATTATATTGCAGTGGTTACCCAAGTACTAGAGTGGCATCTTAGACTTACTCTAAGTTTTCGCCTGCAAAGCATTTTTCCGATTAAAGACCATTGTGTGCCCTGTAACTGTGGTGAGCCCAGTCCTAGAGTGGCATCTTAAATTAACTCATAAGGTTTTGACCTGTCAAGCCTTCATTTGGTATGGTATACATTTTAGAATGATCCATTTATCTAACAAAGTCTTCTGATCTCCCCTTGTTCCTTCCTCCTCCCTTATTAGATAAACCCAAGGCCCTCTAATGGATTGAAAAATAAAACCCCATGATCCAGCTCTCAGTAAGTGATAAAACAAAGACAAAGTGATTTCTACTCATAAACAGATTCTTCAATAATTGTGATTGTCCAAGAAAATGTTTTATGTCCATGGCTTGCACAGCTATTGTTGCTAGTTTGTTACATACTTCATAAGAAAGTGCCTTTCTTCCCTAAACTACAGTGATTATTATTATTATTATAATACTAGCGACTTGCCCTTCAAAATGACGGGGCAATACAATTTGAACCCATGGCAATGCTGTTTGCCACAAAATGTAAACCATTTGCCCCTCTGAGGACCTTTTTGCACTCATTGTGAGCCTCGCACTGAGTGCCTTCGGCACTCATCACATGGCTCGCAATGAGCACCTTCACCGTCCTGGCATTCCCCCAGTGTTGTGTGTGAGATTTTTTTTGTTTATTGTTTTTTCTTTTCTGGTGTTTTTCGATTTGTTCAGTACGACCGTTAACTTTGTATTTTTCGGACCTTGTAATTTTTTTTTCTAAGTTCCGCGCCTTGCAATTTTTTTTCTACATCCTGCGTTTCTCAACTGCTTGCAGCCTAAGGCAATCCCGCTTTTCTTAACTGCTTGGAGGCTAAGTCCCGCGTTTTTCAATGCCTCAACGGCTCACCTCGCTTTGCACAGAGAGCACAGGGATGCCTTCTCTGTTGGGTACAATCTATATAAGAGTGATGGTTTGCACCTTAATGAAGAATTGGTGCTTGTGCTTGGGGACAGGATGGTAGAAAAGATGGGAGAGATTTTAATAGTTGGGGGGATGGACTCCATAGAAGTAATGAAGTTGACAGTATAGAGAGGGTTAAAGATTAATTCAATATTTTTGAGGAAGTAGAAAGGGAGGGCTAGCACAGTCAATAGAGATGTTGCAATATAAATAAAGATAATAATCATAATATGGTAGGTAACTCACATCAAATAGTAAATCCTTAAATCTATGCTTACTAATGCAAGATGCTTGACAGGAAAATGAGGGAGATAGAATTAATAGTGGTTAAAGAGAAATATGATGAGATAGGAATTGCGGAAATATGGTGGGATGATTACCGCTATTGTCCATGATTATAGTCATATAGCTGATTATGGAATTACTGGGGTAATAGTAGATGGAGTTTGGCTATATCTAAAGCCTATTCGAAAGCCTAGAGCTAGGGAAGATATTTATTTTGGCACAAGTGATAACATAGAGGCCTAGTGGGTAGAACAAATAGTGGAGGTACAAATCCCGCAAAAGATTGGTAGGAACATGATATAAATCCTTAATAATTTGTGAAATTGATGAAATGCAATCACTTTGACAGACTGGAATTTCAGTGAAGGTCAAGTGTTGGAAAATAAACTAAATAAATTACATCAGCAGTACAGCTAAAGGGACCAGGTTTTTGAGTATATAATAACCTACTAGAAATTTGATTAGCTTGGATCTAGTAATGAGAAATAATAATGTACTGTAATATGAGGAAAAATCAACCACCTATTTTTCTGCCATCAGGCGTTAAAAAAGGATAAATGCACATATTTGAGTACCACATGTTCTTTCATCAAGTGATAAATCATACTGTCCCTCCAGTGACATGTATACACAACCAAAGTTAATTACCGTTTAGGTTGAGGAGGGAGGTTGAGGAGGGAGGTTGAGGATGAGGAGGGAGGTTGAGGATGAGGAGGGGGGTTGAGAAGGGGGGTTGAGGAGGGGGTTGAGGATGGGGGGGTGAGGATGAGGAGGGAGGTTGAGGATGAGGGGGGTTGAGGTTGAGGAGGGGGTTGAGGATGGGGGGTTGAGGATGAGGAGGGAGGTTGAGGATGAGGAGGGAGGTTGAGAAGGGGGGTTGAGGTTGAGGAGGGGGGTTGAGGAGGAGGTTGAGGAAGAAGGATGAGGATGGGGTGTTGAGGAGGGGGGTTGAGGAGGGAGGATGAGGAGGGGGTTGAGGATGGGGGGTTGAGGAGGGAGGATGAGGAGGGAGGTTGAGGAGGGGGTTGAGGATGAGGAGGGAGGTTGAGGATGAGGAGGGAGGCTGAGGATGAGGAGGGAGGTTAAGGAGGGGGGTTGAGGTTGAGGAGGGGGGTTGAGGAGGGGGTTGAGGAAGGAGGATGAGAATGGGGGGGTTGAGGAGGGGTTTGAGGAGGGAGGTTGAGGAGGGAGGTTGAGGAGAGAGGATGAGGAGGGAGGTTGAGGAGGGGGTTGAGGATGAGGAGGTAGTTTGAGGAACGGGGGGTTGAGGAGGGGGTTGAGGAGGAGCAGCGATTTCTGAGTAAACTTTTGTAAAAACATATAACATCCAAGATTCTTTGTTAAAACAGTTGCTTTTACTGTCATTTTACGTTATTTACCTTATAAGTGATAATAATATTAATAAAAATAGTTCTGAGCTACCCTTATTTTGCTTCAAAGTTCTTTATTTGAAATTTAAGTTTTTTTTCCTGAAATTTCTTTCTTAAAATGAGGTGCGTGTTATACGCCGATAAATACGGTAGTTTCTATGAGGAGGTTAGTAGGAACCTGGATCAAGGCAATTCTGTGTATGTAGTCTTTTTGGATTTGGGCTTTTAAAACAGTGCCACATGGGAGACTATTGTGCAAACTAAGAGATACAGGAATTGCAGTAAATATCTGCTCATGGATTGAGAGCTGGCTAAAAGACAGGAAGCAAAGGGTTGTTGTAAATGGAACATACTCTGATTGGACTAATGTGGTAAGTGGGGTTCCTCAGGGTTTAGTATTAGGTCCTCTCCTTTTTAACATATTTATTAATTGGAGTGTGGTGTCTCCATTTTCACTAATGACACGAAGTTGTGGAAGGTAATTAAATCAGATAATGATGTGCTTTCCCTCGAAAAGGGATTTACATAAAATTGAGGAATGGGCATCTAAATGGCAGATGAGACTTAATACGAACAAAAATAAAGTTATGCATCTGGGAAGGAAAAATAGCCATGCAATTTATAATTTTAATGGAGCAAATCTAGGTGTATCAGATATTGAAAGGGATTTGGGAGTGCTTGTGGACAACCACCTAGGTAACAGTGCTCAAAGCCAAGCAGCAGCTGCAAAGGCAAATAAAATATTAGCATGTATTATTTTTCTGAAATTTCCTTCTTAAAATGAGGTGCGTGTTATACGCCGGTGCGTGTTATACGCCGATAAATCCGGTATATTCATTTAAAATCATTTGAACCTGGCATACATAAACTATATAGCCCTGCTCACATTAGGGTTTCCAAGACTAGATGTACACCGTTGTGAATTTATCATATGTCATTGCTAATCTTCAAAGATATCCAGAACATGAGTTAACACAAAAATTAAACATCAAAGTTACATAGTTAAATAGTTACATAGTAATTGAGGTTTAAATTTTTTTTTAGTCCGTCTAGTTCAACCTTTTAAGATCTCTTCTGATCTGCAGTGTTCGAACGTATTATTAATTGTTAATTGATCTAGAGGAATGCAAACAGAAAAAAAAGTGAAACTTTGCCAATTGCCTCAAAAGGGAAAAGGAAATGAATTCCTTCCTGACCCCAGATACTGGCGATCAGACTTCTCCCTGGACTCTTTAATTAACCAGGATAACCCTGAATGCCCTTTTTAATTAGATAAATATGCAATCCCTTTTTAAAGTTGTCTATCGAATCCGCTATCACCACCTTGTTTGGTAGAGAATTCCACAGTTTAACCAGCCTTACTGTAAGGAACCCTTTTTTTTATTTAACGTAAAATCTTTTTACTTCTGACCTCAAAGGATATCACCTTGTTAGTTGAAAACATCTTTGGCACATAAAGTTCACTTGACAAAGGCTTATATTAACCCTGGATATATTTATATAGGGTAATCATATCCCCCTTTTTTCGAAAGAAAAACAGTTTAATATGATTAGTCTTTCTTCATAACTTAGCCCCTCCATTCCCCTTCTTAGTGTTGTTGCCCTTCTCTGTACTTTTTCCAGCTCTAAAATGTCCTTTTTATGAAGTGGTGCCCAAAATTGTACTCCATATTCCAAATGAGGGCCTACTAGGGATTTGTATAGTGGCAGAAGTATATTTGCTTCCCTTGCTTCTATATCCTTCTTAATACTTGCTAATATTTTACTTGCCTTTGCAGCTGCTGTTTGTCATTGAGCACTATTACCTGGGTGGATGTCCACTAGTACTCCCAAACCCCTTTCAATATCCGATACCCTGAGATTTGCTCCATTAAGATTATAAATTACATGGCTATTTTTCTTCCTAAATGCATAACTTTACATTTATGCATATTAAATCTCATCTGCCATTTAGTCGTTCGTTTCTCTGATTTATGCAAATCCATTTGGAGTGAAAGTATATAATTTACTGATTGAATTACCTTGCACAATTTAGTGTCATCAGCAAAAATGGAGACATTACTTTCCAGTCCTATTTCTAAGTCATTAATAAATATGTTAAATAAGAGAGTACCTAATACTGAACCCTGAGGAACCCCAATTACCACATTAGTCCAATCTGAGAATGTTCCATTTACAAAAGCCCTTTACTTATTTTCTTTTAGCCAGCAATCAATCCATGAGCAGATATTTACTGCAATTCCTGTATCCCTTAGTTTGTACAATAGTCTTCCATGTGGCATTATATCAAAGGCCTTTGCAAAATCTAAAAAGACTACATCCACTGTGTTGCCTTGATCCAGATTCCTACTAACCTCCTAATAGAAACTAATTAGATTTGTTTGACATAACCTATCCCTCATAAATCCATGTTGACTCTTACTTATAATCCTGTTCAAATAGACATATTCTTGTATATTATTCCTTATTAACCCTTCTAAAAGCTTTCCCACTACAGAAGCGAGGCTCATTGGTCTACAATTCCCCGGATTTGCTCTTGCTCTCTTACAGAACTCAGTTCCCTCAGATGTATTCCATCAGGACCCAGGGCTTTATTAACATTTATTGTTTTCCAACCTCTTTTGGATTTCTTCCTGCATTAACCAATTATTTGGTGAAGGTAGTGTAGCCCCATTATGTTGCATTGTCCCAACCACTGGTACCAACCTTGTATATACCGAATAAAATAACCTATTACCCCTAATAATAAACAGAGGCGGAGCTACAGCCGATGCAAGGAGGTAGCTGTGAGTGTCCAGTAATCAAGATGCATAATCATGTATTGCAATCATTTATTGAATATTGTCGTATATAGTAATACCTTTTTTATTGGACAAACTTTTTCTTAATATAGTGACAAGCTTTCGAGAGATAAACCTCTCTTCATCAAGTCAAAAAGCAATACTGATAAAAATATATAGAGAAGAAAAAAGTGGGCAGAAAAAAGAATAAAGAAAAAAAAAATTAGAAAAAAAAGAGAGACACAGACCAGCATTGTAAGTAATGTCCTGATAATGGTTTCACTTTTTTCATTGACGTAATGATGACGATCTGTGTTTCCATTGCCTGTTTCCAACTCCGGAGTTACGGCCTTGCTTAATTGATGATGTTCAAGCTCGCAAATGCTACGTACGATAGCATGGTTTGCAATGTGCGTTATCGACCGGGACTTGTGGGCTTGGCCAATTGAATAGCACCGTAAGTCTTGGACAATGCGGGCTTGCAGCAGGTTCGCAGACTTACGGCCTATATCTCGGAACTTGCAGCCTCCTAATCGGATTAGGCTCATAGTTTGTAGCGAGTTTTATTGCAAGGTTTGGTGCCATTTTCTCTGTTATGCTGTTCATTGGCCAATTTTCTGTTCACCAATGTTTATCTTAGATTTGATGGCTAAATGCAAGAATGGGAGGTTTCTGGAGTATATGTTTCAATTCTTTGTCTTCTGTTAGTAGTGGCTGTAACTCCTTAAATATTTTGTCTACTCCTTCTAGAGCCAAGTAGTATGTGGTAACCAGAGGTGTACATGAAGTTGTTTCTTTTGCTTTGTATTGTAACAGGTGCTCCCGGGATTTTCAGACAGTCTTTTTAAGTGTTTATTGTATATACAGTATATATATATATATATATATATATATATATATATATATATATATACAGTAGTATCTTGATTCCCATTGCCTCTGGTTCGTGTAGTTTTCAGTACGTACTCTCACAGGTGGGGAAATTGCTAAGAAAGCTACGCTTGCTCTATACTCAACGTGTGGGACTGAATCAAGTTGCTTTTAAGTCGACGCTTGCTCAGAAATCACCTTGTCTCTGCCTATAAGTGCAAATCTGCAGCCTGTGCCTGTAAGTACCAATGTGCAGCATCTCTGTCTGGTAGAGGCAGAGCAGGGCACTGGTGCCTTGCACTAGCTGCACTGGCAGTAGCTCTGACTCTGCACACACACATATATATATATATTAAATAAATAGCACAATAGTGTTAACATTTGAATGTCTAAAACAAGTTAAAAAACTTGTTTCATGCTCAGAATTCTGAGAAAAACAGTTACCGTATTAGCCCGAAGCAGCACTTTTTTTCCGATTTCCGACCTTGGAAATGACCAGCGCAGCTTTATATTCACGACCGTAAAAAAATGATAGCCGATTTGCGGGCTTGAGACTGTGCAATTCATTTTAATGTCATTCATCACTTTCCCCGTATTTTACAGTGAAGTATTCATTTTTAATTTTCATTTACGGTGTTACATTTAACCTATTTGCGGGTCCTATTTGGAACCCGTAGGATTTTCTTTTACAGTTGCCATTTATGGGTGTGAGTGCCTCCGGAATTATAGCAATGAATAGCAATTTGCGATTTTAGCTATTGTAACATTTTGCGAGCTACGATTTTCCGCCTGTAGCCCGCAAAAGAAGTTACCATAGATATTGATTAGAAATCCTGTTTCTCTCCGATTTTAAGGGTGCGGCTTATATTCAGATATTATATTTTGTTATTTTTTTCTCTTTGAATTTCACAGCTGCGGCATATATGCGGGTGCGGCATATTTTCGGGCCAATACGGTATTACACTGCATTCTGGGATCCTTGGCAGGGACATGAAAATGTGCCCACAAAGATTTCACTCTTTCAATCCATAAACATAGTAAACCTGGCTTCCCTTAACCTGTGACCGCTGTATAAAACAGCAATTAGAAAAGCTAGGGTTGGATTATACACTGCTAGGGATCCCACCCACGTATAGCCGTTTCAAGGTTACTACCTATCATCAGCGTGGGGCCAGATCCATAGCCTGTGTAGGGGATATTTTGAGTAGGTAGTTCACCACCTCACTATATGGTGGGCGAAAGATTGATAGAAGTCCACCATCGTACAGTAGTACAATAAATAAATAGTACATCTGTGTTCACATTTGAATGTCTAAAACAAGTTAAAAAACTTATATAATTTACTGTGTGAGTTGAGGGGCCGGGAAGAGCAACAAAAAAATGTGCACCCGCACCCTTCCCTGATTTTGCATTTCTTAACCTGATCTCCACTTGATATCGTAATTGGTTTAAATTATGTCTATTTTCCACAAAGTTGTCCGGAACAGGTAACTCCACACTTCTGTTACAAAATGTAGATTTGTGGAGTTCAACTCTTCAGCCTTTCTGTGGTATCTCATACACAGAGGATGCCCAGTGAGATTTAAGGGAAAATTTGCTTTTTAATGCAACACTCTTTTCCTCTAAATGGGTGATACATTCTATTTCATTGTGCACAATTAAGGCAAGTAAAGGTACCTACCTTTGGTCTTGAAAAGTAACCTATTTTATTATTCTTGAAGAGCCAACATCTGCTCTTACCAATCTGATTCTTATGGTTCTACTTCTGTAAATGGTAGGTATAGGAGGTGTTTAAAATTCCTCATTATTTTGGCACATCATTCTCAGAATCTCCCAAAGTCATTTAATGACCCAATACACCTGTTTGATAGATTTATTAAAAGATCTAACTAATTATTTGTTCCATTCTCAGATCGTTTTTAGAAGGATCACTGATTATTATCTGAGCTCTCAGAAAACATTGGCTTTGGCCTGTCCTGATTGCAGACAGTAGCAGATGTGTGATTCGTGGGCTCCAGCCAAACAAACCCTTTAAGGCACATTTTACAGTGATTCAGTAGATTTTGTGAGAAATCGTCACCAGATCTGTACTGAAGACATCCAAAGGCATACATTGATGCTACTAATGACAACTTTTGCTAAACAATTAAAAACACATGGCAGAGGCCTAAAGTTATATTGTAAACCAGCTAGATCTTCTTTTTTCCTCTCAGCCAAATACAAACTGATACTCTGTCTGATCTCCACTCACCATCTACAGCACCAGGGAGGTGACAGGAGTCTAGATGCTGTGTAGCCAGCATGGGCCGGAGGGTGAGGTTTGGCTCAGTTGAAGAGATTGGCAAGATAGTCCCTCTCCTCTTGGCAGAAACTGGACTGCGCACTAGCTGGGGTGTGCCAGTGGATTTGTGACAGAAGCGCAGGATGAACTTGGAGCCCTTTGGAAAGTTGGTTTAGGTTGCAGGAGTAAGAAGTGATGTCAAAGAGAGAACTCTAACATATGCTAAAGCTGATAATAGTACCCAAAAGGGAAGGATTGCAGAACCTGTCAAGCTCAAATAAATTCCTGACTCTGCAGACAGAGTGTATATAACAGAGCACCCATTCCTATGGGGTGTCTCTGAGCTCCTATAAAGACATTTCTAAATATTCCACTTCTGTCAGTTATACAACCGAAGAGCAAAATCAGCCTGAGACGAAAATGCCTATACCCGTGGTAACACATAATACAGTTTGAAACACAACTATACTCTAACACACAAATACACAGATTTCTTAACTGTTTATTTTTATTGGGTTGTTCCTGAGGGTTTTAAGACAAACAGTAATTGTCTGTAACCAATATCCTTATCACTTCTCCCAGTGTAGTAACTGGAAATATGCTACAACATTATCAGCACATAAAGGAGGGTGTGAAAAGTATATGAAAATAATGTGGTGATCTTGAGAGAAAAAAATACACTACCTTCATGTGGACAACTTCTGTAAGTGCAGACATAAAATATATCATATAGCCAGTAGCATTTATTAGACAACACTGCCATCTAGTGGCCTGAAATCCAGTTCACAGTTTGAGAGTCTGCACATAACTCCTATCATAAACCCAGATGGAGAACTATGTACCCTTCTTAGCTTAGTATACTTCTACTAAACAGTGTGAAGAAAACAAATCTGCTACCCTTATTGACCTGTTGAAATACACTGGATACAGTAGACAGCAACCTCAGTATATTCTGCTAATAACATTAAATGCAACCATAAATGCAAACACTAGCACAAGAGACCAACAGTCTGTACTTGAGACAGAGCACAGAGTTGAAACCAGAAGGTCTAAAAATACAAAAAAATATATATAACAAAAAAACTACAGCAAATGCAAAAACATTGCTAAATATCTCATCTAAACAAGAAAGATCAATTTGCATTTGAAAATCATTCCAGAAAACATTACAGACTTGCAGGAGTTCTTTACATAACGATCTCACCTTCTGGTCCCTTATGTTCCAGTGTATCAGCTGAGAATGGACTGAGCATCAGTGGCGGCTGGTGACTTTTCAAGTTGGAGGGGCGACAGGGCGAAACATAGCCACTCCCCCTTTTTCAAACCACACCCATTTTTATAACTCCTCCCCCTGACGTCATAATGACCTTTATAAGCCCCGCCCAATGACCTTATGCTTGTAAAGCCCATTGAAATACATGATCTGCAATGCAGAAATGTCAAGAAGTAAAGTAACAATGTGTTAAATTCATTGGTATACAATATAGATTGAAAAAACTCATGTGACAAGACTACAGCAATATCATAATTGCACCTATACGTATTAACAGAAAAATTAAAGGAGTGACACCTACCATTAGTCGGCTCTTCTTCTCAGGGTATTCACGTTCATTAAGTTGACCAATGAGTAGAAACAAATCTGCAGCCACATAGGGTTTGCACCTGGGGTTGGAAGAAAACAAGCAAATCAATCATACCATTCAAGAACAAAACCATACTTAAAAAACATTAAACGACCAAGTGGAACCATATAGGCCCCAAACATACCTTAGAAGACCAAGTGTGACTATATAGGCCCCAAACATACCTTAGAAGACCAAGTGTGACTATAGGCCCCAAACATACCTTAGAAGACCAAGTGTGACTATATAGGCCCCAAACATACCTTAGAAGACCAAGTGTGACTATATAGGCCCCAAACATACCTTAGAAGACCAAGTGTGACCATAGGCCCCAAACATACCTTAGAAGACCAAGTGGAACTATATAGGCCCCAAACATACCTTAGAAGACCAAGTGTGGCCATATAGGCCTCAAACATACCTTAGAAGACCAAGTGTGACCATAGGCCCCAAACATACCTTAGAAGACCAAGTGGGACCATATAGGCCTCAAACATACCTTAGAAGACCAATCAGCACTGCATAGGCCCAAACCAGTGGATCTTGGGATTCAAGAAAACAACAACATTTCACTTCTGTTTAGACCACACAATAATCAATGTCAAACAAACACGTTGAATTAGCATATGGATAACCATATGAGCAGTAACGCCACGCCAAGGCTTCAACAATTGTTACTGACCATTCACACACCTTTCATAGCTCCTTCAATATGCACACCCACACACCATTCATACTTTACTTACCACTAGTTATTTTTGGTAGTGAGGTGGTGCCATTTCTGAGAACTTTACGTACCCTTGAAGGTGCCTCCAATTCCTTCAAACCAATGCATTTAACCGCTACAGGGCCATGGTGCTTTTTAATTACTTTTTTGATCCTCTTCAATGTGGAGAAGCATCTTTCTGGTTCTTTAGTAGTCTTCGTTGTTGTAAGCAGGATTCCTTATAGCTTCACTCACTCTGTTAGATTATGTAGATTAAATTGATGCTAAAGTTGCTGCAGAGCAACAGCACTTGTACAGACATGGAATTCTTGCTTCCTGTACACAAGTGACAGCTACCCTTGGAAGTGCCTCCAATTCCTTCAAACCACGCCAAGGCTTCAACAATTGTTAGTGACCATGCACACACCTTTCATAGCTCCTTCCATATGCACACCCACACACCGTTCATACTTTACTTACCACTAGTTATGTTTGGTAGTGTGAGGTGGTGCTGCTTAACGCAGTTTATCTTTGCACACCTTGGGGGTATGCATTCTTCTTTGCTTCAATCACTTGTATTTTAATTTTGCACGGCGATCTTTCAAAGAACAAAACTTCTCAATGGTTTTTTCATTGAAGTGTGGGATCTCGGAAATCAGTTGCTTTTCCATTGAGAGCATCGCCAATGCATTCAACCGCTCCAGGGACATGGTGCTTCTTAAAAAGGTTTTTATCCTCTTCAATGTTGAGAAGCATCTTTCTGATTCTGCAGTAGTCATTGGTGTTGTAATCAGGATTCTTAATAATTTTACTGTCTCTGTGAAATCATTCTGCAGATTAAATTGATGGAAAAGTTTGTGCAGAGCAACAGCACTTGTACAAGTATGAAACTCTGTCTTCCCATACAGAAGTGACAGCTCAGTGCGTAATTGTTCCTTCTTCAGTATTGGATATGCTTGCACGGTGTCTTCCAGAGCTTGGGTTGGAAAGCAAGTGCCATGGGTTTTATACAAGTCACTTTGAACAAGTTTGGCACTGACTAGGTGATTTGAAAATGAAAATCGTTCTTTTGCATGAACCACCACTATGTCACATACCTCTCTTGAAAGTTGTCTCAAGGTTGAGATCTCCGCACTCCGTCTGTTGACTGTTAGATCGCTTGGCAAACTTGCTTCTATCTCTTCCACAGAATTACGGATTTTCTGGATGCTGGCGACAAAGTCTTCTGTGACTTTTTTGATATAAACAGTATCCGTGTCTCGCTTCTGAAGCTGACTATAGAGGATGTCTACATGTGGCATTATTAAATGAAATAATTTAAGGAAGTAAAGGAACTCCCTGTCTTCCAGCATTCCAATGAAACCTGCGGCTTCCCGTATAGATGTTGGATCAAAGTTTAGACATGCTTCAATTGTCTGGAAACACTCAAGTAGCGCATCTCTGTTCTCGTAGATCACGTTCACGGTCCTAACGTTGAAGTTCCATCGTGTCGGTGCACCTCTTGGAAGTCTTCTACCAACTACCTCATCCAGAACTCCAGTCCTTTTTGGAGAGCGTGAAAAAAAAGATGGTATGCCGCCTATGTTTGAAAAAAAAACTCTAACTCTTCCAATCCTTGAAACTGCTTTCTCCATTATTAGGTTCAGTTGGTGAGCATAGCAATGGACGTAGTGTGCGTTCGGGTAAACGTCTTTTATTTTTCTTTGAACTCCTCCTTGATCTCCACGCATCACACTGGCACCATCATAGCTTTGAGCTATGAGTTTCTTCTTGTCTTCTGGCTCTGGGAGAACAGTATTCAGTGTTTCCAGCACAACAGCAGCAATGGAGTCTGCATCCGTTGATTTCATTTCCGTGAAGCCATCAAATCTTTCCACCACTTGATGCTTCTTGTCAATGTAGCGATAGACTACAACGCACTGTGTCCTAGCGGAAATATCGGTTGTTTCATCCGCTTGGATTGCCACAAACTGGGCTTCCTTAAGCTCTTGGTGAATCACTTCCTTTATAACTTCATGCATGCAGTCCAGTAGCTCATTCTGCACGGTTTTGGAAGTGCCCTTAAACACAGTTGCAGTCTTCAAATGCTGTTCCATTGCACTATCGATACTGCCAACCAAATCCACCAGGCCTCTAAACACTCCTGGATTTAGCGATGTTTCACTCTCGTCGTGTCCTCTTAATGCCAGTTCAAAGGCTCCACAAAAGCGAACACAATCAATTATCTTCGAAAGGATGTACCGGTTCTTAGCCACTTCTTCGTTGTGTTTTTGAATGCTGACTTGGTATCCTTGGTCCAGTTGAACAGCAATGTTCGCCTGTCCAAGCATCTCAAACTTGATCCTGTTATCCAAGTGAGCTTTAGAACTTTTGTGTTTTGCCAATTTGTCAGCTAGATGTTTGACGTCAGTCACTCCAGTTTTGGTCCAAGCAGCGTCACCACCAAATAGGATGCATGGGAAACAATATAAGGACTTCCTAGAAACGCTTCCAGAAAGCCAGTCGTTCTTCTTGTACCATTCAGTATTGAAATTACGGACATATTGCTTCCCTCTATCTCTTGCGATTTGCTGCAGATTTATCTCTGGTTGGTCAGCTCCTAACCGTTTTACTTCCACCTTCTCCTCATAGGTTAGGGTGGCGAAAGGCTTCACAAGTAGAGAGTCAATAGTATTCATTTCTGATATTGATACCAATAAAAGAAAGAGATCACGGTATATTAATTTATATTATGTCACAAAATTACTTAAAAATAACAGTGTGTTGATTTCATTGGTATACATTACAGATTGCAAACCCTCATGTGACAAGACTACATCACCATCAAATTTGCACCTATACACATGGACAGAAAATTAAAGGCAATGATACTCACCAACAGTTGACGCTCCTTCTCGGGGTATTCACGTCCAGTAAGTCAACCAACGAGTCCAAACAAATCTGCTTTCACAGATAGTTTGCACCTGGGGGGTGATAGAAAACAACAAAAAAAACATTAGAAATCTCAAGACCCAAACCGTAACTTTTAAAACCTTAAAAGTCCAAGTGTGACCATATACTCACCAACAGTTGACGCTCCTTCTCGGGGTATTCACGTCCAGTAAGTCAACCAACGAGTCCAAAGAAATCTGATTCCACAGATAGTTTGCACCTGGGAAGTTATAGAAAACAAAAAAAAAAACATTAGAACGTTTAAGACCCAAACCGTAACGTTTAAAACCTTAAAAGAGCAAGTGTGACCATATAGGCCCCAACCGCACCTTAAAAACCTTAAATAACAAATTGGGACCATATAGGCCCCAACCGTACCTTAAAAACCCTAAATAACAAATTGGGACCATATAGGCCCCAACCGCACCTTAAAAACCTTAAATAACAAATTGGGACCATATAGGCCCCAACCGTACCTTAAAAACCCTAAATAACAAATTGGGACCATATAGGCCCCAACCGCACCTTAAAAACCTTAAATAACAAATTGGGACCATATAGGCCCCAACCGCACCTTAAAAACCTTAAATAACAAATTGGGACCATATAGGCCCCAACCGCACCTTAAAAACCTTAAATAACAAATTGGGACCATATAGGCCCCAACCGTACCTTAAAAACCCTAAATAACAAATTGGGACCATATAGGCCCCAACCGTACCTTAAAAACCCTAAATAACAAATTGGGACCATATAGGCCCCAACCGCACCTTAAAAACCCTAAATAACAAATTGGGACCATATAGGCCCCAACCGCACCTTAAAAACCTTAAATAACAAATTGGGACCATATAGGCCCCAACCGCACCTTAAAAACCTTAAATAACAAATTGGGACCATATAGGCCCCAACCGTACCTTAAAAACCCTAAATAACAAATTGGGACCATATAGGCCCCAACCGTACCTTAAAAACCCTAAATAACAAATTGGGACCATATAGGCCCCAACCGCACCTTAAAAACCCTAAATAACAAATTGGGACCATATAGGCCCCAACCGTACCTTAGAAACCTTAAATAACATATAGGCCCAAAAAAAAAAAAATATATATATATATATATAAATATATATATATATATATATATATATATATATATATATAAAAATTGATATCAATATATCACAATAAATAAATATATATATATATATATATATATATATATATCAAATTGTTATATATATATATATATATATATATATATATATATATATTTATTTATTGTGATATTTTGATATTAATTTATATATATATATATATATATATATATATATATATATAAAATTACACATAAATATACATAAACATATACATACAACAATATATATTAATTGATATTTATTATTTGATTAATTGATGTTCTTTATTACATGGTATATTATATTGTTCATGCATTTCTATTACACTTTATTTGTTATACATATTACAGTGCTATTTTTTGGCTATACATGTTACAGGATATTATCCTGTAACATGTATATCACATAAAATAGCCCTGTAATATGTATAATACATACAGGGTCAAACAAGTTCACACTAACCTTTTTTACCCTTACAGGCTTCCATACCTGCTTGCTGATTTGCTAATTTTTTAAAGACTCTCATTGGTTGAAATCGATGTCAATCAAAAATTTCAGCCAATCAGAGTCCTTCAAAAATTAGTATATATAGCAGACCGTGGGAAAAAAACAATTAATCGCGGGAGGGGCTCCTTGTAGGAGGAGCTCTTTTTAGTGTGTTGTTTTTTTTTTTTTTAGAGCGTCGGGTTTTTTTTTGGAGGCCTCTTTCAATGGGCCAGAATGGATGGATGGACAATGGCTTCAATCAAGATTGGATTATTTTTGATCATTGGCTTCAATCAACATGGATTATTTTATTTTTGATCATTGGCTTCAATCAACATGGATTATTTAATTTTTGATCATTGGCTTCAATCAACATGGATTATTTATTTTTCATCATGACTATATCCAGAGAGGACAGAAGGCCAACGCTGGAGGGGTCAATTTTACAGGTAAGTATGTGCTGTTGTTTATTTTATTTTTTATTAATGTTTGTTTAAAGCTGTTTATTTTTGTATACAATGTGTTGTGTTACTAACTGTACTAACAATGTGTGTATGTGCTGTTTATTTTATTTTTTATTAATGTTTGTTTAAAGCTGTTTATTTTTGTATACAATGTGTTGTGTTACTAACTGTACTAACAATGTGTTTGCTTACTGTGTGTAAATTAATTGTAATAATGTTGTTACTGTATTTTTTTTTTCCCTTACCCTAATTTTTATTTTATCTTTAGAAGTGACATGCACATATACATGCCTGTTACTTCTAAAAATGGAATAAAAAAAGGGGGGGGGGGGGGGGGGGTTAGGTAGTTGGTTAATGGTTCATCCAGGGTGGGGTCGGTCACGGTCAGGCGCCCATCGGTCGCCCATAGGCCACGACCAGGGGTGGCACAGGCCTCATGGGGGTGAACATCCACCCCCATGTGGCCTGGTCAACCCCGCTCACTGCCCGAATACCCGGGGTAGCATAGGCCGCATCGGGGTGGTGCCGGGGGCCCGGTGGTGATCGGGCCTCGGGCAGGGTGGCATACATGGAGGTCATCAGGGGTGGCACAGGCCTCATCAAGGGGGTGATCCGATCACCCCCATGTGGGCCTGTGCCACCCCGCTCACCACCCGACTACCCCGATCCCGTGATCGGTGTAATCCGGTGGTGGCATGATGGCATAGCTAGGCTAGCATAGGGCAGGCCTGATCGGGGGTGGCACAGGCCACATGGGGGTGATGGCTGGGGTCGTCGGTGGTAGTTGGTGGGTGGCTGGGTAGGTGGCACTGGCAGGCCAGGCAGGCATAGTGGGGGACTGGGGGTAACTGGTCACCCCTAACTTTTATTAGGGGCTACTAGGGGTTTTGGTTTGGCCAGGGGCAGGGGCAGGTGCCAGGCAGAGGCAGGTGTAGACTTACTGTGTTAGGCAGGCAGAGCAGATGAGTAGATTCAGCCAGGGAGGTCTCTCAGTCTCAGCGTGACCAGGGTCAGGAAACAGAAAGGGGGAAGGGACAGGGAACTGGTGGTTTTATTGACTGTATCAGTCAATCAAAATCAAACTCGAGGCTCTATTTGCTGGCGGGCGCTCAGGGCTAACGGTCTGGGTGGGTTTAGATTGTTCTCTTAGTAACTGTACAACCTTCCATCATTGATTGGTCAATGATGGAAGACTGTCAGTTATTAATTGATACATTTATGACCGCCCATGCATATCGTCACTGTGATGGTGGGCGGCATGCATTAACGGTCAGTGGGCCAGGCCAGGACTCATTGAAGAGAAGAGAAGAGTCTAAAGGTTAGTGTACACAGTGTAACTATTGTAATTTGATCACACAGGGTGCAGGCAGGGGGCGATAGATACACAGCATTAGTTAATGTAGCGCAAGGGTTATTTTAAAGTGACAGTGTCCCTTTTCTAACTTTAATTCATTTTAATACTATTTAGACTTGAAATGATGATGTACACCTTATATTTATTTGTTTTTGGGTTATACTAATACATTGTTGTGTTTTTTTTATTGCAGGGTGAAGAAAATATTTGGGGGGGCGTTTGCCCTGACGCCCCAATGGACGGGCCGCCCCTGCTGAGCATGCAGAGCCATAAGATCCAAGTCTCAAGGAAATTAACTAACCTGAGATCTTATCATAAATTTACATCACTTTCATGTCAAAGAAGAACTCCTAAAAGCTGCAAGTTTAACACAAAAGTGGTACTGGGGTATAGAGGTTAACATGGTCATAGTTTAGTCCCCCCAAAGGTATACTTTAGATTACCATGGGAGTCGACAGGGACCTGTATGATAACTAGTTAATATTTGGTGTTATTGGGATCCCTAAGGAACCCATAGAAATACTTGGGGAATACCAGGGGGTAGCAGGTATTAAGTGGGATTCCCTGGGGATATCTAGCTCATAGGGCATAGCGGGTATTAAGGGGAAATCCTAGGGAATAGACTCACAGGAGGTAGCACTATTAACCCCTTAATTGTGTCAGATTTGAGCAATCAAGCGTCAACTCCAATTAAGATGTATTTTTCTGCCCGTGGGATTTTTTTTTCCAGAAATTCTGTAAACGTAAGAGTTACAATTTAAAATGAGTTTGCGAGTAAAGTGTAAGTTAAGATTTGAATAGCCTTTGAGTGCAAATCAATGGAAAAACATCTGGTTATATAATGAATATGAGCTGTTCTAAAGTGTTTTGAGTGGCTCAGACACTTGCAGACAAGAAAAAAATAGTGAATTGAATCGCTATGTTACATTTTTGAACATTTATGAGAGGTGTAACATAAGAATATGGGGAATTGAATATGGCCCTAAAGAGATTAGCAGACTCATTAAATTGCAGCCTTGTATCCTAAATGTGAGCCTTGCAGCCGCTGAGGGCTTGATAATATCCTGTGTTACGGGGATAGTAAAATTGGAAGGGCTGCGAGCTACGGGCCGGAGACGCAAAACTGTAATCCAGTCTGTCCCACGTGGATGTGCAGTCGTAAACAGAATCAATAAGTCAAACCTGTAGTAACGGGTTAGACGTAGCCAATGGCAATGGAGATTGCCAGCATGGCCGATGAAAGCCTGTGGGAACCCCTGCAGGCTCCCAACATTATCCCTTGCTTGGGGGTTACCGATTGGGACCCCCGGGGCAATTAAACATGGAACCCTGGCACCTAAATTTAACCCCCCCAACGGGATACCCGAAGTGTTCCTACATCACCCCCTGCAGCAGGGTTCCCAATTGGGAACCCCGCTGCATTTACATTTTCAAATTTGATTTCAGTTATTGCTTTCAGACAATCAGAATAGGATACAACCCCGTGGGGTGTATCTCATTCTAATAGGCTCCAAGATCTGCGCCTTTCGATTGGCAGGATTTTCAGGGCCCGGTGCAGGAAATGTGAAATTCAAATGCAGCAGGGGTCCCGATCAGGACCCACGCTGCAAGGGGTAATTTTAGGTGCCGGGAGGTACTTGGAGTACACACACGGCAGGGGTTAACCAGTTAACTGCTGTGGGGGTCCCAATTGGGAACCCCGCAGCAAGGTGTCATATTAGAAGTTTGCAGGGGTCCCTATCAAGACCACTGCAGCATGGGCATTTATTTAGGGAGCAGGGGGAAGCTTTAGTGGCCGGAGGGAGGTTTGGTGGCTGGAGTGGGGGTCTCTTTTGCTGCTCCAGAAGCAAACGGAAGGGCTTTTCAAGCCTTAGCGAGTTGACCTCCATTTGTGTGTTACGGGCTAGCTTGCGGTTGACTTTGTTGCAATTTAATAGCATGTTGCAACGAAGGGTTATGGGCTTGACAGATCTAAGGGTTGCAGGCTGCGCAGTTCCATGTTCCACGTCCCGTAGGCATTTTTCGGCCGTCCTGCGCTTTAACACTCAAGTCTTAGGCGGGTCGGTTTACAAGGCTAATGTAACAGCCGTAAGTCCTACTTTCTACAAACGTAGCCCGAATTTAATGAAGCTGCAAGTGTATTAGACACAAAAGGAAAGGGGATTGCTTGTCTATTGTTCAGTGAGGCAGCAGGATGAGGTGGGCACTGTCTTTTAATTGAATAATTTAAATTATGGAATAAGTTGGTAGGTTTCTTTGAATAAATGGTTTTACAGAAAGTGCTTGAAACTATAAGAGTAGGCGAGAGTCTGACAGACTGGGTAGAGAATTAGATGGGGGATGAAATGGGAGAAGTCCTGGGGGTGAGATAGTGGGGATGTGAGGGCAGGTGAAAAGAGACGTGTATTGTGAAAAGAGTGGGCTGGCAGGTTAAGGCAGTATCTGGATATTTGATATGTAGGAAACTCTTAGAGTGTCAGGATTTTTAACTTTATTCTAGCGAGTATAGGAAGCCAGTGAAGGGGTGGACAAAGTAGGACAGCAGATGAGAAAAGGCTGGTTAGATATATGAGCCTAGCAGAGGCATTTAAGATGTAGTGGAATGGGGAAAGACTAGTAAGGGGAAGGCCTGTTAGGAGTTAATTGCACTGGTCATTGTGGGAAATAATCAGTGAATTAATTAGGATTTTGGTTGTGTTTTATTTGAGAAAAGGACGCAATTTAGAGATGTTTTGTGTATGCAGTCAGAAGATTTTGGTAAGTGACTGTATGTGGGGAAAGAAAGAGAATGCTCGGTTCAGTGTAGTCTGTAACTGGGTAAGTGTTAATAAGAGACATGTGTTTAATTTGTTTATTTTTAGATTATGGGAGACCATGCAGGATGAAATGTAGGATAGACAGGTGGTAAGGACATGAGTTAGTAAGGAGGGAGATAGAACAAGAAAGGTGATGTAGATATGGGTATCATCAGCATATAGAATATACTGGAAATCAAGAGTTTATTAGTTTGCAAAGGGAGGCAGTGTAGACGGAGAAAAGCAAGGAAGCACTGAAGTATCCCAACAGTGAGTGGTAATAGTGATGAAAGGGAATGCAAATATGTAACTCTAAAGGAGCAGTTAGATAAATTTGGAACCAGGAGAGTGAAGTGTCACAGAAGCCAAGGGAGCTGAGAGTATGGAGAAGTGAGTGAGTATATTGACCTATTTTTACTCCATTGGCACCTAAAATTAACCCCTGTGGACCCCCATGGGACCTAAAATCCTCCCCTCATGGACCCCAATGCACCAAACATTAACTTGTATGTCCCATGGGGGTCCTCAAGGAGGGGCATAGGAACTGAGAGGGTTGTACCACTACAGACAGGGAATAGTAATGTAGAGTGATATTTTAAAACACACTATTACTCCTCATGTTATGATTACTGCTTCTTGTGTAGTGATATTACTAGTATTCATTTGGTCACTGCTTAGATATTCATCTTTTCAAAGGTCTATCCTCCACAGATTTTTTTTATTCCTACACCCCCACAGGGGTCCATAATGGACGCCCATGTAAAATACCCCCCAATGGGGGCCCATAAGGACCCCCAATAGTCCATAAGTATACATTAAAAAAAACATTACATAAAATTTAAAATAATATTACGGAAAAAAAAAATTATACAGAAAATAAAAACAAGTCACAGAAAATAAAGTGGAAAAAAAATGATTACACAAAACTAAACCAGTAAGGGGTTAAAATTCGACTTGCCTACTATATTATGCCCTTCAGCAATTATCCACGACTCACTGGTCCACAATCTTCTGCCATGGGTAAGCGGCCTATCCAGTAAGCGGCCTAGAAGATTTTGGTCCTCTTCTTTCCTCATTGAAGTCCCTGTATTCTTGGATCATCAATGGAAAAACTATTTTCTAGTTAAAATGCTCAAGTTTATTGTCGTTATTATGTTGTGTTTAATAACCAATTCTATCTGCAAAAGAGGCGCACCGCTATGGGTGCCTCATGTGCTCCCATCTATAGTGGGGAGAGAAATTTTTATATCTGAACACAATAATGACTTTACTGTGAAAATTGACCTTTGGTTGCACGACATTGATGATGTGCTCAACTTATGGGCGGGCACAAGAGAAGACTACATTAAGGTTGTTGCAGTACGTAAAGACAACAATTTAAAACTTAAACTTTCTTACAACGTTGACTTTTTAGACCTCACCATCATCATAGACAATAATGGCGGTTTACAGTCAGACTTTTATTGCAATCTAATAGAACCCTTCACTTTTCCTGTTTTTTTTTTTTAAATATTTTTTTATTAAGAGTATCAAGGTAATATAATAATACACATGTTTCAATGATAAAACAAGAATCATATAGACAATGTCCTCGAAAAATATAAACATACAAATAAATAACCTTTTAACTTCAATTATCGACTTTTTGCTTTCTCTCTCTTTTTTTTTTTTTGTTATATGAATTCAGATTACTTACATATAAAAATACAGGTTATCGAACTTGTAACCTAAAAACAAAGGAAAAAACATGCCTAGGGTAAAGGGAAGGGGGGGAAGGAAGAACAGGAGAAGAGAGGGACATGGAAAATCAGGATCCACACCCTGATTGTCCTAAGAATTAGAGAACTCTGTAACTTTACCATCCAATCTTAAGGATCCAGGTGTCCCAGCATGAAGCCCATTTTTTGTATGATTGATTCAGGTCAGCTGAGATAACGCTCATATCATATATGAACTTAAGCTTACGTAAAACTTCACTATATGTGGGTATTCCCGATTTCCAGGCTTTAGCTAGCATAACTCGAGTTGCCAAAAACACTTGGTGTGACAAAAGTTGAGCCTGGTTAGTAAGGCCCTCTATGGGTAGACCTAAAAGAGCTTCTTCCGGTTTTTGGGGAATCCTACAATCCCAGAGTTTCTCCAAGATATCATATGTCCACAGCCAGATGTGGGCAATCCTAGGGCAATCCCACAGGACATGTTTAAGAGTACCTAAATCAGTACACCCCATAAAACAATTACCTTCCGAAGAAGGATTGGAAAGCTTAAACCTAGCCGGTGTTAGGTACCACCTCAAAATAGTCTTGTGTGAATTTTCCCTCAATATTACGTTCAATGAGGAGCCTGCCGCCTGTTTATGTATTTTATTCCATTGAGCCTCATTTAAGTCAATGGCAAGTTCCGACTGGGACAAATTAAGCCATTCCCTTAATGGTAAATGGTGTTCTTCCCTAAATGCTGTAATAGACCACTGTCTATTACCCCTCAACAGATCAGCCACCACCATAAATTTATTGTTTATCCACCACTTAAATTGCGAGAGTCTATCAATTAGTGCCGTTCTTTGGTATACCCACAATGGGGCTAACCATGAGCTTGTTTCAACCAGTGGGATTCTCTTGTTTGTCTGGGTCAGAACTGCCAGAGACTGGGCCATGCAGTTAGTAAAGGAGGCATTCCCCAACTTAGAATGTAAGCTAAGCCAAATAACCTGTTTAATGTGGAGGCCACTTTGTTCAAAGATATTTGTTTCTATTTCTACCCATATTGGCACTTGTTCTGTACCAAACCATTTAGTGATTTGGGCTAATCTAGTGGCTTTACAATATTTCAATAGGTCTGGGAGGGCCAGCCCTCCTCTGGCCTTTGTAGCCTTCATGGCTGTCTTATTTATTCTAGGTTTTTTACGGTCCCAAATGAAGCGAGAGATTGCCCCCTGAATAGCCAAGATATCCTTGGAACGAACAGCCGTTGGAATGGTATGGAAGAGATACAGGAGCTTGGGCAAAATATTCATTTTGATAGCGTGAATCCTCCCTAACCACGAAATTTTGTATGAGGACCACGTATTTAAATCCGTAATTAATTTTTTAATGAGCGCCGGGAAGTTTGCTGAGTACGTTAGGCCAGATTGTCTGGGGATATAAACCCCTGGATATTTAATGTGGTTTTGGACCCACTTAAAGGAGAAGTTTCCTGATAATTGGGCTTTCAACTGCTCTGGTAAGGAGACATTTAGCGCTTCACTCTTACTCAAATTAATTTTAAAGCCAGAGATCCTACCAAAAAGTTCAAGAGCATGGAACAGGTTAGGGAGACTGACTAATGGTTCGGAGATAGTAAGCATGACATCATCCGCGAAAAAGGCTTAATTTATGTTCCGTCTCTCCCACTCTAACTCCCCTTATATTCATATCCTCTCTGATGGTTACCGCCAGAGGTTCAATACACAAAGCAAAGAGGAGAGGAGATAGAGGGCACCCCTGCCGCGTCCCCCTCGTGATTTTAAATGATCGAGATTTAAACCCCTGGCATGCAACATATGCTGTCGGGGCCGAATATAATGCTAAAATACCCTTCACTAACTTCTCGCTTAGGCCAAATTTATGTAGTGTCTCAGCCATATACACCCAATCGATCCTATCAAAGGCCTTTTCCGCGTCAAGGAATAACAGCATTAAGGGCGTATTCTGGAATGATGCTACATCAAGCAAGTTTATGATCCATCTGGTGTTGTCTGGCGCTTCACGACCCTGGATAAACCCAACCTGGTCTGGATGTATTAGGCTCGGCAGCACCTGAGATACCCTGTTCGCTAAGATTTTAGAGTAGAGTTTAACATCACAGTTGATCAAGGAGATAGGTCTATAACTTTTACATTGAGATGGGTCTTTACCCTCCTTAGGTATTACTATCACATTGGCTTCCAGGAATTCTGCCCTCATAGGCTTACCAGACAAAAAATCGTTAAAAAGCCGCTGAAGATGGGGTGCCAACGTATCTATAAATTGCTTATAATAACAATTTGTAAACCCATCCGGGCTAGGTGCTTTATGAGCCTTGGTCTCTTTTATAGCTCTCTTAACTTCAGTTAGATCTATGGGCCCATCCAGCAGATCTGAATGTCCGGCATCCAGTTTTGGGAGTTTAATGGAAGACAAAAAAGTGTCTATTTGGGTCATATGATCAATCGAGCCCGACCTAGCAGGTGCAGAATACAGATTGGCGTAAAATGTTTCAAATGCCTCCATAATGTCACGTGGCTAATAGATCATTTTATCATTCTCCATCTTTAGTTTTGGATATAAAGAGTTTGCTCGTTGCTGGTTGAGCTTTCTGGCTAGCATTTTATCTGGCTTATTCGAGAGTGTGAAATACTGAGATTGGGTTCTTTGCAGTAGTGTTACCGCTTTTTTACGTAAAATCACCTGCAACTGTTGTTTGAGTTTAAATATTTCCGCCTGGGTCTCAGATGGTCTCCTAGAGAGGGGGATTGCTTGAAGGGTCGACATTTTTTTGTTTAGTATATTTATTTGGGCTAACTCTGTTCTTTTAGAGCATGCACCAATCTGAATGCATTTACCCCTTATCACTGCTTTGTGTGCAGCCCAAACTCCATCTCTTTCTACCTCACCCTCACCATTTAGATCAAAATAGTCTGTTATGGCGCTATGTATTTTATCTTTCGTGACTACGTCATTAAGTAGAGCTGGATTAAGTGCCCACGAGGGGGAGCGCCCTTTAGGCAACAGGTCATTTAAGGAAATACATACAACATCATGATCTGACCATGCAATGGGCCGGATTTCAGCATCCTGTAGGTTCGAAGCTAGCTGTTGCTGTATTAAAATATAGTTGATGCGAGAATATGAGTTATGTCTAGCCGAGTAGTGAGTGTACTCCCTATCATTAAAATGGGTCATTCTCCATGCGTCAATTAAACCGTGGTTGTTAAGTAAGAGTTTGAAAGACTTTGTTGCGGTGGGAATAATCATCGGGTCTGAATAGCCCGATCTATCCTTTGCTTGGTCCAGGACCGAGTTCATGTCTCCTCCAATAATCCATGTTGATTGTTGCCAGTCAGACATAATGTCTGAGATTTTATGAAAAAATGTAGCCTGTCCAACATTCGGGGCGTATATATTTAGCAGTGAAATCTGGCGTTCGTTAATAGTGCCCTGTACGAGGATGAATCTCCCTTCTGTGTCTCTGCGTGTGGATATGTGTTGGAAATGTAATCTCTTGTGTATTAAAATGGACACGTTTGCATGAAGCATTTCCCCCAATATTTTGGGATAGAATTCTTCTTAAAATGGGTCTCCTGTACCATGACAATATCTAGCCCCATGCGACCGTACTCCCCTAGGGCAATCCCCCGCTTCACCGGCTCATTCAGCCCCTGAACATTATGAGATGCTATGCATAAAGCCATTACTCACTACTTGTTCTGAGCGACACCCAAGAGATAGAACTTCTGATGAGTAGGTTATCCGCCGAAAGCAGGTGACCTGAGGGGTGTTCTTCACTTGGACCTAATGATTCGTAGGGCTCCACACCAGGCTAGAGTAAATAGATCAAGCAATGTATAAAAATAACCGTGTTGTACAATACAGTACGTAAATCTAACCGTATACAAGTAAGTAATTACGAAAGATATGTGTATAGTGTTTGTATAGGTATATTAAGTATATATCCAGAACAATATACAATTTACATTGAAATGAGGAGAGCAACTCGCTGTCCTCCTATAACCTATGGTGAAGCACCTGGAATCCTTGCAGAAAGATATCCAGGCAACTCGCCAAAACAAAAACCAAAATAAAGTGAAAATAGAAAAAGTTTACAAAATTAACCCCCTGTGGGGCACAGCTTCAGAAACATAACATTAACAATTAAGTGACTATAACTATGCAGATGAAATCTAAACATTAGATAGCTGCTGTAGAGGACCCTGAGCTAATATTAGAGTCGGCACCAGGTGAAAATAGATAAGATCAAACATATACATACACATACATAAATCTACATACCCATATATATATATCTGTATATACATACCTCCATCTATACATATCTACCCAGAAAACTAGGACTAAATTATCTCAACATTGTCGCTAAATTTAGCCTGGAGGCTGTGCCTTATGTAGATAAAGCTACAAAGTCCCTGTTCTACTGTCCACAGTTTTATAAGGTGTATTACGCATTGAGAAATCTTTTCCTTTTCCCTTTAGTTTTTCACCCTTCTAAATGTAAAAGATTATTACAGACTTAGGTTCTTTGTTGCAGCCTAGGGCGTCTGTAGGGTCTGGCATCCAGGCGTTGGGCCGCTTCCCCTACTTCTGGTAAACGAATGTTCCAAGACGAGAGCAGCGCCATGCCCTCCTCCATTTCAAAAACTGGGTAAATTCTTCCATCTCTCACAATGTTCAATTTGAAAGGAAAGCCCCAGGTATACCTCCATCCTTGGGCCAAAACGATCTCCAGTAGAGGTTTGAATAATCTCCTCTTGTACAAAGTGGTCGGAGAAAGGTCAGCAAAAATGGTGGGCTGGCCACCTGCAATCTCTGGAATACCAGGTTTCGCAGCTTTCATAAAGAGCTCCTTTGTCGTGTAGTAATGAAATTTTGCAATAACATCTCTAGCACTCTCTCCAGCAACAGGACGACCTGACAGTGCTCTGTGAATGCGGTCTATTCTGAAGGCTTCCTCTTCTAGGTTTGGCAGCAAAAGTTTGCAGAGATCCATCATATAATTTGGGAGATCTGTAATGGATTCTGGGAGGTTACGGATCCGAATATTTTGACGACGAGAGCGGTTTTCCAGGTCTTCTTGCACGTATTGGAGTTGGCTTTGTTCATCTCCTAAGGTTGACACTTCTTCTTTCAGTTGGGAGTGTGCTGCTAATAAGTCGTGGTGCCTCACTTCCAGGTCGGTCACTTTAGAATCAACCGCTTTTAACCTACTGAGTTGATGTTTACCAGTTAGGCAGCTTTAGATTGTCCCTGTCAGGGGGTCTATCTTTGGGGCAGGTGATATAGTGTTTCTGCTATTGCTATTGAAATAAGCTCACCATTTCCTCCTAGCAGGCCTCCAGCAACTGTCCAGGTTAGGGCTTCAGGCTGGTCTCTCTCCTTCTACTGTCCCCTGTTGCCCCACTGTCCAGTTGTCCCTCATCCAGTCCACTTTGCCAGGGGTATATGAAGCACTGACATATTTATAAGCCTGGGCATGTAATTTTCGTAAGCTGCCACCCACTTTTACTGTTTTCACCTTCCTGCTACAAAAAAAGCGATGCCAGTAGGTGAATTTTTCTATATTGGACGAAATTACTCTGACTAGGATACCTTTAAACAGATGTCAGAAGAGCTAAGACAGAGACTCCACACTCCAATCCTACCTCTAAGACATTAATAAATATGTTAAAAAGGAGAGGACATAATACTGAACCCTGAGGAACCCCACTTACCACATTACACCTATCGGAGTGTGTTCCATTTACAACAACCCTTTGCTTCCTGTCTTTTAGCCAGCTCTCAATCCATGAGAAGATATTTTTTGCAACTCCTGTATCTCTTAGTTTGCACAATAGTCTCCCATGTTGCACTGTATCAAAACACAGTCTTGTTTGAGATTGAGTTAAAAAAACAAAATTTTAAGGGGCCAACAAAAACTCTTAATTTTAAAAGGGCAGATTTTAACGGTCTAAGGGCAGCATTACAAAGTATAGACTGGGGCAGAGAACTGGCAGGTAAAAACACTGACCACAAGTGGACAACATTTAAATCCTTACTAAATATACATACACATCGGCATATACCGTGTGGGAATAAAAGTGAAAGGAGTAAAACCAATCCAATGTAGCTTAACAATGATTTAAAGATGAAGATATAGAGTAAAAAACAGGCATTTAAATTATACAAACAAGAGGGGACAGAGACTGCTTTTCAGGAATACAAGGAAATCAACAAGGCTTGCAAAAGGGCGATTAGACTGGCTAAATTAGAAAATGAATTGCAAAAGAGAGTAAGACTAACCCTAAAATATTTTTTAAGTATATTAATGGGAAGAAAGAGAGGAAGGAAGCTATAGGAACATTACAATGTGACACAGGCCGTCTGATAATTAGTGACCAAGAAAAAGCAGATGAGCTAAATAGGTTCTTTTCTTCGGTATACACAAGGGACGTACCAGTGGTTGGGACACGTTAACATAATGGGGCTACACTACCTTTGCCAAATAATTGGTTAACACAGGAAGTAATCCAAAAGAGGTTGAAAAAAAAAAAATGTAAATAAAGCCCCAGGTCCTGATGGAAAACATCCAAGGGTACTAAGGGACCTGGGTTCTGTAATAGCCAAACCATTATATTAAATTTTTCAAGATTCACTCAACACAGGGTCTCTACCAGATGACTGGAGAAAAGCTGATGTGATACCTATATTTAAAAAGGGAGCAAGAGCAAATCCGGGGAATTATAGACCAGTGAGCCTCACTTCTGTTGTGGGGAAGCTTTTAGAAGGGTTAATAAGGGATAATATACAAGAATATGTCTATTTGAACAGGATTATAAGTAGGAGTCAACATGGATTTATGAGGGATAGGTCATGTCAAACAAATCTAATTAGTTTCTATGAGGAGGTTAGTAGGCACCTGGATCAAGGCAACTCAGTGGATGTAGTCTTTTTGGATTTTGCAAAGGCTTTTGATACAGTGTCACATGGGAGACTATTGTGCAAACTAAGAGATACAGGAGTTGAAGTACATATCTGCTCATGGATTGAGAGCTGGCTAAAAAACAGGAAGCAAAGGGTTGTTGTAAATGGAACATACTCCGATTGGACTAATGTGGTAAGTGGGGTACCTCAGGGTTCAGTATTAGGTCCTCTCCTTTTTAACATATTTATTAATGACTTAGAGGTAGGATTGGAGTGTGGTGTCTCCATTTTCGCTGATGACACAAAGTTGTGCAAGGTAAATAAATCAGATAGTTATGTACTTTCCCTCCAAAGGGATTTACATAAAATTGAGGAATGGGCATCTAAATGGCAGATGAGATTTAATACGAATAAATGTAAAGTTATGCATCTGGAAAGGAAAAATAGCCATGCAATTTATAATCTTAATGGAGCAAATCTAGGTGTATCGGATATTGAAAGGGATTTGGGAGTGCTTGTGGACAACCACCTAGGTAACAGTGCTCAAAGCCAAGCAGCAGCTGCAAAGGCAAAAAAAATATTAGCATGTATTAAGAAGGGTATAGAAGCCAGGGAAGCAAATATAATTCTGCCACTATACAAATCTCTAGTACGCCCTCATTTGGAATATGGAGTACAATTTTGGGCACCACTTCATAAAAAGGACATTTTAGAGCTGGAAAAGGTACAGAGGAGGGCAACAAAACTAATAAGGGGAATGGAGAAGTTAAGTTATGAAGAAACACTAACCAAATTAAACTTATCTTCTCTAGAAAAAAGGCGTCTAAGAGGAGATATGATTACCCTATATATTATAAATACATTCAGGGTCAGTAAAAAAATTTGTCAAGTGAGCTTTTAATTTTAACCCCTTACTGGTTAAATTAAAAAGGGAATTCAGGGTTATCATGGATAATTAGAGAGGCAGTATTGATGCAGGGAGAAGTCCGGTTGCCGGTGTCTGGGATCAGGAGGGAATTGATTATTTATTTATTTTTTTATTTATTTTTTATATACAACTAATTAATTAATAGTTAATCCGCATATTGAAGATCAGAGGAGATCTTAAAAGGTTGAACTTGATGGACTGAAAGTCTTTTTTCAACCTTTAATACCAGGGGGCCTCATTCTATTATCGTCCGTAAACCGGCCGTAAGGCTGCGATTCCTTGCGGGGGTCCCGTTACCTCGCAATTCAATTAAACGGCCCCGCAAGGCTATCCCCTTACGGCCGGCCGTAAATCTTGCAACCGGCCGTAAGCTCAGATATCTAAAAAGTCAAAAATAAATTCAAGACAGCTCTGTAAAGCTCTGTAAATGCTAGGGATCATATTGGGGGACAGGAGGTTTAAAAGTAACCCACTCTCAAGCTTGCACATCAGCCCAAACCCGAGTTTAAATTAACTGTTTTTTTTCCGGCTGCGGCGTGGGCGGGTCTGAGGTGCTCCAAGCACTCTGGACTTTCTACATGGATATTTGACGTATATTAAAAAAAAAATATTTTACTGATTTGAGTATAGGGGAATTTTGTGCTAATTTTGCTAACACCGAAAATCACTTTATAGTCTTCTTAAAGTGCAGGATGGCTTTATTTGGGCTATATTTCGTGCTTAATTGGTGCTAGCGGGACCTCTTTCCTGCAAGTAAGCTGCGGCTCGTTTTTAGCCTTGCAGAGAGGGTTCCTGGAGCAATTGAATTGCAATTAGGATTTTCTAACGGCCGATTTCCTTGCGGCCGTTTTAAATCAAAGGATTTCCTCCGGTGCAAGCGGACGCAAGAGATAGCAAGGCACCGGCCGCAAGCCTGCCGGAATCCCCGGCCGGAGGGGAATAGAATAGCTGAATAGCTTGCGGCCGGTCCTTGCGGCCCCGCAACGGCTGCGGCCGATAATAGAATGAGGCCCTATGTATGTAACTATGCAAAATCCAAAAAGACTACATCCACTGAGTTGCCTTGATCCAGGTTCCTACTAACCTCCTCATAGAAACTAATTAGATTTGTTTGACATGACCTATCCCTCATAAATCCATGTTGACTCCTACTTATAATCCTGTTCAAATAGACATATTCTTGTATATTATCCCTTATTAACCCTTCTAAAAGCTTCCCCACTACAGAAGTGAGGCTCACTGGTCTATAATTCTCTGGATTTGCTCTTGTTACCTTTTTAAATATAGGTATCACATCAGCTTTTCTCCAGTCATCTGGTAGAGACCCTGTGTTGAGTGAATCTTGAAAAATTAAATATAATGGTTTGGCTTTTACAGAACCCAGTTCCCTTAGTACCCTTGGATGTAATCCATCAGGACCCGAGGCTTTATTAACATTTATTTTTTCCAACCTCTTTTGGATAACTTCCTGTGTTAGCCAATTATTTGGTGAAGGTAGTGTGTCCCCATTATGTTGCAGTGACCCAGCCACTGGTACCTCCCTTGTGTATACCGAAGAAAAGAACCTATTTAGCTCATCTGCCTTTTCCTGCTCACCAATTTTCAGACAGCCTGTTTCACATTCTAATGTTCCTATAGCTTCCTTCCTCGCCTTCTTCCCATTAATATACTTAAAAAATATTTTAGGGTTAGCCTTACTCTCTTTTGCAATTAATTTTTCATTTTCTATTTTAGCCAGTCTAATCGCGCTTTTGAAAGCCTTGTTGATATCCTTGTATTCCTATAAAGCAGTCTCTGTCCCCTCTTGTTTGTATAATTTAAATGCCTGTTTTTTACTCCGTATCTTGATCTTTAAATCATTGTTAAGCCACATTGGATGGGATTTACTCCTTTTACTTTTATTCCCACACGGTATATGCCAATGTGTATGTATATTGTGGCAGAGCGCCCCCTTCTGGCGGGGTTTGCGTCCTGCACTTTCTTATCTCTTTTACCCAGGGAGGAAGACACAGCAGGCTTGTCAGAGTTTTACTGCTATTTATTGGGTAGCATAAACAGAACAAGATAACAGTGCTTGTATTCAGCGATAAAATAAAACCCTACATAAACGTGCTTACTATACTCAGGAACGCCCTGACTATATCCTGCGCAGCTTATCTGTGACAGGGAGAGTGCCACCTTGTGGCCAGGATGCAAACAGTCTCTTATTTGCGTTGTATCGCCACCTTGTGGCCAGGAAACAAAACAGTCTTTTAATGTCTTTTCCTCTACGGCTTCTATCAATCGTTTGTGAAGCATAGGGCCCTTGTCACCCTCTTGTAATGAGGAACTCCTACTCTCACTCTCAATGCACTCTTCTTTTCCCTGGGACCTTTGTAATCCTTCTCTGGATACAATGAGAATAACATGCATTGGCACCAACCTTTTATCCCTTATTCCTTCCGGCTTCTTAGGGATGGTGTCTTCAGATAATCCTATCTCAGTGGAATATCTCCAATACCACAGAAGTCTTCTCTGTGCGCAAACTCTGGAACTCCGCAGCCTTCCTGACTGTCTCGCTCCAGCACAAATCCCAGCTCTCAGGATCCCCGCAGCTGAGCTGTCCAGGGCTTTCACACACAGCTCACGGCTGTTAGGCCCAAGCCTAAGTGAGAGACTCCACCCATCTCTCTGCTGCCTTTAAAGGCCGTTCACAGCTAGGCTGCTTCCATTTAGCCACTGATAACTGAATGAATTTAACTCTTTTCATTCTCAAGGGAGAAGTCTTACAGAGCTCTCTTGTGACCCCTAATGGCACTCCATCACAATATTTAGTAAGGATTTAAATGTTGTCCATTTAGATTCATTATTTTTACCTGCCAGTTCTCTGTCCCAGTCTATACTTTGTATTGCTGCCCTTAGACCGTTAAAATCTGCCTGTTTAAAATTAAAAGTTTTCATTGGCCCCTTAAAATGTTGTTTTTTTAATTCAATCTCAAATGAGACTGTGTTGTGATCACTCTTTCCCAAAGGTTGCCCTATTTCAACATTTGATACTATATCAATATTATTTGTGATGAGTAAATCTAAGATAGCTTCATTTCTAGTAGGCTCTTGTACAACCTGGGCCAGATAATGATCCCTGAGTGTACTCAAGAACCTGCTCCCCTTAGATGAACTGCTGGTCTCATTTATCCAGTTAATTTCAGGGTAATTAAAATCTCCCATTATTAGAACTTGCCCATGCTTAGCCGCATTTTCAATCTGTAACAATAATTGTATTTCCTCACTTTCAGCTATATTTGGGGGTTTATATCATACTCCTACTAATATTCTTTTGGAATTTGCTGCTGAATTTGCATACAGAGTTCCTAAGGAGATTGTGTGCACCTTGTTTTTCGCCTGAAGCAGATAAGTTGCCCAGGGTCTAGTCAGGATGTTCCCAATGTCAGTTAGTTCGTTTATGTAGATTTTTATTTTCTTTTTTTGCAGTGTCACTACTTCAGTCATTTTGATTATTGGCACTTTAATAAACTGGTCTGTACTATACTATATGTTCTGTTGATTCTTTCAAGATAACCACAGTTCTATGTGGCCATCCTTGTCACACTGGTATGAGAAGTGGGATATGTTTTTTGTCTGTGATTAAGAAGACCACCCACCATACCACATGGATGACCTAATAAAGGCCTTGAAGCAGGCTGCAGCTGCTCAACAAGAGAGTAACAGAAAATGAGCTATCCAGTTAGCTCAGAAACTAGCTACCCTGGAGAAACAAATAATAGATGCAGTAAGCTTTACAGCCGATGATCTTCTCCTTGAAATGACTAAGGAGGATGATGTGGAAATATACCTGACCATTTTTGAAAGAACGGCCATTAGGGAGAAATGGCTTAAAAGGTAGTGGGTGAGCCTCATTGCGCCGTATTTGACTGGTGAAGCTCAGAAAGCTTACTTACACATGGATGAAGAAAAGGCGATGAACTTTGATGACCTGAAAGCAGAAATCCTCGGCCAAGTTGGAGTTAACCGGGGTTTCAGAGTACAGAGACCGCATTCCTGGGATTTTTCTGAAAGACAGGCTTATCGCTACCCAAGGGGCATGCGTGTCAATCCAAGTTTAAAATGCAATTTCCCTGTTAAGGGAATGCGAACCAAACCTGATTTAAAAGTGACTGCAGAGAGAGCAAACAAAACTGCTGAGATTGCACACGAGACTGATGAGATAAGAAAAGAGAATGCTGGTGTAGCTAAGGTACTGTTGCCCCTGGAGCAAGTTGCTGAAGTTATAAAAGCAGATAAAGATGTGAGCAAAGGTCAAGGGAAAAAGGACAACGTGTCACTGACAGTGCAAAACCAGCCTCAGTAAGTAGCATGCTAATCGAGTCATTGGTGAAGATCTAAATGCAAACTGATGCACCAACCTTATGGGTGAAGATGCCTCCATAAGACACCTGGACAGACACCGCCAGCCAACCTTGGTGAATACTCCTGATGTGGAGAATACTAAAGAAAGGAAGTGCCTGACAAAGATCTCTGACCCAGAGAAAGGATCGATCTAATGAATGAATATAGCCAGGAATATACTCACAAAGGAAGAATGTCCTAAATATGATGAAGAAACTGGAATCCTTACCAAAGTAAAATATAAGGAAGAAAATAATATGGAGTCCTTAAAGGAATATAAAGTATCCCAAGAGTGCTCTGTCTCAGATGACAATAAAACAAAGTGCTATAGACAAGGAGAGGCAAGACGAGAAACAAGTAAAGCAGGAAGTACGGAAGAACTCTATCCCAGTGGGATTGGAAAAGCCTACAATGGAAGATGGGCAAGGTGCTATTAAAATGAAGTGTACCAGGATGATGCCAGATTATATTCCTGAATGGAGAAGGAAGCCTGTGCTTGAGGACAACAGAGTGTCCTCCAGGAAGAAGACATAGATGTCTATTTGGGAGCAGGAGAAGAGCCTGTCCAAGAATAACATGAATTAGAAAGATATGCAGAAACTGCTACCCAGTGGCAAACAGATAAAGTGAGATTTACTTCCTAATCGTTTACCTCAAAGGATGAGCGATTACTCTAAGAGGGAGGCACAAGAGAAGTCTGAGGAGCAAAGAAATCACAAGAACACAAAAGAGGATAGAATGCATGTTAAAGGAGGAGCGTCTCTACTAGGATCAAGAAAAACAAACGTGGCAAAGCCAAGTAGATAATCTACACTCTTAGCTACAAGAGGCAGAGAGTAAAACAGCTCTGATAGTGAATAAGTTGCTGATGCATAGTCCACAAGAGCAGAGGATGAACGATCAGTCTGACATGGAGATATGGTTGGAACAGGGTGATGCATGTCCATGAGAGGCTAACCCTGATCTTCAGGACCGATATCCACAAGACACTGTGTTGAACACAGAGCTATGTCCAAAGAAAGCTCAAATGCATGGCATAGTGAAGGAGCTTGTATACGAGAAACAGAAGGATGAAAAAAGGGTGGCAGAGCTGCCAGAAATATGCAGGGAGGATCTGAAGAAAAAGAGAGGGAAGATTCTTCAGTTGAAATACAGCCAGAGATTCAATGTCAGCAGTGAACTGGGTTTACAAGCTAAAGTGGAGAAAATATAGCTGAAGGAAGTAAAGAAAAATGAGAAGCTGGAAGCCTTGGAGGCAAAGCCAGTAGAAAAACAGAGAAAAGAGAAATACAGGCGAAAGCTGAGGATGCTGAAATCACAAGCTTTCTTAAGATACCAAAAAGCCTGAAGTTCATATACCGTTAGAGACATTCCAGCAAGATCAAAAGTTTGAGAGATCTGTTCTGGCTGAGATGGGGAATTGCACACCTTGCAGGATTGGAAGCCCAGTAGTACAGAGTATGCCTGTTGTGAGCAGAAAGAATGTTGATGTGCAGAGCCAAGAGCTAGAAGAAGCAGCCCTGAGAGAGAATATGCTAGTAACGCCTGTTAAGAATATCGTACCAGACTGGAAACAAGATTGCAATATGAAGCTGATACAGTTTGATGAAAGTGTTCAGCCAGCCAATGGGACCACCTGGAACAGAAAGAGACAGGTTATCTTTCCTCTTAAATTATGGGCACCAGACAGTTTGCCGGACTGCAGAGATAATTGGGAAGAAAAGTTGGAAGTGAAACAGCCAATAAATTTGCCATTTTATTACAACTATAATGATGAAGATGGGGAACCTAATAAGAGAGAGTTGGAGACTCTACATAAGGTGCTGAAGAAGGGAGCCCAACCAGCTCAAAATGTCACAGAGCTCGACTAAGGGTTACACAGACTGGTAACAGAGAGTCAGTTGTTACCTGAGCCAGACACCAACCCCTATCTAGTGATGTTAGCGGAATAACGGAGTAATGAGGAAGAGTCGGAGAGACAAAAAGAAGGCAAACCTCATAAGCTAGCCAAGTTGAAAGCACAGAACGAGAAATATGTCAGTAGGCAAGATGAGGCGCAGAATCTTCACAGTTCTCTAGTGAATAAAGAAGTCCTGGACATTAGTGTAAAACAAAACGCTCTAGTCCAAAGCTTCACAGAGAATCAGAGTGTGTGGAGTTGCCCTGAAGTGGTTTGTGAGATAGATTTGAGATAGCCAGAAGTGGAAAACTCAGAGTTATTGGGGAGCGTGAAGACGCCAGCATGTGATAGGAAGATACCAAAAGAGACCAGCCCGGACAGGACCATGACCTCTTTGCTCATATTCTAAAACAGATGACCTCTCCACAGCAATGTTGAATTGAAAGTACCATCCCAATTGGTAATTGTAGATGACAGTATCAAAGAAGGTAATAGCGAAGTGTCGCAGTCTCATGCCAAGATGGCTGAGCTTCAATTGTTCTGAGCAGACACGGTTCTTCTGAAAGGGAAGAAGAGACAGGAAGCTGTATGGATTGTTCTTTCGGATGACACCTGCTCAGATGAGAAGTTCTGGATGAACGGAGCTGTGTGTAATAACCTGAGGGTGTGGCTTGAAGATGATATCAGTATCGAACCATGTCTAGATGTGAAGTATAGAAAATAAAACTGTGTGTTCCCCACAGATGACACTGTGGAAGAAATATCTAGTAATTGGTTTGAAATATATCTTAAACCTTACCTCTTGGAGGTCTACAGACCATTCAGAAAAGGGGATGTCCTCTGGGTTTGTGGAGGTATTCGTGCTGTTGGGCTCAAGATGGTGAAGACAGACCAAAGCCTATACTGTATAGATTCTCTGGACACTGTAGTCCACTGTGGAGGGGAGCCCATTATGTGTGAGGAAGATCACTGCTGAGTGCTTCCATGCAGATGACACTAAGGATGATAGAGGTGCATGACGGAGTGGTCTTGACGGGTGAGCCGTTGTACAGGATGCAGAGGACACTGGACGTTGGGTGGCTATGTTTCAACTTGGGACTACAGTACCATCTACAACATGTGGTTGCCATGCATGGCTTTAACGGCCTCTCTGCACTGGTCGCTCAACCCCATGTTGATGAGCTGAGAAGGAGGGTGTGTGAGACGATGCCCCCAGGGGATGGTGAAAGGTATAAGCCTTGAAAGGTTCTACACAGGAGTGACGGAGTTAAAACTCCTGGATGAGATGTAATTAGCAGGTGAAGCAGCCTTTAAAGGTCTGAAAGGGAGATGGGAGGCGCTGAGGTTATGTGCTGCTGCTAGCAGCCAGTGCAAGCCACAGAGAGGAGCTTGCTGGCTGGTCCTGTGTGGATCTGCATTCTGAACTTTGAAAGCAAACCAGTAGGAGAAAACCTTGTTTACTGGGGCTGCCAGTTTTGGACAACAGAAAATGAGAGGAGCTGTATTGCAGAAGCTGTGTAATGAGTGCTGAACTGCTGTCTCCTGGAGCTGCAGGTGACAGGTCCTACTGGTAACAGGAGAACCTGAGAGAGAGAGTCTGAGTGAACACTGTAAGTGTTATAACTGAGGAGGACCACGGTCCAAGGAAAGCTGCTGTTGGAGCAAAACCAGCTCCGCTGGGTCAGCGAGGAAATCCTTGTTTCAAATATCTATTGGATACTGCTGTGTTACTAAACTTGAGAGAGCTGTGCTACAGACTGAAGCTATCAGAGAGACAGGCACTCAGTTTACCTTTAAGGTCAGAAGACTGTTACCTTTATGTTACCCCCAGGGAAAAGACTGTGATATATATAAGAGTGACTTTTCTCATTTTGAGCACCTGTGTACTCTTTAAAGGGTCCCTGGGAAGAGGACACTCGAAGAGCAGAGAGGGCCGGTGCCCTTGCCACAAGGTGGCAATATTCCAGGAAACTACTACATACAGAGTTCATAAGGAGATTGTGTGCACACAAGGAAATAGTGGTGTTACTTATTTAAAGACTTTTTTTTTTGCCTGTGGCAGCTAAGCTGCTCAGGGTCTAGTCAGGATGTTCCTGGATGTCAGTTAATCCGTTTATGTAGATTTTTCTTTTCTTTTTTTGAAAATAAATTGATAACTGACTTTTTGAAAAGAAATTAATAATTTAAATTTTTGGCACTTTAATAAACTGGTCTGCTGCAAAATACTATACGTATTGATTCTTTCAAGATAACCACAGTTCTACCCGGCTATCCTTGCCACAATATGTATTCTGCGTTTTTCTCCTCTCACTCTAGTTTTTGTGCCCCCACCCTTATTCTAACAACCTTTCCATATCCTATTACCCTTAGCCCAAACTAAATATGTAGGATAGTAGAAGTGAGTTTGTAATTCTACATGATACTAATATGTTCTAATACCTTTACTTCTTATGAAACGTTTTTATTTATCAATCTGATATACCACTTACCTGCTTCTTTCCAATAAAATATGTACACAAAAAAGAATCACTCCTGCCGGATCTCCATAGATTTTATGCCACTATGCCACTATGTCATTTCAAATCATGTATTTTTTAAGGAGCCTACGTACCTGTGTATATGTAAGTATATTAAAATAAAAAGCAGGATGTGTCAGATTTCATGTTTATTAATACTAGTGATTACAGTCAGGGGCGTTGTTACGCCCGCCAGATTTGGGGGACTACGCTTACCGCAAGTCTCTCTCTCTATGGGTCGCAACTTTTTGTTCAGATCTTGACACCAGCAGACACTTCAGATAACAGCATCATTTCTGAAGAGACATGCAGACCCCTTTTCTTAGGATCTAAGAAACACACACCATGGACCTTTGACTAGTACAAGCAGACTCCTACACTACCTTTATTTAGTGTGTCCAAAATCAGACTGGCACTTCTTTATTGTTACAGAGATATCTAAAAACACACAAAGATCTCACTCCCCCCACATGCCTAACCCCTCCTCTTGTGGGCAATAGCTTGTTACACTCTAACCACCTGGGAGATGGCTATCCCATGATACATCCCCCAGATGCCAGATCTCAAGTTAAAGGTTATAAAACTAAAATTCCCCCTTCCAGACTAAAGCCAGAGCAGTCACACATGGCCAATCGCAGGGCCATATAAATTCTTTAAAATCTTAAACTTTAACCTTTGTATTTCCAAGATATGACTGCATTAACTTTATTATCTACGCTTTATTATATACAGATACAGTATTTTAATGTTAATCAATGACAGTATTACATACACTTATTACATCCATGATATAACTGTTAAGCAAATTGTTATTACCTTCTAACCACACATATAATACCTGATTAACCCCAAACAGTCCAGTGGGCCCTTTTGTTCATAACAGGCATAGGATCTGGGGGGATGGAGGCTCTCATGAGATCTTGCGTCAAAATCTTGCTCAATCCCACAACAAAACAACAAAGTCAGAGGTGCTCATCAGAGAACGAACCAACCTTAATAGGTTAGTTCTATAGCCATGATAAGCCACTCTGAGAGCAACCTCTTTTAGCTCACTTGTGCCCTTCACAGGGAGAAATATCCTGTAGTATATCAGTCTGGTCCCACTCAAAAGAGTGACCCAGCCCCGAAATACCAGGCAATTCTACCCTGAACAGGAGAAACAGCAAACCCCAGACGCGTTTTGACCTTTATGGGTCTCGTCAGTGAGGTGCAGCTGAACTCCCTAAGGCACAGTGAGCAAGGGGTCCAAGTCTGGAGTCTCCTATTACCCTTAGGGAGACTAAACCCTAAAGGTAATTTGCATATACAAAACAACAAAGTCAGAGGTGCTCATCAGAGAACGAACCAACCTTAATAGGTTAGTTCTATAGCCATGATAAGCCACTCTGAGAGCAACCTCTTTTAGCTCACTTGTGCCCTTCACAGGGAGAAATATCCTGTAGTATATCAGTCTGGTCCCACTCAAAAGAGTGACCCAGCCCCGAAATACCAGGCAATTCTACCCTGAACAGGAGAAACAGCAAACCCCAGACACGTTTTGACCTTTATGGGCCTCGTCAGTGAGGTGCAGCTGAACTCCCTAAGGCACAGTGAGCAAGGGGTCCAAGTCTGGAGTCCCCTATTACCCTTAGGGAGACTAAACCCTAAAGGTAATTTGCATATACAAAACAACAAAGTCAGAGGTGCTCATCAGAGAACGAACCAACCTTAATAGGTTAGTTCTATAGCCATGATAAGCCACTCTAAGAGCAACCTCTTTTAGCTCACTTGTGCCCTTCACAGGGAGAAATATCCTGTAGTATATCAATCTGGTCCCACTCAAAAGAGTGACCCAGCCCTGAAATACCAGGCAATGCTACCCTGAACAGGAGAAACAGCAAACCCCAGACGCGTTTCGGCCTTTTTGGGCCTCGTCAGTGAGGTGCAGCTGAACTCCCTAAGGCACAGTGAGCAAGGAGTCCACGTCTGGAGTCCCCTATTACCCTTAGGGAGACTAAACCCTAAAGGTAATTTGCATATACAAAACAACAAAGTCAGAGGTGCTCATCAGAGAACGAACCAACCTTAATAGGTTAGTTCTATAGCCATGATAAGCCACTCTGAGAGCAACCTCTTTTAGCTCACTTGTGCCCTTCACAGGGAGAAATATCCTGTAGTATATCAGTCTGGTCCCACTCAAAAGAGTGACCCAGCCCTGAAATACCAGGCAATTCTACCCTGAACAGGAGAAACAGCAAACCCCAGATGCGTTTCAGCCTTTATGGGCCTCATCAGTGAGGTGCAGCTGAACTCCCTAAGGCACAGTGAGCAAGGGGTCCACGTCTTGAGTTCCCTATTACCCTTAGGGAGACTAAACCCTAAAGGTAATTTGCATATACAAAACAACAAAGTCAGAGGTGCTCATCAGAGAACGAACCAACCTTAATAGGTTAGTTCTATAGCCATGATAAGCCACTCTGTGAGCAACCTCTTTTAGCTCACTTGTGCCCTTCACAGGGATAGATAGATAGATAGATAGATAGATCTAGATTATATATGTATAAATAAATATGTAAAAATATATATATAGATATTTATATACATATATATATATACATAAATAAATATATATATATTTATATATATTATCTGTGTGTGTGTATATACCCCCCCCCCCCCATTACAGTGCTAAATGAAGGAAAACATTATTTTGTTTATTCCCCCATCAACAAAAAAATGCTTGTCAACAGAGACTCCTACAATATTATTAACATGGTGCAATACTTCAAAATACTATACAAATTATGGATCAAACTTTTGCGGACATAAGGAACACAATATATAGAATGTAAGATAAAAAACACAAAACGGTAAGTAAATAGACGCAAGTTTGCATGTGCAGTTCAAAGCAATCTTCAACCCAATGGGTTGAGGTTTAAAGATATGTGAACAAAGTAAAAACATGTATACACAAGACTGCTATTATAAAGGCAAACACAGGATAAAAAGGATTTTAAAAACATCCCCTATAAGTGTTACTTAAGACAAAATGAGCCATTATATTCTTGTATAAAGATTTTTATTATTATTGTAAAATAATCCATATCAGATATCAATGTCCCTAGATTTTGTATAAAGGCCTTATGTTAGTTTGTAAATATGTATATCTGTGCATGGATAAATTAAAACTCAGCCATCTAACAGTCCTTATGACATTAAATTCTTGTTCTTTACCATAACTTGTATATGTTCTCCAGAAATGATAATGTATACATGATATTATACAAATCTAGTGCAAAAGACGTAGTCATTAACTATTTTCTAAGACCGTAGTGTTAGATGAGGAGTTACAAATACACAAAGTGCAATGAATTTATTGGCAAGATCCTATTGTTTTTGTATGAGGCAGATATTCTAAGATGTTTAGGCCAACTGTTCGTTTTTTTTCATGGGGATTGAGAAGGAGAGGCATCTTGTTTTTGTGACAATCTATTGGAGAAAACAGATACATCAATCACACAAGTGCAAATACAGATTATGTTGTGAAAAAAATATGGAATTATAGCAAAAGAATGTTGCTTTATAGCTTTAACACTTATATTGTAGGCAAATGTTTTACCACAATATAATCAAATATCCACATGACTGAGAATAAGAGATCATTGGATCAAATGCAGTTGATGTACTTTCCAGAATTCCTATTGGCCATGGCATATGCTGTTTTCCATACCTCGTTGTCAATAAGACTTCTTAAGGGCCAATCTAATGACTAGAATCTATAGCCAGAATCTCAGAAAATCACAAAAATTATATGTATTTAAAATAAAGTGTACGCTACAGAAAAATAAAGCAGTCACTTTAAATCCAGCTGCTAAACTATGTATTGAAAAGGACAATGACATGATTATAAGAACATGTACAAATAATGTGTGAGATGTTAGTCTATTTTCATCCATTCTTAATTTTTTGCAAGAATGATCAATTCATTTCAAGTGTCACAGAAAATATATTATACATATCAACTTTAAAGGTACTTCCTCTTGGTATTTTTCACTTTAAAAATTATTGAGAAACAAATTTATCTTAAAAATTAGACTTACTTGTACTTGATCAGTCTAAAGCCCTGAATAAGCTGTGCTCCTTCATTGGTAAGGAGCATTACAAACAGCAGCCAATTTCTGGGTTTCACCCTGTATGCAAATCTCATAAATATCAGTGAATAGCAGGCAAGGGCTGAAACAAACAAACAAACAAAAAAAACATCAACATCTTACATTACAAATTATTGTGAAAAAAAGCAAAGGAAAACAATAGGGTAAGGTTACTTGCTGGATCAATATAACCAATTATTTAATGTCTATACTGCTTGTAGCTGGCAATACTTTTAGAGGTCCAAAAATGTATAACAGACTTTAATGAAAAGCACATATATAAATAAATATAATTACAGTTGTAAGTTAAACATTTTGAGTTTAAATCATATAACTGAGCTTGAAAGTTGTGTATTATATACATAAACCACAAGAGTATGCCCAACTAACAGCTTGCTGTTCTTGTATTTGACAAAATTGACAAATTTTTACAATTTGTCAATTCTGATTTAATAGGGTATGATCTTTAAAAAAAATTTGCTTAAATAACCAACTTTCAAACCCAATGATGTAACACTCCCACACAAAAAAAATGTAATTCTAAAACAAAGTAATTATATTTATACTGTTTATTTTTACGTTTACTGCGTATCTTTAAAGCCACTTGGCAATCAGAAGATCTTAAAAAAAGTGTCCTCCCTAATAGAAAAACAACTTTGAATTTGCTACATTCTTGCTGTCACTCAGAGCAAGAGCTCCTTCTGCCAGACTGGCCGTCTTACAAAAATCCAGTTTCCTTAATCTTTTATACATTTTACTTGAACGTACCTGTTATAGCCCTTTAATTAGTATAGATTAGTATAAACTACAGTGACAAAATTGTTTTTGTGAGAAAACTTACATTGCAAATTTCTTTTGCTTCTTTCATTTATATGGGTTAGAGCACCCCCCCATCTCGTCAAATATTGGAAGAATATGCAGCAGACTTTTTTGATCTGCCTCATTACTGCAAAACTTGGTGGCACAGTATAATGTAAAATAAATACAAACAACAAATACAAATCTGAAGCACGCAATCAGACAACAAACTGACCTTAATAGATCAGTTATAGATAACCCACTCTGAGAGAATCATTTGTTATATACCTAGTGATCAGAAAAAATAAAATCAGTATTTGAAGACATTCAATGTTGCTTTTCAAATTGCACATAAAATGTATGGTTTTAGACCTGGTGCTCTTCAAACCCTATCAGGTGTCAAGGAATGGAAGAGGATCTGCCAAGAACGACTGGCCTGAAGCCAGACGTGTATCTGTTGTCCTGATAACATTGTTTGTCTCAATCACGGCACTGGTCAAATACGAAATTAGGACAGCCTCCTCAAGCAGATACTCTTTCACCCTCCAAAAGGGATAGAGCACATCTGCCAGAAGCAAAAATACTAATTTCAAATGTAAGTCATTGAACTTTTTCTTCAAATAATGATTTTATTGCTAATCAGTACCAAAAATATAAATTAAACCTTATTGTATGGTGCAGATGCACTTTAAGAAAGCAATAAACTGTTTTATAAACCTTTTGCCTCACACTGGTTCAAATGTTTATACAGGTCTTTAACGGCCCAGCTATCATAGCGCCTCATTCTAATCGGGGCCGTAAATCGGAGCAAGTCTGCGATCCCTTGTTACGGCCCAGCATAGCACAAGGAGGTCCCCTTTACGGCCATTCACAAACCATGCTATCGGCAGTAAGCACTTCCGTGCTTGAACAGGATTGCGGCCGCAAGGCCGTAACGCGTATTCCAAGCCTGCAATCTCGGAGCTTTGGAAATGCAAATATAAGATCAAGAAAGCTCTATAAATTACTGTAAATGATGGGGAACACAATGGGTGACATGAGGATTAAAGGCACAACATTCTCAAGCTGGCCCATCCATCGCCACAATACAATACTTTATTTCACGTTTAATTTATGTCCAAAGTCTGACGGGCTTGAATAACGAGTTACGGGCTTGGAGGTTAATCAAGCCCATCGGACTTTGGACGGAAATTAAACATGAAATAAAGTATTGTATTGTGGTGATGTGCCAGCTTGAGAATGTTGTGCCTTTAATCCTCATGTCACCCATTGTGTTCCCCATCACTTAAAGTGCTTTACAGTGCTGTCTTGAATTTATATTTGCATTTCCAGTGCTCCAGGTTTGCGGGCTTCAACCTCAAGTTACGGGCTTGGAGGTCATTCAAGCCTGTAGGACAGCAGAGGTCTTACTTTCAAATCGTAGCACTTTATAAGCAAATAAAAATACCATTCTGTACTTTTATTCAAAGAGAAAGTGATGTTAGGTCTTCGAATTAATAGCACAGCTCAATATTTTTCCACAAAAAAAAGAGATTAAATCTTATGGAGGAATTTGTAGACATGATTCTCAAGGAAGGTATTTAATATGGTTGGGGAAAATTGACAAGATATGTACAATTCTTAACATATACACTCCAAATGTCAGGGAGGTCCGGTTCTTAAATAGTGTTTTTAAAAGGCTACAACATTTTTTGCAAGGATCGTTGATTGTTTGTGGGGATTTTAACATCTGTATTAATCCAGAAATGCGGGGCCGCAAGGACCGGCCGCAAGCTATTCTGCTATTCTATTCCCCTCAGGCCGGGGATTCCGGCAGGCTTGCGGCCAGCGCCTTGCTATCCCTTGCGGCCGCTCGCGCCGGAGGAAAGCCTTTGATCTACAACGTCCCCAAGAGTTTCGGCCGCAAGAAAATCCCGGTTGCTATTCAATTGCTCCGGGAACCCTCTCTGCAAGGCTAAAAGCGAGCCGCAGCTTACTTGCAGCAAACAGGTCCCGCTAGCACCAATTAAGCACAGAAAATAGCCCAAATAAAGCCATCCTGCACCTTGAGGAGACTATAAAGAGATTGTAGGTGTTAGCAAAAATAGCACAACATTCCCCTATACTCAAATCCGTAAAAACAAATTTTTATTAAATATGTCAAATATCCATGTAAAAAGTCCAGAGTGCTTGGAGCACCTCAGACCCGCTCACGCTGCGGCCGGAAAATAAACAGTTAATGTTAACTCGGATTTGGGCTGATGTGCAAGCTTGAGAGGGGGTTGCTATTAATCCTCATGTCCCCCAATATGATCCCTAGCATTTACAAAGATTTACAGTGCAGTCTTCAATTTATATTTGACTTTAAAGATTTTGGAGCTTACGAGATATGCGACCGGCCGTAAGGGGAGATCCTTGCGGGGCCGTATAATAGAATTGCGAGGTAACAGAACCCCCGCAAGGAATCGCAGCCTTGCGGCCGATTTACGGCCGATAATAGAATGAGGCCCCTAGTGAGTAACTTATTCTAAAAATGTGCAGCATTATTAAATTGCAGTTCGGCCAATTGATTAGGGCTCTATATAAGCACAGAGCATATTTTTTTACAGAAGTTTTTAGTTAGTGAGCTTCTATCCAAAAACAAGGTCCTCACTAACTAAAAACTTCTGTAAAAAAATATGTTCTGTACTTATATAGAGCCCTATTCAATTGCCCAAATCACACTTTAATAAGGCTGTAGGAGTCTACAAACTCAAATTAAAACTATTGTTCAGTCAATAACAGATAAAGCACGTTGAGCATATAAGCAGAGATACTATCATTGTGGAAACAAAGCAGGGAGATTATTGCCCGACAAGATGAAGCAAAGAATAGTAAATAAAAGAATAGAGTTAATTAAGGGTATAAATGTATCTTTTATGAAACCACAAGAAATAGCAATAGTAAAGAGGGAGATTACTTAAAACCAACAAGAGAAGACATTTGCAGTTTCCTGAAAGGGATAAACTTACCTAAAATTACTGATCAAGATTTGATATTGCTTAATGCAGAGATTGTAGAGGAGGAGCTGGATTTAGCAATAACAGATTTAAAAATTTAAAAAAGGTGCAGATGGGATGATAAATCAATATTACAAAATATATAAATCAATATTGATCAAACCATTGTTGGCAGCCTTTAATGAGATTAAAGGAGAGGGTGGAGCCCCAAGAGAGAAGTTAGAGGCAATAATAATAACTATTCCTAAGAAGCATAAGGATTTAACAAAATGTGAAAATGATAGGCCAATCTCCCTCTTAAACTCAGATATTAAGTTATATGCTAGAATGTTGGCCATGAGATTGAGCAAAGTGATAGGAAAGCTAATTACAATGGATCAAACTGGATTTATTCAAGGTAGGCAAGGGGTGGATAACACCAGAAAACTGTTGAATCTTATAACATATTCAGCAGCGTGTAAAACCCCAGCAACTTTCCTATCGCTGGCTGCAGAGAAAGCCTTTGACAGGGTCGGATGGGACTATATGGAGCTGACGTTACAAAAATTTGACCTCTGAAAATTTGGGCCATGGGCTATTGGAGCTCTAGATACGGTCGCATCCACCTCTGTCAAAGGACAAGACTGCGTGAGCTGAAATCAGAAATAATGACAGTAAATATACAAAGTGAACAGGCAATTTTAAAAGCAACCTATGCATATAGCTGGTATTCAAATACCATAACTCATTTAGGTATTACTTTTGATAGCGATATTAAATCAATGATACAAAAAAAATATAATATTTATTAATAAAAATGACAGAGAAGGTGACATCATAGAAGAACACACATCTTTCTCTGGGTTGGCAGGATTATTGCTGCAAAAATGTTTCTTCTCACACAGTTTAATTATTTGATCCGTTGTATTCCACTTTTAATTCCAGATATCGTATATACTCGAGTATAAGCCGAGTTTTTCAGCCCTTTTTTTAAAGCTAAAAAGGGCCCCCTCGGCTTATACTCGAGTCACTCTCCCCCCGTGTGTCTCTATCCCACCCCCTTGTGTCTCTCTAACCCACCCTTGTGTCTCTCTACCCCGTGTGTCTCTCTACCCCTCGGTGTCTCTCTACCCCCCCATGTCTCTCTAACCCCCCGTGCCTCTTTGCCTCCCCCCTCCTCACCCCCCCCCCCTCTCCCCTCACTTTCCTGCTCCGGCCTCAGCTCCTTCCGGGTCTTGATGTCACATGCGCGCCACGTCATTAGCATATACCGGGTGCCGGTATATGCTAATGCACCATCCTCAACCTCCCTCCTCAACCTCAACCCCCCCATCCTCAACCTCAACCCCCACCATCCTCAACCCCCCTCCTCATCCTCCCTTCTCATCCTCCCTCCTCAACCCCCCTCCTCATCCTCAACCTCCCTCCTCTTCCTCAGCCCTCATCCTCAGCCCCCCTCCTCATCCTCAGCTCCCCTCCTCATCCTCAACCCCCTCCTCAACCCCCTCCTAAACCTCCCTCCTTAACCTCCCTCCTTATCCTCAAACCCCTCATTCTAACCGCCCCCCTTATTCTAACCCCCCCCCCCCTCCCCTCACTTACCTGCTCGGGCCTCCGCTCCGGCACCCGGTATATGCTAACGACGTGGCGCGCATGTGACATCAAGACCAGGAAGGAGCGGAGGCCGGAGCAGGTAAGTGAGGGGAGGGGGGGAGGTTTAGAATGAGGAGGGGGGGAGTTTAGGTTGAGGAGGGGGGGGTTGAGGTTGAGGAGGGAGGTTTAGGAGGGGGTTGAGGATGGGGGTTGAGGTTGAAAAGAGGGTTGAGGATGGGGGGGGTTGAGGAGGGGGTTGAGGATGAGGAGGCTGCCTGAGGATGAGAATGGTGCCTGAGGATGAGAATGGTGCCTGAGGATGAGGAGGGGGCTGAGGAGGAGGAGGGAGGTTGAGGATGAGGAGGGGGGTTGAAGAGGGAGGTTGAGGAGGGAGGATATGGAGCGAGGATGAGGAGGGAGGAAGCAGGAGGGGGGTTGAGGATGGGGGGGTTGAGGTTGAGGATGGGGCGGTTGAGGTTGAGGAGGGAGGTTGAGGATGGGGCATTAGCATATACCGGCACCCGGTATATGCTAATGACGTGGCGTGCATGTGACATCACATGCGCGCCACATCAAGACCAGGAAGGAGCGGAGGCCGGAGCAGGTAAGTGAGGGGAGAGGGGGGGGGGGTTTGAATGAGGAGGGGGGGTTTAGAATGAGGAGGGGGGGTTAGAATTAGGATGGGGGGAGTTTAGAATAAGGAGGGGGGTTAGAATGAGGGGGGGGTTGAGGTTGAGGAGGGAGGTTGCGGAGGGAGGATTAGGAGGGGGTTGAGGATGGGGGGTTGAGGTTGAGAAGGGGGTTGAGGATGGAGAGGTTGAGGTTGAGGAGGGGGCCTGAGGAGGGGGGCTAGGGTGAGGAGAGAGGTTGAGGATGGGGAGGGGGGTTGAGGAGGGGGGTTGAGGAGGGAGGTTGAGGAGGGAGGATGAGGAGGGGGGGTTGAGGATGGGGGGGGTAGAGGTTGAGGATGAGGGGGTTGAGGTTGAGGAGGGAGGTTGAGGATGGGGGGTTGAGGTTGAGGAGGGAGGTTGAGGATGGGGAGGTTGAGGATGGGGGTTGAGGTTGAGGAGGGAGGTTGAGGACGGGGGGTTGAGGATGAGGAGGAGGTTGAGGATGAGGAGGGAGGTTGAGGATGAGGAGGGGGTTGAGGATGAGGAGGGAGGTTGAGGAGGGTGGTTGAGGAGGGGGTTGAGGATGAGAAGGGAGTTGAGGATGGGGGGTTGAGGAGGAGGGGGTTGAGGATGAGGAGTGGGGTTGAGGAGGGAGGTTATGAATGAGGAGGGGGGGAAGAGACACAGGGAAGGGAGAGGGGGGAAGAGACATGGGGAAGGGAGAGGGGGGAAGAGACACAGGGAAGGGAGAGGGGGACACAGAAGGCACAAAAGGGACAAAGGGGGCAGCACATTTCACACCCTTGGCTTATACTCGAGTCACTCATTTTCCCAAGTATTGTGTGGTAAAATAGGTGCCTCGGCTTATACTTGGGTCGGCTTATACTCGAGTATATACGGTAATTAAATCCATAACTAAAAAAAAACAGAGTGTTCAAAGGAAGATTATGGCCAGGAGTTTTGAAAAGGGGGGAATTTCCTATGCAATGCTTGAGACATATTATAAAGCATTGTTTTATAATTTTCCATCTCAATTCACTCTGGATATGAAAGCTTTGATAATTCAAATATGCGCAGTGATAACAGGGCTCATAGCTTCATATTGGAAGCAAGCCAAGGCTCCAAATTGGTCGGAAGTTAAAAGGCTGGTTAATAGAAACAGAGAATTTGAAAAAGATTTTCTTTCGGCCAATCAAATAAAAGGTCAACTAAACTGGAAGTTATGGGATAAACATTTTCAACCTCCAAGCCCGTAGGTTGGATTCAAAAGTCCTATGGGTTGGAGGTTGAAGCCCGTCGGACTTTATGATGAAAATTAAACATGAACTGTTTTTATTTGCCGATTTGAGAGTAGGGGAATATTGTGCTATTAATTCTAAGCCCTAAAATCACTTTCACTTCTAATAAAAGTACAGGATGTCTTTTTTATTTGCTTAATTAGTGCTACATTTTGAAACTAAGTGCATTACAGGACCTTTTTGGAGTATGTAAACAGCAGTTTAATTTTAGCGATTTACGGGCTTGACAGAAGGGTGATCGTAGCATTTGAATAGCGAATTGGGATTTCTTGCGGCCGCAACTCTGTCCAGACACGCAATATCAAAGGCTTTGACGGAGGTAAGCTGCAATTGAGCAAATTGCAAGGGATCACAGCTCAACGCTCGTAACCCGATCAGCGGACGCAAATAGAATAGCTTAGTAGCTTGCGGCCTCCCCTTGCGGCTACTTATGCCAAAAACTTAGGATTAGAATGAGACCCCTAGCATTTTATGTAAGTGACCCTTTAAGCACAAACGCTATATTTAGTATATACTTTAAGTGTTTTGTTTTGTACACTCCCAAATTGCCTTAGAGTCGTAAGGTAAAGAAAAGAAAACAGCTAGATTTAATTAACAGTCAATAATGTATATACATTAAGTACTTGGGAGCTTCACAGCTGGTACTAAGACTTCCACTAGCACTGTGTTTACCTTTATTTTATTGTGAGGGACTAAAGTCAGTTACTTGTCACAAGCAGAGCACACCAGCTCATGTTAGGGGGTAATAATCTTTTTAGTTCCACTTCCATAAAGGTCCATTACAATTTACCAGACAGATAAACAATATTATATTTAGCACCGCATAAAATATATATGTTCCTCAACACCAGTCCTCAGAGACCAACAACAAGCCAGATTTGAGATTCCTGTTTGATCACAGGTGAGCTAATATCCTGTAAACCTGACCTGTTGGTGGTCTCTTTTTTTCCCCCCGGAATAAATCATTAATACATTCAGTGCTTAAATTTAAATTATACTGCTACAATAAAGGAAGTACTTGTTAGTTTATCTTTGTTTCAAATATAGAATGGCATCAGCTTAATACACATTTGTATGTGATGTATTCCTTGTAATGCTCATTGTACTGCTAATTGGTTATTAAATTAACTAAACCCCTATTTATGAGCACTACGGTCCTAGAACAGTACTGGTACCTGAGAACGTATATGTTGGTCCTCAGGGATGAGGAGAGCCTAATACTTTATAATAATGACTAATGTTGATCAACTGTATAAACAGATAACAGAGGGACTTATCTGCGGTTAAAGTTTACTCTGTTGAAATAAGTGCAAAGCTAGATATATATTTCATATATTTAAAATAGTTCTAGATTTTACAGACAGTTTTCACGAGCACCGGAAGGTAACCAGCAGGTCCCTAGACCAAAAAAAAGGTTGAGACCCCTGCCATATGGGGATTGTCCCCAACAGCCAACGTGCAGGAATATACCTGTATTTGCCATACTTGTCTACCAATGATATTGAAAACATTGACTACTCTGTGCACACAGAGACATTTCCTATTAGTTCTGACATTTCAAGAAAGTTTAAACGTGTTTTACAAGGATATTTTCAGACACAAAAAAATATTTTGTAATATTTAACACATATGTTTCTAAAAAATTACCCTGTCTGGTGTCCAAATGCTTATTAATAGACACTACCACTAGGGATAAAGGATTTCTTCTGTCTCCACTATGTTCTCTTCAGTCTTACAGAAAGGTGATCTGCTTGAGTATCTTCATTGAAACTAACAGAAAATCCACAGTAATATGTAGGGCTCATTGAGGAAACCCCCTAGTAAGCAGTTTATCATTAGAATCAGTTTACTGTTCTCAGAGAATTATTTGAAGAAAGGGCACAAGTGAGCTAAAAGAGCACTCTTTCAGAGTGGATAGTTTGTTCTCTGTCTGAGCATCTCTATTGTTGGTATTGCTTATGCAAGTGACCCTTTCGGCTTTGTCTCCCTAAGGGTGATATGGTATTCCAGACATTGACCCTTTGCTCACTGTCAAAGGAAGCATAAGCAAAACGTGCGCACATCAGGCCACTCTTGACAGGGCATGATTACGGTATGATATATAACAGGTGTAGGATTTAAGGTAATTTAGTTAGATTTTCCCAAGAGAGGGCGTAAGTGGTAGATCCCAAGTGCCATTACAATAGACGGTAGGGCTTTTAGTCAGCCCATGGCCTAATTTAGAGAGGAGGGCAGAATAGACATTTATGCAATCACAAAAGGAATGAGGGTATCGAATTAGAGAGCTGTATCATTACCTACTTTAAAGTGCATTGTGTATATATGTAAATCCACTTTTTTGTTTAATTCAGACCTATAAAATAGCACTATCTTTGTATAGTTTTTATACCTTATTGGAATAACCATGTCATAATTATTTATAATAGCGAATTGCCCGTCAAAAAATGACGGCAATGAAATTGTAAGTGAGCTAATGGTGTTTGGTGTATATAATAATAAAATAAATAATAGATTAATAAAGTAATATATATCCCTATTTTTAAAAAATTTTTTAAAGTAATATATGCAGGAAGCATTCTGTTGAAGAGCTGGCAATCTGTTTTGATGTTGCTGCAGCATTAGTGGTGTGGAGCTGCTGTGTAAGCGTGATAAATGTGTGGAGTCTAATTGTTTTGTGCGGCAGCCATTTTTTCTCTCGCTTAGGTGATTTTCGGGTCTCTAAAATCCGAAATGTGTGCGTAAAATCGAGGTGTAACTTCACTTGCAAAGGTCCTTGGTGCCCCCCCTTGCTGTGAGTAAGCTTTTTATGTGTTTGTTGTTTGTATTTATTGTGTTTGTAATGTTTTTGGGGTTGTGCGGGTTGCGTCCTTGTTTTTATATCTCAAAGGTGTTTTTTGGCAAATACGTAGGTGTTTGGTGGTGTTTTGCGTCTTTAGGCTGTTGTAGCCTCGTTTTCGTTTTTTTCGGCGGCCATTTTTTCTCTCGCTTAGAGAATTTTTCAGTGTCTAAACTCTTTTATTTTGAGTTATATTGAGGTGTAACTTTAGTTTTCGAGGTCCTGGATGCCCCCTCTTCCTGTAAGTAAGCTTTTTATGTATTTGTTCTGTGTATTTGTTGTATTTTTCATGTTTTCATGTGCTAGTGTTGCGGCTGATTTTTTCGAGGTCGTAAAGGGTTGTAACGTGTCTCGTATTTTCCTTGCATAATGACGGCGCTCCGTGCCAGCAACTGCGGCCCTCGCTTTGCGTTAGCAACAGCTTGCATGCTCACAACTATATATGTGACTAGCGACTTGCCCGTCAAAAATTACGGCATTAAAAAGTGAAGCATGGCTATGCTGTTTGCCAAACAATGGAAGCCTCTCCTCCCTCTACATTACTGGCCTCGCGATGAGCGCATTTTGGCGCTCATTGCGAGCATCTCCACCTTCTACTTCTCCCACCCTTTACTTAACGGGAGGCCCTCCTACTTTAATAGCCTTGCAAGGAGCGGCTTTGGCTCTTAATACGAATCTCTCCCCCTGTCTACTTCCTCCCTTGTGTCTCCTTTCCTCCTCCTCTCCCTCCCTTGTGTCTCCTTCCGCCCTGTGTTTTTACCCCCCCCCCCTTTTCCTTCCCTGTGTCTCTTCCCCCCTTCCCTGTGTCTCTTTCCCCCCTGTGTCTTTCTCCCCTTGTACTCCCCCTGTGTCTCTTTTCTTCTCCCCCTCCCTCATGTCTCTTCCCCCCTTCCTCCCCTGTTTCTGTTTCCACCTCCACTCTGTCTTTCCCCCTCCCACCATGTCTCTTCCCCCCACCCGTGTGTCTCCCCCCTCCCCCTACCCTGTGAGTTTTTCCCCCACCCCTGTATCTCTTCCCCCCTCTACCGCCCCTGTGTCTCTCCCCCCTCTGTCCCCTGTATCTCTCCCCCCCTCTCCCTCCCATGTGTCTTTTTCCCCTCCCATGTGTTTCTTTCCCCCTCCCCTGTGTCTCTCCTCCACTTCCCCTCCCCTGTGTCTCTTCCCCCCTCCCATGTGTCTTCCCCATACCTTGTGTCTTTTCCCCCTCCCATGTGTCTCTTCCCCCCTCCTGTGTCTCTTCCCCCCTCTCCCTCCCCTGTGTGTCTTTTCCCCTCCCCTGTATCTCTTCCCCCTCCCTTCCCTGTGTCTCTTTCCCCATCCCCTGTATCTCTTTCCCCCCTCTCCCTCCCCTGTGTTTCTTTCTCCCTCCCCTGTGTCTCCTTCCCCGTGTCTATTTCCCCCTTTCCCCCCTGTGTCTTTCCCTCCTGTCCCCACCTTTGTGTCTTTTCCTCTCCATTTCCCTCCTCTGTGTCTTTCCCCCCTCCCCTGTGTCTCTTCCTCCCTCCTCTCATCCCCTGTGTCTCTTCTCCCTCCTCTCACTCCTCTGTGTCTCTTCCCACCTCCTCTCACTCCCCTTTGTCTCTCTCCCCTCCTCTCACTCCCCTGTATCTATTTCCCCTCCTCTCACTCCCCTGTGTCTCTCCCCCCTCCTCTCCCTCCCCTGTGTCTCCCCCCATTTCCTTCCCCTGTGTCTCTCCCCTCCTCCCCTGTATCTCTTCTCCCCTCCTCGCCTGTGTCTTCCTCCTCCTCCCCTTTGTCTCTTCCTCCCTTCTCTCCCTCCCATGTCTCTTTCTCCCGTGTCTCTTTCTCCCGTGTTGCTCAGCTGGGTGCGAGCAGGGCCGCCCGCGACGCAATGCATAGGCACGCACCTCCGACGCAATGCTCATGTGCGGCTTGCTGCTTGCAATGCGCATGAGCAGGGGTTGCAATCAATCGTATTTGTCAAACTGTGATTTTTCGCAAGCGTGACAGCGAATCGCAGTTTGACTATTACATGTGATACGATTCCCTGTATGAATTAAGTGACAGAAGGGTACTAATCACTGTTATTTAAATGTATTTTATGTTTATTATACTTTACTAGCGACTTGCCCATCAACTTTAGGGCCTCGCGATGGGCGCTCATTGCACTCTCTGACACCTGTGTTTGTTTCCCCCTTCTTCCCTTCCCCTCCTCTCACCCGCTGTCTCTTTTCCTTCCATCTCTTTGGTACGCATTGCAGTAAATGCCTGCAGGCCTGTGGCTCTCATCTTCACTCCTGCAATGAGCGCATTAGGTGTATTTTAACAGTGAGAGACAAAAAAAAAAAAACAAGAAAAACGCATGTCAAAAAAGTTATAAATTGATGGTCAATGAGGGAAATAAGTATTTGACCCTTTCAACTTAGTACTTGGTGGCAAAACCCTTGTTGGCAATCACAGAGGTCAGACGTTTCTTGTACCTGGCCACCAGGTTTGCACACATCTCAGGGAAGGATGGAGAGATGGGAGGGATTTTGTCCCACTCCTCTTTGTAGATCCTCTCCAAGACATTAAGGTTTCAAGGCTTAATGTGCTTCTTATTGAGCTACTCCTTTGTTGCCTTGGCTTTGTGTTTTGGGTCTTTGTCATGCTGGAATACTCATCCACGAGCCATTTTCAATCCCCTGGCTTAGGGAAGGAGGTTCTCACCCAAGATTTGATGGTACATCCCTTTGATGCTGTGCAGTTGTCCTGTTCTCTTAGCAGAAAAACACCCCTAAAGCATAATGTTTCCACCTCCATGTTTGACAGTAGGGATGGTGTTCTTGGGGTCATAGGCAGCATTCCTCCTCCTCCAAACATGACGAGTTGAGTTGATGCCAAAGAGCTCGATTTTGGTCTCATCTGACCACAACACGTTCACCCAGTCCTCCTCTGAATCATTCATATGTTCATTGGTAAACTTTAGACGGGCCTGTGCTTTCTTGAGCAAGGGGACCTTGCGGGCGCTGCAGGATTTCAGTCCTTTACAGCGTAGTCTGTTACCAATTGTTTTCTTGGTGACTATGGTCCCAGCTGCCTTGAGATCATTAACAGATCATCCTCCTGTGTAGTTCTGGGCTAATTCCTCACTGTTCTCATGATCATTGAAACTCCATGAGGTGAGATCTTGCATGGAGCATCAGACCGAGGGAGACTGGCAGTTATTTTGTGTTTCTTCCATTTGCGAATAATCTCACCAACTGTTGTCACCTTCTCACCAAGCTGCTTGGCGGTGGTCTTGTAGCCCATTCCAGCCTTGTGTAGGTCTACAATCTTGTTATTGACATCTTTGGACAGCTCTTTGGTCTTGGCCATGGTGGAGAGTTTGGAATGTGATTGATTGATTGCTGCTGTGGACAGGAGTCTTTTACATAGGTAACATGCTGAGATTAGGAGCACTCCCTTTAAGAGAGTGCTCCTAATCTCAGCTCGTTACCTTTATAAAAGACACATGGGAGCTAGAAATCTTGCTGATTGATAGGGGATCAAATACTAAATTACTTTAATGTCCTGCAAATCAATTTATAAATTTTTTGACATGAGTTTTTTTTTTTTTGTTATTCTGTCTTTCACAGAATAACCTACCATCAAAATTATAGACTGATCATTTCTTTGTCAGTGGACAAATGTTCAAAATCAGCAGGGGATCAAATACTTTTCCACCCACTGTAGAAACTAATAGCACTACCTGCACTTTATAGACTTAATAATTTATATAATAACTGTGCTCCTGAATACTACACGTATGGCCTTTTTCACCTAAGCAATTGTTGGTTACTAGAGCTCATAATGTAGCCTGTAAACTAATTTGACATTCAGTTGGCAACTTTTAGCTCTGCAGGGATAACAGGCTGAAAATCCCTGCGGTTGTCAAAATCATAACTCTGACCCATCTAAGCCTTTGATCTTTCAAGCCGGCAAATGTTACAATTGCAAATCGCTATTCAATTGCTACAATTCCTCAAGCCCACAAATGTTTTCACACCTGTAATTGGCAAATATAGATAGGACTCACAAGGGGGTAGTAGAACTGTAAATGCAAATACATAGTTAATACTGCACTTTAAAAGTTGGGGAAAGCAATGAAAGACATTAGAATTAATTGCACAACAGTCTCAAGCTCGCCAACCTGCAATCAAAAAAATTTTTTTTTTACGTTTAATTTCCATGTTATATCAATCTCTGGAATTAAGGAGTTAATACATATTAGGCCACCCACATGGACTAAAACATTTCCTTCATTCATTTTTATTATTTTGTACATTGCCGAATTGGGAGTCCGATCCGGCAATAAAAATGAATTATGATACTGTTCTAGTCCTTTTTTAATTCACCTTAAAGAATAAACATACATGTGGAGATAACAGCAAAGCAAACCTTTAGCCATAAAATTAATTTAAAAACTGTTAACCTCATTAGGGGTGATTGCTATACACCTCTCGATCTTTCTCATTGGACTGTTAGGCCATCTTGGTAAGGTTTGAATAGTTATATAAGTTGGAATCTTGCACTTCCTTTCAGTCATGTTCAGGACAATGAGAGGGGTGGAAAGTGGTACAGCAATGGCCATTAGTGAAGTAAACAGTTTTTAAACTATATTATACTATAACATGAAAAGTGATTATACTGGCCCTTTAAGAATTCAAGTTATTTTCTTATTATGATTGTGTCTGTTTAGCATTTTAACCATTGTGTTATGTGGATGTAATGGATGGTTTGTCTTATTAAAAAGTAAATACAAATATTTAAAAGATAAGAATTTAACAGAGAATCTATTTTACTGATACGATTAACACACACTAACAAGTAGAATATGTCATAAACATATATCAGCCCATTTTGACCACCTTGTTGAAAACCTTTCCATTACACCATAATACAATATATCATTTTGCTTAATATGTCTTACCAAATGTCATACGGCCACTTATCATTTCTGGAGATTTCTTCATGTCATTGATAGCAGCAATGGGGAGTCCCCAGTTAGCCGTTGGTCCCCAAAAGTGCTGTAGAGATAAATGTCGGTATTATTAAAACTATATGGAAAATTATATATTTAAATACAATACAAATGACAACATGAACTTTTTTGAGGTCTGAAATTATATAAAACTATAGAAGAATAATCCTTTGCCTCATCAGAAACTGGAAACCGTGTCTAACAAAAATGGATATTGTCACAATCTGCTACTTCAATTGGACTTGGTAAGAACCTGGTTCAAACCTATCCAGCAGAATCGTGCGGTCCTTGTACATCTCTGATAGCAGAGGATGGACCAAACACCAGCACCACGCCCAGGATCTTGCTTCAACAGTCCAGGATAATAGGAACACCATATAATCCCTTAGAATTAGGATTAATTCACAGACTGACACTTACACCTTGTTTATGTAAGTCCAGACACAACTGCCATACCTTTATTAATTGTCACATTGTATACAATTTCCTGGCACACAGGCTGGTCAATCATAGTAAGCCACATCATTAGGTACCAATTAACATAATAGGCTGACCCTGCTTACTAGGAAACCCTATACATCTGATGAGCTCAGGCCCTTAAACTGACCCTGGTGATTAAATTACTATAACCATTTGCTGAAACACTCAGACTGTTTATCTGCCCAAGACCCCCTGTGTTTATTTATTTAGGTGGGGCTGTAACATAATCAAAATACATACAATGTATATGTCATTTTAACCAAAAGTAATACAACATACATAACTATAACAATAAAACAGAGTAACTTCTTGACAGCTCAGGCCCAGGCCATGGGCCAAAACGTCCAGTCAGGCCATGGGCATGACAGATATGTAAAAGATTCCTCAGAGATATATTGCATTGCAGCAAGTAAGGGAAATTGTATTGCTTAAAATAAAAAAAAAAACAGCATAGCTCATCCAAAGTTGAAGCACACGAAGACATACATTTCACTCACCGTGCTGTTCCATTGTGCATGGTCGCCAATATTCACAATTCAGTCAATGCAAAGGAAAAGAAAAAACATTAGGAAGTTGTAACGGATCTACTGGCACCCCGACCGGGTACCTCCGTTGATGGATGCGTCCTAGCTTGCGTCGAGGCCTACAAGCACTGCACCGGACACCAAAACCACCACAGACTCCAAGGATAGTACGACAGGAACAAGCGTTCAGTAGTTACAGCTCAAGGGAGTATGCAGAAGCATAGCAATCCCCAGTATGATAGCGATCCCCTCAAATAACGAGATGAGACTACGTTTTGAAGGGTCAAGTAGAACTTTTTTTAATGACAGGGAATCTCCTTTTATGCAAGGGTATGAAGGGCTACACCCACATAATTATCACAACAGCCAATTATCTACATGGTTCAACCCCCACGTCTCCTCCCCTCAGATAACAGGTAACACAATTAAAACAGACACAATTTTAACCACATTCTGGATGTACCCCAAATACAGGGGGTACACCTTTAAGTCCCGCACCATTCAATATCTCTCACCCAGGGGAACAACATATACAAAAATGGCATGAATCAGACCAGGGGTTCAAAAGTTAGTAAAAGTATGTTTTTACACATAACACACAGACATTGCACATATCCCCCACACAATACACATATAGGACAATAGGTGAGTCACACCTCCCTGGCAACTTGGATACAATCAGACATTAATTAGATCAGCCCTCTTTGTTCTTATCTGAGAATGAAAACAGTTTATACAATCGACTTTTCTTATCTGTAACAGGATTATCTATTAGCCTAGTCGCTTTGATATTCTGAGCCAATATACTCTGTAGAACATAAAACAACATTTCTACAGTACAGCAATGTGATCATATTTTAACCAAGAATTAAATAATCATAAAACAGGGTAAAACAGTGATGAGTTCCGTTACAGCTGGGGTCTGAGCGCATAAAACTACCGAATAGCGCTCAGATCCTTTTCACACAGTTCAATTGCCATGGAGCTAAAGTCTTTCCCATAGTCTTTCATTATATGAATGGGCTCCATGGCATAGCTTTCTGTGGTATCATGGTTCACACAGGGCAAGTACCGAATGACCCCCCTGTATGTAAAGGGCCAGAATGAGTGACATACACTCTGGTATGGCCGAATACTGTGTTTACAGGGCAACATGTACCAGGGCCATAGTCGCAGGGCAGGAGGCTGGCAAACAGTCCTCTCCAAGACAAAGTGGCGAAGGGCACTTCGTCACACATCTCCCCTTTGGGGGGAAGTCTAACCAGGCACCTGATCTTCTGCCGGTCAGTGCCTCCGTTAGACGATCCACCAACCCACAATAAACCAGTGCTAGAGCAGCCCCCCCACAACAACAAAGTGCAAGAGCAGCCCACCCACAACAAACCGTTACTGCAACTGGATATTTCGCTGTGGTGATGGGGCAACACGTTGAGGGGACTTGAGGGGCAGAGGCCAGCGGCACTCTGCCCTGATGCCAGCTCTTCTGCTGGGGTACTTGGGACATATTCCAGCTCAGTAGCCAGGGAAACGTGAGAGTCAGTGGGGGTTAACATTTCCTCTGTAAACCCTGGGGCCACATTAGGAGTTAGCTGGGGAGGGGAATTTGTACTTACCCCCTCCTTCGGTTGTCCCAGTGAAGGTAGTTGGGGGTCTGGACAAGCTGTGGGCGCAGAGACCACAGTCCCATCTGCGCCGTCTGGGAGATTTGTGTCTCCCCTGGTTAGGGTAAACTGTCGCTGGGGGGAAAGGACGACACCTTCTGCCCCCTGGGGTTCACACTGCCGCTGGGGGGGAAGGACGACACCTTCTGCCCCCTGGGGTTCACACTGCCGCTGGGGGGGAAGGACGACACCTTCTGCCCCCTGGGGTTCACACTGCCGCTGGGGGGAAAGGACGACACCTTCTGCCCCCTGGGGTTCACACTGCCGCTGGGGGGGAAGGACGACACCTTCTGCCCCCTGGGGTTCACACTGCCGCTGGGGGGGAAGGACGACACCTTCAGCCCCCTGGGGTTCACACTGCCGCTGGGGGGAAAGGACAACACCTTCTGCCCCCTGGGGTTCACACTGCTGCCGGGGGGGAAGGACGACACCTTCTGCCCCCTGGGGTTCACACTGCCGCTGGGGGGGAAGGACGACACCTTCTGCCCCCTGGGGTTCACACTGCCGCTGGGGGGGAAGGACGACACCTTCTGCCCCCAGGGGTTCACACTGCCGCTGGGGGGGAAGGACGACACCTTCTGCCCCCTGGGGTTCACACTGCCGCTGGGGGGGAAGGACGACACCTTCTGCCCCCTGGGGTTCACACGGCCGCTGGGGGGTAAGGACGACACCTTCTGCCCCCTGGGGTTCACACTGCCGCTGGGGGGGAAGGACGACACCTTCTGCCCCCTGTGGTTCACACTGCCGCTGGGGGGGAAGGACGACACCTTCTGCCCCCTGGGGTTCACACTGCCGCTGGGGGGGAAGGACGACACCTTCTGCCCCCTGTGGTTCACACTGCCGCTGGGGGGGAAGAACGACACCTTCTGCCCCCTGGGGTTCACACTGCCGCTGGAGGGGAAGGACAACACCTTCTGCCCCCTGGGGTTCACACTGCCGCTGGGGGGGAAGGACGACACCTTCAGCCCCCTGGGGTTCACACTGCCGCTGGGGGGGATGGACGACACCTTCTGCCCCCTGGGGTTCACACTGCCGCTGGGGGGGAAGGACGACACCTTCTGCCCCCTGTAGGGCCAGTAGAGAGACCTCGGTCCCATCTCTACCTGCCATCTGGAGGTCATCCCAGGACCAGTCAATGAAGTCTGGTTCTGCTTGTCGAGTAGGTTGGGGCTGCACGAAGCTGAGCAGATGTTGGTAGTCCTGCTCCAGCTCCCACTCTCTCGTTACCAGGTGGGTCATGTCTTTGCTCACCTCGCCTTCGTCATCCCAGACATACATGCCCATCCGATAGTCGTAGATGTCCCAAAACCTAGACTCCTCCGTGCTGCCAAGATCAATGTCGTCCTCCAAGGCATCCCATAATAAACCTGGGCCATCATAATCATCCCCCTCTGGTAAGTCGTGTTCAGCCGTCCAGGGGGTAAGTCGAACGGTATGCCACCAGAGGGCCTGGTATGCGTTGTCTAGCCAGAGCTCTCGCCATACCAGGGTCTCTAGTCTTGTCACCCACTCATCCAGGGGCTGCTCTCCCAATAGATACATCCGCATCGCCACACGCTTCTGTAGCCGCTGCTCATCACTGGGGAGACTCTCACCTCGCCGCCATTGGGCATCTTCCAGGGCATCATACCAGAGTTCCTTTCTGTCTGCATCCCTGTAGTCCGCGGCCGCCTCCTCCTCCTCATCATAAAACGCTGTCTGAAAACTAGCCGGTTCCATCCTGCTGTAGCCAGGGGCGCTGTACGGGTACTAGCGTTGCCCTCAATTTGTAACTCCAAACGTTACCGGTGTCTCCGTGCTGCTTTTCCTCTTACTAGGACGCCATCCCACCACTGCCACCAATGTAACGGATCTACTGGCACCCCGACCGGGTACCTCCGTTGATGGATGCGTCCTAGCTTGCGTCGAGGCCTACAAGCACTGCACCGGACACCGAAACCACCACAGACTCCAAGGATAGTACGACAGGAACAAGCGTTCAGTAGTTACAGCTCAAGGGAGTATGCAGAAGCATAGCAATCCCCAGTATGATAGCGATCCCCTCAAATAACGAGATGAGACTACGTTTTGAAGGGTCAAGTAGAACTTTTTTTAATGACAGGGAATCTCCTTTTATGCAAGGGTATGAAGGGCTACACCCACATAATTATCACAACAGCCAATTATCTACATGGTTCAACCCCCACGTCTCCTCCCCTCAGATAACAGGTAACACAATTAAAACAGACACAATTTTAACCACATTCTGGATGTACCCCAAATACAGGGGGTACACCTTTAAGTCCCGCACCATTCAATATCTCTCACCCAGGGGAACAACATATACAAAAATGGCATGAATCAGACCAGGGGTTCAAAAGTTAGTAAAAGTATGTTTTTACACATAACACACAGACATTGCACATATCCCCCACACAATACACATATAGGACAATAGGTGAGTCACACCTCCCTGGCAACTTGGATACAATCAGACATTAATTAGATCAGCCCTCTTTGTTCTTATCTGAGAATGAAAACAGTTTATACAATCGACTTTTCTTATCTGTAACAGGATTATCTATTAGCCTAGTCGCTTTGATATTCTGAGCCAATATACTCTGTAGAACATAAAACAACATTTCTACAGTACAGCAATGTGATCATATTTTAACCAAGAATTAAATAATCATAAAACAGGGTAAAACAGTGATGAGTTCCGTTACAGCTGGGGTCTGAGCGCATAAAACTACCGAATAGCGCTCAGATCCTTTTCACACAGTTCAATTGCCATGGAGCTAAAGTCTTTCCCATAGTCTTTCATTATATGAATGGGCTCCATGGCATAGCTTTCTGTGGTATCATGGTTCACACAGGGCAAGTACCGAATGACCCCCCTGTATGTAAAGGGCCAGAATGAGTGACATACACTCTGGTATGGCCGAATACTGTGTTTACAGGGCAACATGTACCAGGGCCATAGTCGCAGGGCAGGAGGCTGGCAAACAGTCCTCTCCAAGACAAAGTGGCGAAGGGCACTTCGTCACAGAAGTGTTTTGAATGGTTTCTTCATACAAAATAAACAACATTTGCTACAACAAATGTTTAAAGCATAGGTTATTTCAGCCCTTGAAAATATCAGAAGTATCATGGAAAGCAAGTCAGTGCATTGTTTGATATATGTATGGTATGTATCAGTGTTCAATAGTGTAAACAAGAAAGAAGAAAGTGCTCAAGTCTCTGAAACAAAAATAGAAAAATTAAATTTACTAGAAGAGGGTAATTTTTATTACTAACACATGACTTCAAACAATCATCTTCTAGAAATACCTATAAATATAAAAATATTTGACATCGTCCCCAGGGAAATTATCCATTCTTTAAGAAACTAGGGAAGTTTATTCTTAGGGACCGATGCAGGACAGTTTTTTTTTTTATATTCTCTTTAAATAGTCCTACAGATTAACACAGTGTTTAATGTTATTTAAGAAATTCACCCGAAACCATTTAAACAGTATTTCCTTATTCTCTCAGCCTTATTAAATTGCGATTTGGCCAGTTGAATAGGGCTCTATATAAACACACAGCATATTTTTTTTACAGAGGTTTTTAGTTACTGAACTTCTATCCAAAAAGCAAGGTCTTCACTAACTAAAAACGTATGTAAAAAGAAATATGCTCTGTGCTTATATAGAGCCCTATTCAATTGGCTGAATCCCAATTTAATAAGGCTGTCTATATCTTAATTAGAATTATAGGAGTTTCCTTCACCCTGAAGCTTAATCTTAGAACACTTTGACAACAGGGTTGAATGTAAAAGCAAGTCCTAGCATGACATGGAGTCCAAAAAACAAGTTTTCAAACATAACTGATGTTTTATATAACAGTTGCAAAAATTAAAAACAGATCCTAATAACTATTATATCCATCTACTTAAGTGGTAACCAACCTTGTTTTTATTTATTGGTTTCTAAAAGTTAGAGGAGACCTTGTATGTAGTAAATTAAATAGTTTTTACAAAAAGATGTTACTTCCTAGAGCAGGTGCAGTCCATAAGTAGACCTAGGTCTGAATCCGGACCTTCAGACTGTTTGTTCTGGACATCCACATCATTATTATATTTTCTAAATATCTCTCTCCTAAAGCTTTCATATGTATATTTTCAATGTTATCAAAATTATATTAAAAATGTTTATATGTGTAAACCTAAATAACATGAGCTTGACACCACTTGCACAAAAACATATGGAAATTCTTAAAAATGAAAAAGATTTTTCAGAATATTTTTGAAGATTGGTTCATCTATCCACAATGACCTTGATAAAAATATCAACATTTTTCATGTCTTGTACTAATTCTACAAATGTAAAACTGTACAAATATGGACCAACCTGTTAGCGAGTGTATTAAACCAATTTTTGAATAGAAAAAAAGATACTCTATATAGCTATCAAGACCCACTTCTCTGGAAATTCAATCACTGGCAGAGATATATAATGATGTACATTTAGTTAAAATATAAATTGTATCACAATTTAAAATATAAAGAATAGAAAATGACAAAACAAAACTGTCCCTGCTGTATTAGACACAATTGCACATCACATATATCACATATATAGTTGACGTAATTGCGGGTTGTTGGTAACGCAATGTTAAGGCTCGTAGGACTTAGGCTGCACTCATTGCTCCAAAGGCCCTTAGAAATTTACAGTCGAGACATGAGCACACAAGGCGCGCATGTCTATGGCCACCGAAAAAACTTAACTTGATGAAAACAAGGCCAACGGCATTAAAAAAAGAGCTGAAGAAAGTAACACTTAGTCGAAGCCAGTAACAGATCACAAGGCCAGTAACAGTTAGAAAACCAATGCCACTTTTTAGGGAGCAAGCCTGTTAAACATGAAAATGGCGGATAAAACGCATAACGTGCATGCCCACTGCATTTTGTCCTCGAGCTGGCACTCTATAAATACTGGACAGTTTCTAGATTTTTCTCAGTTTCTCCTCAGGTGATGAACAGTGTGATTGGACATTTATCTGGTGGTGTTATTTCTGAAGCAACATTATTATGACTTTAGAATTTGAAAAATAGCAAATTACAGCAAATAGGTAAGCTATAATTAATTAATTATTAATTCAAAATTAATAATTAAAAAGAAAAAAAAATGTTTTAAATATTTGGATTAACAACATTATTCATGTATAGAAAGATTTAGAAGGCAGATAAATGTTTATGTGGTACAAAATGGTGTAAAATAAAATAAATAACTAATACAAATGTATAACAGAGGCAGTTGAAGTAAAATTACATTTATTAAGAAAGATTTCAAACAATAATGTATGGTCTTAGTAAAAAAAATTATAATTAATATTTATAGTTGATTTCAACATTTGCATATTTCTTTCATTTTCAACAGACACTGCCTGAAGAATGTCACAGAAAAATTTGCAGTAGTGAATGGTTATAAACACAGACTAAAAACTTTGTAGGAATTTACAAACAACGAATTACACAGAACAGGTACAGTACATCATTACATAAAAAAAAAATGGATGTAATAATTTAATTAAAAAAAAATATTAGACAATTAATTTTAAACATAATTTTGGACAAAACTTTTTTACATTTGCTTAACAAAAATAGTATGGTCTTAGTCAAAAAATTATTTATTGAGAAGTTAATTTAACATTTGCATCTCTCTTTCATTTTCCACAGACATTGACTATAGAGCGTCACAGGAAGATTGACAGCAGGGAATGGTTAGAAAGACACACTTCTGTCATGTCTGCAGGAATTTATAGACAACAAATTGAAGACAAAAGGTACAGTATAACAAATAAAAAATAATATAAAAGAATAAATTGAGATTAATGTAAGTAAAAAGGACCTATCCTGTTTTGTGTGCGCCGCACACTGACTCTATAACCATAATCCTTTGACCCTAAACCGCTAACCCACAGTTCATAACCCTAAACCCCTAACCCCATAAACCCAACCCTCTAACCCATACCCCCCTAACCCTAACACCCTAACCCTCTAACCCTAAACATCTGAGCCTAACCCCCTAACCCTAACCTACTGACCCTATAACCCTAACACCCTAACCCTCTAAGCCTAACCCCATAACAGTAAGCCCCTAACGCCAACAGTGTCCATACAAAGTGGAAGAGACTATCCAGTTTTGTGTGCACCTTTGTGAAAGTGCGCCACACCGTAACCCTATAACCCTAAACCTAGCACCATAACCCCCTAACCCACAGTTCATAAACCTAAACCCATAACCCTAACCCTGTAACCCATATCCCCCTAACCCTAACCTTCTAACCGAGAGATGGGAAGTTTGTTAGTTGCTGTCAAAAAGTAAAGGTAAGAATTCCACAAAGACAAACATTCCCCGTATATTTACAAAGTATTATGAGTGACCCCAATTTTCCAAATTACAATAATAAAATTAAAAAAAACATACGCTCATATAATAGTGCCATTTCATTTGCATCTATGGGTGCAACATTAGCTGGAAATATTGCTGGACATGGCCCTTACTGCTTCAAAGTACAAGGACAAATTTACCACCGTACTTCACATTTACACCCAGAAGAAGGGGAGCAAAGGAAACTTGCTCAACTATGTGTCCTAGATACAATGGAAGCTGTTGAACATCGTATGCAGATTTCAGAAAATAAAAACTGCTTACCCATTATTTTTCAAGAGCTTGATAAAATTATGGACAATAACCAATACACTCAAGCATACAAAAAATTGTAAGAAGTAAAAAAAGAATAACGCATTCATGCAGAACAAAATCAGTTGTCAATCCCTAGAGTCAATATGGTTCTTAGAAGAGATCGCCATTCTGATAAACGCTGTTCTAACTTAACTACATCTAATGAGGCTGCAATGGTCTTGTCAATATGACAAGGGGGATCCACCATTTCAGAGGGATATTACAATATATCCCAGAAATGAGGAGCAACCTTTCATTAACATAAGTATCTTAAGCACTAATTTGGATCCAAGTCGCTACAAATAGAGATATTCCAGCTAGCCCAACCATTATTTTGCCATCATCTTTCCAAGGATCTCCTAGAAATAGGAGAGAAAAGTACAATGATACTATGGCTATTGTAACAAAATTTGGGAAACCAGCCAGGGATTGTTGATAATTTGCTAAATGGACAAACTGCTTCTGATAGACCAGATTTAGTGGCTAGAGTTTTCAAATTAAAACTAACAGCCCAAATACATGACATAACCATCACCAATTTATTTGGAAAGTGTGTGGCTTATGTTTATAGCATAGAATTTTAAAAAAAGAGGACTTCCACATGCACATCTTCTTTTCATTCTTCAAGAAAAGGATAAATTGAATACTGAAGAGAGAGTAGATTCAGTAATTACTGCTGAACTACCAGATCAACAAAAGTATGCAAGACTATTTGAAATTGTAACATATCACATGATTCATGGACCTTGTGGAGATAAAAATCCACAGTCACCATGTATGGAAAATAAAAAATAAACAAAAGAATTCCCAAAAGAATTTAGAGACAAAACTTTTGCTAATTGTGATGAATATCCATTGTATCATAGAAGAGAAGGTCAAAAGAAATAATTTGTGGCAAAAGTGTAGATAACAGATATGTTGTCCCATATAATCCACAAGTGCTTATAGAGTACAATGCACATATAAATGTGGAAGCTTGCAATTATTAATGAACATATTAATGATCGCTCACGTGCAGTATATCAATTAGTAGTACATTTGCCACAAAGACACTTTTTCAGGCTGGAAATGAAGAAAATGCAGTGGAACATTGAACATTGAGAAACAACACTTACTGCTTGGTTGAAATTTAATTGTACAGACAGTGATGCTAGGGAATTCTTATACATTGAGATTCCATAACACTATGTTTTCGTTAATGGACTATGGCGAAAACGAAAAAGGAGCGGAAATAAAATTATTCCAAGAATGTAAACTGTAAGTCCAAGAGATATTGAACGTTTCTGCTTACAGTTACTGCTTTTAAATGTTCCTGGTGCACAGAGTTTTGAACACTTGAGAACTGTTAATGATATAGTTTATGATACATTTCAATTAGCTGCAAGACATAGAAACTTTCTTGCTAATGATACAGAATGGGAGAGATGTCTAGAAGAAGCAGCACTATATCAACTGCCAAGCCAAATGAGAGAACAGTTTGCTTTTATTTGCATCTTTTGTAATGTACCAAATGCATTAGCTTTGTGGGAAACATTTAAAATAAATATGTCTGAAGACTATTTAAAATGTTACAAGGAGTCCATTGCAGAATTAAAAGCATAACTGGAAATTCAAGAAGTATTTCTTTGCCATGGATTAAGTTGTGCAACTTTTAATCTGCCTGATCTAGGAAGGATAGATGAAAAAAACTTTGTAGAATATGACGCTGATCTAGAAAAACAAAAAGCAGAAGAACTAATAGCCACTTTAAATACTTTGCAATTGGAAGCATTTAAAGTTATACAAAAAGCACTAGATGATGAAATGCTCACTAGATAGACCGGGAGGATCTGGGAAAACATATCTATATAATTTATTGATGAGTTTAATAGGAGGTAAAGGTAAATGGTACTTCCCTTTGCAACAATTGGAATTGCTGCACTGTTGTTAGAAGGTGGTAGAACGGTACATAGTGGATTTAAACTGCCAGTTCCCATCTTGGAAACATAAGTGTCAGATATTAGAATGTCATCAATACAAGTGGAAAAAAAATGATTATAATAGATGAGGCAACAATGATGTCCTGCCATGCTCTATAATGTATAGATCGTTTGTTGCGTGAAGTCATGTCTAATGATTTACTATTTGGTGGAAAGGTGATGTTGTTAGGTGGCGATTTTAGACAAACATTACCTGTGGTTGTTTATAGAAATCGGACAGACATTGTGGAAACATGTATAAAGGCAAGTCTACTGTGGAAACTATTCACACACCTTAAATTGGAGAAAAATATGAGATCAGAAGGCCAAAATGAATTTAATGATTGCTTAATTAAAATTGGCTAAGGGAAAACTGACGTAATAAGTAATTTACCTGAGGATACGGTTGAAATTCCACCTAAAATGATTTGCAAAGATTCACTCATATCAGCTATTTTCCAAAATGGCATAACTAACGAGGATTCCCCAGAGCTTGTACACAAAGTGAAAATAAAGATGCATTTCATCTGAATAATGAAATTTTAAAATTAATAGATGCCACACAAAAAAATGATTACAGTGCAGATTCTGTTCTGACTGATGACAGAGTGAAGAAAACTTCACAACTGAATTTATCAATTCATTAACTCAATCTGGAATGCCACCACATACTTTGCAAATCAGAAAAGGAGCTATTGTCATGTTACTCTGAATAATGAATCTGAAATTCTGAATGGTATCCATAAAGGTGAAGCAGTTTTCATAACAAGAATTTATTTGGCTCCAGGTGAGAGTAGCTTGCTTTTTGTCCTTCAAAGGAGACAATTTCCCATTATAATGGCATTTGCCATGACAATCAATAAATCACAAGGACAAACTGTTGGCCTATTTTTAGAGGAACCAGTCTTTGCACATGGACAACTATATGTTGCATTTTCAAGATGCAAAAATTCATCAGAAATTAAAGTTTGCCTGAAAAAAACTGACAGTTAAGGTGATCTACTAAGTGATGGTAGAGTATTTACAAAAAAATGTGTATATTATGAGGTGCTGTAAGTTTTTTTAAAAAGGTGACAATACAAAAGTGCTTCACAAAACCGTCCTCAACCATCAACATACACTTCGGAATTTAAATGGAACAATTTGTAAACACAGGTGAAGCAATTATACCCTGTATTAAATGTTCATTAATAATTGCATCAACTGTGTGAACACAGTGTTCCATTTAAATTACTACCTGTATAGTAAGACTTGAGGACTGCTTTGGGAACCACTCCAATAGACTGTATATATAGATACTATAATTGTGTAAATATATTTATGCACAATTTGTTTGTAATAGATTTGTGATTTATAGAAATTTAGAGATGTGTAAATTTGATTTTTGTATTGGTTTACATTTTAAAGTTTTTGTTAGGTCATTGTATAAAAACATGGCAAAATGTTTGCTTAGTACGAGATTCATGTATAGTGTTAAAAAATACAGTAAAAAAATTAAAAGCAACATATTGTTCATCAGTTCATAAAATAGAAATGTAATTTAATAAATGTAAATGCAATTTAATTTAATAAAAATTGGGACATTATAAAGATTTAAGTAATTTATCCATTTTTAATACATTAGTAATATAATCATGTATGTTAAGAATAATAAAATGTTTCATGTTACAAATATTGATGGTTCATTATTGTTTGACTGAAAAAAAAATGTAAGAATTTTTTGGGGGTTTTATGCTTGAATTACATTGTTAATAATAATAATAAAATGTTTCATGTAAAAAAAATGGTAATTTTTGTTTCACAGAAAAAAAATATCTAAATGTAATAAAAAAAAAAGGTTATAAAGGTTCCAGGAAGTTATTCAAAGTGTAATAGCACATACAAAATGTATATTGTACTATACTCTTTCATGCGATGAGTGTTGAAGGTGGTCAGAGGAGGCAGAGTCTTGCATTGTGTGGCAAACAGCATTCCCAGCCTTAAAATTTTATTGCTGCCATTTTTGAAGGGCAAGTCGCTAGTTATATAATAAGCCTCTAAACAATCATGATGTAATTCATTGACCTTATATACATGTGTAGCTTGATCAATATACATATACTTTCTGCAATACAATACATATATCAGAATTAATGTGAAGAAATCTAGTGACAAAATTCATTAATAGAACAACCTCAAATATTCAAATTATTCTAATCAATCTAAAAATACACTGAATAAACTCTAAAAGTCATATAATAAGCTAATATTTTTAAATAATTATTACAAGGTGATCAAATAATTAATAAATCCAATGTCTCTCCTCAAACAACATATACAGTAATATAATGATATTCACATGAACATTATTGAGCTCAATATACTATCAACAAATATGAGGACTTGGTCTTGATAGCTATATAGAGTGTCTTTGTTCTATTCAAAAATACAAATACATATGGACATGGTTGGATTTCATAACAATTAATTGACTACCTTAGACTTTTGAAAAAGTAGCAAAACAAAAGAAAGGCTTTGCGTATAAGTGCTTATATTACCACAAAGGTGTGGAGAGAGCGCACCAATTCCTAGTGTAAAATAACCAATATATTGTAATTCCAAACCCTTGTTCACAGAGATCCGTAGGTAAAGCTCTCACCTTTTCTAACCTCAGTCTATGAGGTATATTATAGACTTCCCAACACTTGTTGGCTTGTAGGTTGGTACTACTTTCCTCGTTAAAGTCTTACCTCATATTCTTCCAATAGAGTGTGGGTATTAGGCTAATGTATATGTGTACTTTTCAGAGCATGGAGAATATTACAGCACTATCAATACATAGTGGAACCTGAATATAAATATTTTGGCCGGGTTTAATATATCCCCTTTGGAGTAACAGGTGTCTTTAATCAAAATACTATATAAAACATGGTTTCGATATAAATATTCAATTTATTCAATGTTGGTAAAAAAATTGAAATATAATAAAATATGTTCAATAGCAAAAAATAACAATAAAAATGGCAGATTATACTGTGACTCTAATATTATTAAAAAATAAATAAATAGATAGGAAAAATACTGACCAGACGCGTTTCGTCACTTTTATCCTGTGGCTTTTTCAAACGCCTTAACTTCAGACAATGGAGTCTATAAATTAAATGCTTCAAGACATAGACAGCTTACTACTCAAATACAAACATAAATAGAATAGACATTGTTTATCTAATTAAGTTGATATAACTAATTCTATGTGCACCCTTATTTATTCTTTTTTTTTATGGGATAAAAGCTAACCTTGAGCCATTACAGTATGTAGTGGTACCTTGGCTCTTAACCTCCTCGGAACTCAACATTTTCGATACTCAACCTGTCTGGATGGGCAAAAAACCTTGGTACTCATCACACTTGCTAATAGCAATGTACATTACTGCTTATAGGAGTTTGGTACCCAAGCACTTGGGTACTCAACCTGCAGTCCGAACTGATTAATATTGAGAACCAAGGTACCGCTACTAAAATACAAAGCAGCAGATGATAGCAAAGTAGCAACCTCATTGTTTTCTAGCAATCCTGTACATGTAATAGATAACAAGTTTAAAGATGAGAGATCTGAAGATAGGTTATAATTTTAATTGCTGTGTTTCTTGAATGGAAAGTCAAATCATTTTCCTATAATTCATTTTGAAGACAAAAAAGAAAAACATGAAATTTATAAAGAAAAAAAAATTCCAATGTCATTAAATAAAAGGTTAACAAAACGAAATACTAATACAACGTATATGAGTCTGATCCATGTTATTCTGTTATTTGATTTATTATAATAGAGGCTATTATTACCTCTTGGGCTCCAGATAACACTGTATGTGCTTTGTGTTTCCCTGCCTGTCATATGCAGGAGACCAACCCCATAAAAAATAAAGTGTTGACACCTAACAAATCACCAGGCACTCATAAGTACAACTTTATATGTGACAGACCTCCAAGGGTCATTGTAGGACATCCCATGTATTGCAGACACTATCAAAATAAATGTCCTAATGCCCCTTAGGATATATCTCTTCTATGACGTTCAGTAAAAGCTAATACATAATAATTTATTTTTACCCTCCATCCCCACCTAAGGATACCAGACCAGTGATTAATGCACCTCCCCCGCTTTCTAATGTTCCCCACTTCACAACCCAGTTACCCCTTATGGTGTCACCTCATCAGATAGCTACGGAAGTCCTTGCTTCGCACATAGTCCAGTCCTTTTCGAGCCAGTACTCCTGCCATGGTGCCGCTCTGGTCTGCTCACACTGACTGCTGCCGATTAATGAGAGGCACTGAGCGAGCAGGCAACCTCCCCTCCCCCTGACACTTTGTGCAAAAATGTCAAAACAAACAATATATATATATATATATATATATATATATATATATATATATATACATGTATATACATGTATATACAGTAAATAAATAGTACATTTGTGTTCACATTTGAACATCTAAAACTTTTTATATACAGTATCTCACAAAATAATATTTTATTATATCTTTTCATGTGACAACACGGAAGAAATTACACTCTGTACACTGGGGAGATACAGTTTATTGAGGGAACCATGAATGCCAACATGTACTGTGACATACTGAAGCAGAGCATGATCCCTCCCTTCAGATATTGGGCCGCAGGGCAGTATTCCAACATGATAACGACCCCAAACACACCTCCAAGACGACCACTGCCTTAATATTGACACTTTGAGCCCAATTTGGGCATTTCCACTTTGGGGTGTACTTACTTTTGTTGCCAACAGTTAAGACATGAATGGCTGTGTGTTGAGCTATTTTGAGGGGACAGCAAATGTACACTGTTATACAGGCTGTACACTCACTACTTTACATTGTAGCAGAGTGTCATTTCGTCAGTGTTATTACATGAAAAGATATCACATGTAATAGTTGTCAAACTGCGATTCGTCGTCACCCTGGTCTTGTGGCGAGGAGACAGAGGAGGAGAGGACACACACAGAGAAGGAGGGGGAAGACACAGAGGAAAGTGGGGAGACACAGAGGAGGGAGGAGACACAGAGGAGGGGGGAGTCACAGAGGAGTGGGGAGAGACACAGGGGAGTGAGAGGAGGGGGGAGAGACACAGAGGAGTGAGAGGAGAGGGAGAGACACAGAGGAGTGAGAGGAGGGGAAGAGAAACAGGGGAGCAGGAGGGAGACACACATGGGTGGGAGAGGAGGGGGGAGAGACACAGGGGAGGGAGAGGAGGGGGATGAAACACAGGGGAGGGAGAGGGGGCAAGAGACAAAGGGGAGGGAGAGGTGGGGGCAAGAGAGTCAGGGGAGGGAGAGGGGGGAAAGAGATATGGGGAACAGGGGGGAAACACACAGGGGAGGGAGAGGCGGTAAAAACACAGGGGGGGAGAAGAGACACAAGGGAGGAAGAGGAGGGGGGAAATAATAAAGAAGGGAGGAAGTAGACAGAGGGAGAGACTCGCAATGAACACCAAAGGCGCTCATTGCAAGGCCCGTGATGAGCGCCAAAGGCACTCATTGCGAAGCCTGTGATGAGCACCAAAAGCGCTCATTGTGAAGCCTGTGATGAGCGCCGAAGTAAAGTAGGCCAGTAAAGTAGATGGGGAAAGGCTCCCATTGTGTGGCAAACAGCATTGCCAGGCATCACATTTTATTGCCGTAATTTTTGCTAGTAACAAAATATTTACAAAAATGTGAGGAGTGTACTCACTTTTGTGAGATATTGGACCAGGAACCAGCCCCACACTGATGATTGAGATTAAGAGTGCAGTGCGACAACTGTATCTCTAAGAAGCTTGAGAAAGAAATAAGTGTATTAACTTATGTTTTAGACATTCAAATAGAATCACAAATGTACTATTTATTTCCTGTACTAATGTACTATGTATGGTGGAGGGCTTCTATCAGTCTTCAACCCACCATAAGTTTAATGATTGTTGTAGTGAACTATGCTCTACAAAAATCTAAAGCACAAACCAGGAACCAGCCCCACAATGATGAGATCCATTTAGAGTAAAACAGTGCTGTCTGTGGGTACGTCTCCTGGTTTGTGCAAAATCCATTATTTGCAATTCTTAAAGCTATATAATACAGCAAGCATATGCTTAAAAGGATGCATTTGTAAAGTGTTATTTTAGATTCATAGAGTGAGAGTGCATTGTGGTCTAATTTTTTTAATTATTTTTTAGACCTTCAAATAGAATCGCAAATGTACTATTCATTTTCTGTACTATATATATTGTAAATAAATATCAATATATATTTACTTTCATGCAATTACCTTAGTTCTATATACTGTATTTATAGATAGTTACAGAAATAGTGTAAAAGTAAAGCCAGCATTGAGCCCTTTATGCATCTTTCTCATATGTCTTGGTAAAGGGGCATCATGTCCATTTCTAATGTTACCTAAATGCTCAAGGACTCTCCTACGCTGTTCCATTATAGTTGTATTCACATTAGTCATGGGACACAAGCATTAACCAACATATATTATATTTGTGGATTTGCGTGTAAAAAGATGCTTGATTGTATATGGATTATTACTTACTGAGTCAGTGATTTTTGGGGTTTATGCATATTACCACATGATTTGCAATTGCTGCATGGAAGAATTTTGCTAGATCACTCTTCAACCATGTTGATTTACTTTCAACTTCCAAGTGACCATGCTTGTACCAACATATCATTCAGATTTCTAACACTTTTAAAGATTATGGAGGCTGAACACGTTAATACTTTATTCATATCTTCTCTTAAGATTGGCCAATACTTGAATATTTATTTCTGACTTGATCACTTTTCGGTATTTTAACTACAACTACATCTGATCTTCTGATTTCTTTTGAGTGGTCAATGAACTATGGTATGCTGCTTTGATTCTCTTTATTGGATAACTGCTGTTGTGGGTCATTTGTCTGCCTCTGGAATTTGCTAACAGTACTGTAGTTCTCTAAGGTATTGACCTATTGAAATTCCTCTATTCAGTATAATTGGATGGTTACTGAGAAGACTGTTAATAGATTTTTTTTTTCTTTCTAAAGATTTTGGTGTTCAAATTACCATGCATATCTTTAGATATTTGTAGTTCCAAAAAGGTTTATTCAATGCTCATCTATTTCAGATCTAAGTTTTAAACCCATCTCATTCTTGTTTAGAGTGTTTAAAAAGCTCAGATTTTTTTTTGAGACCAGCAAAATACCATCACTTTGTGATCTACCATTTTGGAGCTCCTAGGCAGTGAAGTGGAGGAGCCCCTGTGAGTGCATGCACGAATTATGCATGCACCTATGTTTCCCTTTTCTGTGCATACATATGATTATTTTGCTGTGTGAGCAAATCATAGACATGTCCCCATAACAACCATTTTAACATAGCTACTTATACACACGCTGAGCTATTACTTGTTTACGGTATTAAATGCATTTGATGGTGGGCCATATTATTTATATTTTTCTATTTTTCTGTGGGAGAGCAGCAAGCATATGTTACAAGTGATCATGATATGTGTTTGTGTATCACACATAAAAACTGAGTAATTATGAGAGTTAAAAGTCCACCTCACAATAAAAAACAGAAATTGTTTGAAAAAACTAAGAGCAAAAGTAATCAGGAGAAAAGTTCCTTTAGCTCACATTTTGTTATGGTTATATTTTTCCCATGCTTATTTATAGTTACATTTTTGTTACCTTATGTTTTGGTCAACAATGAACTTGGGTTATAACATATATAAAAAGAATGTTACAAAGCTGCAACATACGTTTGACTATGCAATTTCCCCTGCAACCTCCTAACATGTCTTTCTTACTTCCTTATTTGTCATCTGACAGAGGACTACTTATTAAAGACACTGTGATGGCTACCCATCTAGGTTTGGGGTCTCTCTGCTTTTGAACATTCCTTCCCCCTCTCTGGCCACAATCTAAAACTTGCAGCACCAATCATACACTTCTCTTCCAGCACAAGATGGGCTGAAAATCTACAGATTTGTTATATGTCTGCAGAGTAGACATATAACAACTTGCCATCCCACTGTACAATCATTCCTCCTCAATATTACCAGCATCTTCTGTTCAGACTTTATTACAGAACTATATAACCACAAACTAACGTCAGCCCAAGAAAAACCTGCCCTTGCACCATTCACTATACTCCTAAGAAAATCCCAAATCTTCAAAAGTGCTATGGCATAGTTGAGCAAATCTGGGGAAGATTGCAGATCCATGTTGACTTGTTGAACTACATCTTCCTACTTTGCTAACAAACCCTCTCATTTCAGCAGTGATTACATTTATTTTACACTGATTTTTTTATCCCAGTTGGAAGAAACACAATTTGAAAATATGGAATATGCCATTACAGGAAAACTGACAGGTGGTTAGAGAATATAATGTAGTGCATTTGCACACAATAATAAAACTATATATAATTACTAATCTATTTCTTTGTGCATTTCATAGTTAAACACTCCAATAATGTCACCTGCACCCTGATGCAACTGCATTTTAAATATAGCCTATCCTAAATGTTTTGTTTTCAGTTCAAATCATGCAAAATTCCAAAGGGATGTGAATCAGCTCTAAAGACACAGAACATTTATTAAAACGCATATCTATCTAAATAATATGTATGTTTGTGGAAACACAAATCTCAAACTGTCAATTTTCCTCTAACATTATATTGTGATTGCTAATCAAAGTTGACTTGATATATAATTATTACAGTGAATTCTAACTTTGAATATTATCCGATTATTGATCGCTAAAAGTCTGTTACTGTTCAACACTTGATACTGTATATGCTACTTATAACTCAATCTTTTTTTTTTTAATGACTGTTTTTTGATGTGTTCAATTATGTCCTTGTTAGATATACTGCCTCAGATGTTTCTGAGCCTCACTTCTGTAGTGGGAAAGCTTTTAATAATGGATAATATACAAGAATATGTCTATCTGAACAGGATTATAAGTGGGAGTCAACATGGATTTATGAGGGATAGGTCATGTCAAACACATCTAATTTGTTTCTATGAGGAGGTTAGTAGCAACTTAGATCAAGGTTACTCAGTGGATGTAGTCTTTTTGGATTTTGCTAAGTATTTTCATACAGTGCCACACGGAAGACTATTGTGCAAACTAAGGGATACAGGAATTGCAGTACATATCTGCTCATGGATTGACAGCTGGCTAAAGTACATATTTATTAATGACTTAGAAGTAGGACTGGAAAGTATTGTGTGTCCATTTTTGCTGATGACACTAAGTTGTGCAAGGTAATTAAATCAGATAAATGTGTGACTACAGGGCAGATGAGATTAAATATGAATAAATGTAAAGTTATGTATTTAGAAGGGAAAAATAGCCAAGCAATGTATTATCTTAATGGAGTAAATCTGGGGTTTTTGGATATTAAAAGGGATTTGGCAGTGCTTGTGGACAACCACCAAGGTTATAGTGCTTAATGCCAAGCAGCAACTACAAAGGCAAACAAAATATTAGCATGTATTAAGAAGGGTATAGGGAAGCAAATATACTTCTGCCACTGTACAAATCCCTAGTATGCTCTCATTTGGATTATGGAGTACAATTTGTCACCACTTCATAAAAAGGACATTTTAGAGCTGGAAAAAGTACAGAGACGGACAACAAAACTAATAAGGGGAATGGAGGTGCTATGTTTTGAAGAAGGACTAACCAAATTAAACGTATTTTCTCTAGAAAAAAGGCATCTATGGGGGAGATATGATTACCTTATATAAATATATCCAGTGTCAATATAAGGCTTTGTCAAGTGAACTTTTCGTGCCAAGAGGTTTTCAACTATCAAGTGGACAGCCTTTGAAGTCAGAAGTAAAAAGATTTCACCTTAAAGAAAGAAAAGGGTTTGTCACAGTAAGGGTGGGTAATCTGTGTAATTCTCTACCAGAGGAGGTTGTGACAGCAGATTCAATAGATAATTTTAAAAAGGGATTAGATATATTTTTGAATAAAAAGGGCATTCAGGATTATCCTGGATAACTAGAGAAAGAGTATTAATCTGGGGAGGAATCTGATTGCCAGTATCTGGGGTCAGGAAGGAATTAGATTTTTTTCCCTCATATGAGAGAATTGGCATTGGCATGTTTTTTTTTTTTGTGTGTGTTTTTTTTTCTGTTTGCCTCTGGATCAATTAACAATTAATCCATGTATTACAACGTTCAGAGGAGATCTAGAAGGATATAACTTAAAAAGATAAAATTATTTTTTCAACCTCAATTACTATGTAACTATATTTATATCCTATATTGCTGCCATTCCCTCCTTACAATAATTTCTGTTTAATGTTTCTATTATTCTTGTCAATATAAAAACAGTTAAAAACATAACAAAATGTTTATATGACTCCTATTTCCTCATTCCTGTTTTTTGGATTCAACATATATATCATAATTTGCATGACATTTAATTAATTTTGCTAAGATTACATTTAATAATTTGAGAGTCTACATAAAAAAACATTAACTGAAAAAAAAATACAGAAAATAAAAAATAATTCACAGAAAATGCATAAATAAAGTAACAAAATAATTACACAAAACTAAACCAGTAAGGGGTTAAAATCCAACTTACCTATCATGTGATGCCCTCCAGCAATGATCCACGATGACCTGGTCCTCAATCTTCACCCATGGATAAGCTGCATATCCATGTTGCTAGAAGATTTGGGTCCTCTTCTTTCTTTATTGAAGTCCCTGTATCCTTGGATCTTGAGTAATTAAGTTGTGTTCAATAATAAATTATATCTGCAAAAGAGGGGCACCGGTATGCCTCATGTGCTCCCACCTATGCTAATATTTATCTGGGCTTGTGGGAGAGAAATGATTTTCTCTAAACCCAATTTTATTATTTTATTATTATCCTTTATTTATAACGCGCCGCAGTGCAATACAGGTGTTAGGTACTAGTAGAAACAATAACCCCACAATGAAAAACAATGGATTGAAAGCTGTTATTGAGCTTTCAATCAGATATACACAGTGCTTTCCCTAAAGCACCTCACAAGATTGAAACTCTCAAACTTACATTCTAAAGGGTGTGGGTGAGGTACAGGAGAGTGATAGATGCATAGTGAATGAAAAGGCTAAAGATGATAGGCTTTTTTTAATAATTATGTTTTTAAAGAGATTTTGAAGGATTTGAGGCAGAAGGAAGTCAGGTGGAGCGAGGTAAAGAGTTCCAAAGAATAGGGGCAACACGAGAAAAGTCCGGAAGATGGGCTTGAGAGGAGGTGATGAGAGAGCAGGAGAGAAAATAGATCATTAGCAGAGCGAAGAGGGCGGATGGGAGTGTATTTTGGGATGAGAGCAGAGATGTAGGAGGGTGCACTATTGTGGAGGGCTTTATATGTTAGGGTCATGATTTTGAATTGTATTCTAGAGGCTATGGGAAGCCAGTGGTGTGCCTGACAGAGAGGTGCTGCAGACACTGATTGTTTAGTATGGTAGATGAGTCTAGCGGATGCATTCAAAATAGATTGGAGTGAAGACAGATGGGTGATAGGAAGGCCAGCAAGGAGAGACTTGTAGTAATCGAGTTGAGATATGATGAGAGAGTGAATATTTTAGTTGTTTTTTGTGTAAGGTAGTGTAGTATTATGGATGTTTTTTAGGTGAAAGTGACAAGATTTTGTGAGTGATTGAATGTGAGGAATGAAAGAGAGGGAAGGGTCCAGTTGGACCCAAAGACAGCGGGCCTGCGAGGTGGGAGTGATGATGGCATTGTCAACAGTGAGAAATAAGTGAGGAGTGGTAGCTGAGGAAGAGGGTGGAAAGATAAGGAGCTCTGTCTTAGACATGTTGAGTTTGAGTTGATGGGCAGACATCCAGGAGCATATGCTTGAGAGGAAATTGGCAACATGAGCTAGCAGAGAGGGGGATAGTTCGGGTGCAGAGATGTAGATTTGGGTGTCATCAGCATATAGATGATACTAAAATCCAAAAGATTTTATAAGGGCACCAAGGGAGGATGTATAGATGGAGAAAAGAAGGGGGCCTAGGACTGAGCCTTGGAGTACATTGACAGGTAGAGGGCAAGTAGATGAAGAGTCGCCAGAGAAGGAGACACTACATTTTAAATTTTCGAGATAAGATGTGAACCAATAGAGAGCAGTGTCACGGATGCCAAGAGAATGAAGAATTTGGATAAGAAGAGGATGATCAACTGTTTCAAAGGCAGCAGAGAAATCCAGGAGAAATAGAATAGAGAAATTACCCTTTGATTTGGCGGTGAGCAGGTCATTAGTAACTTTTGTGAGAGTTGTCTCTGTGGAGTGTTGGGGCCGGAAGCCAGACTGGAAGGGATCAAGGAGGGAGTTGGCGGAAATACATTGTGTAAGGCGATTTTAGATGACACGCTCAAGTAGTTTAGAAGCCAAGGGAAGTAGAGAGATAGGGCGGTAATTAGATGGAGAAGCTGGATCAGATTATGGTTTCTTAAGAATGGATGTGAAGAATTGTGGCTTCATTCAAAGGTGATGGAAACTTGTCAGTGTCTAAGGAAAGGTTGAATAGATATGTGAGAGCTGAGATAAGTGTGGTAGACGGGGGGGGCAGCTGTGATGGAATAGGATCATGTCGACAAGTTGTGAGACGAGAGGTTGAAAGAAGGTTAGCAACTTCCTGAGTTACAGGGTTAAAAGAGTTTATATTTGGCTATAGGTTTGGGAAAGGGTGAAGGCAGGGTGCTGTTTATTTGTTGAGGAGAAGGTGTGATATGGCCAAGTTGAGAGGAGAGTTCATTATGAATATTTTCAATTTTACTATTAAAGTGTCTAGCAAAATCTTCAGCTGTAAGAGAGGAAGGGGCGGGAGGTGGGAAAAGGCAGAGGAGAGTATTGAAAGTGGAGAATAGTGATGTCCCGAACAGTTCGCTCGCTGAATATTCGCAGCGATTTTGGCATGTTCGCACTTGCAGCGAACGGCGAACATATGCGCTTTTCGGTTTGCCCCCTATTCTTTATCATTGAGGAAACTTTGACCCTGCACCTCACAGTCAGCAGACACATTCCAACCAATCAGCAGCATACACTCCCTTCCAGAGCCTTCCATCTGAAGGACAGCAACCCAAAAAGTCCTTTTTAGGGCTAGAACATCATTTATTTTATTTTATAATTTTTTTCTGTGTAATCTAATTGCATATGCCTGCCTGCCAGCGTGTGTGTGTGACAGGCTAACACCTAACAGCTTATATTGTGCTCAGTGAAATAAAACAACACTTTTTTTACTTTAATCGATTGAATTATCAGTTGCCTGCCTACAGGCGTGTGTGTGAAGTCTATTGCATCTACTCTGCCAACTTTTGCCAGTGCACAGTGATATGTCATATCTGGTGCAACCGTAGTGTACAGTGACATAAAGCAACACTGTTTTGACTGTAATAGATTGAATAGCAATTGCCTGCCTACAGGCGTGTGTGTGAAGCCGATTGCATCTACTCTGCCAACTTTTGCCAGTGCACAGTGATACGTCATATCTGGTGCAACCGTAGTGTACAGTGACATAAAACAACACTTTTTTGACTGTAATCAATTGAATATCAGTTGCCTGCCTACAGGCGTGTGTGTGAAGCCTATTGCATCTACTCTGCCAACTTTTGCCAGTGCACAGTGTTACGTCATATCTGGTGCAACCGTAGTGTACAGTGACATAAAACAACACTTTTTTGACTGTAATAGATTGAATAGCAATTGCCTGCCTACAGGCGTGTGTGTGAAGTCTACTGCATCTACTCTGCCAACTTTTGCCAGTGCACAGTGATACGTCATATCTGGTGCAACCGTAGTGTACAGTGACATAAAACAACACTTTTTTTACTGTAATCGATTGAATATCAGTTGCCTGCCTACAGGCGTGTGTGTAAAGCCTATTGCATCTACTCTGCCAACTTTTGCCAGTGCACAGTGATACGTCATATCTGGTGCAACCGTAGTGTACAGTGACATAAAACAACACTTTTTTGACTGTAATCGATTGAATATCAGTTGCCTGCCTACAGGCGTGTGTGTGAAGCCTATTGCATCTACTCTGCCAACTTTTGCGATACGTCATATCTGGTGCAACCGTAGTGTACAGTGACATAAAACAACAACTTTTTTTCTCATATCTGGTGGCACCTTAGATTGCACGCGCAGTGCCCCAAATTTGAAGTGGGAGGACCGACCAAGCATCTTTTTCCATCTCCCGCTTCCAAAAATCCATGCCATATACACGTCCCCTGATAGAGGACGTAACAGGGATTAAACCGATAGGAATAGTACTACTTAACAGTACACACCTTATAATAACGCAGACAGAGGCAACGCGTATAATCTTCCATGCTGTGCAGTGGAAGCCCCCAGACTCTGACCTGTGTATAATCTTCCATGCTGGCCAGTCGAAGCCCCCAGACTCTGACCTGTTTATAATCTTCCATGCTGGGCAGTCGAAGCCCGCAGACTCTGGGAGTCTGAAGAAAAGAAGTCAGCGGAGGAAGGTGGCTTTGAGGAGGTGGAAGACATAACACAGCAGGCGTCCCAGGGGGCTTGTTGTCACCTTTCGGGTACCCTGGGTGGCTGGGTGGAGGAAGTGACCTTCAATGACATCAGTGAGGACAAGGAACGGGACATGGCTAGCTTGGTATCGAACCTTGTGCGCCAAAGGCGCTCCTTGCGCTGGTGGAGATGAGCCGTAGGCGCTCATCCCTATTACCCCCTACTACTTTCGGCCTGAAAATGCGGACCCTCGTAAAGCGAGGGGCCACATTTGCGGAGGTGAAAAGTCCCACAACGGCTGCAATGAGCCGCAGGCGGGACTTACAGCGGAAAATTTACGGACTTAGCATAAAAAATACGAGCCGCAGGACTTAGAAAAAAAAACATTACGAGCTTGCAAAAATACGACCTTAACGCCCGAACCGCACGCACATGAAAACATTAAAAAGACAATAAATACACACAACAAATACATAAAAAGCTTACCCACAGCAAGGGGGGGGGGGGCACCCAGGACCTCTGCAAGTGAAGTCACGGCTCAATTAAGTCCAAATTCCAGAGTTTAGACACACAAAACTTCCCTAAGCGAGAGAAAAAATGGCAGCGAAAAAAAAACAAAACGAGGCTACAGTACCCTAAACACGAAAAACACCACCAAGCACATACAGATATTCCAAAAAGACGTACGAGGTACAAGATACACTATTAAAAAGGACGCTAAATCATCCACAGCCCCGTACCACATACACATTAGCCGCCATTTTACAACACTAACTTACACAATGCGGAAGTACACAGCTACCCTAACGGCTTCCCCTTGCTCACGCAGCCTATTTACACTATACACTGAACACATTGCTGACACTTACACCTCAGCTCCACAACAGTGCAAACCTACATTGTATGCTGCAGGAACATCAAAACAGATTGTCAGCTCTTCAGCACAATGCTTCCTGCATATATTACTTCCAAATAGGTAAAGTATATTCATTTATTAATGTATTCATTATTTCATTAGCATGCAAAGCAAATATACACAAAAAAAACAAAAAGAAACGTTCACAATAAACACAAAATTCATTCACCACGCGACTCACGAGCAGCAACGCTGCTCATAGCACACAAAGCCTTGCAATAAGCGCAGATCAACGCCGACAAAACAATAACAGCAAAAGCGCCTATCAGAAAAAAAAATACAACAGCCTCGCAATGAGCGCCGAAGGATCTCGGACCACCAACAAAATTCATGTCTCCACCAAACAGCATTCCCTGCCTTACAATTTTATTGCCATCATTTTTTGACGGGCAGGTCGCTAGTCACATATAATAGTTGTCAAACTGCGATTTGTCCTCACGCTTGCGAGCCTCGCAAAGCGAGGCGAGCCGCTAAGGCACGAGCTCGCAAAAAATACGACTTAAACGGCCAAACCACAGAACTGGAAAGACGACGAAAACACACAAATATGCCTCAAATTCACTTACACACTCACACACAGCACAGGGGGAGAGCCCGGGACCCGGTGAGCGAGGTTGCAAGTTAATTTGATGCATATCTTGTCTTTTTTAACGATCGAAAATCGAAGCAGGGAAAAAAATGGCGGACGAAAAAACGTAAAAGTTCTGAAACAAGATGAAAATGAAGCTCTGCCAGGTCAGGCACGCAGAACTTTGAAAATACAAGACGCAAAAGACAGTAACACTTACACCAACAGGCATGCGGGACTTACGCAGGCATGCAGGACTTAGAAAATACACGACGGCACAGACAGTAACACGCCACCAACGTCACGCACGCAGGACACAGACGAACAACGCCAGGCACGCAGGACTTTGAAAATAAAACCAACAGCAGTCAGCACGCATCACGCAAAGATTCAGCAGAGACACAGAGGAACAAGACACAGGGAAGGGACAGGGGGGAGATGCTGTAAAGAGACACATGGCAAGTTAAAAGTTGCCGAGGCATGTAATGGGCAGTGAAGTAGATGGGAGGAGAGGCAATGAGTGCTGAAGTTGCTCCGAGGAGGCAGGACATTACATTGTGTGGCAAACAGCATTGCCAGGCTTCAAATGTTATTGCTGTCATTTTTGACCGGCAAGTCACTAGTTCCAATTATACCTCATTAAATCACAAGAGCTTTAAGGAATTTCATAGAGAAAACACAGAAATAGGAAAAGAAAATGTAATATTATTCTTTTACATCAATCATTGTCTCTCAGACTTTCATTTTTTGTTTTTTTTTACTGCATAAAATTTTTATTTCACCAACAACAGTTGAGGTTGAACAGACAAAGCAAATGACATGCAGGTCACAATCAAATCATCCAACATTTAGCTGATTAATACTTTATCCTTTGCTTCTTTAATACCCGTTTAGTGAAACTTCCAATCCCCCTTTTCCGTTTTCTCTGCAACTATTCCAATAAAGCATTCAAAGTTTTGTTCATTTTCCAAATTTTCAAAACGATTATCACTTCCTATATTTTGTTATATACAAAAGTCTTAAAAATATTATTTTTCATCTTGAAAATGTTTCTTTCCAAATGTTATCCCAGCTATATAGGAATCTAGCTTGCGTACAACATTTCACCTCACCCAAACAGTAATCCCTCCTCTCTATTTACATAAAAAACAATATAGCCTAAACTTGTACCTTACTCCTTCCTTTGAACTTCCGCCTTGCCGCTCGAAATGTTGGAAAAGTTTCCTATAGGATCTGAGGATGGGACCCACTCCCTGACCCAGGTCCACCATATCATGTACCCTACCACTCCACATAAAAGATTCCCAGCTCTTTAGGCAATTAAAATAGAGTGTTCTGTTTCAATCCATCTCTCCCAAACCTTGAGAAACTTGAGACTGTGTTTTCTAGTGTTTGTGTCAATCTTTCGTAAATTTAAATAAAATTAATAATCCCTTGATATTCTAATTTAGGGGTTTTCCAGCTTTTGGCCAAATTTTTTTTTTTTTCAAAATCTTTTTATTGACACATAAGCAGTATTCAGTAACACAATGTTGTTTGACTCGCAGGTCCAACACAGTTTTGCATAAACAGGATTTTATAACAATATTTTAGATATCTTGTACAACTTTGTTGTCAATAATGATTATCCTGTCCTGACAATTTTGGGTGTCTGCTTTATGTGTCCACCATAACCTTTTTTGTTTTCTCAACTTTGCAGGAAACGCCTGCTAGCTATTCCTTCCCTAGCAATTGACTTCTCAATAATAAATTTGTCAAATTCTTACATGTGAGCTAACTTTTCCATATAAATATATATAGATGTTCAATTTTGCATAGCTCGAGATTTACATTATTCACTTAGTATATGGGAAGTATAACATCGAACAAACAATGAATAAACAAGTCAATAAACTTATTACCTGTATCTTCCTTGCTTTTTTTTTTCTCCTTCTTCCTGTCTATCTTCTTCAGTTTACTCAATTCGCCAGTAGTTGTCAACGCCCAAGACACCCGTCACCCCGGCCTGGAGTCTCCGCTTCATCCGATTACGCCTTCCCTTCCTAGTGTACTAATTTACATTCTAAATCAAGTTTTTGTTAAATTAAAATTGCTTTGTCTGACTCCATCCATCTGTCCCAAATTTGACTAAAAGTGGAGAGGGAGTTGTTTATTGAATGCGTCATTTTTTCATAAATCATGATGTGGTTTAATTTTTTTATAATCTCTTGGGCGTCTAAATGGGGTGATTTCTAATTCTTTGCAATGTGGCTTTTGGTTGCCAGCATGACCATTTGTATCCACTTGTTATAGTTCTTACTAACGTTTAGTACTGGCATTCCCAGTAAGCATGTCTCCCTAGAGGGGTGTATTTCCCTGTCTAATACCTCAGAGATCATTGCAGTTACCCTTCGCCACAGGGCCTGTACTCTTGGGCAGTCCCACCAGATGTGGCCAAAGGTTCCTCTATCTGAGCAGTTCCTAAAGCACTCAGGAGGGGAAAGCGGATTTATCTTATTTAGCCTGTCAGGTGTCATGTATACCCTGTGTAGTACTTTAGTTGCTGTCTCTAAATAGCTAAAGAAGAGGGAGACTTTAGTCAGTGCCTTGTGTATTTTTCCCCATCTCTGGGTGTCCCATTCTATTCCCATTTCCGGTTCCCATTGTAGGACATGTTTAGGCTTTTGGTCTTTAAGTGGCTTGTTGGCAAGCGAGTAAAGGGTACCAATTATGCCTCTGGCTAGGGGATTCTGCGCACATACTTTCGCAAACCAGGTGTCCTGTGGGGGACCCCAGGATTTGACCAGTTCTTGGACCCTGTGGCATATCTTGTTATAGTTAAATATCTCCCTGTCTGGTAGATTGTACTTATTTACTTTATTGCCGTCTTGGAACCATGCCCCTAGCAGGTCTAGTTTCCGTCAGAGCCACCACGCTTTTGAGACCCCCCCTAACTCCTTCATAATCTGGGACCCCGAAAGGACTGGCGTGAGAGATGAAAGGGAGTGTGTTAACTGCCGCTTGGAGTTCGCCCCCCTCCACTCCTGCAGGGATAATTTAATCATTGGATTATTGTAGCCTGATTTTGCTTTTGGGGGGAGTGTCAGGGACCAAATGATATTATCCCATTTGTAGGGTTTCATTTGATAGTTCTCTAGGAATACCCACATTGGTTGGTGTTCACTGGAATGGGCTTGTGGTAGGAAGGAAATCTGGGCTGCTTTAAAGTAGTGTATCAAATTTGGGCACGCCAAACCCCCTGCTTCTCTGTCTCTATACATTAGGGACTTGTTAATTCTCGGGTGTTTATGTTGCCAGATGAATCGAAATACCGCTTTTTGGAAGCCATCTAGATCTCCTCTATGTATTCTAATCGGGAGTGTTCTAAAATAGTATAAGATTTTGGGTAACATGTTCATTTTAAAAGCTTTTATTCTTCCTGTCCATGACAGGTTGTATCTGTTCCACCTAAGTAGATCTGCTTGTAATTTTTTGTAAAGGGGGGTATAATTTTCTTTGTATAAAGCTGACAACTCTGGTGTGAGGTTAACTCCTAGATATTTGATACTTCCCTTTGGCCATGAGAACGAGTGTCCTTCTTTTAGGGCTTGTACCTGGTCTGAGGGCACTCTCATGCATATTATTTCAGATTTATCTGCATTAACTTTAAGGCCTGACAAGTTCCCAAACCGGGACATTTGTAAATTTTCCTCTGATGCCGAATTTATCTAGAACCGCATGTAAATAAGGCCATTCAACGGAGTCAAATGCCTTTTCTAGATCTAAGGCTACTAGACTGAGAGGTATATTCGCCTTTTTAGCTACGTGGGAAACATTTAGAATACGTTGTATGTTATCCCCAGCTTGTCTGTACGGCACAAAGCCCACTTGGTCTTTGTGTATTAGTTTGGGGAGGAATTTGGCTACCCTTGCTGCCATTAGCTTAGCTAGGATTTTAATGTCCCTGTTTAAAAGGGATATTGGCCTATAGTTCCTTGGGTTTAAAGTATCCTTTCCTGGTTTAGGGATAAAGATTACATCTGCCTGGTTTAGCTGGTTTAGCTCTCCTAATATCATCTCATTAAATAATTTGCTTAGGTGTGGGGCAAGGTGTTTTGCAAGGCTTTTATAGTCTAAGTTTGAGTAGCCATCCGGGCCAGGGGCTTTTCCTGCTTTAAGCGTTTTTATAGTATCAATAACTTCGGACGGGGTTATCTCTGCATTTAGGGAGTCTAATTCCCCCTCCGAGATTTTGGGAATGTCTAGGCTGTTAAGGAATTCCTGCACTGTGAAGTTATTGGCTTTTGTTTTTGCTGAGTAGATTTCTTGGTAGCACTTGTGGAATGTCTTTTTTATTTCCGATTCGTTCATTGTAATTTCTTCACTTTCCGTTTTAATTTTGGTGATATGAGTTAAGTTTTTCTTTAGGTTGAGTCTGCGTGCAAGCATAGGGGAGGGCTTGTTACCCTGGGCGTAAAACTTATGCCTAGTCTTCCTAAGGGCCTGTTCAGTTTTAGCGGCTAGTACCGCATCCAGTTCTAGTCTAGTGTTGTCTAGCTGGGTTCTAGAGACCACAGGAGCTTTGGCCTGAGTTGCTGTTTCCAAGTACTGCAGTTTTTTTAAATAAGGCATTTTCTTTTTGAATGCACTGTTTCTGCAGCTGCCAGTTTAATTAAGGTGCCTCTAATGTATGCTTTGTGCGCTACCCAGACCCACCCTATAATTGTCTCGGGGACCATGTTTAACGTGAAGTAATCTTGAATGTCATGTTCTATTTGTGCTAGCGATCCGAGATTGGTTAGAAGTGCCTCGTTTAAGCTCCACTTCCCATGGGTTGTGAGGTTAAGTCCCAGTTGAATTTTGATGCTAACTACCGCGTGGTCAGACCAAGGGCAAGGGTGGATCTGGGCATCCACTGTGTGGTTAAATAGCGAAGTATGAGTTAGGAGAACATCTATTCTGGAATAGGAATTGTGAGTTGGGGAATAATAAGAATACTCCTTTTCCGAGGGGTGTAGTCAACTCTAACTCCCTCATTTGTGTGTGGATTGTTTTGAGCTGTTTCATGTTACGCGTGGGATGGGTTGCTCTTGGTCTGTCTACAGAAGGCTCGAGCGTAAGGTTAATGTCACCTCCTAGTATGATTTTGCCCCAGTCTTTTTGCTTCAAGGTGCTTAGCAATTTAGTGAGCGCTCTGGTGGGCGCTGTGGTGGGGGCATAGATATTAACCAATGAGATTCTAAGGTTTAGGATGGTTCCTGTTAATATTAGATAATTACCCTCTTTGTCTTTGGTTTGTTTTTCAACTACAAATGGGAAATCACGGTGTATTAATGTAGCTAAGCCTGCTTTTTTGCTTTTCTGGTTGCAAGTGTAGAATACTGGGAATTCCTTGTGTAAGTAAGTGGGTACTTTGCCCTGGGCAAAATGGGTCTCTTTCATAAATATGACAGATGGATGGAATCTTTTATAAAACAGGAAAGCTTTGCGTCTTTTAAATTGAGAGTTGAAGCCCCTTACATTGTGTGTTAAAAAGTTGTGCTCTACGTCAGCCATTGGTTTTTCGTGTAGTTAGCTGTATATGTTCTCTGTGGGGAGTGTGTGGTGGTTAGGTTACCTGGGTGTGGAATGCTGAAGGACTGTGATCCGCGCCGGGGTCCCCCCTTGGGTGCCTTGGGCGCCGAGACCACCTGTAAACTGGATAGACTAAGAAGAAAAGCAAAAGTGATACAGAAGCTTAGATTCAACTTTTCAATAAACTGCTTAAAACATTTCATAACAATTTGGTAGTTTCCCTGTCTCCCTACCTGTTTCCATACCTTGAGGCCAGTAGCTATTACTCCCATTACTGGGTTTGACCTCTTAGGGAGAGGACTCCCTCCTGGGGGTTCTACCTGGGGAGTTGTTAAGGGCTCAAAACTCCCCTTAATCTTTATCCCTCTAAATCATTTAAGTCACCTCAAGAGCTCCGCTACAGCTAGTTCTGCATATCTGTATATAACAATCTAACTATCTCTAACATAACTTAAACATTTTAGCTATTTGCTGCAATTTCTTCAGCTCAACCTGCTCATGGAAAAAAAAAAGTGTTCAATACTCTTTCTCAATGATCAGCATCGGGATCCTCGCAGTCGGCTGACGGAGCGGTGTCCAGACCTCCTCCTGTAGCTTGCTCCAGAAGAGGCCCCCTACTGAAGGCTGCTGTTTTTGTTTTTTTGGCCGATACTTGCCACATCTTGGCAAGACTGGGTCTGGGTCTTGGACTTCTCCTTTCAGCGTCTCTATCCTCTACTAGTAAATTCAGCTTCTCAGGAGGATCTCAGCTTCTTCCACTGTGTGTACTCTGTAAGTGGATCCGCCCCGCTGGAAAATTAGTGAAAATGGAAAACCCCACTTGTAGAGGATTTTGTGGCTGGACAATATCTCCAGCATGGGTTTCATCTCCTTTCTTTTCTGCACCGTGGCCGGAGCCAAGTCCATGTATACTTGTATAGATGAGTTGTCCTTACCTTTGATTTCTTTGAGCCTTCTCACTGCTGTGAGTATCAGGTCTCTTGCGCTTTGTTTGGCAAATTTTATTTTTATATCCTTTCGGTTGGTTGTTAGCTTTTGTTGGGCCAAGGGCCCTATGCGCTCTTTCAATAGCCCAGTCTGCTTCGCTGCTTGTGGGAATGATCCCAAGTATGACCGCTTTTGAGTACTGCAGTATGTCTGAAATGCTGTTTGGGACATTTCTCAGTCTTATGTTATGTCTTCGTGAGCGGTTTTCAAGATCTTCAACCTTGTCTGTCAGCTCTTTTATCTGTGTGGAGTGTTGCGCCATTACCTCTTGATCATGCATCTGGGCTTCTGCTATCTGGTCCGTTTGCTCCTCTAACAGCTGCGTTCTTTGTCCCAGGCCATGCAGCTCCCTTTTCAGGTCAGTGATAGCAGTCGTCATTAGTTCTTGGAACATCAGTTTTATTTTTTCCATGTATTTGTCTGTTAGTTCCACCTGAGCATGTGCTACCTCCGGCTCTCCCTCTCTGACCGGCGAGTTTGAGTTGTGTGGGAATAATGGCGCATCATTTGGAGCTTTGTAAAACTCCTGGATGTTTCTACTCGCTTGTTTTTTTTGGGGTTTGGTGCTGCTGCGAGCCGCCATTATGCCGCCTTGTCCTGAGGGTGTGATCTATAGAGGTTGCCGTCTTCTGACTCTGTGCTGTAGGTGAAGCAGGCTAGGGATGTTGCTTAGTTGAGCATGAGAGTTTAGGTAGGCTAGAGCTTTTCTGGTAGCCGGCTCATGTAGGTGACTTGCGTAATTCAGTGAGTTAATGCATCCTGCTTTTTGAATTGTTTAACATATTTACAATCCTAGTGAAACTTGTCTAGATAAGTCTTGCCAGCTTATTTGTGACATGTTTCTCACAACTTGTTGTCGTTTATTAAGTTAGGAGAGGTGCTGGGTTGTGATTCTGTCTCTTAAATCTTTTAACCCCTTTTAATCTTAATCTTTGCACAGATGAATTGAAGGCAGTAATTTTACAAGTGTTTACAAGTGGATTTACCTTAAAAAGTAAAGTCTGAGAAACTGCAGAGTGCACTAATTGTGCCCAGGTGAGAGGGGTGTGGCTTGACTGTTAAACTTGTATAAAAGGTTTGTGAGCTGGTTTGAGGTCTGTTTACAAGTGGATTTACCTTAAAAAGTAAAGGCTGATAAACTGCAGAGTGCACTAATTGTGCCCAGGTGAGAGGGGTGTGGCTTGACTGTTAAACTTGTATAAAAGGTTTGTGAGCTGGTTTGGGGTCTGTTTACAAGTGGATTTACCTTAAAAAGTAAAGGCTGATAACTGCAGAGTGCACTAATTGTGCCCAGGTGAGAGGGGTGTGGCTTGACTGTTAAACTTGTATAAAAGGTTTGTGAGCTGGTTTGGGGTCTGTTTACAAGTGGATTTACCTTAAAAAGTAAAGGCTGATAAACTGCAAAGTGCACTAATTGTGCCCAAGTGAGAGGGGTGTGGCTTGACTGTTAAACTTGTATAAAAGGTTTGTGAGCTGGTTTGAGGTCTGTTTACAAGTGGATTTACCTTAAAAAGTAAAGGCTGATAAACTGCAGAGTGCACTAATTGTGCCCAGGTGAGAGGGGTGTGGCTTGACTGTTAAACTAGGATAAAGGGTTTGTGAGCTGGTTTGGGGCCTGTTTACAAGTGGATTTACCTTACAAGTAAAGGCTGATAAATTGCAGAGTGCACTAATTGTGCCCAGGCGAGAAGGCAGAAATTAATAGAAACCAGAGAAGGGGAACTTGTGAGCTTGCGAACATTTTCAGTATCAAGTGCAATTCTAGTAAAAGCCTAGGAGTTTAAATAAAAGGAGGGCCTTCAAAGAAAAGGGAGGGCAGATTTATAGTGCAAAGGAGGAAAACTTTATATAAATATATTATATTATATTCTTTATTTTTCCCACTGAAATTTCGTAGACAATAATAATAATTATGAGTCAGTCCAGTGGCAACCTTATTCAGTGTACATCCTGTCATATGTATGCAATACTGGAACAGATGATCCAGGGTCCATACCTCTGTGAGCGGTGTGAGCATGTTGCCTCTCTGGAAGCTCAAATTGGAGATCTGGAGAGGAGAATTGCAGCACTTAGTGATATTGCTCCACTGGAAAGGGGGTTGGTGCTCACTGAGCACAGTTTAGCTGGGCCTAGCATGGAGGGTGGAGCTGGGGCTAGTGAGGATGTCCAGGGAGGCAGCTGGGTTACAGTTACAAGGGGAAGCAGGGGGAACAGGAGGAGGCAGGCCAGTTCTGAGTTGGCAAACAACAACAGATTTGCCAGATTGAGTGAAACTGTTGGTGATGTCCACTCAGGAATGGCAATGCCAGATAGAGCTGTTCCCTCTAACAGCCGGGCGAACAGCTCTACTGGAGAAGAGGGAGGGCAGAATAGGCAGAACAGACAGGTTTTGGTTGTAGGGGACTCTATTATTAGGAAGGTAGACAGGGTGATTTGTCACCCAGATCCCAGCAATCGAACAGTTTGCTGTCTCCCGGGTGCTCGGGTTCGTCATGTTGTGGATCGGGTAGACAAATTATTGGGAGGGGCTGGAAATGAACCGGCGTTCTTGGTACATATTGGTACCAATGACAAAGTTAGTGGAAGATGGAGTGTCCTAAAGAATGATTTTAGAGAACTAGGTAATAAGCTGAAGGCAAGGACCTCCAAGGTAGTATTTTCTGAGATACTACCAGTGCCACGTGCTAGCCCAGGGAGGCAGAAGGAGATTAGGGAGGTTAATGCGTGGCTAAAGATGTGGTGCACTAAGGAGGGGTTTGGCTTTTTAGAGCACTGGGCTGACTTCTCACTTCGGTACAATCTCTACAGTAGGGATGGATTGCACCTTAATGATGAGGGAGCTTTTGTACTAGGGGACAGGATGGTAGAAAGGCTGGAGGAGTTTTTAAACTAGTAGGTGGGGGGGAGGGACTAGATATAAGTAATGGGGTAGAAAGTGTAGAGGGTATAAGGGATGAATTAACAACTCATAGGGGAGGAGATGGGGGGAGGGGTAGTATAGTCAATATGGAGGTAGTACTAAGTAATTCAAGTTCAGTGGCAGGCACTTCAGAACTACAGACTCATAACATAAGGTGTATGCTTGCTAATGCCAGAAGCTTGCCAGGAAAAATGGGAGAGTTAGAATTATTAGCAATTAATGAAAAATGGGATTTAATAGGCATTACCGAAACATGGTGGGATGAATCTCATGACTGGACTGTTAATCTGGATGGTTATAACCTATTTAGGAAAGATAGAGGCAATGGTAAACGAGGAGGAGGGATTTGTCTGTATGTTAAGCCTGAATTTAAGGCTATAGTCAGAGAAGATATTTATGGTGGACCTAGTGATAAAGTTGAATGTTTGTGGGTAGAGTTAAATAGCGGAGCAGCAAATTCCAAAAGAATATTAGTAGGAGTATGCTATAAACCCCCAAATATAGCTGAAAGTGAGGAAATACAATTATTGTTACAGATTGGAAATGCAGCTAAGCACGGGCAAGTTCTAATAATGGGAGATTTTAATTACCCTGAAATAAACTGGATAAATGAGACCAGCAGTTTGGCTAAGGGGAGCAGGTTCTTGAGTACACTCAGGGATCATTATCTGGCCCAGGTTATACAGGAGCCTACTAGAAATGAAACTATCTTAGATTTACTCATTACAAATAATATTGATATTGTATCAAATGTTGAAATAGGGCAACCTTTGGGAAACAGTGATCACAACACAGTCTCATTTGAGATTGAATTAAAAAAACAACATTTTAAGGGGCCAACAAAAACTCTTAATTTTAAAATGGCAGATTTTAACGGTCTAAGGGCAGCAAACAATATACAAAGTATAGACTGGGACAGAGAACTGATAGGTAAAAACAATGAACATAAATGGACAACATTTAAATCCTTACTAAATATACATACACATCGGCATATACCGTGTGGGAATAAAAGTAAAAGGAGTAAATCACAACCCATGTGGCTTAACAATGATTTAAAGATCAAGATACGGAGTAAAAAACAGGCATTTAAATTATACAAACAAGAGGGGACAGAGACTGCTTTACGGGAATACAAGGAAATCAACAAGGCTTGCAAAAGCGCGATTAGACTGGCTAAAATAGAAAATGAAAAATTAATTGCAAAAGAGAGTAAGACTAACCCTAAAATATTTTTTAAGTATATTAATGGTAAGAAGGCGAGGAAGGAAGCTATAGGAACATTACAATGTGAAACAGGCTGTCTGAAAATTAGTGACCAGGAAAAGGCAGATGAGCTAAATTGGTTCTTTTCCTCGGTATAGACAAGGGAGGTACCAGTGGTTGGGACACTGCGACATAATGGGGCTACACTACCTTTGCCAAATAATTGGTTAACACAGGAAGTAATCCAAAAGAGGTTGGAAAAAATAAATGTTAATAAAGCCCCGGGTCCTGATGGAATACATCCAAGGGTACTGAGGGAGCTGGGTTCTGTAATAGCCAAACCATTATATTTAATTTTTCAAGATTCACTCAACACAGGGTCTCTACCAGATGACTGGAGAAAAGCTGATGTGATACCTATATTTAAAAAGGGAGCAAGAGCAAATCCGGGGAATTATAGACCAGTGAGCCTCACTTCTGTAGTGGGGAAGCTTTTAGAAGGGTTAATAAGGGATAATATACAAGAATATGTATATTTGAACAGGATTATAAGTAGGAGTCAACATGGGTTTATGAGGGATAGGTCATGTCAAACAAATCTAATTAGTTTCTATGAGGAGGTTAGTAGGAACCTGGATCAAGGCAACTCAGTGGATGTAGTCTTTTTGGATTTTGCAAAGGCTTTTGATACAGTGCCACATGGGAGACTATTGGGCAAACTAAGGGATACAGGAATTGCAGTAAATATCTGCTCATGGATTGAGAGCTGGCTAAAAGACAGGAAGCAAAGGGTTGTTGTAAATGGAACATACTCCGATTGGACTAATGTGGTAAGTGGGGTTCCTCAGGGTTCAGTATTAGGTCCTCTCCTTTTTAACATATTTATTAATGACTTAGAGGTAGGATTGGAGTGTGGTGTCTCCATTTTCGCTGATGACACAAAGTTGTGCAAGGTAATTAAATCAGAAAATGATGTGCTTTCCCTCCAAGGGGATTTACATAAAATTGAGGAATGGGCATCTAAATGGCAGATGAGATTTAATACGAATAAATGTAAGGTTATGCATCTGGGAAGGAAAAATAGCCATGCAATTTATAATCTTAATGGAGCAAATCTAGGTGTATCAGATATTGAAAGGGATTTGGGAGTGCTTGTGGACAACCACCTAGGTAACAGTGCTCAAAGCCAAGCAGCAGCTGCAAAGGCAAATAAAATATTAGCATGTATTAAGAAAGGTATAGAAGCCAGGGAAGCAAATATAATTCTGCCACTATACAAATCTCTAGTACGCCCTCATTTGGAATATGCCTTCCTCTGGACTAATTAATAATAATAAAAAAAAATAATTTTTTTTTTTAAATAATTGATTAATAATTAATTAACAACTAATGAATTAATAGTTAATCCGCATATTGCAGATCAAAGGAGATCTTAAAAGGTTGAACTTGATGGACTGAAAGTCTTTTTTCAACCTTAAATACTATGTAACTATGTAACTATGTAATTGTGCTGTTGTAGGCTGTCCAGTTTGGGACTCCCCTGTGGGGCTTAAAAAGGCTGCTGTTAGTGCTGTCTGGGCCCCATTTTGGAGCCTTGTCTGGGTGGGGGCCCTCTTGGTGGTTGTGTCTCAAGATGGCCTCCTGTCCCCTCTAAGTGCTGTGTCAAATAGAGTTGTGCCACTTTAGATGTTGGGGTCTAGACTGACCCTTTTTTTTATGCTTATGCACTACTTGTGTAGGGATGGTGAGGAAGGGATCCGGTGTACTGTGTCCCGCTTACCTCCCAGAGCAGCCTCTCATTGAAGTCTGGCACCTCTTTCAGTCTCTGGCGCGAGTTCAGCGGGGGACCAGGTGGTGGAGGCCTCAACCACTTACTTTGTTCCAGTGGCAGGTGATGATCGTTGGGGGTTAAAAGTGGGCTTTTGGGCTGCTTGGGTCACCCCTGCTGCACCGCTCTGCTGTGCTGCTGATCGCCGGGGAGGCCTGGTGCACCAGGCCTCGACCCAGCGGCGTGTCAATTAGCCCCGATTTTCAAAAAATTTCTGTCCTCCTCTTCCCCTGCACCCCCTTACTCTTGTGCTAGTGTTTAAAGGTTTTTTTTGAGGGGGATTAGGGCAGATTACCCTGGATTGTCTGGGTATTGGGTTGGAGCTGATGCCGGGCACGTCTTGCTGCATCTCCCGTTAGGCCACGCCCCCGCCAAATTATTTTTTGCAGCCAGCATAACAAATTGTAACCATTTATTACAATGTTTATCTAACCTAGTGTCCGGTATTCCTAATAAGCAAAGTTCCATTGATGGATGCAAGACAATTTCTAATACCGCCTCAGCTAAATCTGTTATATATTGCCATATCTTCTGAGCTGCTGGGCAATCCCACCAGATATGTCTAAACCTTCCCTTTTCTTTACACTAGCAAAGATAAAGGATTTCATGTATTCAATCTATCCGGTGTAAAATATGCTCTATGAAGTATTTTTGTAGCCGTTTCCATATGACTAAAGTAAATCATGCCACTTGAGAGTCTCGAATCAATCTTTCCCCATTTTTGCATTCCCCAAGAAACTCCTAGACACATTTTCCCATTGTTTCCCATATCTTGTTTTCTGAGTTTTAGTTGGCAAATTAAAATTGTAATATATCTCACCCAGAATTACCCTAGTTAGTGGGGCGTTGTCACATATTATGGAGAACCAAGGGGATTTGGGGGTCACCCATTTCCAGCTCATAATATTAATGCTATGGCGTATCTTTATATAATTAAAATATTTATTTTCCAGTAAAAAAAATTTAGATTTAAACTGATGCGTTGTCAATAGAGATGTCGCGAATAGTTCGCCGGCGGATTGTTCCCGGCGAACATATGCGAGATTCGACCCGCCCCCAATACTTTATCATTGAGCAAACTTTGACCCTGCATGTCACAGTCAGCAGACACATTCCAGCCAATCAGCAGCATACACTCCCTTCCACACCTTTCTACCTCATGGACAGCAGCCATTTTGGAATCATAACTAACTTGCAGTCTTACAGAGAGGAGTTAGAGTGTAGGTGATGCTGATTGAATAGGAAAATCAATAGCTAGGCAAGTTTATTCAGTGTCCAGTGCAGTGCTGAAGGACTCATCAGATCTCTGTTGTAAACACAGCACCCCAAAAAGCCCTTTTTAGGGCTATAACATCTTTTTTTTTTCTTTGTTTTTTTCCTGTGTAATCTAATTTCATTTGCCTGTCTCCCTGCTAGCCCCTGCTTGCAAGTGTGTGTGTCAGGCTCAAAGCTTATACTGTGTGTGCACAACGCATACAATATAATATTGTTTACTAGTTGTCTACTTTAAAAAAAAAAAAACTTTTATTTTCTTAAATCTAAGTGCATTTGCCTGACCGTCAATCAAAGTTAATTTGCTTGACCGCTACCCATAGTGTGTGTCTTGCTTACAAGTACTGTGCCAAGTTCAACCAATCCAATCTAGTTGGGGTACCAACAGTCCACATTTAAAAAATCCAAACTTTTATTTTCTTAAATCTAAGTGCATTTGCCTGACCGCCAATCAAAGTTCATTTGCCTGACCGCTAGCCAGTGTGTGTGTCCTGCTTACAAGTACTGTGCCAGAGAGCATGTGGTGTGCATGCTTGAGCTCCAAACAAACGGCTTTTTAGGGTCTTAGTCCCTCAAATACAAGTTTTATTTTAACACCTTTCTGTTTATAAGCACTTTGTGCACGGTGTTGTTCATTTTTGGGAGTTTTTGTGGTATTTTTCTTAGTTTAATTTAAGTTTTAGTTTTCTGGGAGTCAGGCTCAAGTCTCTATCCCAGGAGAGTGAGCTGTCTCCTGGATACTTTGCCACACCCCTCCCTTAGCACTACACCTTCACTCCTGGAGCTTTGTTACTTTGCCTCTGTGTTCTCTGTGTTGTTGCAATTAGACACCTTGCAACAGGCCATTAACCCTTCCATTGCCAAGCATCACCTCTCTCTCTCCCTTAGTTTTGTCTCCCTTAGTTTTGTCTTTTTGTTTCTTTTTCACACTTTTATATTTAAAAAAAAAGAAAACAGTAAAAAATCATAAAACAAAAAATAAAAATAAATAAAACAAATAAACTAAAAAAAAAATGGTCTAAACATGAGGGATAAGACCATTAAGAAGCCTCAGGGGTCAAAAGGGGGAATAATGACCCCTGAAAATCCTAGCTGCAGCACTGCACAGCATAGGCCCCAGGCAGATAAGGCAGCCCCAGCTCCTGGTGGTTCTGCCAGCAGACCTACCCCTGTGGCTAATACCTGGTCACAGGTGGTTTCTGCTGGCCCCAGTAATACCACCGCTGGGGCTGAGGGGCAGATCACTAGGAAGCATGGGGTTAAATGTCAGATGTCTGGGGTCTACAGCATTGATATCTATCTGCGTGCTGCAGCTAACGTCATCAGTCCCTCTGTTATAGTAGCAGCCAGCAAAATGTACGGGAAAGCAGTTTTCTTTACCCGTACGCTGGCTGCTGCTCACATTCTTGTACAGAGAGGCATCACAGTGGGGGGATTATATGTCCCAATAGAACCCCTGGAAGGGTTGGGCACAAAAGTAACACTCTCTAATGTGCCCCCCTTCCTACCAGACTCCCTCCTGCGCCCCCACCTGCTAACCCTAGGGGAAGTAAAAACACCATTTATTAAAATTCCCCTGGGGTGCAGAGAGAGAGCACTTCGTCATGTGCTCTCTTTCAAGAGGCAGGTACAAATGTGCCTGCCTCAGGGCGCAGAAAACATAGAGGGGTCTTTTGGGGTTCCATTTGAGGGGGTGCTCTACAGTATTTTTTACAGCACTACGGAGGTGCAGTGCTATCATTGCAAGGGGTTGGGGCATACACGTAGGAATTGTCCTAATGTAAAGCATCATGCCCCAGCCCCAGCAAATGGCACCTCCGTCAGTACAGCACCCATCCCCGCTGAGCCCATAACAGCGGGGACCTCAAGGGTCATAGCCCCCCCACAGAGCTCAGGCAAGGAGGCCGTTCCTCAAGCCACCACCACTGCCTCCAAACCCCCTTCTTCCCCAAAAAAGCCATCTGTGTCTGTGGTCTCTAGCAAGACTGCAGACACGGGGAAAAAGGGGAAGAATGTCACCGGTCCTCCCAGTGTCACAGCTGCATCTCCCAAGTCCCAATCTGCCCCCACCATAATTACATCAGTTAGTGTGGGGGCACAGTGTAAGCAGAGGGATAATAAGCCCTCTGCAGGGGAGGCAGCTAGTGGCAGCCCCTCTTCCAGGAGTGACGTCCCCAGGAAGAGGAAGCATAAAACCAACAGGGAGGTTGCTGATAAGTGGGAAGTGCTCTATAGTGGAGCACCTCCCTCTAAAAGCAAGAAGAGGAACAAAACATCTCCTCCTCATCCGGTGACATTGTCTGGCCCGGTTATTAAGCTCAGCCAGCCGGTGCCAGACCACACATCTCTCTCTCCAGACCCTATAGGGGTTAATGTGGAAAAGGGTCTGGAGGAAAAGCAGGGGCAAGAGGGTCTCCCAAGTGAGGCAGGGGTAGACAAAAAAGATCAGGTTCTGCCTCTGGCCTTTGAGGGGGGTCCCAACAAAGCCCCTGCTGAATGGGTAGTCAGTGTCCCTGAGGTGCTGAGCTTCAAGGGCACCAGTCAATCTCCTCCTCCAGTGCCACTCTCTAGTGACATACCTCGGGCTTTGTTAGAGCCCCAGGCCGAGTCACTACTGGAGGGGGGGAATATAGGCATGACCCCCATTCAGGACCCCATGGATTTGTCTGTCAGGGGGGATGTGGCACAAGGGGAAGTGGAAATGGGGGAGGGTGATAAAACAGGTTTTCCTGTTAACATCATGGGAGAGCCTGTCTACCCTCCTCAGCCGTCCACTGACCCTAACATCGGTGCCATCCAAGCTGAGCAAGCAGCGGTGGAACTGGCAGAGGAGGCATATAAAGCCTCCAAGGTTTCCATTAAGGAAGCCATGCCAGCCACTGCTGTCCAGCCAGCTACCCCTGAATGCACTCTTGAAGCTACAGGGGTGCAGCAGCAATCCAAGGGTCCATTATTTACCTTGAAGGGTGCTAAAGGGACTCCTTCTGTATCATCTAAGAGGGGGTCCCTGAGAATAAAGCTGAGGAAACTGACTCCAGCCGGGGAGGATGGGGTAAAAGCCCTCAGCCAAGAGGAGCCCAGGGGTGACCCACTAGAAGGAACATCAGATTCTGGGTGGGTTATCCCTGTCAAGGAAATAGATCTATTCCTTGAGAGCACCCTTCATGGACAAAAGAAAAGGAAGGTGCGGCTGGCCTTGGAGAGGTGGAAGAATATGTCGTTTATTCTCCACTCTCTCCAGCAATATCTAGTGGTCAGCACTAGGGCCAAGAATTCTGGGACTGCGGAGCATCTCCGCGTCCGGAAATTCGATAAAATGTGCGTGTCCTATCAGCAGTCTCAAGGGTCTGAGGAACGCACAATTCCTGACACGCAGTAATGGCTTTGCACATCAGCACGCTAAATACCAATGGCTGTCAAGACAGTTTCCGCAGGTTCCAGGTACTCTCCTATTTATATCAGGGAGGGTACTCTGTGAGCTTCCTGCAGGAAACTCACACCACTCAAGAGGCTGAGGCCTCGTGGCAACTGAAGAGGAGAGGCAGGGTCTTCTTCAGCCACTTCACATCGGCGTCATGTGGAGTGGTGACCCTGTTCTCAGAGTCTTTTCAGCCAGAGCTGCTGCTTGTGAAAGCTGTTATCCCAGGCCGTCTAATCCACCTCCGGGTCCGAGAGCAGGGTAGCATCATTAACCTAGTTAATATATATGCCCCTGCTGGAGGGCCCGAGAGAGTGAGGTTCCTCGCCAGACTGTCCCAGTTTTTGGAGACGGTTGACGCAGATGAGTGTTTGGTACTCGGGGGTGATTTCAACTGCACCCTCGACGCTCTGGACCGGAATAGTCCAGAGCCGTACCCGCCTTCTGCGTCAGCCCTGCGGGAGATCATCGCCCGCTTCTCCCTGGAGGACATCTGGCGAGAGCAGAACCCAGGGGCATCAGACGGTTTCACCTACGTAAGGGTGAGAGCCGGTCTGGTGTCCCACTCCCGGATCGACAGACTATATATATCTAGTCACTATATGTCACGAGTCGGTTCTTGTGCCATTAGGCTGGCTACGTTCACAGACCACAACTGTGTGTCTGTGACGGTGGCGCTAACTCCAACAGCGCCACGAGCCGCCTATTGGCACTTCAACAATGCTTTGTTGAAGGACCAGGGGCTCGTGACATTGATCCAGGGGGTTTGGACGGACTGGAGGGGTTGCAAGGGGGACGTGGGCAAGGTTCATTTGCGACTTCTGTGTCAGGAATATACCAAGGGTGCGAGTGGGCAGCGCAAAGCTGAGTTGGAGTTACTCTGGGGGGAGGTACTCCATTTGGAGCAGAGGCTGTTCATTTGTAGGGACCAATCCCTGCAGAGCGAGTATGTAGAGAGGAAGGGTGTCCTCTGTGACCTGGAATGACACCAGGCCAAGGGGGCATACGTGCGCAGCCGCTTAGGTTTTCTCAAAGATCTAGACCGCGGCTCGCGCCTCTTCTACTCACTGGAGAAAAAGGGGGGGTAACAGTAGGCACATCACCTGTCTTCTAGATGAAGACGGTGCCCCCCCTTACAGATCCGGAGAGTATCCGGGATAGAGCCTGGAACTTTTATAAAGATCTTTACTCTCCGGATCCCATTTCTCCAGACGCCTGCAGGGTGCTATGGGAGGGGCTCCCCACAGTCAGTGCGGGTGTAAGAGAGCGGCTTGATATACCACTATCTTTTCAAGAGCTCTCTTAAGCCCTCCGTGCCATGTCCTGTGAGAAGTCTCCAGGACTGGACGGACTGACTGTAGAGTTTTTCCAATTTTTCTGGGAGACTCTGGGACCTGATTTCCATCTGGTCCTTGGGGAAGCCCTGGAGACCGGGGAGATGCCCCTGTCTTGTCGCAGGGCAGTACTTGCCCTGCTGCCCAAAAAGGGGGATCTCCGGCTTATTAAGAACTGGCGACCGGTCTCTCTGCTCAGCACGGACTACAAGATTGTAGATAAAGCCATCTTGCTTAGACTTGGGTCTGTGCTGGCAGAATTGGTTCACCCTGACCAGTCCTATGCGATCCCGGGCCGGACTATCTTTGATAGTAGCTTTCTGGTCCGGGATCTATTGCATTATTCTCGCAGGACTGGTCTGTCACTCGCCTTTCTCTCTTTAGATCAAGAGAAGGCGTTTGACAGGGTGGACCATGGTTACCTCATAGCCACTCTGCAAGCGTACGGCTTTGGCCCACAGTTTGTGGGCTTTATAAGAACGCTGTACGCCTCTGCAGAGTGTTTACTTAAAATCAATTGGTCCCTAACAGCACCTTTGGTATTTAGACGAGGGGTGCGTCAAGGATGTCCCTTGTCTGGACAGTTATATGCACTGGCCATTGAGCCTTTCCTCTGCCTACTGAGGAAAAGGCTCACAGGGCTGGTGCTAAAAGATCCAGACATGCGGATTGTCCTTTCAGCTTATGATGACGATGTGCTCCTCGTGGCCCAGGATCCAGTTGATCTTGAGATGGCAAAACAGTGCCAGGAGGTATATTCAGCTGCCTCCTCCGCTCAGATCAACTGGTCCAAATGCACAGGCCTTTTAGAGGGTAATTTACAGGTAGACTCTTTGCCTCCCACGTTTCGTGACATCACGTGGGAGGCAGATGTCATTAAATATCTGGGGGTCTACCTGTCCGCTGCGGACGCTTCCGTCCCAGACAACTGGAGGGAGCTAGAGGGCAGTGTCCTCTCTCGTCTGGGACGATGGAGGGGTCTAGCAAAAATGCTTTCCCTTAGGGGGCGGACTCTAGTGGTGAATCAGCTGGTGGCTTCTCAGATCTGGCACCGGCTGATTTGTCTGAGTCCGACCCCCGAGTTTGTCACCAATATCCAGAGGAATTTGTTAGATTTCCTCTGGATGGGAAGGCATTGGGTCTCTGCAGGGGTGGCAAGTCTGCCTTTGGTGGAGGGTGGACAGGAAGTAGTTTGTGTGTGCTCCCAGTTGTCCACCTTCCGCCTTCAGTACCTGCAGAGATACCTATATGCAGATCCCTCTCCGCAGTGGTGCGCACTGGCATCCAGCTTTTATCGCCAGTTGCGCAACCTGGGGTATGACCGGCAATTATTTCTGATCAGGCCCGAGGGGTTTGGGAGAGACCTCTCTGTGTTGCCGGCATACTACCAGGAAACCCTCAAGGCCTGGAGCATGGTCTCCGTGACCAGGCAGGGCGTGCCTTTGGGGGATGAAATATTCACAGAGCCCCTGCTATTTAATCCAGCAGTGGGGGCTCCAATGTTACAGTCCCCCAGTATCATCCGCCGCCTTAGTCATGCACGGATGACCCGAGTCGGGGATCTCCTGGAATACGGGCGTTCTGATTGGGTGTCACCCCAGGAGCTTGCGCTCCGTTTGGGATATGTGACGCCCAAAGTCTCAGGGCGCTTGCTCCAGGAGATTAGGGATGCCATCTCCCCCGACTCGCGCACCTTCCTTCGCGGGGCTTTGCAGGCTGGAGTGCCACATGCACCTTTCAACACCCCTGCTCCGGCTGTTTGCATTGGACACAAGCCCCGTGTTTCCCCTCAGGCTCCTCCTGTCCCCAACCTCTCGAGGTTGAGGGACATACCCTCGGCATGCTTTCGCGGCATGCCGAGGAAGAGCTTATATTCTCTCGTGCTCCATACAGTGCACTTCCTTGCCCTCGTGACCCGTCCCGATACCATCTGGAGGCGGGTCCTACCAGCTGACGAGGGCAACTTTATTCTGATTTAATTCCACGACCCACCGGGGACTTGAGTTGGAGAGTGCTCCATGGTGCACTGAGCACGGGAGAGTACTTAGCTAAATTCACGGACTCTCCCTCCACTTGTCCATTCTGTGGCAAGGGAGAGTCCGTGTATCATATTTATTTTAGTTGCGCCAGACTGCAGCCCCTCTTGTCACTCTTGAGGGGCCTCCTCCTGCAGTTCTGGCTGCATTTCTCCCCTCACATTTTTATTTTTGGGCGCCCAGTGTCCCGGGGCAATAAGGCCAGGGACCTCCTCGTCAACCAGCTCCTGGCATTAGCCAAGTTGGCTATATATAAGTCCAGGAAGCAGTGTTTGATAGGGGGGGTTACCTTGTCACCTGAGGCCATGTTCCGGGTGCTGGTGCGCTCCCGTATCCGGGCAGAGTACCACCTGGCTTTGTCCACTGGGGGAATGGATGAGTTTGTCTCCCAGTGGGCTGTAGATGGTGTGCTCTGCTCGGTATCCCCCCATCCGGTTTCTTTTTCTTTCAACCTCCTAATATGATTTTTATTTAGTTTACAGAACATGTTTTCTCATCATTTTAAAATACACTGTGCCAAGTTCAACCAATCCAGTCTAGTTGGGGTAACAACAGTCCACATTTAAAAAAAAATGACAGGCAGAGGCAGGACACCCCGCAGAGGCCGTCGTGGTCGTGGTGCTGTGATTCCCTTTGGCCCTACAATAATGCCCAGTGTTCAGAGGCCAGTTACCCTGAACTTGAAAAGTTCAGAGGACGTAGTTGACTGGCTAACACAGGACACCCAATCTTCTACAGGTTCCGCTTGGAACATTGACGCACCATCCTCCTCCAGCTTAGCTTCGGGCACCTCTCAAGTTACCACTCACCCGCCTGCCGCCACCACCAACACTAGTACCACAGCCAATTCAATTGATCAGTCAGAAGAGTTATTTACACATCAGTTTGAAGAAATTAGTGATGCGCAACCATTATTGCCAGAGAATGTAGATAACAGGGATATGTCTCAGTCAGGCAGCATTACACACATGTACGTACGATGTGATGATGATGATGATGATGTACCCGCTGCTGCTTCCTTTGTTCAGTTGTCATATACAAGTGAGGCGGGTGATGATGATGACGATGCGTCCGTGGATGTCACGTGGGTGCTTGCTAGAAGAGAAGAAGAACAGGGGGAAAGTTCAGATGGGGAGACAGAGAGGAGGAGGAGACGAGTTGAAGTAGAGGGAGGTCATCGCAACGAGCTAGTGGCACAGTCAGACAGCATGCATCAGCACCCGGGGTCAGCCAGACAGCACGCCAATCATCGCATGCTGTTGCCACCACCAGAATGCCATCACCGACGAGCTCAGCAGTGTGGCATTTTTTTTGTGTGTCTGCCTCTGACAACAGCAATGCCATTTGCAACCTGTGCCAAAAGAAACTGAGTCGTGGGAAGTCCAACACCCACCTAGGTACAACTGCTTTGCGAAGGCACATGATGTCACATCACAAACGCCAATGGGATCAACACATGAGTACAAGCAGCACACAAACTCAAAGCCGCCATCCTCCTCCTGGTCCAGCATCTTCATCCACATCAACCACTGCTGTCCTCCTTGCCCCCTCTCAACTCTCCACCACTCCGTATCTCGCCTCTTGCTGTTCCTGCTCATCTCCCCACAGTCAGGTGTCTGTCAAGGGCATGTTTGAGCGTAAGAAGCCAATGCCACAAAGTCACCCCCTTGCCCGGCGTCTGACAGCTGGCTTGTCTGAACTCTTGGCCCGCCAGCTTTTACCATACAAGCTGGTGGAGTCTGAGGCGTTCAAAAAGTTTTTAGCGATTGGGATACCGCAGTGGAAGGTACCCGGCCGAAATTTATTTGCCCAAAAGGCAATCCCCAACCTGTACTCAATTGTTCAAAAGGAAGTAATGGCATCTCTGGCACACAGTGTTGGGGCAAGGGTCCATCTGACCACTGATACCTGGTCTGCAAAGCATGATCAGGGCAGGTATATCACCTACACTGCGCATTGGGCAAACCTGCTGACGCCTGCCAAGCATGGAATGCGTGGCTCTGCAGAGGAGTTGGTGAAACCGCCACGACTTGCAGGCAGGCCTGCTGCAACCTCCTCTACTCCTCCTACTCCATCCTCTTCCATAACCTCCTCAGCTGAGTCCTCTTCTGCTGCTGCGTCTTGCTCCACATCAACGGCACCCCCCCAGCTCCCCAGATACTATTCCACATCCCGGATACGGCAGTGTCATGCCGTCTTGGGGTTGACTTGCCTCAAAGCAGAGAGTCACACCGGGCCAGCACTCCTGTCCGCCCTGAACGCACAGGTGGATCAATGGCTGACTCCGCACCAACTAGAGATTGGCAAAGTGGTTTGTGACAACGGAAGAAATTTGTTGGCGGCATTGAATTTGGGCAAGTTGAAGCATGTGCCGTGCATGGCACATGTGTGTAATCTGATCGTACACGCTTTGTCCATAAGTATACAGGCTTACAGGACGTCCTGAAGCAGGCCAGAAAGGTGTATGGCCATTTCAGGCGTTCCTACACGGCCATGGCGCACTTTTCAGATATCCAGCGGCGAAACAACATGCCAGTGAGGCGCTTGATTTGTGACAGCCCCACACGTTGGAATTCAACACTCCTAATGTTCGACCGCCTGCTCCAACAAGAAAAAGCCATTAACGAGTATTTGTATGACCAGGGTGCTAGGACAGCCTCTGCGGAGCTGGGGATTTTTTTGCCACGTTACTGGACGCTCATGCGCAATGCCTGTAGGCTCATGCGTCCTTTTGAGGAGGTGACAAACCTTGTCAGTCGCACTGAAGGCACCATCAGTGACATCATACCATTTGTTTTATTCCTGGACCGTGCCCTGCGAAGAGTGCTGGATCAGGCCGTAGATGAGCGTGACGAGGAAGAGGAAGAGTTGTGGTCACCATCACCACCAGAAACAGCCTTATCAGCATCGCTTGCTGGACCTGCAACAACGCTGGAAGAGGATTGTGAGGAAGAGGAGTCAGAGGAGGAATGTGGCTTTGAGGGGGAGGAGGAAGACCAATCACAACAGGCATCCCAGGGTGCTCGTTGTCACCTATCTGGTACCCGTGGTGTTGTACGTGGCTGGGGGGAAGAACATATCTTCAGCGAGATCACTGAGGACAAGGAATGGGACATGACTAGCTCGGCATCCAACCTTGTGCAAATGGGGTCTTTCATGCTGTCGTGCCTGTCGCAGGACCCTCGTATAAAAAGGCTGAAGGGGAACGACCTGTACTGGGTGTGCACGCTACTAGACCCCCGGTATAAGCAGAAAGTGCCTGATTTGTTACCAAATTACCGCAAGTCAGAAAGGATGCAGCAGGTCCAAAACAAATTAACAAGTATGCTTTACACAGCATATAAGGGTGATGTCACAGCACAAGGGCAATATAACAGGGGAAGAGGAGAAAGTAATCCACCTCCCACGACCACGCCGGCAAGGACAGGACGTTTAAAAGACGTGTTGTTGATGGAGGACATGCGGACCTTTTTCAGTCCTACGCATCGCATCAGCCCTTCGGGATCCACCCTCAGAGAACGACTTGACCGACAGGTAGCAGACTACCTCGCCTTAACTGCAGATATCGACACTCTGAGGAGCAATGAACCCCTTGACTACTGGGTATGCAGGCTAGACCTGTGGCCTGAGCTATCCCAATTTGCAATTGAACTTCTGGCCTGCCCCGCTTCAAGTGTCCTGTCAGAAAGGACCTTCAGTGCAGCAGGAGGTTTTGTCACCGAGAAGAGAAGTCGCCTAGGTCAAAAAAGTCTAGATTGCCTCACCTTTATAAAGATGAATGAGGGATGGATCCCGAACGGACTGACACTGGGCGATACATTAGACTAAAAAAGGACTGATGAGATGAGCTGCCTTGAGCTAAAAATGGTCCACAAGCTGCAGTATTTTATCTTTGAATGCCGCATGACTTGCGTGACTTTTCCGCCACCAGCTAGGGTTCAAGACGCAATGTTTTCGGGCAGTTTCTGCCTGGAAATCAAACGTTAATTTTTCTGGTCGCTGCAACAGCAGCCTATTTTTTTTTTTTTTTTTAAGATTTCTCAGTCTAGTTTTATTAGATCAATCAATAAACATTCTTCAAAGTGCAGTGGCGGCTGGTGACTTTTCAAGTTGGAGGGGCGACAGGGCGAAACATAGCCACTCCCCCTTTTTCAAACCACACCCATTTTTATAACTCCTCCCCCTGACGTCATAATGACCTTTATAAGCCCCGCCCAATGACCTTATGCTTGTAAAGCCCATTGAAATACATGATCTGCAATGCAGAAATGTCAAGAAGTAAAGTAACAATGTGTTAAATTCATTGGTATACAATATAGATTGAAAAAACTCATGTGACAAGACTACAGCAATATCATAATTGCACCTATACGTATTAACAGAAAAATTAAAGGAGTGACACCTACCATTAGTCGGCTCTTCTTCTCAGGGTATTCACGTTCATTAAGTTGACCAATGAGTAGAAACAAATCTGCAGCCACATAGGGTTTGCACCTGGGGTTGGAAGAAAACAAGCAAATCAATCATACCATTCAAGAACAAAACCATACTTAAAAAACATTAAACGACCAAGTGGAACCATATAGGCCCCAAACATACCTTAGAAGACCAAGTGTGACTATATAGGCCCCAAACATACCTTAGAAGACCAAGTGTGACTATAGGCCCCAAACATACCTTAGAAGACCAAGTGTGACTATATAGGCCCCAAACATACCTTAGAAGACCAAGTGTGACTATATAGGCCCCAAACATACCTTAGAAGACCAAGTGTGACCATAGGCCCCAAACATACCTTAGAAGACCAAGTGGAACTATATAGGCCCCAAACATACCTTAGAAGACCAAGTGTGGCCATATAGGCCTCAAACATACCTTAGAAGACCAAGTGTGACCATAGGCCCCAAACATACCTTAGAAGACCAAGTGGGACCATATAGGCCTCAAACATACCTTAGAAGACCAATCAGCACTGCATAGGCCCAAACCAGTGGATCTTGGGATTCAAGAAAACAACAACATTTCACTTCTGTTTAGACCACACAATAATCAATGTCAAACAAACACGTTGAATTAGCATATGGATAACCATATGAGCAGTAACGCCACGCCAAGGCTTCAACAATTGTTACTGACCATTCACACACCTTTCATAGCTCCTTCAATATGCACACCCACACACCATTCATACTTTACTTACCACTAGTTATTTTTGGTAGTGAGGTGGTGCCATTTCTGAGAACTTTACGTACCCTTGAAGGTGCCTCCAATTCCTTCAAACCAATGCATTTAACCGCTACAGGGCCATGGTGCTTTTTAATTACTTTTTTGATCCTCTTCAATGTGGAGAAGCATCTTTCTGGTTCTTTAGTAGTCTTCGTTGTTGTAAGCAGGATTCCTTATAGCTTCACTCACTCTGTTAGATTATGTAGATTAAATTGATGCTAAAGTTGCTGCAGAGCAACAGCACTTGTACAGACATGGAATTCTTGCTTCCTGTACACAAGTGACAGCTACCCTTGGAAGTGCCTCCAATTCCTTCAAACCACGCCAAGGCTTCAACAATTGTTAGTGACCATGCACACACCTTTCATAGCTCCTTCCATATGCACACCCACACACCGTTCATACTTTACTTACCACTAGTTATGTTTGGTAGTGTGAGGTGGTGCTGCTTAACGCAGTTTATCTTTGCACACCTTGGGGGTATGCATTCTTCTTTGCTTCAATCACTTGTATTTTAATTTTGCACGGCGATCTTTCAAAGAACAAAACTTCTCAATGGTTTTTTCATTGAAGTGTGGGATCTCGGAAATCAGTTGCTTTTCCATTGAGAGCATCGCCAATGCATTCAACCGCTCCAGGGACATGGTGCTTCTTAAAAAGGTTTTTATCCTCTTCAATGTTGAGAAGCATCTTTCTGATTCTGCAGTAGTCATTGGTGTTGTAATCAGGATTCTTAATAATTTTACTGTCTCTGTGAAATCATTCTGCAGATTAAATTGATGGAAAAGTTTGTGCAGAGCAACAGCACTTGTACAAGTATGAAACTCTGTCTTCCCATACAGAAGTGACAGCTCAGTGCGTAATTGTTCCTTCTTCAGTATTGGATATGCTTGCACGGTGTCTTCCAGAGCTTGGGTTGGAAAGCAAGTGCCATGGGTTTTATACAAGTCACTTTGAACAAGTTTGGCACTGACTAGGTGATTTGAAAATGAAAATCGTTCTTTTGCATGAACCACCACTATGTCACATACCTCTCTTGAAAGTTGTCTCAAGGTTGAGATCTCCGCACTCCGTCTGTTGACTGTTAGATCGCTTGGCAAACTTGCTTCTATCTCTTCCACAGAATTACGGATTTTCTGGATGCTGGCGACAAAGTCTTCTGTGACTTTTTTGATATAAACAGTATCCGTGTCTCGCTTCTGAAGCTGACTATAGAGGATGTCTACATGTGGCATTATTAAATGAAATAATTTAAGGAAGTAAAGGAACTCCCTGTCTTCCAGCATTCCAATGAAACCTGCGGCTTCCCGTATAGATGTTGGATCAAAGTTTAGACATGCTTCAATTGTCTGGAAACACTCAAGTAGCGCATCTCTGTTCTCGTAGATCACGTTCACGGTCCTAACGTTGAAGTTCCATCGTGTCGGTGCACCTCTTGGAAGTCTTCTACCAACTACCTCATCCAGAACTCCAGTCCTTTTTGGAGAGCGTGAAAAAAAAGATGGTATGCCGCCTATGTTTGAAAAAAAAACTCTAACTCTTCCAATCCTTGAAACTGCTTTCTCCATTATTAGGTTCAGTTGGTGAGCATAGCAATGGACGTAGTGTGCGTTCGGGTAAACGTCTTTTATTTTTCTTTGAACTCCTCCTTGATCTCCACGCATCACACTGGCACCATCATAGCTTTGAGCTATGAGTTTCTTCTTGTCTTCTGGCTCTGGGAGAACAGTATTCAGTGTTTCCAGCACAACAGCAGCAATGGAGTCTGCATCCGTTGATTTCATTTCCGTGAAGCCATCAAATCTTTCCACCACTTGATGCTTCTTGTCAATGTAGCGATAGACTACAACGCACTGTGTCCTAGCGGAAATATCGGTTGTTTCATCCGCTTGGATTGCCACAAACTGGGCTTCCTTAAGCTCTTGGTGAATCACTTCCTTTATAACTTCATGCATGCAGTCCAGTAGCTCATTCTGCACGGTTTTGGAAGTGCCCTTAAACACAGTTGCAGTCTTCAAATGCTGTTCCATTGCACTATCGATACTGCCAACCAAATCCACCAGGCCTCTAAACACTCCTGGATTTAGCGATGTTTCACTCTCGTCGTGTCCTCTTAATGCCAGTTCAAAGGCTCCACAAAAGCGAACACAATCAATTATCTTCGAAAGGATGTACCGGTTCTTAGCCACTTCTTCGTTGTGTTTTTGAATGCTGACTTGGTATCCTTGGTCCAGTTGAACAGCAATGTTCGCCTGTCCAAGCATCTCAAACTTGATCCTGTTATCCAAGTGAGCTTTAGAACTTTTGTGTTTTGCCAATTTGTCAGCTAGATGTTTGACGTCAGTCACTCCAGTTTTGGTCCAAGCAGCGTCACCACCAAATAGGATGCATGGGAAACAATATAAGGACTTCCTAGAAACGCTTCCAGAAAGCCAGTCGTTCTTCTTGTACCATTCAGTATTGAAATTACGGACATATTGCTTCCCTCTATCTCTTGCGATTTGCTGCAGATTTATCTCTGGTTGGTCAGCTCCTAACCGTTTTACTTCCACCTTCTCCTCATAGGTTAGGGTGGCGAAAGGCTTCACAAGTAGAGAGTCAATAGTATTCATTTCTGATATTGATACCAATAAAAGAAAGAGATCACGGTATATTAATTTATATTATGTCACAAAATTACTTAAAAATAACAGTGTGTTGATTTCATTGGTATACATTACAGATTGCAAACCCTCATGTGACAAGACTACATCACCATCAAATTTGCACCTATACACATGGACAGAAAATTAAAGGCAATGATACTCACCAACAGTTGACGCTCCTTCTCGGGGTATTCACGTCCAGTAAGTCAACCAACGAGTCCAAACAAATCTGCTTTCACAGATAGTTTGCACCTGGGGGGTGATAGAAAACAACAAAAAAAACATTAGAAATCTCAAGACCCAAACCGTAACTTTTAAAACCTTAAAAGTCCAAGTGTGACCATATACTCACCAACAGTTGACGCTCCTTCTCGGGGTATTCACGTCCAGTAAGTCAACCAACGAGTCCAAAGAAATCTGATTCCACAGATAGTTTGCACCTGGGAAGTTATAGAAAACAAAAAAAAAAACATTAGAACGTTTAAGACCCAAACCGTAACGTTTAAAACCTTAAAAGAGCAAGTGTGACCATATAGGCCCCAACCGCACCTTAAAAACCTTAAATAACAAATTGGGACCATATAGGCCCCAACCGTACCTTAAAAACCCTAAATAACAAATTGGGACCATATAGGCCCCAACCGCACCTTAAAAACCTTAAATAACAAATTGGGACCATATAGGCCCCAACCGTACCTTAAAAACCCTAAATAACAAATTGGGACCATATAGGCCCCAACCGCACCTTAAAAACCTTAAATAACAAATTGGGACCATATAGGCCCCAACCGCACCTTAAAAACCTTAAATAACAAATTGGGACCATATAGGCCCCAACCGCACCTTAAAAACCTTAAATAACAAATTGGGACCATATAGGCCCCAACCGTACCTTAAAAACCCTAAATAACAAATTGGGACCATATAGGCCCCAACCGTACCTTAAAAACCCTAAATAACAAATTGGGACCATATAGGCCCCAACCGCACCTTAAAAACCCTAAATAACAAATTGGGACCATATAGGCCCCAACCGCACCTTAAAAACCTTAAATAACAAATTGGGACCATATAGGCCCCAACCGCACCTTAAAAACCTTAAATAACAAATTGGGACCATATAGGCCCCAACCGTACCTTAAAAACCCTAAATAACAAATTGGGACCATATAGGCCCCAACCGTACCTTAAAAACCCTAAATAACAAATTGGGACCATATAGGCCCCAACCGCACCTTAAAAACCCTAAATAACAAATTGGGACCATATAGGCCCCAACCGTACCTTAGAAACCTTAAATAACATATAGGCCCAAAAAAAAAAAAATATATATATATATATATAAATATATATATATATATATATATATATATATATATATAAAAATTGATATCAATATATCACAATAAATAAATATATATATATATATATATATATATATATATATCAAATTGTTATATATATATATATATATATATATATATATATATATATATATATTTATTTATTGTGATATTTTGATATTAATTTATATATATATATATATATATATATATATATATATATAAAATTACACATAAATATACATAAACATATACATACAACAATATATATTAATTGATATTTATTATTTGATTAATTGATGTTCTTTATTACATGGTATATTATATTGTTCATGCATTTCTATTACACTTTATTTGTTATACATATTACAGTGCTATTTTTTGGCTATACATGTTACAGGATATTATCCTGTAACATGTATATCACATAAAATAGCCCTGTAATATGTATAATACATACAGGGTCAAACAAGTTCACACTAACCTTTTTTACCCTTACAGGCTTCCATACCTGCTTGCTGATTTGCTAATTTTTTAAAGACTCTCATTGGTTGAAATCGATGTCAATCAAAAATTTCAGCCAATCAGAGTCCTTCAAAAATTAGTATATATAGCAGACCGTGGGAAAAAAACAATTAATCGCGGGAGGGGCTCCTTGTAGGAGGAGCTCTTTTTAGTGTGTTGTTTTTTTTTTTTTAGAGCGTCGGGTTTTTTTTTGGAGGCCTCTTTCAATGGGCCAGAATGGATGGATGGACAATGGCTTCAATCAAGATTGGATTATTTTTGATCATTGGCTTCAATCAACATGGATTATTTTATTTTTGATCATTGGCTTCAATCAACATGGATTATTTAATTTTTGATCATTGGCTTCAATCAACATGGATTATTTATTTTTCATCATGACTATATCCAGAGAGGACAGAAGGCCAACGCTGGAGGGGTCAATTTTACAGGTAAGTATGTGCTGTTGTTTATTTTATTTTTTATTAATGTTTGTTTAAAGCTGTTTATTTTTGTATACAATGTGTTGTGTTACTAACTGTACTAACAATGTGTGTATGTGCTGTTTATTTTATTTTTTATTAATGTTTGTTTAAAGCTGTTTATTTTTGTATACAATGTGTTGTGTTACTAACTGTACTAACAATGTGTTTGCTTACTGTGTGTAAATTAATTGTAATAATGTTGTTACTGTATTTTTTTTTTCCCTTACCCTAATTTTTATTTTATCTTTAGAAGTGACATGCACATATACATGCCTGTTACTTCTAAAAATGGAATAAAAATAGGGGGGGGGGGGGGGGGGGTTAGGTAGTTGGTTAATGGTTCATCCAGGGTGGGGTCGGTCACGGTCAGGCGCCCATCGGTCGCCCATAGGCCACGACCAGGGGTGGCACAGGCCTCATGGGGGTGAACATCCACCCCCATGTGGCCTGGTCAACCCCGCTCACTGCCCGAATACCCGGGGTAGCATAGGCCGCATCGGGGTGGTGCCGGGGGCCCGGTGGTGATCGGGCCTCGGGCAGGGTGGCATACATGGAGGTCATCAGGGGTGGCACAGGCCTCATCAAGGGGGTGATCCGATCACCCCCATGTGGGCCTGTGCCACCCCGCTCACCACCCGACTACCCCGATCCCGTGATCGGTGTAATCCGGTGGTGGCATGATGGCATAGCTAGGCTAGCATAGGGCAGGCCTGATCGGGGGTGGCACAGGCCACATGGGGGTGATGGCTGGGGTCGTCGGTGGTAGTTGGTGGGTGGCTGGGTAGGTGGCACTGGCAGGCCAGGCAGGCATAGTGGGGGACTGGGGGTAACTGGTCACCCCTAACTTTTATTAGGGGCTACTAGGGGTTTTGGTTTGGCCAGGGGCAGGGGCAGGTGCCAGGCAGAGGCAGGTGTAGACTTACTGTGTTAGGCAGGCAGAGCAGATGAGTAGATTCAGCCAGGGAGGTCTCTCAGTCTCAGCGTGACCAGGGTCAGGAAACAGAAAGGGGGAAGGGACAGGGAACTGGTGGTTTTATTGACTGTATCAGTCAATCAAAATCAAACTCGAGGCTCTATTTGCTGGCGGGCGCTCAGGGCTAACGGTCTGGGTGGGTTTAGATTGTTCTCTTAGTAACTGTACAACCTTCCATCATTGATTGGTCAATGATGGAAGACTGTCAGTTATTAATTGATACATTTATGACTGCCCATGCATATCGTCACTGTGATGGTGGGCGGCATGCATTAACGGTCAGTGGGCCAGGCCAGGACTCATTGAAGAGAAGAGAAGAGTCTAAAGGTTAGTGTACACAGTGTAACTATTGTAATTTGATCACACAGGGTGCAGGCAGGGGGCGATAGATACACAGCATTAGTTAATGTAGCGCAAGGATTATTTTAAAGTGACAGTGTCCCTTTTCTAACTTTAATTCATTTTAATACTATTTAGACTTGAAATGATGATGTACACCTTATATTTATTTGTTTTTGGGTTATACTAATACATTGTTGTGTTTTTTTTATTGCAGGGTGAAGAAAATATTTGGGGGGGCGTTTGCCCTGACGCCCCAATGGACGGGCCGCCCCTGTCAAAGTGGCATTTTCTACCAGTTCCACTATTAGAAAGGGTCTGACCAACAGTGAAAACATACAATATTTCTACATTCTTCACAACAGAAATTATTTTAACTCAACGTAGAGTTGGACTGTAATATTTTAAATGTTGTCATGGTGGGAAAAGATGTGCGTTGAGAATTTCACCACGAATGATCCTGTTCTGACTGTGCAATGTGCTAAAGGTTACTACCTTCAAATACACAACTGAACTGCAGTTAGTTGTAAATGAAAAATAAAAGTGAAAAAAAATATGAATGCAGGTTTGCGTCTACAGGTTTAAAAGGAACATCACTGAGATAGCAGCAAAGGACCAGACAACCGAACCCAGATTCGATTAGTAGTTCTGTGTGCAACAATTTAGCCAGTCTAACCACATATTACTATAGGTTATTGATTCAGTAGTCCTAAAACAGATACATAGTGTAATAAACTTTTACAAGGGTTTATCTGTTTTACAAACAGGAACCAGAAAAACTAAATAAAAAATACATGGTGCATGCAAATAAGATGTATGCAGACATATATGTTGTGTGTGAATGTATTTGGTCTTGAACAAAAGAATATTTAAAGGAAGCCAGAATGTGCTTTCTTGAAGATTATTACGTGACAAATGTAGATACATATCTACTATTCTTCAGCATGCTAAACCAACATGATACAGTGACTCAATGAAGAATTCAAAATGCATCAATTTCAAAATGATTTAAAATGCTCAAAAATTGTCTGATTTTTTTTTTCTTGAAAGAATCAACAGCATAATTGCAATTAACCCACATCATATGCTTTAGTTTATTTTTTTGGTCCTTCGTATGAATGCCTTTTCAAAAGGGCATTAGCAAATAGAAAGACTGAACATAATCAAATAGGAAATGCATTAAAAATGTTTGCAACTTTGGTTGATGTATAAACTTTGGATGGGGTGTATGGGATGTGGCATATTATTATTATTATTATTATCTTTATTTATATCGCGCCAACATATTCCATAGTGCTGTACAGGGGTTGAGTACATAGCAGAAACAAATTAAACACCTTGTAAAGAATGGAGGGCCCTGTTTTTTGAGCAAAAAATCTAATGTACATAGAACTTGTTTCCAAGGCACTGACACAAGATTGAAAACTCACAAACTTACAATCTAAGGGTTTATGTGTGATACAAGAGGGTGACAAATGCAATTGAAAGCAATTGGTTCATGAAAGTGGAGGGGTCTGTGTGTTGTACTGTAGATTGTGGGTGGGAGTTTTATTAAGCTGTGGAATGTTCAGTTGTACATGTTAAGGCTGAAGGTGATAAGATTTTTTAAACAGGTGTGTTTTTAATAATTTCTTAAAGGTTTTGAGGCAGGAAGATAATATAATGGAGTGGAGCAAGGAGTTCCAAATAGATGGGGAAGCACGAGAAAAGTCTTGAAGACGGGAGTAAGAGGAGGTGATGAGAGAGGAGGAAAGATGAAGGTCGTTAGCAGAACGAAGGGGCCGGTTGGGAGAGTATTTTGAAACAAGAGCAGAGATATAAGGGGGTGCACTGTTGTTGAGGGCTTTATATGTTAGGGTCATGATTTTAAATTTGATTCGGGAAGCTATGGGATGCCAGTGGAGTGATTGACAGAGAGGAGCTGCAGACACTGATCGTTTGGTATTGAAGATGAGTCTAGCAGAGGCGATTATTATGGATTGGAGGGGAGACAGACGAGATATGGGGAGGCCAGCAAGGAGGGAATTGCAGTAGTCGAGTCGAGAGATGATGAGAGAGTGAATTAGAATTTTAGCTGTGTCTTCTGTAAGATAATGACAAATTTTGGAGATGTTTTTTAGGTGAAACTGACATGAATTTGTTATTGCTTGGATGTGAGGAATAAAAGAGAGGGCGGGATCCAGTAGAACCCCAAGACAACGGGACTGGGAGGTAGGGGTGATGATGGTGTTGTCAACAGTGAGAGATATTTGAGGTGTGGAAGCTGTAGTAGAGGGTGGAAAGATTAGAAGTTCAGTCTTAGACATGTTGAGTTTGAGTTGACGGGTGGACATCCAGGAGGATATGCTAGAGAGGCAGTTGGAAACTTGAGCTAAAAGAGAGGGGGATAGATCGGGTGCAGAGAGGTAGATTTGAGTATCATCTGCATAGAGATAATACTGAAATCCAAAGGATTTTATAAGGGTGCCAAGGGAGGAGGTGTAGATGGCGAAGAGGAGGGGGCCTAGGACAGAACCTTGGGGAACGCCAACAGACAGAGGGAGAGGTGAAGAAGAGGTGCCAGAGAAGGAGACACTAAATGTACGATCTTAAGATAGGATGTGAACCATGAAAGAGCTGTGTCCTGGATGCCAAAAGAGCGGAGAGTTTGGATTAGAAGAGGGTGGTCAACTGTATCGAAGGCAGCAGAGAGATCCAGGAGAATTAGAATAGAGTAGTGACCCTTTGATTTGGCGGTTAGCAAGTCATTAGTGACTTTTGTAAGGGCTGTTTCTGTAGAGTGTTGGGCCCGGAAACCAGATTGGAAGAGGTCAAGTAGGGAATTGGAGGAAATAAATTGAGTGAGGCGATTAAAGAACTGTAGTACCATTCCTAAAGTGCAATACCCGTCCTCCACTAGAAGTGATGTTTCTACTACCAGCTGTCTTTGTGCTCCAATATGAAAACCTTCCAGTGGGGGGGGGACATAACAGGGAAGATACAAACAGAATTGATGCACATGGAAGTAGTAAAGACACCACAGTTATACACAGAGCAATCATTTCTTCCGCTCCTGGGTACAGCGAGGACAAAACCATTTCCCTTTAGGTTTTGTGGTGAGATCCACACAAGCAAAATGAAACCATTCAATTGGGCAATCTGGGTTGTCACAGCCAATCATTTCTCCATAGGACACTTGGTGACACAGGCAGTATGTAGGCTCATTAGGATCCACTGGCATATCCAGGACGTCTGACGGATGGACAGACAGTACTGCCTCTGAAAAGACCGTCCCTCCTTTTAGTTTCTTTTTCTTCACAGTGTCTTCTTCAGATACCCTGCGGCCCCGAGATCCTCACTTTTCTTTCTGACCACGATTCTTTTTTATTCCACGTCCTGTTGGGCTGTCAAACTCTGTTCCCTCAAGCTTATCCTGCAGGTCAGCTTCAAAACGAGCAAGATCTGCATCCAGCCTCCGGATGTGCTTATCCACCATCTCATAGTTCTGCATGGCCAGCTGCACCTTATCATCACTGTATTCTTTGCACTTGCTGTAGGCATTCTGTATTCGCTGAAGGTGCTGCACTCTCTGCTCAGGTGAGAGGTCACGTACAGTGGCAATGTACTCAGCAGCTAACTTATCTATTTCTTTCTTTTTATCTTCTGTTCTTTGATCAAAGTCACTCATAAGCTGAAAGTTTCTTTGAAGCTCACACGGCAGGTTTTCTATACTGTCCAGATAATGCTCCAGATACATTGCGGTGGCCATGTTTGCACGGTGCTAACGTTTCCTCACTAGCTGCGCTCTGTCGATTGCCGGAGTCAACAATACCTAATTTTTTTTTTTTTTATAATTAACTTTTCTATTGAAAGAATAAACAGATATAACATCGTAAGTTCACCAAATCATATAACAAATCTCTCAAGTATCAACAAGATATATCAAAAAGTTTCTTTCAAAGTTTTTCATTTTTGGTTAGAATAACACATGACCATGTAAAACATATATATTAAGTCACACAAGGTCTTGAACATATATACATTCCTCAAAGCAGACATGTGTCCAGGAGGTACAGTAAGGTGAAACCATAGATCAAACATCAGGTCAACCCATAAAAGTAGTTCACACGAACCTTATTGTGGACCTCGTAGAGTCCATAAGTCCCAGCAGGAGGCCCATCGACGGTATCTTTCATCAATTTCAGCTAAAAGTGAGCTCATAGCCCGAATGAACCTGATTTTGTGAAGTACTTCAGTGTGAGTAGGGGAGGTAAGTTTCCAGTGTTTAGTATCGCGTGGCCAAAAATATCTGTGTTGTTAAACATTGTTCTGATTTGAATAGCCCCGTAATTGGAAGGCCTAGCAAAGCTTCCTCAGGCTTTTGTGTTACTGTTGTCCCCAAAAGTGTTTCTAATAGGTCGTATTGCTGTCCATATGGGTCTTATTTTCGGACACTCCCACAGCATGTGAATCAGTGTACCAGTGTCTGTGCAGCCCCTAAAACGTGTCAGGGTGTGTTTTGTTCAGAAGATGGAGTTTTGCTGGTGTAAGGTACCACCTCATTATTGTCTTAAAAGAGTTTTATTTTAGTGTCACGTTTAGTGAAGAGGAAACAATACCTAATTTTTGATAAGTGCACGCATCCCGCGGAGTCAGCGCTCGTCAGCGCTCGTCAGCGCTCGTCAGCATGTATCAGCTCTCTAATTCCGACAGTTATCAAAGTAACAGATGGAGCGATCAAAGGAACCAGTCTATAACTGATTAAATGAGTAATTCGCAGTTTCACTGTACCGGCTGTGTGTATTTAAACGTGCATGGCTTAATCTTTGAGGCAGGATCAACCAGGTAGCCCAACGAGGGGGCGCCCCCCGGCCCTGTGATAGTAGGAGGACCGACCCAGCATCTTTTTCCATCTCCTGGTTCTTAAAATCCAGGCCTTATACACGCCCCCTGATAGGTGACGTAACAAGTATTAAACTGATAGGAGTAGTACTTACAAACACGCCACTCCCATCTGGTGGCACCTTTGACTGCACGTGCCGTGCCCCAAAATTGAAGTGATACGACCAACAAAGCATCTTTTTCCATCTCCTGGTTCTAAAAATCCAGGCCTTATACACGCCCCCTGATAGGTGACGTAACAAGTATTAAACTGATAAGAGTAGTACTTACAAACACGCCACTCCTATCTGGTGGCACCTTTGATTACACGTGCCGTGCCCTAAAATTGAAGTGATACGACCAACAAAGCATCTTTTTCCATCTCCCGGTTCTAAAAATCCAGGCCTTATACACGCCCCCTGATAGGTGATGTAACAAGTATTAAACTGATAAGAGTAGTACTTACAAACACGCCACTCCTATCTGGTGGCACCTTTGATTACACGTGCCGTGCCCCAAAATTGAAGTGATATGACCAACAAAGCATCTTTTTCCATCTCCCGGTTCTAAAAATCCAGGCCTTATACACGCCCCCTGATAGGTGCTGTAAAAGGTATTAAACTGATAAGAGTAGTACTTACAAACACGCCACTCCTATCTGGTGGCACCTTTGATTGCATGTGCCGTGCCCCAAAATTGAAGTGATACGACCAACAAAGCATCTTTTTCCATCTCCTGGTTCTAAAAATCCAGGCCTTATACACGCCCCCTGATAGGTGACGTAACAAGTATTAAACTGATAAGAGTAGTACTTACAAACACGCCACTCCTATCTGGTGGCACCTTTGATTGCACGTGCCGTGCCCCAAAATTCAAGTGACAGGCCAACAAAGCATCTTTTTCCATCTCCTGGTTCTAAAAATTCATGCCTTATACACGCCCCCTGATAGGTGACGTAACAAGTATTAAACTGATAAGAGTAGTACTTACAAACACGCCACTCCTATCTGGTGGCACCTTTGATTGCACGTGCCGTGCCCCAAAATTGAAGTGATACGACCAACAAAGCATCTTTTTCCATCTCCTGGTTCTAAAAATCCAGGCCTTATACACGCCCCCTGATAGGTGACGTAACAAGTATTAAACTGATAAGAGTAGTACTTACAAACACGCCACTCCTATCTGGTGGTACCTTTGACTGCACGTGCCGTGCCCCAAAATTGAAGTGATACGACCAACAAAGCATCTTTTTCCATCTTCTGGTTCTAAAAATCCAGGCCTTATACACGCCCCCTGATAGGTGCTGTAACAGGTATTAAACTGATAAGAGTAGTACTTACAAATACGCCACTCCTATCTGGTGGCACCTTTGATTGCATGTGCCGTGCCCCAAAATTGAAGTTATACGACCAACAAAGCATCTTTTTTCATCTCCTGGTTCTAAAAATCCAGGCCTTATACACGCCCCCTGATAGGTGACGTAACAAGTATTAAACTGATAAGAGTAGTACTTACAAACACGCCACTCCTATCTGGTGGCACCTTTGATTACACGTGCCGTGCCCCAAAATTGAAGTGATACGACCAACAAAGCATCTTTTTCCATCTCCCGGTTCTAAAAATCCAGGCCTTTATACACGCCCCCTGATAGGTGCGGTAACAGGTATTAAACTGATAAGAGTAGTACTTACAAACACGCCACTCCTATCTGGTGGCACCTTTGATTGCACGTGCCGTGCCCCAAAATTGAAGTGATACGACCAACAAAGCATCTTTTTCCATCTCCTGGTTCTAAAAATCCAGGCCTTATACATGCCCCCTGATAGGTAACGTAACAAGTATTAAACTGATAAGAGTAGTACTTACAAACACGCCACTCCTATCTGGTGGCACCTTTGACTGCACGTGCCGTGCCCCAAAATTGAAGTGATACGACCAACAAAGCATCTTTTTCCATCTCCTGGTTCTAAAAATCCAGGCCTTATACACGCCCCCTGATAGGTGACGTAACAAGTATTAAACTGCTAAGAGTAGTACTTACAAACACGCCACTCCCATCTGGTGGCACCTTTGACTGCACGTGCCGTGCCCCAAAATTGAAGTGATACGACCAACAAAGCATCTTTTTCCATCTCCCGGTTCTAAAAATCCAGGCCTTATACACGCCCCCTGATAGGTGCTGTAACAGGTATTAAACTGATAAGAGTAGTACTTACAAATACGCCACTCCTATCTGGTGGCACCTTTGATTGCACGTGCTGTGCCCCAAAATTGAAGTGATACGACCAACAAAGCATCTTTTTCCATCTCCTGGTTCTAAAAATCCAGGCCTTATACACGCCCCCTGATAGGTGACGTAACAAGTATTAAACTGATAAGAGTAGTACTTACAAACACGCCACTCCTATCTGGTGGCACCTTTGATTACACGTGCCGTGCCCCAAAATTGAAGTGATACGACCAACAAAGCATCTTTTTCCATCTCCCGGTTCTAAAAATCCAGGCCTTATACACGCCCCCTGATAGGTGCGGTAACAGGTATTAAACTGATAAGAGTAGTACTTACAAATACGCCACTCCTATCTGGTGGCACCTTTGATTGCACGTGCCGTGCCCCAAAATTGAAGTGATACGACCATTAAAGCATCTTTTTCCATCTCCTGGTTCTAAAAATCCAGGCCTTATACACGCCCCCTGATAGGTGACGTAACAAGTATTAAACTGATAAGAGTAGTACTTACAAACACACCACTCCTATCTGGTGGCACCTTTGACTGCACGTGCCGTGCCCCAAAATTGAAGTGATACGACCAACAAAGCATCTTTTTCCATCTCCTGGTTCTAAAAATCCAGGCCTTATACACGCCCCCTGATAGGGGACGTAACAAGTATTAAACTGATAAGAGTAGTACTTACAAACACGCCACTCCTATCTGGTGGCACCTTTGACTGCACGTGCCGTGCCCCAAAATTGAAGTGATACGACCAACAAAGCATCTTTTTCCATCTCCTGGTTCTAAAAATCCAGGCCTTATACACGCCCCCTGATAGGTGACGTAACAAGTATTAAACTGATAAAAGTAGTACTTACAAACACGCCACTCCTATCTGGTGGCACCTTTGACTGCACGTGCCGTGCCCCAAAATTGAAGTGATACGACCAACAAAGCATCTTTTTCCATCTCCCGGTTCTAAAAATCCAGGCCTTATACACGCCCCCTGATATGTGCTGTAACAGGTTTTAAACTGATAAGAGTAGTACTACTTAACACACCTTATAATAATGCAGAGAGAGGCAATGCAGTGAGAGGAGTCTGTAGAAGAGGAGTCAGAGGAGGAAGGTGGCTTTGAGGAGGTGGAAGACCAAACTCAGCAGGCGTCCCAGGGGGCTTGTTGTCACCTTTCGGGGACCCTTGGTGTTGTACGTGGCTGGGTGGAGGAAGAGACCTTCAATGACATCAGTGAGGACAAGGAACGGGACATGGCTAGCTTGGTATCCAATCTTGTGCAAATGGGGAGTTTGCGGTTGTGCAAATGGACTGTTTGTGGTTGTTTGCGGTGCATTAAACGGGGAGTTTGGTCTGTCACTGTGAAGCGGGCCTAACCCTTACACTACCTGATCGATACAACATCATACCTGATGTTTTAAAGTACGTTATTCCAAACAATTTAGGAATGTTAGGTAATTTATGCCCTTTATGGCTTAAAACCAGACTCTGCATCAACTATGTAATTTTCCATGGGAGTTTTGCCATGGATCCCCCTCCGGCATGCCACAGTCCAGGTGTTAGTCCCGTTGAAACAACTTTCCCATCATTATTGTGTCCAGAAAGAGTCCCTGTGGGTTTTAAAATTCGCCTGCCCATTGAAGTCTATGGCGGTTTGCCGATGTTCGCCGGTTCGCGAACATTTGCGGCGGTTTGCGTTCGCGGTTCGCGAACCGAAAATTTTATGTTCGCGTCATCACTAGTTGTCAACATTCTATCGTCATCTATGCTTTGAGCTTATCTACTTTATGAGCTTGCCACCAAATTTTAGATGTCTCTCCCATACTCTCCAGTATTAGCGAAATAGCAAAAGTATTCCCCCTCAGTTTCAAGGTTTTTTTTAATCTGAATTTTATGTGATGGATCAGAACACAATAGTCTAAGTTGGTGAAGTTAAATGAGAAACATATATACATAAAACTATTTTTTAGAAATAGAAAACAGAAAATTGGCATGTGCGTATGAATTCATTCTCTTTGTTATGAAGCCAATAAAAAGCTCTGGTGCAACCAACTACATAGTGACATAGTAATTAAGGTTGAAAAAAGACTTTCAGTCCATCAAGTTCAACCTTTTAATATCTCCTCTGATCTGCAATATGCAGATTAATTGTTAATTGATCCAGAGGAAAGCAAACAGAAAAAAAGGATTAGTTATTAATTAATTAGTTGTTAATTGTTAATTAATTATTAATCAACCAAACACTGCCATGAAGACCAAGGAACGCTCCAAACAAGTAAGGGACAATGTTGTTGAGAAGTACAAGTCAGGGTTAGGTTATAAAAAAATATCCAAATCTTTGATGATCCCCTGAAGCACCATCAAATCTATCATAACCAAATGGAAAGAACATGGCACAACAGCAAACCTGCCAAGAGACGGCCGCCCACCAAGACTCACGGACCGGGCAAGGAGGACATTCACCAGAGAGGCAGCACAGAGACCTAAGGTAACCCTGGAGGAGCTGCAGAGTTCCACAGCAGAGACTGGAGTATCTGTACATAGGAAGACAATAAACCTTACGCTCCAGAGAGTTGGTCTTTATGGCAGAGTGGCCAGAAGAAAGCCATTACTTTCAACAAAATGGCACGTTTTGAGTTTGCGAAAAGACTCCCAAAATGTATGGAGGAAGGTGCTCTGGTCTGATGAGACTAAAATTGAACTTTTCGCCATCAAAGAAAACACTATGTCTGGCACAAAGCCAACACATCACATCACCCAAAGAAACACCATCAGCAGCCGGGACTGGGAGACTGGTCAGAGTTGAGGGAAAGATGGATTGTGCTAAATACAGGGATATTCTTAAACAAACCCTATCCCACTATGTGTGTGATTTGAGGCTAGGACAGAGGTTCACCTTTCAGCAGGACAATGATCCAAAACACACTGCTAAAGCAACACTTGAGTGGTTTAAGGGGAAACATGTAAATGTGTTGGAATGGCCTAGTCAAAGCCGAGATCTCAATCTAATAGAAAATCTGTGGTCAGACTTAAAGATTGCTGTTCACAAGTGCAAACCATCCAACTTAAAGGAGCTGGAGCAGTTTTGCAAGAAGGAATGGGCTAAAATCCCAGTGGTACGATGTGGCAAGCTCATAGAGACTTATCCAAAGCGACTTGGAGCTGTGATTGCTGCAAAAGGTGGCTCTACAAAGTATTGACTTTAGGGGGGTGAATAGTTATGCACATTGACTTTTTTCTGTTATTTTGTCCTATTTGATGTTTGTTTCACAATAAAAAAAAAAAAAAAAACATCTTCAAAGTTGTGGGCATGTTCTGTAAATTAAATGATGCAAATCCTCAAACAATCCATGTTAATTCCAGGTTGTGAGGCAACAAAACAAGAAAAATGCCAAGGGGTGAATACTTTTGCAAGGCACTGTAATTGACACCTCAGTTCGTCCCTCTCCACACATCTAAAGATAGTTTTATCATTGGATTATTAAAACCTACTTTGGCATACGGGGGAGGAATAGGAGTCCATATAATATTATCCCATCTAAAAGGTTGCATCTGAAGGTTTTCAATGAAAACCCATAAAGGTTGGTGTTCCACTGAATGAGCTTGTGGGATAAAATACATTTGGGCAGCTTTAAAATATTGCTTTAGGTTAGGGCATGCCAATTCTCTTACTTTTTACTTCTGAACATAATATTTCGACCTATCTTTGGGAATTCGTTTTGCCAAATAAATCTAAATACTCTGTTCTGAAATTTCTCTAATTCTCCGTAATTTATACCAATGGGCAAGGTTCTAAAAAAATATAAAATTCTAGGTAAGCTGTATCTCCAGAGCTCCAAGAGGGCAGCTCAAATCAGCTTCTATTTCAGCCATCCTGCAATATTACTGGACCAGGAGGACTTCTGACACTGCCTAGTACTGAACCATACCAGTATTTTTCTAAAAAAGGCAGTGTTGGTCTGGAAGCCTGTGTCAAATTTAAGGTCTAGCTAGTAATCTCTCAGCATAGTAGGATAATTACTTCTTCAGGGTTTTGATTCCTACATAGACTGCAGCTCTATTGTTCGTGATGGATGTCATCCTGATAGCTGCTTAAATGAGGCATTCAGGTCTATCATTAGAGTAGCCTTTTCTGTCAGTTATGATGAACACAAGCAGCATTCTACTATGCCCAAGCAGTCCCCCATACATTGAGACACACATGGAGCAGCATAATATAAACACGAGTCAGATCCAGAATTAAGGGCAAACATGAATATAGATCAACCGGATGACGATTCATCAGATTTTACACAGGATCCAGTCTCACTATCCAACTTATCTGTGATCAGTCAGCCACATGGCTGCTCCGCCATTACAGCAGTGGCCCTGGATACCTCTCTGCAAGGTGATATGTGCCTGCACTCCCCAACTAACAAGGGACAGCCACAGCTTCGCTTAGCTTTGTTTTTTGGATCCCAGAGGTGCTCCAGCATGGCAAGTGCCCTCAGAATTAACTTGGATCAATTAATGTAACTGACTGTGCAGGCTTTTAATATGCCTTTGGGAGTACTAGATCCAAAACAAGTCCCTTGCTTTACTGTTCTTGCTGGTACTTTCACGGACATTGGAACCTGCTGGAAATGGGGCAGTTATTGGCTGAACGGTCTTTCCAGGCTCTTGGATCAAAGGACTGCTGCTTTGACCTGGATCACATATTGGAGACCTTGCCACCTGCATTATGCATAAATTTCACAGATTATTTTTGAGCCTGCTCTTAGTGTTATTATCATTATACAAAAGTTTTATGGCACTAGCTTCTGTAGCATTTTGCTTGCCCTCCCTAGCTTTGAAATCTAATGGACTGCTTCTTAGGACCTGATCTCAGGTCAGAGACAATTGTTGTCTACATCAAGCACTTAGTTGAAATGTATTACGGATTGCCTTTCAATCTGCTTTCTGTATTGTTATTGTACAAGATTTGTGAGGCCCTGCTTCCTGTTGCATTTCACTTATAACTACGGGTCATTGCTTCTTCCTAGTATAATTTTTCAGTGTGAGCACTATTACCATTTTCTCTCTAAATTATATGTATTGTAGTATTGAGCGCCGCATTTAAAATAGAGATCATTACTTTGAGGCTAATTATATTTACAGCACTGTACGGCTTCTTTTTACTGCACTCTCCACGTTCATCTCTCACTGGGAGTGTAAGAGGTTAAAAAGGGTTTATTTTCATAATAGGTTGAAAGTTATGTTTTCCAACTCTGTATATGTGGTCTGGGACTCTGCTAGACCCTCAATCTTCTTGTTTTCTGACTTCTAACAATGCTTCCTTGGTTCTTATAAAACACTTCCCATGCTCTTGTTAACCCCTAACTTTCCTGCAGTGAGAGATGTCTTTTGGCCCAAGATGGCTCACTACCGGAGTATTTTGGGGATCTGAAATAGCGGATTCTAATCGTTAAGTTTTAGTTCATGATGCTGCTAACCGCAAGGTACTATACGCTTTATATTTAACTTTATTAGGATTGGCTAGCATCATATAGATTTATAGTTTTGATAACCTCTCTGATATCTTCCCTATACATATGCCTCTACAGAGAACTCTCTGTATTATTATCTTTAATAGCATCTTGCCCGTCTTAAATGTCTGTATAATCTGCTATGTTCAGTCTCTCTCTCTGCGCCCTCTACCTCTCTCTCTGCACACCACTAACCTCTCTACTTCTCTCCATCCCTCTCTCTGTGCAAGATGCAGTTGTTACAGGACAAAGGGGTTGCGCATACGCAGTTATCACTGCACGTGGATGGCACAACTGCTCATGTGTTACAAAGTCACTCATGCACAGTTTTCATGATACAAACTGTGCGCGTGTAACCTCTGCATTTCACTATGTTCAGGAATAGCAGCTTGTGAGTAACGCCTGCGCAGAACACCTCTTGCAAGATAACAACTCTTATAGGTGATTTTTCCCCCCCTTAACTCCTGTATAATGTTCCTATCTTCACATTCCATTTCCCCCCTTTCCTCCTTTATCCTACAACATAAAAAAAAGAACTCAGAAGACCTGGAGCTGCACTACACAATTTTTAATGGACATATTAATATACACGTTTTTTGCGATTACATTTTTATTGCACCTTATTTATAAGTTTTCGCTTTAATATATGTCATACTGGTGCAACTGTTTTATTCTCCTGTGTTTTTTTCAATAAAATTGAAAGTTAAAAAAAATAAAATAATAATAAATTAGCTCCATCCATTAGGACATTACAGTGATCCTTTATCCATTTGTTTCTGCATGAGGACACATACCTTGTTAAATGCACCTGAAATGCTGACAGAGCTAAATTAGCAAGTAAGTCACTGCCATTGGGTAACTGATACAGAGCGATACAACTCTTATGGGTATTTGATGCAGCTTTGGCTAAATTGAAATTTTATCAACAGCCTTGTTACTTTACAAAAAAATCCTATTAATTTGACTGATCTCCAGGAATTTTATGCCACTATGCCATCAGATATACACTACTTTACAAGATTTCAATTATATATATTTTTTAAAGGAACTAACATGCCAAAGAATGTTAGTTGCTTAAGTAAACAAGAAGAAAAAAAGAAATGCAAGATGTGGTCGGTTCTCATATTTAATACTAGTACTACAGTACTCCGTGAAGGAAAAACCTTTTATTGCTTATTCCCCCATCAACAAAAAATGATTTGTGAACATATACTCCTACAATATTATTAACAGTGCAATACTTCAAAATACTATAAAAACAGATTGATCAAATTGGTTGTAGACATCAGGAACCTAACACAATATATAGAATGTCAAATAAAAATAAATAAAAAAAGAGACATATTCTTGTATAAAGATTTTTATTATTGTAAAATAATCCATATGAGATATGAATGACCCTAGATTGTGTATAAAGGCCTTAAATTAGTTTGTAAATATTAATATCTGTGCATGGATAAAATTAAAACTCAGACATCCCAACAGTCCTCAGCAATTGACATTCAATTCTAGTTCTTTACCACAACTTGTATGTTTTCCAGAAATTATAATGTATACATGATATTATCCCAATCTAGTGCAAAAAAAATGTAGTTATTAAATATTTTCTAAGACCGTAGTGTTAGATGAGGAGTTAGAAATACACAAAGTGCAATGAATTTATTGGCAAGATCCTATTGTTTTCTTATGAGGCAGATATTCCAAGATGTTTAGGCCGGCTGTTCGGTTTGTTCATGGGGATGGAGAAGGAGAGGCATCTTGTTTTTTTGACAAACTATAGGAGAAAACAGATACATCAATCACACAAGTGCAAATACAGATTATGTTTTAAAAATACTCGACATTACAACAGAAACAGATTTAACACTCATAGTGTAGGCAAATGTAGCAAAATATTGTCAGCTCTCCACGTGACGGAGAATAAGAGATCCTTGGACCAAATACAGTTGCCATACTTTACAGATTTCCTATTGGCCATGGGCCAATCTAATGACTAGAATCTATAGACAGATTCTGAAGAAATCACAGAAATTATATATAAAAAGTATAAGCTATAGATTAAAATAAAGCAATAATGTTAAATTCAGCCGCTAAACTATGTATTAAAAAAGGACAAGGACATGATTATAAAAACTTGTACAAATAATGTGTAAGATATAAGTCTATTTGTATTCATTCTTTAATTTTTGCAAGACTGCTCAATTAATTTCAAGTGACACAGAAAAAGTATTCTATATATCAACTTCAAAAAAGGTACTTCCTCTTGGTATTTATAATGATAGACTATTGCTATTTTAATTTTTTTCCCTGTTTACTTTTAGTTTCTGCAAAAAACTTTTCTATATCCCTTTAAAACATGATTGAGAAACAAATGATATTAAAAATCAGACTTACTTGTACTTGATCAGTCTACTGCCCTGAATAAGCTGTGCTCCTTCATTGGTAAAATGGCATGCGAACAGTAGCCAATTTCTGGGCTGCACCTTGTATGCAAATCTCATAAACAACAGAGAATAGCAGGTAAGGGCTGAAACAAAACAAAAACATCAAGATCCGACATTAAAATTATTGCGAGAAAAAGAAAAAAGGAAAACAAAAAAAGGAAAAGATTATTTGCTGTATAACCAAGGATTGAATTTCTATAGTGTTTGGAGCTGGCAGACTATTAAAAAGGTGACTTTAATGAAAAGCACACAAATAAAAATAATTATAGTTGTTAAATATTTTGAGTGGAATCATATAATTGAGCTTGAATGTCATGTATTATAAACATAAACCACAAGAGTATGCCCAACTAACATGGCCTTACTGTTCTTGTATTGTAAGAATTTATTATTCTGATCTACCATCAGGGCATGGTCTTGTGGGAGAACTTTCTTAATTTTTTGCTTAAAATAACCAACTTTCAAACCCAATGATGTAACACTCAAAAAACAAACAAACTGTAATAAAATAAAAAGTTTAATTACCGTATATACTCGAGTATAAGCCGACCCGAGCATAAGCCGAAACACCTATTTTACTACAAAATACTGGGAAAAATTAGTGACTCAAGTATAAGCAGAGGGTGGGAAAATGTGCTGCCCCCTGTGTCCCTCTTGTGTCCTCTGTGTCCCTCCCCTGTGTATCTTTCCCTCAACCCCCCCATCCTCAACCCCAACCCTCAACACTCTTGTCCTCAACCCCCCATCCTCATCCTAACCCCCTCCTCACTTTACCCCTCTAATTACCTCCAGCTCTCCCTTTCCCCTCACTTACATTCCATCTGCAGCTGCTCCTACGCGCTCCTTCTGGCTGCATCGGGACCCGGCAAATGCTAATGACGTGACGAGCATGTGATGTCACGTCATTAGCATATGCCGGGTCCCGAAGCAGCGGGAAGGAGCGTGGAGGAGCAGCTGCAGATGGAAGGTAAGTGAGGGGAAAGGAGAGCCACCGGAGGGGGAAAAAAAAAAGAGAGCCACCGGAGGGGGAAAAAAAAAAAGAGAGCCACCGGAGGGGGAAAAAAAAAAAGAGAGCCACCGGAGGGGTAAAAAAAAAAGAGAGCCACCGGAGGGGGAAAAAAAAAAGAGAGCCACCGGAGGGGGAAAAAAAAAAGAGAGCCACCGGAGGGGGGAAAAAAAAAAGAGAGCCACCGGAGGGGGGAAAAAAAAAAGAGAGCCACCGGAGGGGGAAAAAAAAAAAGAGAGCCACCGGAGGGGGAAAAAAAAAAGAGAGCCACCGGAGGGGGAAAAAAAAAAGAGAGCCACCGGAGGGGGAAAAAAAAAAGAGAGCCACCGGAGGGGGAAAAAAAAAAAGAGAGCCACCGGAGGGGGAAAAAAAAAAGAGAGCCACCGGAGGGGGAAAAAAAAAAGAGAGCCACCGGAGGGGGAAAAAAAAAAGAGAGCCACCGGAGGGGGAAAAAAAAAAGAGAGCCACCGGAGGGGAAAAAAAAAAAGAGAGCCACCGGAGGGGAAAAAAAAAGAGAGCCACCGGAGGGGAAAAAAAAAGAGAGCCACGGGGGGGAAAAAGAGAGCCACGGGGGGGGGGGGGGGGGGGGAGACAAGGGGGGGGTAAAGAGACACGGGGTGACTTGAGTATGAGCCGAGTATGAGCTCTGCTTATACACGAGTATATACGGTATATTTATTTATACATGTATTCTTTATTTTTGCAATATCCCGTACATTTACGTGTCTCTCTAAATGGACTTAGCAATCAGAAGTTATTAAATAAAATGTCCTCCCGTAATAGTAAAACAACTTTGAATCTAATACCTTTTTGCTGTCACTCAGTCACAGAGACTGTCCTTCTTACAAATACCCAATTTCCTTCATTATCCGTGAATAGTTCACGTTTTTTTTTTCTTTTGCTAATGGCATTGGAGATGTCTGTGTGAACAGCAAGCCTCTATTGTTACCAAAGGATTCATATACAGTCATTAATCTACGAGGTAAGTACTGTAAAGAAGACCACTCTGGTGGGAGGATCTCTTGAGCTGAGCAACAGTCAAAATGTAATAAATACAAAGCTGTTTTCTATTATTAAACCACATTTTTAGCTGCAAATATTTATGTTATGGCCCTTTAATTAGTATAGTTCGCTATAAACAACTACAGTGACAAAATTGTTTTTGTGAGAAAAACTTAAAATGAAAAAGTCTTATACTCCCTTCATCTATATCGGTTATAGCACCTCCCATCTCATTAAATATTGGCAGAATATGCAGCAGACTTTTTTGATCTGCCTTATTACTGCAAAACTTTGGCAGCACAGTGTAAATGTAAAAAAACAACAACAAAAAACAGAAGTACACAATCAGAGAACAAACTAACCTTAATAGGTGAGGTCTATGGACATAACCCACTCTGAGAGCAACCTTTTAGCTCACTTGTGCCCTTCACAGGGAGAAATATCCTGTAGTATATCAGTCTGGTCCCACTCGCTAGAGTTTGCCGTTTCTTGTGTTCAGGGTAGAATTGCCTGGTATTTCGGGGCTGGACCACTCTAGTGAGTAGGACCAGACTGATATAGTACAGGATATTTCTCCCTGTGAATGGCAGAAGTAAGCTAAAAGAGGTTGCTCTCCCTCTCTCTCTTCCTCCCTGTTCTATTGGTCCCTCATACCATATTTTTCTTTTTAGCCCCAAATATTACCAGCATCCTGGTTTCAGAAGGCCTCACTGGTTACTCTGAATTCTGGGAGTTCTAGTTCACTGACAAATACCCTCTGAGATGCAAGAAAGAAATACAATTCCATGCCAAACTGTCATGCTTTTGTTTGCACACTATGGGCATCATTCAAATGCGATTTGGCCAATTGAATAGGGCTCTATATAAGCATAGAGCATATTTTTTTGTACAGAAGTTTTTAGTTAGTGAAGACCTTGATTTTGGATAGAAGTTCAGTAACTAAAAAGTTCTGTACAAAAATATATATGCTGTGCGCTTATATAGAGCCTTATTCAATTGGCTAAATTTAATTTGAATGAGGCCCTATGTATATGTCAAGAACATATCTCAGCCTATTTTGACCACCTTGTTGAAACACATAATATAATATATTATTTTGCTTAATATGTCTTACCAAATGTCATACGGCCACTGATGATTTCTGGAGATTTCTTCATGTCATTGATAGCAGCAATGGGGAGTCCCCAGTTAGCCACTGGTCCCCAAAAGTGCTGTAGAGATACATTTAAGTATTATTCAAACATTATGTAAAATCATACAATTAAATACAATACAAATGTCAACTTGAAAATGTATTTTGTGCATGAGCTGCGTTTCAGGATGCGTTTAGTTCTAGAGGGATAATGGTAGATATTTTTTTAGGTCTCAAATTATATGAAACTATAGAAGAACAATTCCTTTGTCCAATCAGAAAACGTGGTTGACAATAATAGATGTATAAAAAATTCCATTATCAATATATTGATACTAGGAAATTTCCCATCAACAATAACAGGAATACAATTGTAAATCTGGCAATGCTGTTTGCCACACAATGTGAGGATTTTGGCACTCTGAGTGGCTTCTGGGCTTATTGCAAGCCTGTCTCCCCCGGTGTAGTTTAGGGGCCTCGCGATTAGTGTTACTGCCTTCAGGTTGTTTTTCATCGTGTTACGTTTCGTGTACCATTTTTCCTCACGCTTAGGCAATTTTTGATTGTGAAAAAAATGCAAATATGTTTTAAATATACTTGCAACCTCACTCACAGGCGCCATGGCTCTCCCCCTGTGCTGTGTGTGAGAGTGTAAGTGAATTTGAGGCATAATTGTGGTTTTTTGGTGGTCTTTCCAGTTGCATCTTACGTGCTTTGGTCCTAAATTCTACGGGGCTTGCGATGATCGCCTATGGCATCAACTGCTCGCCTCACTATGCAAGGGCGCCAAATATTTGACATTGCGTGACCAACATCGCAATGTGACCAACACTGGCAACTATATATATGATGCAACAAGTAAGAGGAATTGCTTAAAAAACAGTGTGGCTCATGCAAAGTTGAGGCACATGAAGACACAGATTTTACTCACCGTGCTGTTCGATGCATGGTTGCCAATATTCAAAATTTAGTCAATGCAAAAGAAGAAAAAAAAAAAAAACATTAGAAAGTGTTTTGAATGGTTTCTACACACAGTAAACAGCAACTGCTACAACAAATGTTTAAAGGATAGTCCTTATAGGTTATTTCAATGCTAGAAAAATACTGAAGTATCATGGGTAGCTACAGTATTTGTGCAGTTTGCAAGATGCGTTGAACAAACTAAAATACAAACTTCATTGGAGTATATACAAAATGATGCATTGTTAAAGATGACATTATATATATATATATATATATATATATATATATATATATATATATACACATATATACACACACACACACACATATAGCATGGAGGGGGGTTGAGGAGGTAAGATAATGATGATAAGGGAGGGGGAGGGAAAGAGACACAGGAGAGGGAGAGGGGGGGAGACACAGGGTGGAGAGACACTCCTAAGCAAATCTTTTCAGCTAATAAGATACTCTATAGCAGGGGTAGTACACTGGCTAAGCTTTTGAAACTGTCAGTTTTCCCCTCCAGCAGAGCAGTGTATCTTCTCCTTCCGGTGTCTATCAGGGGGCTCGGCCAGTTATGTTTGTATGCTAGACTATCATTGAGCTTGATAGCAGACTGGGCTAATGTCACAATATCAAATATTGTGAAGGTCAGTAGTGGACATTACTAAATATAAATCTAGAGAGGTAAATATACTATAAATAAAACAGGCTCTTGGAATCATTCTACATTTGGTGAAAGTATTAGCGACTTAAAATCTCAAGGTTCATTATAAATGGATAACTAGATATTTGGGCCATGTTTATTGAATGACACCAACAAATTAATTTCATATTTTACTAATTACTATGTTATATTAATAACACAGTAACTTGCAACAAATACCAACAGCACCTAAGCAGATAGTAGTTTTGCAGTTTTCTACAACATACATACTAGTTTTCGGTATAAAAGTGAAAACATGCAAAAACAAACAAAATATATTTTTTGTTTCCAAAACAGAAGTTTTAGACAACTTTGTGTCCTTCAAGCAGATCGCAAGTTACACATAGGAATATAGAGAGTTTTTACTCATAATATAATCTATACAAATATATGGTGGTTGTGAACATATAATAGAAGAAAGCTCAATAGCTTGGGGCAAGTGTCGTATTATGGAAAAACCTGTAATAAGAACTGCCTTCATATTAGTAGGTTTGCCATTGCTGCCTGATTAATGGGACATGGAAGGATTGTTTTTCTTTGTTGCATGAAAAAGACGGTAATTTATAATGTGCAACAGTGTGTTTTCTATTTTCAAACAAAGGTCTCAGTGCAGAAAAAAGGATTCAAAAAGTTGACTTGAGGTTGAAAAAAAACCTTTAGCCCATCAAGTTCAACCTTTTTAGATCTTCTCTGATCTGCGGATTAATTCATTGTTAATTGATCCAGAAGAAGGGGGGAAAAAAACAATTGTCTCATTCAAGTCCCGGACCTTTTCTGTCCGCTGCCCGTGTGCACAGTGATGGCCATTGGCCACTTGATGGAGCGGCCAAGGGGGTTGTGAATTTCTTATGGTTTAGCGTTAGGGTGACTGGGAAGAAATTCACGGACGTCTCGGCCCTTCCACCTTGTGGCCGATGGCCGCTAATGCGCACGGGCAGCAAACAGGAAAGATCCAGTGTCCCTTTAAAAGCTTTTAATCTCTGGGAGCTTCAATAAAAAGTAAGAATCACAGATTTAAATTGCCTATAATTATTGGGAGAAGGAAAAAAAGTGTTCAATAAACCTAAAGAGATGTATTTGTATACTTTGTACAAGGTGGGAGATCAAGTTACAAATGCATTTATCCTTGGTCCATCATGAAGGACATACTTTGAATAATGGAAAAACAAAGTTACAGTAAATATAGTCTTGACGCATGTGATACATTCCTGCAGACACATTATACCTAACTTAAACACAAGATAAAAGGACATTCCTTAACATTATAGCCTAGTTTATTCACTTATTTCTCTATATGCTTGCATCTGTGAAATTGTATTGCACAAAGCAAATTGATCTAACACATATATATATATATATAAATAATACAAGCTAATAAAACATTACACTTGCAATAAAACTGGCAATATGAAACACAAACTAGCTTTTGAAAGGATACAATTAAATATTTCCAAATTACTAATAACTGAGAAACAACACCATATAGAAATAAACAGTGTTTAACTTTTACATGCATACATCTAAACACAAAATCCAACAATGGCAGAGGTAAACAAAAACATGGACTTCAGATTTACCAAACCCTGATAAATGGTATTCTGTTCTGTAGTGAGGAAAGGGAGTAGTATATACAGTAGTAATATGTACAATGGAGTCCCTGTTGGTCCAATGGTTAAGATTTGGTGCTTTCACTGCTGCGACCTTGGTTCAATTCCAGTCAGGGAACCAAGAGTTCACACCACCCTTAAGCCACGGTATTTATGTCAGATAAACTTTAGTGGGTTACCAGTTCATTCTCCAGTGGGCTAGGTGGCCTAGGTGGTCTCCCATCCAAGTACTGACCAGCCCAAAACCTGCATGGCTTCAGGCTGGCTCCCTTTACTGGATAATATAGATTTATATCATACCCAAAATAAGTTATGAGACAGAGGCTCACAGGTTTCTGGTTTTGTTAAACCCTGAATTAATGTTTAGAGACCAAAGCTCATCCTTCTGCTAGGACAGGCTTAACAACCAGCATCTACTTCAATGCTTTTAAAAGAGTAATTTTATGAAGGGAATAACTAATCTATGATGTGAACCATAATGGAAGTTTACAAAAAGTATGTTCTTTTTCTGAAAAGGGTTACTAGTTTTCTGGTGATTCTCAGAACAAATAATGATGCAACATCCAATAGACTTTCCGTACCTATTCTAATTTGAGTTCACCGATGTTGAAGCGCGCCACCGTGCTTGCGTCACCATCTAGTGGTGAAAATTAGGTAGTACACCCGCGCCATCTGGTAATCTGCTCCTGTAGTGTAAACAAAAATCCAAATTAACCCTCACACCCTAACGCTAACCAGTTACATTAACAGACAGTGCGGGCGTAGTAGCTCATTTACACTAGATGGCGACGCGAGTGTGCGTTCCAAGAGTAGGCGGCGGCGCACAGCAGCAGCGAACACAAAACAGGATAGGACCGACTTTCCAGAAGATAATTGCAGCAACGTCCAAGCGGTCAGAACAAGTTATACCTGTGCAAATGTCATCAACCACATTAAGACTTGTGAGACAACAAAAACAAGAAAGTTTTGTGCTGTTACACATGTAATATTTCAATACCGTAAGGACACCGTTCCATTTAAAGCAAGGGCTTGACAAATCCAAGGCATCAGGGAGTCTGCTTCTATGTTTTAGTTATTATACCTATTTTTCCATATATCAATAAAAATTGATTGATTGGCTCCTATATAAACTGGTTTGCTCCTAAATTTTAGATAAACTTGTCCACACCTGATATAATCAATACCAGATCTCTGAAAAACATATTTGGCTGGCTCCTAACTAAACACAGTCGCTTATAAAAGTTTCAGATAAATCTGTCAGCCTCCACTTTAAAGGATTAGAATAAGTGCTTTTCATGTTAAAACTACTTTTTAGTTCACCATTAATTAGCATTAAAAATGCAAACAGCAGCAGCAAAGAACAGCCTTAGCCAGAAAATGTAAAAAGAATCCCCTCAATAATGACCACTGCTGTAGATCACATTTACTGCAACACGATCTGTAACATAAGGGGGCTATGGCTCAATCCCATAACCCCACTTCTCCAAAATAAGAATTTACATTTTTGCATATGTATTTGTAATGGTAATTAAATGTATATGTAAGTGGGCTGGGTTATTAATGCATCTGATAGAGGAGAATTTAATTTAATTGTTGGCATGAAAAAATTCCAAAGTTAAATCATTAGCCTGAAATTTGCTGGTTTTCTTGCTTTTGCAAAGAGTTTTCTCTCAATGTTGACACCCCCTGAAATTCCAGAGATAATTAGCATATCTTATACAAGGTTTCTTTTTGTTTTGGGATTGTGCAGACATGCTCAGTTATCACCTGAAGTCTGCCCTACTGTGGGAAGTCACATGATGACACTTTCCTTTCCTTTAGCCAATCAGCATGCGCTGCATATTGGATATCTCATTAAAAATGAGATATCCAATATGCAAATCACAGTTGCTGGGGGTGTCTACATCACCTACAGCACATTTTTTTCTTTCCTGCAAAAAAAATGTTTGCATTTGTTCATGCAAACATTGTTTTGTTAGGTGGGTTATGATGCATTCTACAGGATGCATTCATAACACACCTCACTTTCATATACCTTTAATGCCAACCTAAAAAGAGAGATTTAACTTTTAATCTCCACAGTCTGGTTAATATTCTCTAGGAAGACCAGTTGTAAATACATTGCAAGAACCCAGTTGCTATGGCAGAGATAAAAGCAGCAAGGCCCTGAGGAGTTTTAAACATGAGTAGGTACAAGTCCATTGGGCAAAATATATTAACTTTTTTTTTTTTTTAACAGTCTATACAACAGATGCAGTTACAAGATTTGATTTCATATAACAATCCTACATGATAAGCTGATATTTATCTGAAGAATCAAATGAATCACAAGTGTTGTGGATATGCCTCATATGTCTGTCAGGTATAAGGATAGATAGACATACATTTGTAATTTCTCCTGTGATTTAACGAATATAACCCAATAATATATATTGCCTTTTCAAAGTTTATTCTTTAAGCCAGGGGTTGACAAAGTAGCCAGCCAGGTTTAGGAGCCAGGCTATGGAGATACTAGCTACAAAGTTAGCCAGCCAGCAGCAACATTTTTACAAGCTGTGGCTCCCGTATTTGTGAAGCCCTGCTTAAACAGTTTGAAAAATGTAAACTAGCTAGCTCCAATTTGCTGCTAAGTATAGCTAATTAGATGGCAGATATCAATTTAGATCTTAAAAAGGTTTTGTACCTTGTGCAGCGCTCAAGACCTCTGGGGATTATAAGAGTTTATTCCAAGTCCAGATCCACCTGCATTTTCCTATTCAGTGGATAAGCCTGGAATGCAGTAAAGCCTGTCTGGCAGCTGAGTCTAAGTGATATATTAACAGTAAACCATATACTACACGCATACTATTATGTGTTTGGAAAAAAATTAAGACTATATTCATATTCCAATATAAAATGTTGCTGGCACTACACTATACAGAAAAAAAGAGCAGGAAGGGTTAGTTTAGCTGCAACTTTGCACATTATCAAGTGCTCAATAACATTAATAACTGGGTTTATACCTTACGCAGCATTAAATATGGAGAATTTACACCTAAAAATGGCCCCAATGCTTTCCCCTGCTCCAGTGCTGCATGCCCCAGCCCACTCCAGCACCACCTACCGCTCTTAATGCGATACTACACTTAGAATGCTACTTATTTTAATGTGGATTGCTGTAGGGGTGAGGGATAGGGTTAGGCATAGGGTTCGGATTACCCTACAGTTAGGGTCCTTATATTTATTTTTAGATATCTAGAGTGTAGTACACCACATCCAGGATCACTACAGCTTCAGGCGCGCTCACAGCGTTTGTGCAGGTGCGGCACAGTCGAAGAGGGAAATATCCTAATGCTGTACCACTAAATTACCTTTAAGAGGGACACAGATGTTCAATCAAGCATGATAATTTATAAGAAAAGAAAAGAAAAAAAAAGGATCAAAATCCATTGAAGTGGCACAGAATAATCTGACGTTGAAATGTATTGTTCCCTCTGTGCCCTAGACATGTAAATGGTTGAGAGCAGGAGACAGTTTTGGCAAGTGATAGTACAGGCCTTTTAATTAGTAACAGGCCACTGAGTGTTGCAATTAATTGATGTTATAGTCACTTGCCAAGTGGTTCTCACAATTTCCTCTGTGCAATTTTGTGCAATTCTGATGTGGCACAGCAGGGGTTCCAAATATGGTATATTTTAAATCTATAGTTAATATACCAATTGAATGTTATTTTTAAAAAGCGACAGTTAAAACATGCACATGTCATCAATCTTTACTGTAAAAGTGCAGCCATTGCTGATCATTGCCATTTCAGAACATGTTATACTTATTATTGTACATTTTTTATGACACATACGATTTTGAATTTAAATGTCAACAGTTCTTGAATTGATTTTATATTAAAAAAAAAAAAAAAAAAAAGTTTTTCAATTTTCATGAAAGCAATTTCAGGGCCGAATCCCATCAGAACCGTGGGGTTGAGTGCTGAGCCACAGCACCACCTGGTGAGCCGAGTGCCCGCTCTGAACATAGCAATGGCTTCTCTGTCGACTCAGCGCCGTTCAAGTTGCGCCACATGAGATGATGGAATAGTTCTTTGCCTGCAGTACATTTTTTGCACCACCAGTGCTCAACTTGACTTTTCTGACGGGATGCGGCCCCGAAAAAGACTAGATCCAAACTATGTAGTGACCAACATATTACTTCTCAGAACCTCAAAACATTGTGATAGCTGCTTCATGAAGTCTTTATTGATATACATTTTGGGGCTCAGGAAAGAAAGTTTAAACAAACAGTCTACGATTTAGAACAGGATGGGACTTGCTTTGACAGGATGAATTAGGAAAGCTAGTCTTAAAGTGACATGGAAGATTTCTGGATGTCATTAGGACAGGGGTGGGCAAGTTCAGTCCAGGAGGGCCACACACAAGCCTGGATTTGAAGATATCCTTTCTGTTCGTGGGTGAGTCAATCAGAATGACCGAAGAAGTGATTGACTCACCTGTGCACAGCAGTGGTATCAACAAATCCAGGCGTGTGGCACTTCAGGACCGAGCGTACCCACACCTGCATTAGGTATTTAAAGAGCCGATGTATCTATTTATTAAGAAGTTTGAATATTTCCGATAGCAAGTACTCCAGCAGTGGCATAAGCAGTAGCTGCAAGGAGCTGCTAGATGGGGCTCCCGAAATTGTACACAGTTTGTAAACTCTGCTGAGATCTACACAATTTCCAGACTTAAACCCTTACCCCCTAACCATAAAGCTATGACATCGGCATCTAGCAGACGCTCACTGCTGCTGCCTGAGTGCCAGCAGAAAGGACCAGAACTTCATATAAGCACTGTTTTTTCAGCCTAAAATCATACAATTTGTACCTGTTTGGGTCTGCCCTACGTAGCTCATGAATACACAGATTGTGAAATGCAGTGTTTAAAAATAGAAAGTGACCACTCTCAAGTAGCATGTTGCAGACTGTTGTCTCAGATTGGTTAGTATGAGACAGTGTAACCTACGTATTTAGAAGGACACGGACTCTTGTTTTTTATCTTACAAGTAGTTCCTAATAAAATCAAGTGCACAAAAATAAAGGGAGACATAAATAGATTATATTCCTAGTAAAATCCAGAAACCTTCTAGGTCCATTTGAAAGGGGAGAGGTGACACTTAGCAATAAGTGAAGGTCATGTCACCCAGTGGATAAACAGGTATTTCCACTAGTTGCCCTACAAGTGATTGTATATTACTCCAGGATCACTACAGCTTCTGGCATATTGAAGCAAAACACCACTACAAGAACACCTCCAATGTCTGACGTAATAACGCCCACCTCTAGATCTTCTATGTGATTATGTTATACAATAAGTGGAACACTAATTCTGTAAACTCAACACGAATATAACTTGCTATCATATCTTATTTCTTCTAAACGTGACTGACATGAATTCAAGTGCTACTTAAAATAAAAAAAAGGTATATTGGAAATGTTATAAAATGTACATTTACAGGGCAGACAAATGTATTTGAATTTAGGAGCCAGCCAGACTAGAGACGACCCAGCATTAGAATAATTTGGAGCTATATTATATCTACATAGCTATATTAAGAGTAATCAATATAGTTAAGTGCCAGATGTAAACTTTTAGGAGCCATGGCTTCCTGGCTCCCAGGTTTTGCCAAGCCCTAATTTAAGCTGAATCCACTTGTTCTAAAATTATGAACTGATGTTTTGAACTTAAACAAAAAAGTTTCATAATAGGATGGAAATCTAATGAAGCAAACACCAATTAAAAGGAGTCTTAAATACTGTATTGGTCCGAATACAAGCTGCACCTTTTTTCCGATTTTTGAGCTTGCGAGTTACGGGTGCAGCTTATATTCGCGACAGTAAAAAAATCATTGCCGATTTGCGAACTTTGCTTGCCAGTCAAAAATGACGGGAAGAAAAATGTATGGCTGGGAAAGCCGTTTGCCACACATTGTGAGGCTCTGCCGCCCCTGCAATGAGGGCCTTTTATTAAAATAAACTATATTGTATTTTGAAGGTCTTAAATGTGCAGTCTAACCTATAGTAAAGCAACAGTACCAATGATAAAAGCTTAACAATAGCAAACTGCTTCCCTGTTTTATAATTGTAGAGTCTTATTTTATTAAACAATATGGAAGGTTTCTGGATTTTACTTGGCGTATAATATGTATGTGTTTTATTAAGAAGCTTAAAGTTCTCTATCTAATTGTTGTGATCACTGTTCCCCAAGGGTTCCCCTATTTTAACATTTGATATTATATCAATATTACTTGTGATGACTAAATCCAAGGTGGCCCCATTTCTAGTAGGTTCCTGTATTACCTGGGCCAGATAATGATCCCCGAGTGTACTCAAGAACCTGCTCTATTTAGCTGAACTGCTGGTCTTATTTATCCAGTTTATTAACATTTTTTTAAGGGTCATACAATTTATCACCACATTTCTCTTTTTACTGCTTAAAACCATGTAAATAGTCCCTGCATGCATTATATGCAGTCACAGACTCTGTAGGGCTGGGTGTGGAGTGTTGTGTCCTAGCCTACCAGAGATCACATCTCCGAAGCATGTTGCTGAACCATGGTCACTGATTGGTTAGTTTGAGACATTGCACAATCAGTATTAGAGTCTTTGTCTGTATATTGCATACCTAGTAAAATCCAGAAACCTTTAATGTGTTATGAAAGTAGAATTATTGCAATGGGAAATGGCAACTTTCACGAAGCATTTTTACACCTCAATTTGAAAACCTCTCTACAAGCTCAGGTCACCCTATATGGACTGTGCACCATTAGAACAGTGCCCTACTTTGAAACAGCAAAGGACCCCCCATCTCTGGCAATGGTATGAGGTGACTAATCATACAATGGATCAGAAAGATGCACATTTTGTTCTACATTATTGCTCATAACTGATGTTTTATATAGAAGTTGCAGGAATTAAAGAGAGGCCCTAATAACTACTATATGCATCTACTGAAGTGGGAACCAAACTTGTTGTTTTTGAACAGTGAGAGGGGACCTTGTATGCAGATAATTCTGCAGTTGTTAATAAAAGACAGTACTTCCTAGGGCAGGTGTAAATAAGCAAACCTAGGTCCAAATCAGGACCTACAACCTGTTTGTTCCAGCCCTCCACATCATTATTATGCACGAGCTCGCCCCATTGAGTTGCACCACTCTGGAGGAGAGAATAGTTATTTTGCTATATACAGCGGGAGCGCTCTTCAAACAGCGGTGCACATAAAAACAGATAGGTCATATTTTCTAAATATCTCTTCTAAAGCTTTCATATCATCCAATAGTAAATGTCAAGATATATCTAAGTAATACTCATTAATATGAATACTCTTAATTGTGGATTTTTCAATATTATATTAAAATTATGTATTTATATGTGTATACCTAAATATCAACAACTTGACATCACTTGTACAAATACCTGTGTACCTGGGTGGATTAAAGTGAGGTTGGGTTATGAATGCATCCTCTAGAGGAGCGTCATAACCCACCTAGCAAAAAATGTTTGCATGAAAAAAATGCAAACCATTTTTGCATATAAAAAACAAACTGTTGCAGATGATGTTTACACCCTTAGGATTGAGCTAGGCTTTTCAGGGTATGATTTTGGAAAAGTGTACCCTGTCCATGTGAGCATGCTCAGATATGCAGCCAATCAGCAATGCTGAATGCAGCCAGCCTAGATGACTATTACACTGGGTCCTTAAAGGACCATAAATCGATATTCAAATAAAAATGCTTGAGCGGGTTACACGGTTGTTCTTTAGACATACACCTTCTCTTTGATAAATTCTGACATATTATAATTATACTGAAACCAAACATTTCAGCTTTTTCTTATTTTTTTAGACTATGTGCATATGTCTGGTAAGTGAGTGCATGCAATTCACTGGGGCTGGGAGAGATCACAGGGGCAATTCACTGGGGCTGGGAGAGATCACAGGGGCAATTCACTGGGGCTGGGAGAGATCACAGGGGCAATTCACTGGGGCTGGGAGAGATCACAGGGGCAATTCACTGGGGCTGGGGGGAAGTATCACCTGTGATGTTATGTACATAAAACAGTCAGTGAATGAAGGGACACAGACCTTGTTCTGGTTATTACAGAAATCTACTACAGAAGCAGCTCAATCCCCAGACGAAAAAGATACAATGTATCATGTATGCTAATTTCAGCTGGGATTTTCAGGGGGTCAACATTGATAGAAAAACGTTTGCAAATGCAAGAAATTGAAAAAACTTAAGGGTAACTGTTTAAATATTTATTTTGGTATTGTTTCATGCAAACAATTTGGATCTATCCTGTTATGTGCACGCACGGCACAGGAAGCCTCCCGTTGTACTCCCTAAGCCCCTCACCCCTAAAAGTAACTCCCTAACCCTAAGCCCCTAACCCCCTACACCACTTACCGGCCCTAACCCCCTACACCTAACCCGAAAACCCCTAATCACCCACTGGCCACTTAGAGACAGCTACATCGACTTCCTGTGCATGCACGGAACAGGATTGGTCCAACAATTTTTTTCATAAACTACTAATTCGGCTCTATCCTGGTTTTTTGTGCGCCGATGTTTGCGATCTGCTGCATGCACACGCGCGCCCCCCGTCGGAGGAGAGAATAGTTATTTTCCTATACTGCGGCAGAGCGCTTGAACGGCGCACATAAAACCGGACAGATCCCCTAATTCTTCTCTATCAGATGCTTTAATAACCCAGCTCACTTGAATATGCCTTTAACTGACTACCAAAATCCTATTGAGAAAGAATGGCTTTTCAGCATCTAATTGTTTATAATACCACAATCAAGTGAAATGTATCTATTTATGTTCATTTAACTAATTCTATGTGCACCCGTTTTTATTCATTTTTGTGTGGGATAAAAGCTAACATTGAGCCATTACAGTATTGTGTGTTTTATGATACAAAGCTGCAAATGAGAGCAAAGTAACAATCTCATTGTTTTCTACCAATAATGTACATTAAATAGATAACAGTGACCTTTCCTTTTAGTTGACCTCCAGCAGTGACGCCATCGGCCACTAGGTGGTATGGCGGAGATTTTAGTACATTTCCTAGCTTTAGGGGTTACGAGTTTAGGGTTGTGGCAGATATGCTTTACACCAAGATATTTACTAAAATCTTGCTAAAAAGCCAACAGGTTTTAGCATGAGAGATCTGAATAACTGTGTTGGAGGTCAAACAAATACAATTTGAACTGCTGTGTTTCTTGAACAGAAGGTCAAATGAAATGTATAAAGAACATGGTTTAAAAAAAACCCAGTGAACAAAACTAACTACAAATACAAAGTATATGAGTCCGAGCCATGTTATTGTGCTATTTGATTTCTTATTATAGAGGCTATTACCTCTTGGGCTCCAGATAATACTGTATATGCTTTGTGTTTCCCTGCCTGTCATATGAAGGACACCAATCCCCATATAAAGTATAGTGATGACTGACTAAACTACTTCGCCCATGTAAGACCCCTCCAGGCACCCATAGTACAATTTAATATGTGAAAGATCTACAGGGGTCAGTGTAGGACATCCCATGTATTGCAGACACCATCATAATAAATGTCATTATGGCCCTTATGGTGTCACCTCATCAGATAGTCACGGAAGTCCTTGCTTCGCACATAGTCCAGTCCTTTTCGGGCCAGTACTCCTGCCATGTTGCCGCTCCGGTCTGCTCACACTGCTGCTGCCGATGAATGACACCAATGTGAGCAACTGAGCGAGCACGCAACCTCCCCTCCCCCTGAGTGGACAGGTCCTTGAAGGGCAACAAATTAATACTTATGTAAAAAAATGTCAATACTAATAATTTAGGCTGAGAAAAAATGGGGACCTGAGGTGGAGGAGATCAGAATAGGCGACCTGGAGGGGGGGGGAGAAGATAAGAATGGGGGACCTGAGGGAAGGGGAAGATCAGAATAGGCGACCTGGGGGGGGGGGGGGGGGGGAGAAGATAAGAATGGGGGACCTGGAGTGGAGGAGATCAGAATTGGGGACCTGGGGGGGGGGGGGGGGGCATCAGAATGGGGGACCTGGGCCGTGGTAGGAGATCAGAATGGGGGACTTGGGTGGGGGGCAGAATGGGGGACCTGGGGTGTAGGAGATCAGAATGGGGGACCTGAGGGGGCGGATCAGAATGAGGGGCCTGGGGATATGAGATCAGAATGGGGGACCTGAGGGGGTAGGAGATCAGAATGGGGGACCTGTGGGGGTAGGAGATCAGAATGGGGGACCTGTGGGGGGGGGCAGAATGGGGGACCTTTGGCGGTGGTAGGAGATCAGAATGGGGGACCTGGGGGGGTCAGAATGGGGGACCTGGGCAGTGGTAGGAGATCAGAATGGGGGACCTGGGGGGGTCAGAATGGGGGACCTGGGCAGTGGTAGGAGATCAGAATGGGGGACCTGGGGGGAGTCAGAATGGGGGACCTGGGCAGTGGTAGGAGATCAGAATGGGGGACCTGGGGGGGTCAGAATGGGGGACCTGGGCGGTGGTAGGAGATCAGAATGGGGGACTTGGGTGGGGGTCAGAAAGGGGGACCTGGGGGTATGAGATCAGAATGGGGGACCTGAGGGGGTAGGAGATCAGAATGGGGGACCTTTGTGGGGCAGGCAGAATGGGGGACCTTTGGCGGTGGTAGGAGGTCAGAATGGGGGACCTGGGGGGGGGGCAGACCAGAATGGGGGACCAGTGGGTATGAGATCAGAATGGGGGACCTGGGGGGGTCAGAATGGGGGACCTGGGCAGTGGTAGGAGATCAGAATGGGGGACCTGGGAGACTCAGAATGGGGGATCTGGGCAGTGGTAGGAGATCAGAATTGGGGACCTGGGGGGTATGAGATCAGAATGGGGAACTGAGGGGGTAGAAGATCAGAATTGGGGACAGGGGGGGGGGAGAAGATCAGAATGGGGGACCTGGGGTGGAGGAGATCAGAATGGGGGACCTGGTGGGGGGGGTCAGAATGGGGGACCTGGGTAGTGGTAGGAGATCAGAATGGGGGACCTGGGGGGGGGAGTGAGAATGGGGGACCTGGGGTGGAGGAGACCAGAATGGGGGACCTGGGGTGGAGGAGATCAGAATGGGGGACCTGGGCGGTGGCAGGAGATCAGAATGGGGGACTTGGGTGGGGGTCAGAAAGGGGGACCTGGGGGTATGAGATCAGAATGGGGGACCTGAGGGGGTAGGAGATCAGTATGGGGGACCTTTGTGGGGCAGGCAGAATGGGGGACCTTTGGCGGTGGTAGGAGGTCAGAATGGGGGACCTGGGGGGGGGCAGACCAGAATGGGGGACCAGTGGGTATGAGATCAGAATGGGGGACCTGGGGGGGTCAGAATGGGGGGACCTGGGCAGTGGTAGGAGATCAGAATGGGGAACCTGGGGGACTCAGAATGGGGGATCTGGGCAGTGGTAGGAGATCAGAATTGGGGACCTGGGGGGTATGAGATCAGAATGGGGAACTGAGGGGGTAGAAGATCAGAATTGGGGACAGGGGGGGGGGGGGAGAAGATCAGAATGGGGGACCTGGGGTGGAGGAGATCAGAATGGGGGACCTGGTAGGGGGGGTCAGAATGGGGGACCTGGGTAGTGGTAGGAGATCAGAATGGGGGACCTGGGGGGGGGGGGAGTGAGAATGGGGGACCTGGGGTGGAGGAGACCAGAATGGGGGACCTGGGGTGGAGGAGATCAGAATGGGGGACCTGGGCGGTGGCAGGAGATCAGAAAGGGGGACCTGAGGTGGAGAGATCAGAATGGGGGACCTGGGGGGGGATCTAAATATATAATCAAGAGTATTGCAGTAGTTAGGAGTAGGTTTAGGGTACTGTCAGATGATAAGCGTTACATCAGGGGTGTCCAGGTTCGGTCCTGCTGGGTCACACACATGCCTGGATGTGAGGATATTCCTGTTTCACCCAAGTGAGAATACATTGCTTCTTCAGTCATCCTGATTGATTCACCTGTGCACAGAAAATAAATCCTCACATCCAGGTCTGTGTGTGGCCCGTCAGGAACGTACTTGGACAACTCTGCTTTACATAGTAAGGTAGTGTACGCCACTGTTTTACCATGCAAAGCTTATAATCTGCAACTACCCTCACCCTGAATACTAACCCTGTCTAACCCTCACTCTAAGAACTAATTCAAGAAAGTCTAGTGGTTCTACATGTCACTGGCAGGGATGAAACAGGAAATGTCCACCTTTTAATTGTATAAACATTTTAGAGTGAAAAGTTATGGACATTTGCACCTGTCTTTATCAAGTCAAAACCAATACTGATTAAGGTTTAACTTGAGCCCTAGAATATACAGAGCAGGGATTTTAAGTAATACAAACCCACGTGGGACAGAAAACAGACATCATACATAAAGTACTTGGTCATCAGTGTGTGTGTAAACCACTCCATATATAAATATATTATGATTTTTTTTGGTTTCAATGAAATTGTTTGTTTGTTTTTTACACTCATTTGACAATCTTCAGAGCTGAGTATGAAAGAGACATACTTTTGGTAACTGTAGAGACAAAAAAAATCACGAATGGATTGTTTATATGGACCTTTTCACATCGTTTGTATTTTATAGTCCTTCAAGGACATTCAGAAGTCATAGCGTCAGAGCTTTGCGTGCGTGCGTGCGCGCGCCCCACAGCATCCACTACACAGAATATCATGCAACCAAGTTGTGTAAGACACCCCCGTGACCACAACAAACCGCTCTCAGCTCGCTGAGCACATGAGAAGAAACAAGCCCCTAATAGAGCGTCAGTGACGTGAGGGGGGATTGTCCAATGACTAGAGAGGAATCACGCCCACCTTAAAGATGGCACCAAGGTGACCTCATTGTTCTACCCTTGTGGGCACTTTGATTGACAGTCGAATTAGGTCTTTCGGGTGTTTCATGCTGTTTCATTGGTTACTGCAGGACGCGCCTTCTCTTTCAGAAGGCTTTGTAATGAATCACTTGTGTAACACTGTAACCTATCATCAGATTCTGCCACTATCATGAACAGTCCAAAGCAGGGATAGATATAGTCATTCCTCCCCCCCCCCCCCCCCCCCCCTCCATGTTTTCTTATTTTTGTTCCTTTTGGCTTGGTCTCATCAAATAGTAATTCAATATTGTTAACATTATAGGAACTTTTTAACATTTTGAGGTCCTGGGGTCTACAGAAGAAACAAAATTAAAAAGAGATGCAATGCTTAATATAGCTTAGGGTGTTAATATGCTATATACATATCCTTTAGATGTATACTTGGTGCTGTAGCATCTGTTGAAACATAAATATCACACAGGCATTATTTCATACGCGCCACACTACAGCCTAGCTGATACCAGTGAGGGAAATACCCTCTTAGTTGCAGTGGACAGGTTAGCTAGCCCTACGTATGTATCACCACTAACATGAGGCGCAGTCGAGGGGCAGCAAGAGTCTCAGTCCCTGCTTCTACTTATAAAACTTCCGGGCATCTTAACGAGCACAATGTTATATACGGATATATACAGATTATCCTTATTAGGGTATTATTGTGCCAACACATACATATTCTTCTAATCACTAGAATTCCATCAATACATACTTACACCCCTATCAATATATATTCACTTCCGTGCAATGATCTTAGTTCTATATCACATATAATTACAGTTTGACAACGATCTGATCGCAAAGGCGATCGGATCCCGAGCCGCGCATTGCGCATGAGGGGGGGAAGAGACACAGAGGGAGGGGAAGAGACAGAGGGAGAGGGGCACAGAAAGAGAGGGGGGAGAGACACAGAGGGTGGGGGGATAGAGGAAGAGTGGGGAAGAGACACACAGAGGGAGGGAAGGAAAGAGACACAGAGGGAGGGAGGGGAAGAGACACAGAGGGAGAGGGGGGGGAGAGGGAGGGGAAGAGACGCAGAGGGAGAGGGAGGGAAAGAGACACAGAGGTAGTGGGGAAGAAAGAGACACAGAGGAGGCGGAAAGAGACGCAAGAGAGGGAGTGGGGGCGGAACACAGGGGGGAAATAGATACAGGGGAGGTGGAAAGAGACACAGGGGGAGTGAGAGGAGGGGGGAAAGAGACACGGGAGTGAGAGGAGGGGGGAAAGAGACACAGGGGAAGGAGAGGAGGGGAAGATACACAGGGGAGGTAAATGGGGGGGGAGACACGAGGAAGGGGGGAGCAGACACAGGGGAGGGGGGAAAGAGACACTGGGGAGGGGGAAAGACGCATGGGAGGGAGAGGGGAAAGAGACACAGGGGAGTATGAGGAGGGGGGAAAGAGACACGGGAGTGAGAGGAGGGGGGAGAGGGAGAGGAGGGGGAAGATACACAGGGGAGGTAAATGGGGGGGAGAGACACGAGGAAGGAGGGACCAGACACAGGGGAGGGAGAGGGGGGAAAGAGACACAGGGGAGGTGGAAAGAGACACAGGGGAGTGAGAGGAGGGGGGAAGATACACAGGGGAGGGAAAAGGGGGGGAGACACGAGGAAGGGGGGAACAGACAGGGAAGGGAGAGGGGGGAAAGAGACACAGGGGAGGGTGTTAGAGACACGGGAGGGAGGTTAAGACAAGGGGGGAAGGAGATACAAGAGAGGGAGAGGAGGGGGAAAGAAGACACAAGGGAGGAAGAGGAGGGGGGAAATGAGACACAAGGGAGGAAGTAGACAGGGGTAGAGATTTGCAATGAGCTCCAAAGGCGCTCATCGCAAGGACAGTAAAGTAGATGGTGGGAGAGGTGGGGGGGAGGCTCGCAATGAGCGCCAAAGGTGCTCATCGCGAGGCCAGTAAAGTAGATGGGGGAGCGACTCCCATTGTGTGGCAAACAGCATTGCCAGTCTTCACTTTTTATTGCCGTCAGTTTTGACGGACAAGTTGCTAGTATATTTATAGTTACGGAAATTACACGGATAGATACAGAAATAATGTAAAAGTAAAGCCAGCATTGAGCCCTTTAGGACCTAAAGCATGTAATTTATATTTCTATTCACTTCCCCCATCATCACTTTTTTAAATCAATATCGCCCTGTGTTTGGTGAGTTTTAATTTGATCAATACCTACAAACTTAATGTCATATAGCGAATCTTTATGCATCTTTCTCATATGTCTTGCTAAGAGACATCATGTCCATTTCTAATGTTACCGAGATGATCAAGGACTCTCCTATATTGTTCCCTTGTTGTTTTATCATGGGACACCAACATTGACCAACATGTACTATGTTTGTAGATTTGCATGTAAGAAGATGCGTGATTGTATATGGATTATTACTTACTGGGTCAGTGAAGTTTTGGGTTTCTGCATATTGCCACATGGAAGAATCCTTTTAGATCTCTCTTCAATCATGTCGATTTACTATCCCCTCCTAAGTGACCATGCTTGTACCAGCATATTTCTACCTCTTCTGTAGGTTGTGGAGGCTGAACGAGTTAATACTTTATTCAGATGTTTTCTTAAGACTGGCCAATATGTGTTGAAATTTTTTTTTAATGAATTTTCGGTATTTTAACTACTACATCTGATCTTCTCATTCTACATAACTTTTTCATATCATCCGATAATAGAACATCTCTTTTGAGTGGTCAATGAACTATGGTATGCTGTTTTTTGTATAACTGCTGTTGTAGGTAATTTGTCTGCCTCTGGAATTTGCTAACAGCAGTGCAATTATTACATGCCCTAAGTTATTGACCTATTGAAGTTCCTCTTTTCAATAGAACGGGATGGCTACTTAGAAGACTGATAGTAGAATTGCTTTATTTCTAAAGATTTTGGTATTCAAATTACCATACATATCTTTAGATATTTGTGAATCCAAAAAGGTTTATTAGATGCTCATTTATTTCAGATGCAAGTTTTAAACCCATCTCATTCTCAGAGTGTTTACAAAGCTCAGATTCATTTTGTTTTTTGTATTTATTTTTTGTATTTTTTTTTTTATATTGTACAAGAGTTTTGCAGATTCTAATCCTTAAGTTTTAGTTCATGATGCTGCTAACCTCAAGGTACTATAAGCTTTAGATTTAACTTTATTAGGATTGGCTAGCATCATATAGAGTTATAGTTTTGATAACCTCTCTGATATCTTCCCTATACATATGCCTCTACAGAGAACGTGCTCACACAGTTGAGACAGTTTAACACTTTACATATTTTGTCATCACAATGCTACGTTGCTAGCAATTTAGGTAATTGATACAGAGCGATACAACTCTTACAGGTATTTGATGCAGCTTTGGCTAAATTTGAATTTTATCAACCGCCTTGTTACTTTACAAAAATCCTATTCATTTGCCTGATCTCCAGAAATTTTATGCCACTATGCCATCAGATATACACTCCTTTACAAGATTTGAAATGATGTATTTTTTTTTAAGGAACCAACATGCCTAAAGTATGTAAGATGTGCTTAAGTAAGTAAACAAAAAAAATGCAGGATGTGGCAGTTTGTCATATTTAATACTAGTACTACAGCACTCAATGAAGGAAAAACATTTTATTGCTTATTCCCCCATCAACACAAAATGACTTGTGAACATATACTCCTAAAACATTAGTAACAGTGCAATACTTAAAAAAATATATAAAAACTAATTACCGGTAATCAAATTGATTGCGGATGTCAGGAACCTAACAATATATAGAATGTACAATAAAACACGTAACAGTAAGTAAATAGACCCAAGTTTGCATGTGCAGTTCAAAGCATTCTTCAACCCAGTAAAATCCAGGTTTACAAATATGTGAACCAAGTAAAAATATGTATACACAAGGCTGCTATTAAAGGCAAACAAGATAAAAGGTTAATTAAATACATCCCCTGTAAGCAGTATTCAAGACAAAATGAGACATATTCTTGTATTAAGATTTTTATTATTGTAAAATAATCCATATCAGATATGAATGCCCCTAGATTGTGTATAAAGGCCTTAAATTAGTTGTAAATATTAATATCTGTGCATGGATAAATTAAAACTCAGACACCCCAACAGGTGGCAATTGTTATGACATTAAATTCTAGTTCTTTACCACAATTTGTATATGTTTTCCAGAAATGATAATGTATACATGATATTATCCCAATCTTGTGCAAAATATTTAGTCATGAAATATTTTCTAAAACCGTAGTGTTAGATGAGGAGTTACAAATAAAATTACACATAGTGCAAATCAATTTATTGGCAAGATCCTATTGTTTTCATATGAGGCAGATATTCCAAGATGTTTAGGCCGGCTGTTCGGTTTGTTCATGGGGATGGAGAAGGAGAGGCATCTTGTTTTTTTGACAATCTATTGGTGAAAATAGATACATCAATCACACAAGTGCAAATACATATGTTTTTAAAAGACTCGACATTACAACAGAAACAAAAACTAAGAAGGCTGCTGTATAGATTTAACACTCATATTGTAGACAAATGTTGTAGCAAAACATAGTCAGTTCTCCACGTGACGGAGAATAAGAGATCCTTGGATCAAATACATTTGTCATACTTTCCAGAATGCCTATTGGCCATGGCATATGCTGTTTTCCCCACCTCATGGTCAATAAGACTACTTAAGGGCCAATCTAATGACTAGAATCTATAGACAGAATCTGAAGAAATCACAGAAATTCTATATAAAAAGTATAAGCTACTGATTAAAAAAAAATGTTAAATCCAGCTGCTAAACTAGGTATTGAAAAAGGCCAATGACATGATTATAAGAACACGTACAAATAATGTGTAAGATATGAGTATTTTCATTCAGAAAATGTATATATATATCAACTTCAAAAAGGTACTTCCTCTTGGTATTCTTAATGATAGACTATTGTGATTTCCATTTTTCCTGTATACTTTTTTATTTCTGCAAAAAACTTTTCTGTATCTCTTTAAAACATGACGGAGAAACAAATGATATTAAAAATCAGACTTACTTGTACTTGATCAGTCTACTGCCCTGAATAAGCTGTGCTCCTTCATTGGTAAAATGGCATGCGAACAGAAGCCAATTTCTGGGCTGCACCTTGTATGCAAATCTCATAAACATCAGAGAATAGCAGGTAAGGGCTGAAACAAAACAAAAACATCAAGATCCGACATTAAAATTATTGCGAGAAAAAGAAAAAAAGAAAAAGTGTAAGATTGCTTGCTGGATCAGTGTAACCAAAGATTGAATGTCTTTAGTGTTTGGAGCTGGCAATAGTTTTAGAGATCCAAAAATGAATAACAGACTATTAAAAGGTGACTTTAATGAAAAGCACACATATAAATATAATTACAGTTGTTAAATATTTTGAGTGGAATCATATAATTGAGCTTGAAAGTTGTGTATTATAAACATAAACGAGTATTCCCAGTTAACATGACCTTACTGTTCATGTATTGTAAGAAATTATCATTCTGATCTACCATCAGGGCATGGTCGGATGAGAGAACTTTAGGCACAGGCGTTACTGGCGTGGGGTTCCTGTGAGTGGCAAAGTGAGATTGGTGTGTAGTCTCTGAGTGGCAATGCATGACTGCTAAGCCGTCTATGTGAGCACATTGACTTCCCTGCAGCAGCTTTGAGTGTCATAGCAACCAGTCGAATCAGGAAGAATACAGTAACGCTATTCTTCAACAACCAACTCAAATAGATGCCATGCCAGGCACGCTGTGCCACTCTCAGACTGCATGGTAGACTCACTTTGCCACTAACAGAAGCTGTCTGTCAAACTGGTTGCTATGTCACTCAAAGCTGCTGCAGGGAAGTCCATGTGCTCACAGAGACTGCTTGCCAGTCATGCATTGCCACTCAGAGACTACACACCAATCTCACTTTGCCACTCTCAGGAACACCACGGCAGTCACACTGTGCCTCACACAGACAGCGCCTGGCAGCCACTTTGAGCCACTGACAGAGACCTCCTGCAAGTCAGGACCTGCAAAACTGCAACAGCGTCATCTATTGACCACTTGCAGTTTTGTAGCTGGAGCTCAGTCCAAAATATCCTGTAGTATATCAGTCTGGTCCCACTCACTAGAGTTTGCCGTTTCTCGTGTTCAGGGTAGAATTGCCTGGTATTTCGGGGCTGGATCACTCTAGTGAGTGGGACCAGACTGATCTACTACAAGATATTTCTCCCTGTGAAGGGCACAAGTGAGCTAAAAGAGGTTGCTCTCAGACAGGGTTATAATGTCCGTAGAACTATCCTATTAAGTTTAGTTCATTATTTGATTGAGCACCTGACTGTTTTTTTGTTTACTCACAGTCTAACTGTGCCACACACACTGCATTTTGGAAAATATGGGAGAAGCTCCAGTGTAAAGGATCAGTGTAGTGTGCACACAGACTTTCATTTATTTAAATAATGGTCAGCAAAAAAAATAATTAATTAATAAAAAATCAATATTTGAAGAAATTTAACTATGATTTTCAAATTGCACATAAGATGTATGGTTATAGTCCAGGGGTGGAAGAGGATCTGCCAAGAACGACTGGCCTGAAACCAGTCTTTTATCTATTGTCCTGATAACATTGTTTGTCTCAATCCCTGCACTGGTCATAAACAAAATTAGGACAGCCTCCTCAAGCAGATCCTCTTTCACCCTCCAAAGGCAGTAGAGAAAAGCATGTCTACAGGAAGCAACAATACAAACTTCAAATGTAAGTCAGTAACTAAATAAACAAATTAAACCTTATTGTATGGTACAGATGCACTTTAAGAAAGCCATAAACTCTAAGTGTAAGGGTCTCAAATTATTTGCGTCACAATAGTCTAAAATGTTCATACAGATCCTTAATGGTTCAGCTATCATAGCATTTTAAGTAAGAGTGGCCCTTTAAGAACAAAGGTTGTCTTAAGGTATAATCTAAGTGTTATTGTAACGGAGCTGGAACACGCAGTCCAATATCTCTGCTGGTATATGGTAAAATATCCAGGAGGCACTACAGTTTCACCATCCCCGACCTCCCATATTGGACGACACACAATTTGGGAGTCAAATGAATACTGACTTTATTTACCTTTACAGAAATATTTATACATCTCTTTGGCCACAGGTAATACACATAGAGAGAACAACAGGTGGGGTCACACCTCCCAGGGACTAGCCGGCTACTTTGATTCAATAACAGACATTGATAAGATAATGCTTCCCTTTGTCCTTTCTTTCACAATGTGAACACTTTACACAATAGGGCTCTCCTGCCTCTAGGAGACCCTAATAGGATTATGTATTATGCTAGGTGTCTGTAATATTCTGAGCTAATATCCTGCAGAGCATCAACCAACATACATATAATAATATAACAGTAGGATCATATTTTAACCAAGAATTAAATAACCATAAAACAGGGTAAAACAGTGATGGGTTCCGTTACACACCTCCCCCGTGACCATAAGCCGGCATACACGGTCTGATCCCAACGGATCGGCCTGGGGATGTCCGGACAAAAGTATTTGTTGGTCAATTCTCTAGTTTGACAACCCATCAGCATTACTGCAATTCACATTTACTCACATTTCACATATCCCCAGATAGCTGGGATCTGAGCGCACAAAACTACCGAATAGCGCTCAGATCCTCTTCACACAGTTCAATTGCCATGTAGCTAAAGTCTTTCTCATAGTCTTTCATTATATGAATGGGTTCAATGGCATAGCTATCTGGGGTATCATGGTTCACACAGGGCAAGTACCGAATGACCCCCCTGTATGTAAAGGGCCAGAATGAGTGACATACACTCTGGTATGGCCGAACACTGGTTCCAAAGGGCAATATGTCCCAGGGCCATAGTCGCAGGGCAGGAGGCTGGCAAACAGTCCTCTCCAAGCCAAAGTGGCGAAGCGCACTTCGTCACACATCTCCCCTTTAAGGGGAAGTCTAACCAGGCACCTGGATATTTCGCTGGGGTGATGGTGCAACACGCTGAGGGGACTTGAGGGGCAGAGGCCAGCGGCACTCTGCCCTGATGCCAGCTGTTCCACTGGTATATCCTGTAGGACATCCTGCTCTGTACAAGGGACAAAGGGAGGGCAGAGGCAGACTGCACTCTGCCCCACTGTCAGCTCTTCTGCTGGGGTACTTGGGACATATTCCGGCTCAGTAGCCAGGGAAAGGTGGGGGTCAGTGGGGGTTAACATTTCCTCTGTTAACCCTGGAGCCACATTAGGAGTTAGCTGGAGAGGGGAATTTGTACTTACCCCCTCCTCCGGTTGTCCCAGTGAGAGTAGTTGGGGAACTGGACAGGCTGTCCAGCATCCCGGTAGGTCAGGCACAGAGACCCTGGTCCCATCTGCGCCGTCTGGGGGATTGGTGTCTCCCCTTGTTAGGGTAAGCTGTCGCTGGGGGGAGAGGGCGACATCTTCAGCTCCCTGGGGTTCACACTGCCGCTGGGGAGAAAGGATGACACCTTCAGCTCCCTGGGATACACACTGCTGCTGGGGAGGAAGAACGACACCTTCAGCTCCCTGGGGTACACACTGTCGCTGGGGGGGGAGGACGACACCTTCGGCCCCCTGGGATACACACTGCCGCTGGGGAGGAAGGACGACACCTTCAGCTCCCTGGGGTACACACTGCCGCTGGGGAGGAAGAACGACACCTTCTGCTCCCTGGGGTACACACTGCCGCTGGGGGGGGGGGAAGGGCGACACCTTCGGCCCCCTGGGGTACACACTGCTGCTGGGGAGGAAGGACGACACCTTCAGCTCCCTGGGGTACACACTGCCGCTGGGGGGGGAAGGACGACACCTTCAGCTCCCTGGGGAACACACTGCCGCTGGTGAGGAAGGACGACACCTTCAGCTCCCTGGGGAACACACTGTCGCTGGGGGGGAAGGACGACACCTTTGGCCCCCTGGGGTACACACTGCTGCTGGGAGGTGGAATTAGTTGGAGTATTCCACGTGGAGCGGTTTCTGTTTCTGGGACAGTCTGCATGTGGCCCTGCTGGTTACACGTGTGGCACCTGATGTACCGTGGAGGGGTTTGGTAGTTCCCACCACCCGGACGCAGTGCTGGGGGGGGGGGTTAATGGTGGGAGGTGGGTTAGCAGCTCCCAAGATGGTCCGCTCCCGTGCCCGCTGCTTTTCCATTATGAATTTGTGGACATCTGTCATTAACCATTCCAAGGTTTTTATGGGAAGCGTACCTGGGAAAAAGGCCAGTCTGCTTTGGAGTTCTCTTTGAAACTCAGTCTGTGGGGTAATAAGAGGTACTGTAACCATGAGTTCCTTTCTGTCTGCATCCCTGTAGTCCGCGGCCGCCTCCTCCTCCTCATGATGGAACGCTGTCTGAAAACTAGCCGGTTCCATCCTGCTGCAGCCAGGGGCGCTGTACGGATACTAGCGTTGCCCTCAATTTGTACTCCACGGAATGGTGTCTCCTGTAGCTGTCCTTCTGACCGTGGGAACAATTCCGCCACTTGCCAACAAATGTAACGGAGCTGGAACACGCAGTCCAATATCTCTGCTGGTATATGGTAAAATATCCAGGAGGCACTACAGTTTCACCATCCCCGACCTCCCATATTGGACGAAACACAATTTGGGAGTCAAATGAATACTGACTTTATTTACCTTTACAGAAATATTTATACATCTCTTTGGCCACAGGTAATACACATAGAGAGAACAAAAGGTGGGGTCACACCTCCCAGGGACTAGCCGGCTACTTTGATTCAATAACAGACATTATATTCTGTAATATTCTGAGCTAATATCCTGCAGAGCATCAACCAACATACATTTAATATAACAGTAGGATCATATTTTAACCAAGAATTAAATAACCATAAAACAGGGTAAAACGGTGATGGGTTCCGTTACAGTTATATTTTGTACACTCGTGAGGTAAAGAAAGAAACATGCTTTGAAACAAACACCATTAATTTATATACATTCACAGCCTTATTAAACTGCGATTCTGTCAATTTACAAGGGCTCTACTTAAGCACAAAGCATATTTTTTTTACAGAAGTTCTTAGTTAGTGAACTTCTATCCAAAAGCAAGTCTTCACTAACTAAAAACTTTTGTAAATAAATAAAATATGCTGTGTGCTTAAATAAAGTTTTTTTAAATTTACTGAATCGCAATGTAATAAGGCTGTCAGTATTTGGGAGCTCCACTACTGGTACTAAGACTTCCACTAGTTCTGGTTTTATCTGTATTTCAATGTGAGGGACTAAAGTCAGTTACTTGTCACAAACAGAGCACACCAGCTCAGGTTAGGGGTAATACCCTATTTAGTTTCACTTCCCAAAGGTCCATACCACTTCACAAGACAGATAAACAATTAAACCATTTAGCACCACATAAAATAGATAGTATGGGATTATATGTTCCTCAAAATCATCCCTCAGAGACCAATAATAGGCCAGATTTTAGATTCCTGTATGAGCACAGGTGAGCTAAATGGAGATATCCTGTAACTCTAACCTGTTGGTGGTCCCTGAATATTAGATGAGAACCACCGATGTGGGCAACAATTGTCATAAAACTTAAAAGACAGTAACTAGGAGAAAAAATAATCACATTGTAATCAAAATAAGTTGGTAAAAACACATCCTTCACTGTGTTTTGGAATTTGTACTTTTTTTTTTTTTTTTTTTAATGAAGAGCTTTGATTTTTTTTGTCACATAAATCATTAATAAATTAGGTTGCGTAAACAGCATACTTTATTTATTTTTGGATTTCAGAATACAGGTAAAAGATCACACTGATTTTGAAAATGTTCCCACTACAAAAATATAGATGGCAACATTAAGTAGTGGTTAGATTTACATTATACTGCTAGAAAAACGGTAGTGCTTGTTAGTGTCTCTTTATTAAAAGTCTCAGTAATAGAATGGAAGCAGCTTCATACACATTTGTATATGATTGGTTTCCTCACAATGCTCATTGTATTGGTAATTGGTTATTAGATTACCTAAACCATATTTATGACCACTACATTGATGCTCAAAAGCGGTGGTTCTCAATAGCAGGTACTAGAACCAGTACTGATATAGATTGGATATGGGACTAGACAAGGCTGCCCTTTATATCTAGGGCTGGACACAGTGTATTTACAGACTTGCTATGGATTGGCCCTTTTATGGAGCCAATCCCTAGTTTCTCACATCTCCACCTGGTGGTGGGGAAGGATATGTCCAGTTTGAAAGTTAAATATTAACCTGTAAAATAAACAAAAATGAAATAAGGAGGGTGAGCTGAAATTAAACCAGGGGGGATACCGAGCAGAACACACCATCTACAGCCCACTGGGAGACAAACTCATCCATTCCCCTAGTGGACAAAGCCAGGTGGTACTCTGCCCGGATACGGGAGTGCCCGGATCATGGCCTCAGGTGACAAAGGAACCCCCTCTGTCAAACACTGCTTCCTGGACTTATATATAGCCAGCTTGGCTAATGCCAGGAGCAGGTTGACGAGGAGGTCCCTGGCCCTATTGCCCCAGGACACTGGGCGCCCAAAAATAAATAAGTGTGGGGAGAAATGCAGCCAAATACGGCAGGAGGAGGCCCCTCAAGAGGGGCTGCAGTCTGGCGCAACTAAAATAAATATGATATACGCACTCTCCCTTGACACAGAATGAACAAGTGGAGGGAGAGTCTGTGAAATTAGCTAAGTACTCTCTCGTGCTCAGTGCAACATGGAGCACTCTCCAACTCAAGTCCCCGGTGGGTCGTGGAACCAAAGGGGCCTCTTGCCCTCGTCAGCTGGTAGGACTCGCCTCCAGATCGTATCGGGACAGGTCACGAGGGCAAGGAAGTGCACTGTATGGAGCACAAGTGAATACAAGCTCTTCCTCTGCATGCCACAAAAGCATGCCGAGCATATGTCCCTCAACCTCGAGAGGTTGGGGACAGGAGGGGAAACACAGGGCTTGTGTCCAATGCAAACAGTCGGAGCAGGGGTGTTGGAAGGTACATGTGGCACTTCGGCTTGCAAAGCCCCGTGAAGAAAGGTGCTAGAATTGGGGAAAATGGCATTCTTAATCTCCTGGAGCAAGTGCCCTGGAACTTTGGGCGTCACATATCCCAAATGGAGTGTGAGCTCCTGGGGTGACATCCAATCAGAATGCTCGTATTCCAGGAGATCCCCAACTCTTTTCAAAGGTGCCTGACTAAGGCGGCGGATGATACTGTGGGGGCTGCAATAACGTTGCTGGATTATATAGCAGGGGATCAGTAAACAATTCATCCCCCAAAGGCACACCTTGCCTGGTCACAGAGACCATGCTCCAGGCCTTGAGGGTTTCCTGGTAGTATGCCAGCAACACAGAGAGGTCTGTCCCAAACCCCTCAGGCCTGATAAGAAATATTGCTGGTCATACCACAGGTTGCGCAACTGGCGATAAAAGCTAGATGCCAGTGCGCACCCCTGAGGAGAGGAATCTGCATATAGGTATCTCTGCAGGTACTGAAGGCGGATGGTGTACAACTGGGAGCTCACACATACCACTCCCTGCCCACCCTCCACCAAAGGCAGAATTGCCACACACGCAGAGACCCAATGCCTTCCCATCCAGAGGAAATCTAACCAACTCCTCTGGATATTGCTGACAAACTCGGGGGTCGCAGCGGACAGGTAGACCCCCAGATATTTCATGACATCTGCCTCCTACGAGATGTTACAGAATGTGGGAGGCAAAGAGTCCACCTGTATAGAATCTTCTATAAGGCCTGCACATTTGGACCAGTTGATCTGAGCAGAGGAGGCAGCTGAATATACCTCCTGGCACTCTTTTGCCAGCTCAAGATCAGGTCCTGGGCCATGAGGAGCACATCAGCAGCATAGGCTGAAAGGGCAATCCGCATGTCTGGCTCTCTTAGCACCAGCCCCATCAGCCTTTTCCTCAATAGGCAGAGGAAAGGCTCCATGGCCAGTGCATATAACTGTCCAGACAAGGGACATCCTTGATGTACCGCTCGTCCAAATACCAAAAGGTGCTGTTAGGGACCAATTGATTTTAAGTAAATACTCTGCAGAGGCGTACAGCGTTCTTATATAGCCCACAAATTGTGGGCCAAAGCCGTACTCAGAGTGGCTATAAGGTAACCATGGTCCACCCTGTCACGCCTTCTCTTGATCTAGGGAGAGAAAGGTGAGTGACAGACCAGTCCTGCAAGAGTATTGCAGGAGATCCCGGACCAGAAAGATACTATCAAAAATAGTCCGGCCCGGGATCGCATAGGACTGGTCAGGGTGAAGCAATTCTGCTAGCACAGACCCAAGTCTAAGCGAGATGGCTTTCGCTATAATCCCCCTTTTTGGGCAGCAGAGCAAGTACTGCCCTCTGACAAGACAGGGACATCTCCGCTGTCTCCAGGGCTTCCCCGAGGACCAGATGGAAATCAGGTCCCAGAGTCTTCCAGAAAAATTGGAAAAACTCTACAGTCAGAGCGTCCAGTCCTGGAGACTTCTCACAGGACATGGCACGGAGGGCTTCAGAGAGCTCTTGAAAAGATATTGGCATATCAAGCCGCTCCCATACACTCTGACTGTGGGGAGCCCCTCCCATAGCACCCTGCAGGCGTCTGGAGAAATAGGATCCGGAGAATAAAGTTCTTTATAAAAATTCTGGGCTCTGTACTGGATACTCTCCAGATCTGTAAGGGGGGCACTGTCTTCATCTAGAAGACATGTGATGGGTCTACTGTTGCCCCCCTTTTTCTCCAGTGAGTAGAAGATGCGCGAGCCGCGGTCTAGATCTTTAAGAAAACCTAAGCGGCTATGCACATATGCCCCCCTGGCCTGGTGTCGTTCCAGGTCACTGAGGACACCTTTCCTCTCTACATACTCGCTCTGCAGGGATTGGTCCCTACAAGTGAACAGCCTCCGCTCTAGATGGAGCACCTCCCCTGGAGTGACTCCAGCTCAGCTTTGCGCTGCCCACTTGCACCCTTGGTATATTCCTGACACAGAAGTCGCAAATGAACCTTGCTCATGTCCCACCACTGTTTTAAAATGGCAAAGTCCCCCTTGCAACCCCTCCAGTCCGTCCAAAACTCTAGGATCAATGTCATGAGCCCCTGGTCCTTCAACAAGGCATTGTTGAAGTGCCAATAGGCGGCTCGTGGTGCTGTTGGCGTTAGCGCCACTGTCACAGACACACAGTTTTGGTCTGTGAACGGAGCCAGCCAAATGGCACAAGAACCGGCTCATGACATATAGTGACTAGATATATATAGTCTATCGATCCGGGAGTGGGTCACCAGATCTGCTCTCACCCTGACATAGGTGAAGCGATCTGATGCCCCTGGGCTCTGTTCTTGCCAGACGTCCTCTAAGGAGAAGCGGGGTACCGGAGAACTTACGTGAGAAGTTACGTGACTACTCTGTGCACACAGAAACATTTCCTGTTAGCTTGAAGGAAGTTTAAAATTGTTTTACGTGTATTTTTTCACACAAAATAAAGCTTTTCTAATATTTAACACATGCTCTTCTAAAAAAATGATCCTGTCTGGTGTCCAAATGCCTATTAATAGAAACTACAATCAGGATTAAAGGATCTCTTCTGTCTCCACTTTATTCTCTTCAGTCTCATAGAAGGGTGGTCTGCTTGTTTCTCTCCATTAATACCAACATAATATGTACAGAAGATACTGTAGTATGTAGGTCTCAATGGCAGATATGTATGACTTGCATACCTATTTTACTGCTTAATACAACCAACCCCCTACTAAGCACTTTACCATTAGAATCAGTTTACTGTCTTCAGAGAATTATTTGAAGAAAGAAAAAGAAACACTGACATTTACAAATACCATCTGAGATGCAAGAAAAATACAATTAAAAAGCCACGCTCTCATGCGTTTGTTTGCACACTATGTATATGTCAAGAACATATCTCAGCCTAATTTGACCACCTTGTTCAAACAAATTTATGTTACACCATAATATATTCATTTAATTTTATTATGGGTCTATTAAAAAGAAAAAGAAAAAAAAATCTCTGTTACTTCAGTGAGTTAAAATTGATAATTGAGGATATGTTTGATACTAAAATTATCAGCTGCAAGGAAACTGTTCTATTTATCTCACATTTATATAAATGATGTGAGATAAATAGATGTTAATTTTTTTTTCATTTTTAATAGTCCCATAATAAAATTAAATTAATTAATAAATTGAGTGTAATGCACTAGGGACTCTAGGAAGTCAGTATTCATTGTCTACACCAGGGGTAACCAAACTCGGTCCTGGAGGGCCGCACCCAGGCCTGGATTTGATGATTTCCTTTCTGTGTACAGGTGAGTCAATCAGGATGACTGAAGAAGCAATAGTCTCACCTGCTTGCAGCAAGGATATCCACAAATCCAGGCCTGGGTGCGGCCCTCCAGGACCGAGTTTGGTGACCCCTGGTCTACACCATAATATAATATACTAGCTACTTGCCCGTCAACAATGACAGGAATAACATTTTAAGGCTGTGAATGCTGTAACTTCAGCGCTCATTACGAGCCTCTCCCTCCGTCTACTGTACAGTTGTAAGGCTAGCAATGCTGTTTGCTACACAATGCGAGACTATGGGGAACCTAAGCACCTTCGGCGCTCATTGAGTGTTTCAGTCTTGGGTTGTGTTACTGCCTTGTTAAGTGTTAGTGGCTTGGGTTAAGTGTTACTGCTTTTCGGTAAGTGTTAGTCTTAGGGCAATTTTTTACGTCCTTGGGCCCCATTTTCTTTGTCTTGCTTTTTTTTTTTGGCAGACATTTTTTTTCGATTTTTTTTCGATTTTCGATCGTGAAAAAACGACAAATATGCCTCAAATTAGATTGCAACCTCACTCACAGGCTCCCTGGCTCTCTCACCTTGCTGTGTGTGCTGCGCTCATTGCAGCCTAAGTCCCGCGTGGTTGATGGCTCTCCTCGCTTTGCGAGGCTCCCAGTTGTGGCCCTAGGAGCCGCAACAGGGCTTGCAAAGCCCGGGAAACCCGCAAACGTGACCAAAGTTCTTGAACTGACAACTATATATGTGGTCATTTTACTTAATATGTCTTACCAAATGTCATACGGCCACTGATGATTTCTGGAGATTTCTTCATGTCATTGATAGCAGCAATGGGGAGTCCCCAGTTAGCCACTGGTCCCCAAAAGTGCTGTAGAGAAACATTTAAGTATTATTCAAACTATATGTAAAATTATACATTTAAATACAATACAAATGTCAACTTGAAAATGTATTTTGTGCATGAGCTTTGTTACAGGATCTGTTTAGTTCTAGAGGGATAATGGTAGATTTTTTTTAAGGTGTGAAATTACATGAAACCATAAAAGAATAATCCCTTTGTCCAATCAGAAAGCGTGGTTGACATTAATAGATGTATAAAAGATTCCTTCATCAATATATTGATATGCAACAAGTAAGGGGAATTGCTTAAAAAACAGTGTGGCTCATGCAAAGTTGAAGCACATGAAGACACAGATTTTACTCACCGTGCTGTTCGATGCATGGTTGCCAATATTCACAATTTAGTCAATGCAAAAGAGAGAGAAAAAAAAAAAAAAAACATTAGAAAGTGTTTTGAATGGTTTCTACACACAAAGTAATCAGCAACTGCTACAACAAATGTTTAAAGAATAGTTTAAAGAAAAATGCACAAAGACTGTAGCTTCCCATGATACTTCAGCAGGTTGTAAAATGCATAGAAAGAACTAAAATACACACTTCATTGGAGTATATACAAAATGATGCATTGTTAAAGATTCCACTTAAATTATATATATATATATATATATATATATATATATATATATATATATATATATATATACACACACACCAGTATATATAGCATGTATCAGTGTTCAATAATGTATTTTTTAAAGATGTTTTACTGAAACAAAAATAGAAAAATTACATTTTGCTAGAGGAGGGTTAACTGTAAATTCTGACAAGTGTTTTCAAACAATCCTCTCCTAGATGAAAAGTACATATTTCCAACATACCTATTCTATAGAAATATATCTATATCCTCTCTAGAGAAAAGATACATTCTTTAAGGAACTAGAGCAGCCGAGGAACCAATGCAGACAAGTTTTTTAATATTCTCTGCTTAAACAGTCCCACAGATTAACAACCTGTTTAATGTTATGTTTTGTAAAATTCAGACCATTTAAACATTATTTCCATATTCTATATCTTATTTAGAATAGTGGGTTACCCTCACCATGGAGTAACTAGTAAACACAATAAAGCTTAATCTCATAGCACTTTGACAACATGATTGAATGGAAAAGCAAGTCCCTGTATGACGCAGAGTCAAGAAAAAAAAATCCTCAAAAGAATGAAGAACATGACCTAGAGAGATCCTAATGGGCCTAAGTAACAATTAACCCCTTTTGTAAATTACGACACAGAAACCTGTGTGGGAGTAAAGCTGGCCACAGCATATTTATTCACATACCATAACAACAAGCAAAACCTAGGAGGAGGATCACGGCCAGAGGTAGCGACCTCCAGCCCTGGGCCTGTGCCCAGGGCACCAATCTCGCAGCTGTGACAAAATTAAACAACAAGATACCAAAAAGTGCAAACTCCACAAACTTTAAACTTTTTTCCCTTCTTTTTCTAACATAATAAATACATCTTAAACAACCATACATGAGAGATGGGTGAGTGGGGGCTCCTTGTGATGGTCGGCTGCGGAGTGAGGCTAAATTGGCGCTCCCGCGCTCACTGCCTCAAACCCTCCCCGCGGCTGGCACATGCGACTCCCCCAAGCCAATCTCGCCGTCCCCAGCCTGGGGCTGCCTCCGTGCCCTTCATGTTGTAACTTTAACATGGTTTCTAAAATCATTTTATGCTCATCGCTTATATAGCTGCTGTGTGCAGTCGTGTCAGACTCTCTGTGACCTATGGACCACAGAACCCGAGGCACATCTAGTGTCTGCGTGTAATAATCCATAAGGATTGCATGGCAAAGATACTGGAGTGGGTTGCCAGTTCCTTCTTTAGTTGACTGTGATTTGTCTGACTTCTCTGCTATTACCTGTCCATCTTGGGTGACCCTACATGGTTTAGCTCACAACTTCATGGAGGTACACAAGCCCCTTCACCATGACAAGGTAGCAGTCCAGGAGGAGATGTAGTTGCTAATGGGCATTATTTGAAACATACTTCTCAAACATGACATTTTCTCCAAACTATAGTGGCCCTTTATAATGTGTTTGATGGCAAATAACAATTTATATATCTTTATGTAGTTTAACAACAATGAAGTACCATATTACGGTACTTTGACAGCAAATACAAATCAAGAAGAAGAATATGGCTGATTCCCAAGCAAATCTTCTCCGCTAACAAGATACTCTATAGCAGGGGTAGTAAACTGGCTAAACATTTCCTCTTTGTACAAGGTGGTTACAAGTTACAAATGCATTTATCCTTGGTCAGACATGAAGGACATACTTTGCATAATGGAAAAACAAAGTTACAATAGATATAGTGTTGACGCATGTGATACATTCCTGCACACACATTATACCTAATTTAAAACACAAGATAAAGGACATTCCTGAACATATAGCCTATTTAATTTACTTATTTCTCTATATGTTTGCATCTGTTAAAGACATCAATTTGCTTTGTGCAATACAAACAATATATATTAACAAGCTAATAAAACATGACACTTGCATTAAAACTGTAAATATAAAACACAAAGTATCTATTGAAAGGATGCAATGAAATATTTCCAAAATTGAGAAACAACACCATATAGAAATAAACAGTGTTTAACTTTTACATGCAAAATCCAACAATGGCAGAGGTAAACAAAAACATGGTCTTCAGATTTACCAAACCTTGATAAATGGAATTCTGTTCTGTAGTGAGGAAAGGGAATATTATATACAGTAGTAATATGTACAATCGGTTTCCTGGTGGTCCAGTGGTTAGGATTTGGTGCGACCTGGGTTCAATTCCAGTCAGGGAACCAAAAGGTCACACCACCCTTAAGCTATGCAGGATTGAGCCTGGTAAGTACTTTGATGGGAGACCGCATAGGAATACCAGGAGCTGTATGCTGTGGGCCACTGGAGAAGAAACTTTCAACCCACTCCAGCATCTCTGCCATGAATACTAAGTGGATCAGCATGATATGTTGCAGTGTGTGAAGTCTCAGAGAGTAGGACACGAATGAGTAGTGGACACAATATGTACAATAGCTAAAAATTTAGGAGCCAGCAGAATAAAATTAGGTGGCATGACTCCAAGAATTTGCAAGTCCTGTTATTCCTGGTGTCAAAAACAGATATCTAGTGGTCACTAAAATCTACACTTTGAGGTATCTCATAAAAATGCAGGTGTTGACAAATTTATATCAAACTTGAGTCAGCCAGATTATGGAGGACCCACCAAGGCTTTTTTATGAAAAGTGGAAGGGTGCAATAATATGTTGTTTTGTTGTACAGTCGTGTCTTACTCTCCATGACCTCATAGACCGTTCTCTACCAGGCACATCTTTATGTCCATGGTCATGCTGATCCACTTTCATGGCAAAATACTGAAGTGGGTTGCCAGTTCCTTCTCCAGTGGGCTACTAGCATATAGCTGCTGTTATTCCTAGGTGGTCTCCCATCCACTTACTGGCCAAGCCCAACCCTGCATGGCTTCGGGGTGGTGTGACCTCTTGGTTGCCTGACTGGCATAATATAGATTTATATTATACCCAAAATAAGTTAGGAGACTGAGGCTCACAGGTTTCTGGTTTTGTTAAATCTTGAATTAATGTTTAGAGACCAAAGCTCATCCTTCTGCTAGGACAGGCTTAGCAACCAGCATCTACTTCAATGCTTTTAAAAGAGTAATTTCATGAAGGGAATAACTCCTCTATGATGTGAACAAAAATGGAAGTTTACAAAAAGTATGTTCTTGTTCGCTAAAATGTTACTAGCTTTATGGTGATTCTCAGAACAAACAATGATGCAACATCCAATAGACTTTCCAAAAGATAATTGCAGCTATGTCCAAGCGGTCAGAACAAGTTATACCTGTGCAAATGTCATAAACCACATTAAGACTTGTGAGACAACAAAAACAAGAAAGTTTTGTGCTGTTACACATGTAATATTTCACTACCCTTAGGACACCGTTCCATTTAAAGCAAGGGCTTGACAAATCCAAGGCATCAGGGAGTCATTGCTTCTATTTTTTAGTTATTATACCTATATTTCCATATATAATATAAACCTAGGCTTTTAAAGATTGATTGGTTCCTAAATAAACTGGTTTGTTCCTAAATTTCAGATAAACTTGTCCACATCTGATATAATCACAGAACTCCACCTAAATGCAGTTTAAAATCAAAGACATTTTTAAAACACACTGCTGCTCAGCTTATCCCACAGAACTCCACCTGAATGCAATCGCCCGCCTGGACCTGCCTCTCAATTTCTGGATCATTTTGCCACCTGGCTCCCTCATTGTCTCTCTTCCAACATACCTTCAATTGTTATCAGTAACACACAACATCTTTCTAATATACACAACAAAAATTCTAATTCACTTCCTCATCATATCTCGCCTTGACTACTGCATCTCTCTCCTTGCTGGTCTCTCTCCACTCCAATCCATATTAAACGCATCCGCTAGACTCATTTACCAAAATCAATGCACAGTGTCCGCAGCACCACTCTGTCAGGCACTCCATTTGCTTCCCATAGCCTCCAGAATAGAATTCAAAATGATTAGCCTAACATATAGAGCCCTCCACAATAGTGCTCCCTCCTACATCTCTGCTCTCATCTGAATATACGCTCCCACCCTCTCTCTTCGCTCTGCTAATGACTTTCTTCTCTCCTCCACTCTCATCCCCTCATCCCACTCCCGACTTTTCTCGTGCTGCCCCTATAATTTGGAACTCCTTGCCTCGCTCGCCTAGACTCCACTAATCTTTCAAAATATCTCTAAAAACACATCTATTCAAAGAAGCCTATCATCTTTAGCCTTTACATGCTCTATTACTCTTTTACTCTCCTGTACACCACCCACACCCTTTAGAATGTAAGATTGCCAGTTCTCAATCTCGCTAGGTGCTTCAGGGAAAGCACTGTGTATGTCTGATTGAAAGCTCAATAACAGCGCGCTCCATTCTTTGAACAAATTGTTCTTGACTTGTACTTAACCGCTGTAAAGCGCTACGGAATATGTTGGCACGTTTCAAATAAAGGATAATAATAATAATAATAATAATAACACTGTCTCTTAAAAAAAACATATTAGGCTGGCTCCAAACTAAACACAGTTGCTTCTAAGTTTAAGAAAATTTGACAACCTCCATGAAGTGCTTTTCATGTTAAAACTACTTTTTAGTTCACCATTAACAATTAGAAGGCATGTGCAAACAGCAGTAGCAAAGAACAGCCTTAGCCAGAAAATGTAAAAACAACCCCCTCAATAATGACCACTGCTGTACTCCTCCCTCCACCTCCTTCCAAGCCCTGGGCACTATGGTTTAGAAGACAACGAATCAACATAGATCCTGTTAATTATGCAGGCCAGATTACCTGTAACATGCTCTCTAGGTTACGAGGGCTATGGCGCAATCCCATAACCTCACTTCTCCAAAATAAGCATTTACATTTTTGCATATGTATTTGTAATGGTAATTAATGTCAACCTAGAAAGAGATTTAACTTTTAATCTACACAGCATACTTCAGAGTAAGTCTGGTTAATATTCTCTAGGAAGACCAGTTGTAAATACATTGTAAGAACCCAGTTTCTATGGCAGAGATAAAAGCAGGAAGGCCCTGAGGAGTTTTAAAAATGAGTAGGTACCAGTCCATTGGGCAAAATATATCAACTTTTTTAACAGCCTATACAACTGATGCAGTTACAAGATTTGATTTCATATAACAACCCTACATGATAAGCTGATATGTATCTGAAGAATCAAATGAATCACAAGTGCTGTGGATATTCTTCATATGTCTGCCAGGTATGAGTGTAGATTGGATAGGATAGATAGCCAGCAGCAACATTTTAGAAGCTGTGGCTCCCGTATTTGTGAAGCCCTGCTTAAACAGTTTGAACAATTTAAACTAGCTCATATCAATTGCTGCTTAGTATAGCTAATTAGATGGCAGATATCAACTTACATCTTAAAAAGGTTTTGTACCTTGTGCAGCACTCAAGACCTCTGGTGATTATAAGAGTTTATTCAAAGTCCAGATCCACCTGAATTTTCCTATTCAGTGGATAAGCCTGGAATGCAGTAAAGCCTGTCTGGCAGCCGAATCTAAGTGATATATTAACAGTAAACCATATACTACAAGCATACTATTATGTTTGGAAAAGAAATGTGAAAACTATAGTCATATTCCAGTATAAAATGTTGCTGGCACTACACTATACAGAAAAAAGATGGGGAAGGGTTACTTAATTAATAAATGGGTTTATACTTTACGCATAATTAAATATGGAGAATTTACCCCTAAAAAACTGCCTCAATGCTTCCTTCTGTATAATGCTGTACCAATAAATCACATTTAAAGAGGAACAAAGACATTCCATCAAGCATGATAACTTGTAGTAAAAAAAAAAAAAGGGGATGCAAAAGAATAATCTGAAGTTGAAATGTATTGTTCCCTCTCTGCCCTACATAGTTAAATAGTAATTTAGGTTGAAAAAAAAGACTTTAGCCCATCAAGTTTAACCCTAGACATGTAAATGGTTGAGAGCATGAGACAGTTTTGGCAAGTGATAGTACAGGCCTTTTAATTAGTAACAGGCCTTGGAGTGCTGCAATTACTTGATGTTATAGTCACTTACCAAGTGGTTCTCCCAATTTCCTGCACAACTTTGATGTGGCACAATAGGGGTTCCAAATATGGTATATTTTAAATCTATAGTTAATATACCAATTCAATGTCATTAAAAAAAGTGACAGTTAAAACATGCAAATGTCACCATTCTGAGGCACATTGCTGATCATTGCCATTTCAGAACATGTTATACTTATTAATATACATTTTTTTTCAAACATGATTATTTTAGGTTAAAGGTATATGCAAGTGAGCTGGATTATGAATGCATCGGATAGGAGAATTGGTAGTGTATGAAAAAAAAAAATGTTGGAATGACAAAATACCAAAATAAACATTTAAACAGTTACACTAAAGTTTGCTGCATTTCACGCATTTGCAAACTGTTTTCTATCAATGTTGACACCCCTTGAAAATCCCAGCTGAAATTAGCATATATAATACATTGTATCTTTTCGGTCTGTGAATTGAGCTGCAGCTTTTCTTTAAATTTCTGTAATAACCATAACAAGGTCTTTGTTCCTTCAATCACTCATTGTTTTACCTATATCCCAGATGAAACTTCCCCCAGCCCCATTGTTTTGCCCCTGTAAACCCCATCACCTCTCCCATCTCCAATGAATTGCCCCATTACCTCCCCCAGCCCCAGTGAATTGCCCCTGTGATCTCTCCCAGCCCCAATGAGTTGCATGCACTCATTTACACAAAGACACATGCATATAGACCAAAAACGCAAACTCTCTTCCACTACAGATCATTGCAGGACCATAAATCAAGCATAAATGCTCATTCGTCTAAAAAACAAAATTAGAATAGGAAGAAGAAGCTGAAATGTTTGGTTTCAGTATTATTATAAATTGTCAGAATTTATTAAGGAGAGGGTGTATGTCTAAAGAACAACCGTGTAATCGATCAAGCGTTTTTACTTGAATGTCAATTTTGGGTCCTTTAAGGACCCAGTGTATTAGTCATCTATGCTAACTGCATACAGCATTACTGCTTGGCTGCAAAGCTGACATGCTCACATTGACAGGGTACACTTTAAAAAAAATCGTACCTAGCTCAATCCTAGGGGTGTAAACATCACCTGCAACAGTTTTTTTTAATGCAAAGCAAAAAAAATAAAAACATAGTGCATGCAAATAAATGTAATCATACATTACTAATTCCCCTCTATCGGATGCATTCATAACTCAGTTCACTTGAATAGGCATAGGTAGATTATATTCCTAGTAAAATCCAGAAACCTTCCAGGTCCCTTTGAACGGGGAGAGGTGACACTTAGCAATAAGTGAAGGTCATGTCACCCAGTGGATAAACAGGTATTTCCACTAGTTGCCCTACAAGTGATTGTATATTACTCCAGGATCACTACAGCTTCTGGCATATTGAAGCAAAACACCACTACAAGAACACCTCTAATTTCTGACTTAATAACACCCACCTCTAAATCTTCTATTTGAATATATTTTACAATAAGTGGAACACTAATTCTGTAAACTCAACATGAATATAACTTGCTATCATATCTAACTTCTCCTAAACGTGACTGACATGAATTCAAGTGCTATTTAAAATGCTAAAAATAAATATTTTTTTAAATATATTGGAAATTTACACTTTCAATTAGAATTGCAGACAAATGTATTTGAAATTTAGGAGCCAGCCAAACTAGAGACGACCCAGCATAAAATAATTAGAAGCAAAATTATATCTAGATAGCTATACTAAGAGTAATCAATATAGTTAAGTGCCAGATGTAAACTTTTAGGAGCCATGGCTTCCTGGCTCCCAGGTTTTGCCAAGCCCTAATTTAAGCTGAATCCACTTGTTCTAAAAATTATGAATTGCTGTTTTGAACTTAAACAAAAAAATTTCATAATAGGATGGAAATCTAATGAAGTAAACACCAATTAAAATGACTCATATATGTTAGTATAAGTCCATTTACAAATTAAATGTAACTGATGAGTCATACACATAATTCTGCTGACATTTATTTGAGCACTAGCGAATTGCCCGTCAAAAAATGACGGCAATGAAATTGTAAGGTAGCTAATGCTGTTTAGTGTGTAATAATGAAATATATAATACATTAATAAATGAATATACTTTACCTATTTTAAAGCATTGTGTGGAAGAGCTGTGAATGTGTTTTGATGTTGCTGCAGCATTAGTGGTGTGGAGCTGCTGTGTAAGCGTGCTGAATGTGTGCAGTGTAACACTGTGCGTGCGCGAGCCCAAACCGTTGTCCTGTACTTCCGCATTGGCGTCAAATGGCGAGTAATGTGTGTTATACGTTTGTATCGGAATATCCGTAGGTGTTTTGTGGTGTTTTGCGAGTTTCTTGTGGTGTTTTGCGAGTTTAGAGTGCTGTAGCCTCGTTTTCGTTTTGTTCGGCGGCCATTTTTTCTCTCGCTTCGTTTTTTTTTTAGTCTCTAAACTGTTTTATTTGAAGTAAAATCGAGGTGTAAGTTGTATTTTTGAGGTGCTGGGTGCTCCCTCTTGGTGTAGGTAAGTTTTTTATGTATGTGGTGTGTGTATGTATTGTGTTTTACATTTTGTAATGTTCGCGAGTTGCGTCCGAGTGTTGCGAGTCCGTAATGTGTGTGAACGTGTGTCGTATGTTGTTTGCGAGTGTCGTAATGTGTGTGTCGTACTGTTTGGGTTGCGACGTGAAGTTTGCGAGGGTCGCAGTTGCTGGCAAGGAGCGCCTTCGGCGCTCCATGCCAGCAACTGCGGCCCTCGCTTTGCGAGGTCCTCAGGTGCTGGCATGGAGCGCCGCCAGCAACTGAGGCCCTCGCTTCGCCTTCGGCGCTCCTTGCAGCAACTGAGACCCTCGGGCAGTGCCCTTGCGAAGCGAGGGCCTCGGCTCGCTGCGCGAGGCGCTCCATGCCAGCAACTGAGGCCCTCGCTTCGCGAGGGTCCTCAGTTGCTGGCATGGAGCGCCTTTGGCGCTCCATGCCAGCAACTGAGACCCTCGGGCAGTGCCCTCGCTTCGCGAGGGCCTCGGCTCGCTGCGCGAGCCGCGGCCCTCGCTATGCGAGGGCCGCGACTCGCGTAGCGAGCCCGCAGCGTTAGCAACAACTCGTACGCTCACAACTATATATGTGATTAAACATCAATCAGATTGTCTGCTAGTGGATGTCATATTGTAATGCCAGTTAGTATATGCATCAAAACAAGAAAAATAGTCAAACATTGCATAGCTAAACTTAATAGCAGGTAAAAACCTTCAATTATCAATACATGCCCTTTCCTACAAACCTATAATAAAAAGGTATTTGTAAAGACTCAGCATATATTGCAGGGCTTTACTAATGCATACGCAGAAAAAACTTCCTAGTTTAGTTTATTAAAATAAACTATATTCTACTTGGTAGGTCTTAAATATAACAGAACCTGCGTCCTATCCTGTTATATGTGCGCCGCTGTTGAAGATCCGTTGCGTGCACCCGCCTGCCCCGTCGAGTTGCGCCACGTCGGAAAAGAGAATAGTTATTTTGCTATACCACGGGAGTGCGCTTCAACAGCTGCGCACGTAAAACCGGATAGATTCAGAACCTGTACAGTTTAACCTATACTAAAGCGACAGTACCAATGATAAACAGATAACAATAGCAAACAGCTTTCCTGCTTTATAATGTACGGTCTTTTTTTATTTTTTAACAATATGGAAGGTTTACAGATTTTATTTGGTATATAATATGTATGTGTTTCTAATTACTTTTATGTTTTTTATTTTATTTATTTTTAAACCATGCAAATAGTCCCTGCATGCATTATATGCAGTCACAGACTCTGTAGGGCTGGATGCGCAGCGTCTCAGCAGCATGTTGCTGAACCATGGTCACTGATTAGTTAGTTTAAGACATTGCACAATCAGTATTAGAGTCTGTATCTGTATGTTGTAGTGAATGGACCTAAGCAGAGGTTTTTTTGTGTTTACATTTAGGTAGTAAAAACAGAGCTTATAATTACTTCTTAATAACACAAAGTACATAAAAATAAATAATACATAAATATATGACATACCAAATTTTTCTGTCTATAAGACGTCCCCATGTATAAGACGACCACTATTTTTGGAGCCCAAACTTCAGAAATAAATAAATAAATATGCAAATGTGTATTTTATACGTTTGTATTGTGTTACACATATTTAAGGGCACTTTCTGTCATAATTTTACTGATTTCCATTCCAGCTCAATATCCCTGTGATCACTGCGTGGGCGCAATATCCCTGTGATACCTGTGTTTGCGCAATTGCATTTTTCCGGTTTAACACAGGGATCACAAAGATATTGAGCTGGAATGGAAATCAGTGAAAATCATGACAGAAAGTGCCCTTAAATATATGTGTAACAAAATAAAAACCTTTAAAATACACATTTATATGCACACTTGCAGTGTAATGCAATCTAATTCGAAACAACGCATTTCCGAATAATGTGTTTCTTTTTTCCTGCCTTAAAACTAGTGGCCAGATGCAGCATTACAGTACCAGACCAAGGTATCTAATTTAACATTCCATGTATAAGACGACCCCCCTATTTTAGACTTAAAAAATTGGTAAAAAATACTGTTTTATACACTGAAAAATACGGTACCAAGTATGAAACCTTCCATGTCCATTTAAAGTGTTTTGAAAGTAGAATTATTGCAATGGGAAAAGGGAACTTTTATGAAGCATTTTTACAGATCAATCTGAAAACCTCTCTACAAGCTCAGGTCCCCCTATATGTGCACCATCATAACAGTGCCCTACTTTGAAACAGCAAAGGACCCCCCCATCTCTGGCAATGGTATGAGGTTACTAATCATACAATGGATCAGAAAGATGCACATTGTTTTTCTCCATCATTGCTCATAACTGAGGTTTCATATAAAAAAAGTTGCAATAATCAAAGAGAGGCCCTAATAACTACTATATGCATCTACTGAAGTGGGAACCAAACATGTTTTTGAACAGCGAGAGGAGACCTTGTATGCAGATAATTCAGCAGTTTTTAATAAAAGCCTTCCTAGTACAGGTGTAGTCAATAAGCAAACCTAGGTCCGAAATCATTATTGTGGATTTTGCAATATTACATTACATTATTTATATGTGTATACCTAAATAACATCAACTTGACATCACTTGTATCAATACTGTACATTAAATAGGTAACAGGGACCTTTCCTTAAGCTGTCCTCCAGAAGTGGCGGCCATCGGCCACTAGGTGGTTTGGCCGAGATTTTAGTAAATGTCCTAGCTTTAGGGGTTATGAGTTTAGAGTACTGGCTGAGAAACTTTACATCCGCAAGATAATCACTAAAATCTTGCTAAAAAGCTAATGGCCACCACTGATGGCTGTCTGCCAACAGGAAAGATCTGCTAACAGGTTTTAGCATGAGAGATCTAAATAACTGCGTTGGAGGTCAAACAAATACAATTTGAACTGCTGTGTTTTCTCTGGAGAAGGAAAAAAATACATGAAATGTATAAAGAACATGGTTTAAAAAAATACTTCCATTGTCATTAAATAAACAGTGAACAACACTAACTACAAATACAAAGTATATGAGTCTGAGCCATGTTATTGTGCTATTTGATTTCTTATTATAGAGGCTATTACCTCTTGGGCTCCAGATAATACTGTATATGCTTTGTGTTTCCCTGCCTGTCATATGAAGGACACCAATCCCCATATAAAGTATAGCAATGACACTGACTAAACAACTTCACCCATGTATGACCGCTCCAGGATGGGTGGAGGAACTGGGGAGGATTGGGAGGACAAATCCCCCAAAATTTTTCTATAAAGGTACATATATAAGCTATTTTACTACCTGTGTACAAAATTAGCTGAATTCCCCCCCCCCCCCCCCCCAGAATTATTCTGGCTCCTACACTCCAGGCACCCATAAGTACAACTTTTTATGTGACAGATCTACAGGGGTCAGTGTAGGACATCCCATATATTGCAGACACTATCATAATAAATGTCATTATGGCCCTTATGGTGTCACCTCATCAGATAGTCACGAAAGTCCTTGCTTCGCACATAGTCCAGTCCTTTTCGGGCCAGTACTCCTGCCATGGTGCTGCTCTTGTCTGCTCACACTGACTGCAGCAAATGAATGACACCAATGTGAGAAACTGAGCCAATGTGAGCAACTGAGAGAGCACTCAACCTCCCCTCCCCTCCCCCTGAGTTGACAGGTCCTTGAAGGGCAACAACTTAATACTTATGTAAAACATGTCAATACTATGTAGGCAGGGAAAAAAATCAGCTACTTTTTCTGTCATCTCCAGACTTAAAACTTTCTTCTAACCCACGTACCCAGTTTAAGGTTCTTGAAGGATAATTAATCTGAAAAGACAGATATGTATACACACATATGAACTATTTTGTTTAGAGCGTAGATATCACATATATAGTTGTGAGCATTGCAGGTTGTTGCTAATGCTTGCGGGCTCGCACAGCAAGCCTGCCGCAACTGCAGCCCTCGCTTCGCCAAAGGCACTCCGTGCGTTGGTGGGGTTGAGCGACATAGGCTCTGATCCCTACGACCCGCGGGACTTAGGCAGTGAGCTCACTGCGCTGGTGGAGATGAGCCTCATCTCCGAACCGCGCACACCCCCCCCCCAAAAAAAACATACAAACAACATCACACACAGATCGAGGGGGGGGGGGGGGTGCTCGTTCAGCCAGGACGTCTGTGAGTGAGTTGTACGCAAATTTCAATTGAATTTGGAGAGTTTCGGCACTCTGAAATCGGCTAAGCGACAAAAAAATGGCTGAAAAGGAGGCTACACAACCCATAACCACACAAAACACCGCCATGCACATATTACAGCACTAACTTGCAACTAATAACATTAGCATTCTAAAACGCCGCTTTACCAAACTAAACAAACCATTTGACCTCGCGCACACAGCCTATTTCTACTGCACACTTGCCACATTGCTGACACTTTCTCCTGAGGTCAGCAACAGTCCAAATGTACATTGTATGCTGCAGGAAAATCAAAAGAGATTGTTAGCTCTTCAGGATATTGATTGCTGGATATATTAATTAGAAATAGGTAAAGTATATTAATTTATTGTTTAATTCATTAATTAATTATTATAAAAAACAATATATATATATATATATATATATATATATCACATATATAGTTGTGAGCATGCGGGCTGTTGCTAACGCTGCAGCCCTTGCCAGCAACTGCGGACTTCGCAAAATTTATAGAGTTACGAAACAAAAATACTAGACGCGTTACGACCCATTACGACCTTGCAAGAACTGCCTGAAACCCTCGCACATGAAAACATGAAAAACACAATAAATACACACAACAAATACATAAAAAGCTTACCTACAGCGAAGGGGGGGGGGGGGGGGGGGGGGCACCCAGGACCTCGAAAACTGAAGTTACACCTCAATTTAACTCCAAATAATAGAGTTTAGACACCTGAAAATCCCCTAATCGAGAGAAAAAATGGCCACCGAAAAAACCCAAAATGAGGCTAAAGCAGTCTAAAGACGCAAAAAACCACCAAACACCTACGGATTTTCCGAAAAAGACGTACGAGATCCGAAAATAAAGACGCAACCAGCGCGACCACAAAAACATTAGAAACACAATAAACACACAACAAACACATAAAAAGCTTACACACAGCAAGGAGGGGCACCCAGGACCTCTGCAAGTGAAGTTACCACCTACGGATTTTCCGAAAAAGTCAGACCACATCCAAAAACAAGGACGCTAAATCAGCCACAGCCGCATACCACACATGAGGCGCCATTTTCGAACACTAACTTATACAATCCGTACACAGCTACCCTAATGGATTTGCCTTGCGCATGCACACTATTACACTACACACTGCACACATTCATGACGCTTACACAGCAGCTCCACAGCACTGATGCTGCAGCAACATGAAAACAGATTGCCAGCTCTTCAACACAATGCTTCCTGCATATATTACTTCACAATAGGTAAAGTATATTCATTTCTTATTTTATTAATTATTCATTGCCAAAGGCGCTCATTGTAAGCCACGCGATGAGCGCCGAAGGTGCTCAGTGCGAGGCTCGCAATGAGCACCGAAGAATCTTAAAACACCAACAAAATTAATTTTGCACGCAAACAACATTACCTGCCTTAAAATCTTATTGCCGTCATTTTCTGACGGGCAAGTCGCTAGTATGTATATATATATATATATATATATATATATATATATATATACAGTATATATATATCTAAAATACAAATAGCAGAGGAGAGGCTCGCAATGAGCACCGAAGGCGCTCAGCGCGAGGCTTACAATGAGCGCACAGGGTGTTTAGAGGAGCAAATGTACACGAGGAGAGATGTTCGCAAAGAGCGCCGAAGGCATCTGCCAGTGAGGTTGCCCCCTAATTAAAGTCTAATTTAAGGAGTTTTGGAACTTGAAAATTGGCTAAGCAAGAAAAAAAATGGCGGCCGAAAAGAATGAAAGCGAGGCTACACGATCCAAAACTCACAAATAACAGCCAGGCACGTACGACTTTTGCCAAGGATGTACGAGGTACAAAAATGCAAAATAACGAGGTCGCAAAAATACGAACTTAACGGCCGAACCGCGCACAACGAAAAACATAAAAAACACACAAAATACAAACACAAATAAAAAAAAACATTACACCCAGCAAGGGGGGGCAGCCAGGACGTCAGGGAGTCAGGTTGCACACACATTTTAGTCTAATTTACAGAGTTTAGACACTCGAAAATCCCCTAAGCGAGAGAAAAATGGCTGCCGAAACAAACGAAAACGAGGCTACACAACCCCTAAACCCGCAAAACAATGCCAGGCACATACGACTTTTAAACAAACCCGTACCAGGTACAAAGTACAGTATTGGCAAGGACGCAAAATCATCCACACCCGCGTACCACATAAAGGCCATTTTACAACACCAACTTACAAAATGAGGAATTACACAGCTAAACAAACGGTTTGCCTTCGGGCACACAGCCTATTTGCACTGCCCACTTCACACATTCCTGACACTTACACCTCAGCTCACCAACACTGCAAATCTACATGGTATGCTGCAGGAACATCAAAACAGCTTGTTAGTTCTTTAGCATATTGCTTGCTGCATATATTAATTATAAATAGGTAAAGTATATAAATTTATGATTTCATTAAATAGTTCATTATCAGGAAAAAATACATATAAAGAAAAAAAAAACCACACAGGATCACAATAAACGACAGAGACAAAGGCCTTCACTGCGCGCCTCACAAGGAGCACCAACGGTGCTCATAGGACACAAAGTACACCAGGGAAGAGGCTTGCAATAAGCGACAAAAGGACATCACCGTGGACCTTATAATGAGCACAAAAGCGCCTCTGATAACAAAAAACACACCACCCGCGAGGCTCGCAATGAGCGCCAAACAGTGGCGTAGCTAAGGGGGGGGCGAGGGGGGCGGACCGCCCCGGGTGACAGCATATGGAGGGTGACAATATGTCACCTCCAACAAAATTTTTCAGCCCTTCCTCTGCCTCCCGTGTCTCCTTTCCCCCCTTCTCTCCCTCCTCTGTGTCTTGTACCTGGATGCAACCCTGCCAGCAGTGCCGCACTCACCCTCTCTGTGGCTCCCATCCTCCGACCGGAACTACTTTCTGGATCAAGCCTTGCATTGCGCATGCGCATCCCGCCTGCACGATTCGCGGCTTGATCCAGAAAGTAGTTCTGGCTGGAGGACGGTCGGCGCAGAGGAGAAGACGGTGAGTGCGGTTGGCAGGATTGGAACCAGGTAGTGGGGCAGGGGGAGCATCAGTGGGGCAGAGGGAGCATCAGTGGGGCAGGGGGAGCAGTGTGGGCCTCTAAAAGGAGGAGGAAGGGGACAGACATGGAAGGCATTGAAGCCTCTCCCATAAGCCTTGCGATGAGCGCCTGCGGCAGTCTAAGTGCCGCTAGCCTCGCAGTCGCAGGTCACTGGGGTGACATTTGAACGGACCGCCCCGGGTGACGTTTACTCTAGCTACGCCACTGGCGCCAAAGGATCTCAGACGACCAAAACACTTACTGTCTGTGGCAAACAGCATTACCTGCCGACAATTTTATTGCCCTGTCATTTTTGATGGGCAAGTCGCTAGTAAATATAAAATCAAGAGTATTGCAGTACATAGTGATACCTTTTTCAGCTTCTTTAATTCCTTCGTTAGAAGTAGGGTTTAGGGGGTGTCCAGATTCGGTCCTGCTGGGTCACACACATGCCTGGATGTGAGGATATTCCTGTTTCACCCAAGTGAGACTATTTTGCTTCTTCAGTCATCCTGATTGACTCACCTGTGCACAGGAAGGAAATCCTCACATCCAGGTCTGTGTGCTGTCCTTCAGGAACGTACTTGGACACCTCTGCTTTACATAGTAAGGTAGTGTACGCCACTGTTTTACTATGTAAAGCTTATCATATGCCACTACCCTCACCCTGAATACTAACCATGTCTAACTCTCACTCTAAGAACGAATTTAAGAAAGTCTAGTGGCTGCTACACTTCACTTGCGGGGATGAAACAGGAAAGATACACCCTATTATTGTATAAACATTTTAGAGTGGAAAGTACTGGACATTTTTACCTATCTATATCAAGTTAAAAGCAATATTGATTAAGGTTTAACATGAGCACTGGTATATGGGAAGGAAGCTATAGGAACATTACAATGTGAAACAGGCCGTCTGACAATTAGTGACCAGGAAAAGGCAAATGAGCTAAATAGGTTCTGTTCTTTGGTATACACAAGGGGGGTACCAGTGGTTGGGACTGCAACATAATGGGGACACACTACCTTCACTAAATAACTGGTTAACGCAGGAAGAAATCCAAAAGAGGTTGGAAAAAATAAATGTTAATAAAGCCCCTGGTCCTGATGGAATACATCCAAGGGTACTGAGGGAACTGTGTTCTGTAATAGCCAAACCTTTATATTTAAATTTTCAAGATTCACTCAACACAGGGTCTCTACCAGATGACTGGAGAAAAGCAGAGGTGATACCTACTTTTAAGAAGGGAGCAAAAGCAAATCCAGGTAATTATAGACCTGTAAGCCTCACTTTGGTAGTGGGAAAGCTTTTAGAAGGGTCAATAAGGGATAATATACAAGAATATGTCTTTTCAAACAGGATTATAATTAGGAGCCAACATGGATTTATGAGGGATAGGTCATGTCAAACAAATCTAGTTCGTTTCTCCGAGGAGGTTAGTAGTAACTTGGATCAAGGCAACTCAGAGGATGTAGTCTTTTTAGATTTTGCAAAGGCTTTTGATACAGTGCCACATGGGAGACTATTGTGCAAACTAAGAGATAAGGAATTGCAGTAAATATGTGCTCATAAATTGAGGGCTGGCTAAAAGACAGGAAGCAAAGTGTTGTGGTACATGGAACATACTCAGAATGGACTAATGTGGTAAGTGGGGTTCCTCAGGGTCCTCTCCTTTTTAACATATTTATTAACAACTTAGAGGTGGGACTGGAAAGTAGTGTCTCCCTTTCTGCTGATGACACAAAGTTGTGCAAGGTAATTAAATCAGAAAATTATGTACTTTTCCTCCAAAGGGATTTGCATAAATTAGAGAAATGGGTAATAAATGTAAAGTTATGCATCTGGGAAGGAAAAATAGCCAAGCAATTTATAAACTTAAGGAAACAAATCTAGGGTTATCAGATATTGAAAGGGATTTGTGAGTGCTTGTGGACAATCACCTACGTAACAGTGCTCAAAGCCAAGCAGCAGATGCAAAGGCAAATAAAATATTAGCATGTATTAAGAAGGGTATAGAAGCCAGGGAAGCAAATATAATTCTGCCACTATACAAATCTCTAGTATGCCCTCATTTGGAATATAGAGTACAATTTTGGGCACCACTTCATAAAAAGGACATTTTAGAGATGGAAAAGGTACAGAGAAGGACAACAAAACTAATTAGGGGAATGGAGGGGCTAAGTTATGAAGAAAGACTAACCAAATTAAACTTATTTTCTCTTGAAAAAAGGCTTCTGAGAGGAGATATGATTACGTTATATAAATACATCCAGGGTCAGTATAAAGATTTGTCAAGGGAGCGTTTTGTGCCAAGAGGTTTTCAATTGACACAAGGACATCCTTTGAGATTAGAAGTAAAAGGATCCCACCTTAAAAAAAGAAAATAATTCTTCACAGTAATGGTAGTTAATCTGTGGAATTCTCTACCAAGGGAGGTGGTGACAGCGGATTCAATAGATAACTTTAAAAAAGGGATTGGATATATTTTTAAATAAAAAGGGTATTCATGGATATCCTGGATAATTAGAGAGTGAATATTGATCCAGGGAGAAATCCGATCGCCAGTGTCTGGGGTCAGGAAGGAATTATTTTCCCTTTTGAGACAACTGGCAAAGTTTCACTGTTTTTTTTTTTGTTTGCCTTCCTCTGGATCAATTAACAACTAATCCGCATATTGCAGATCAGAGGAGATCTTAAAAGGTTGAACTTGATGGGCTAAAAGTATTTTATACCTCAATAATGTAATACACAAAGCTGGGATTCTAAGCAATACAAACCCACGTGGGACAGAAAACAGACATCATAAATAAAGTACTTGGTCATTATGTGTTTGTAAACCACTCCATATGTAAATATATTATTATTTTATGATTTTTTTGGTTTCAATGAAATAATTAGGTTTTTTTCACTTATTTGACAATCATCATAGCAGAGTATGAGTGAGAGATACTTTTGGTATCTGTAGAGACAAAACTTTTTTTTTTTTCATGAATGGAATGTTTACATGGGCATTTTCACATTATTTTTATTTTATAGTCCTTCAAGGACATTCAGAAGTCAGAGCTTCAGAGCTTTGCGTGTGTGCGCACGCGCGCCTCAGAGCATCCACTACACAGATTATCATGCAACCAAGTTGTGTAAGACACCCCCGTGACCACAACAAACCGTTCTCAGCTCGCAGAGCCCATGAGAAGAAACAAGCCCCTAATAGAGCATCAGTGACGTGAGGTGGGATTGTCCAATACCTTAAAGGTATATGCAAGTGAGCTGGGTTATTAATGCATCTGAAATAGGAGAATTTGTAGTGTATGAAAAAATTGTTTGCATGAAAAAATACCAAAATAAACATTTAAACCATTAGCCTGAAGTTTGCAGAATTTCTTGCATTCGCTAACGTTTTTTCTATCAATGTTGACACCCCCAGAAATTCCCAGAGATAATTAGCACACATAATACATTCTATCTTTTTGGCCTGAGGATTGAGCTGCAGCTTTCCTTCAGATTTCTGTAATAACCAGAACAAGGTCTGTGTACCTTCATTCACTGATTATTTTATCTACATCCCATGTGATACTTCCCCCAACCCCAGTGATTTACCCAATCACCTCGCCCAGCCCCAGTGATTTACCCCTGTAACCCCCCAGCCCCAGGGATTTAACCCATCACCTCCCCCATCCCCAGTGATTTGTCTCTGTGATCTCTCCCACCCTCAGTGAATTGCCCCTGTGACCTACCTCAGCCCTATTGAATTGCCCCTGTGATCTCTCCCAGCCCCAGTGTATTGCCCCATCACCTGCCCCAGCCCCAGGAATTGCCCCATGACTTACCCCAGCCCCAGTGAATTGCCCCATGACCTCCCCAGCCCCAATGAATTACCCCATCACCTGCCCCAGCCCCAGTGAATTCCCTATGACTTACCCCAACCCAGTGAATTGCCACATCATCTGCCCCAGCCCAAGGGAATTGCCCCATGACCTCCCCCAGCCCTGTGAATTGCCTCCTTACCTCCCCCAGTTCCAGTGAATTGCTCCCATCACCTGCCCCAGCCCCAGTGAATTGCCCCTCAGCCCTAGTAAATTGCCCCATCACCTCCCCCAGCACCAGTGAAATGTCCCCATTGTCTACGTCAGCCCTTGTGATTTGCCCTCCAGCCCCAGTGAGTTGCCCCGGTGAGTTGCCCAGTGACCCCCCCAGCCCCAGTGAATTGCCCCATCACCTGCCTCAGCCCTACTCACACACTCACACTGAGATACTCACACACTGAGACACTCAAACAGACACACACTCAATCACACAGACATACTATCACTATTTGCTATCACACAGACACTCACACAGCACACCCCCAGCACAATTTTGTATTTTTTGCAAAAATCGTTGCTTTTTTTAATTCAACCATTTTTGCTAGGTGGGTTATGAATGCATTCTATAAGATGCATTCATAACCCACCTCACTTTAATATGCCTTTAAAGATTGCATCAAGGTGACCTCATTGTTCTACCCTTGTGGGCACTTTGATTGACTTTGATTGAGTTGAATTAGGTCTTTTGAGTGTTTCTTGCTGTTTCATTGGTTACTGCAGGACGCCCCTTCTCTTTCAGAATGGTTTGTAATGACTCACTTGTGTAACATTGTAATCTATCATCAGATGTTGCTACCATCATGAACAGTCCAAAGCAGGGATAGATATAGTATCCCCCCCCCCCTCCATTTGTTCTTATTTTTGTTCCTTCTGGCTTGGTCTCATCAAATAGTAATTCAATATTGTTAACATTATAGGAACTTATAACTTTTTGAGGCACTGGGGTCCACAGAAGAAACAAACAAAAAAAAAACTGTTATATAAGCCTTTCTTACTCTTAATATAGCTTAGGGTGTTAATATGCTATATAAATATCCTTTAGATGTATACTTGGTGCTGTAGAAACATAAATATCACACAGGCATTATTTCATACGCTCCATACACTGTTTTACAGGGGAAATACTAAAGCTACAGCCTAGCTGATACGAGTGAGGGAAATACCCTCTTAGTTGTAGTGGACAGGTTAGCTAGCCCTACGTATGTATCAACACTAACATGAGGCGCAATCTAGGGGCAGCAAGAGTCTCAGTCCCTGCTTCTACTTATAAACCTTCCGGGCATCTTAATGAGCACAATGTTAAATACGGATATATACAGATTATCCTTATTAGGGTATTATTGTGCCAACACATACATATTCTTCTAATCACTAGAATTCAATCAATACATACTTACACCCCTATCAATATATATTCACTTTCGTGCAATGATCTTAGTTCTATATTTTTACTATAGTTACTAAAAAAGAAATTACATTGATAGGTACCGAAATGGTGTAAAAGTAAAACCAGCATTTTTCCTTTCAGGACTTAAAGCATGAAATTTATATTTCCATTCACTTCCCCCATCATCACTTTTTTAAATCAATATCGCCCTGTGTTTGGGGAGTTTTAATTTGATCAATACCTACAAACTTAATGTCATATAGCGAATCTTTATGCATCTTTCTCATATGTCTTGCTAAGAGACATCATGTCCATTTCTAATGTTACCGAGATGATCAAGGACTCTCCTATATTGTTCCCTTGTTGTTTTATCAACATAAATCATGGGACACCCAACATTGACCTACTTGTACTATGTTTGTGGATTTGGATGTAAGAAGATGCTTGATTGTATATGGATTATTACTTACTGGGTCAGTGAAGTTTTTAGTTTCTGCATATTACCACCACAGGATTTGCAATTGCCACATGGAAGAATCCTTTTAGATCTCTCTTCAATCATGTTGATTTACTTTCCATTTCCAAGTGACCATGCTTGTTCCAGCATATCGTTCAGATTTCTACCACTTCTACCACTTCTATAGGTTATGGAGGCTGAACGAGTTAATACTTTATTCAGATCTTTATTATTTCATGCCCTAAGATATTGACCTATTGGAATTCCTTTTTTCAATAAAACTGGATGGCTACTTAGAAAACTGTTAGTGGAATTTTTTGTTTCTAAAGATTTTGGTATTCAAATTACCATACATATCTTTAGATATCTGTAAATCCAAAAAGGTTGATTAGATGCTCATCTATTTCAGATGTAAGTTTTAAACCCATCTAATTCTTAGAGTGTTTACAAAGCTCAGATTAATTTTTTGAGCCTTGCCAGACCAGCAAAATATCAACAGTATACCTTGCCCAGAAGACAATGAGCCTCATCTAATTGAGGCTTCGGGTCATCTGGGCTCGGAAATGGACCCCGTTAATTTGCTATCCAAATGGCGTCTTCTTGCAGGTTCCGATCGAGTAACGGGCTCCAGGCTGGGAATCATTGTGATGCTGTAAATCGCAAGTTAATGCCCAGCGAAGCCTTTGATCTTTCAGTTCCGAACTCTAAAATCGCACACTGATATTCAATTGCGCCACGTCAAGACCCGTCAGTCCCGCAAATGGCAAAAGTCGAACCACAAGTCAAGGATACCAGGGAGGACTCGTAAAGGGCTTAATGACATATCCAGAGCACTTCAAATGCTAATAATAAATCAATACTGTACTTTTACTAAAAAGGAAAGTGATGTTAGGTCTTAATTAATAACACAACATTCTCAGGCTTGCAAATCATCTAAATAGAATACTTTGAAATCCAACCTCCAAGCCCGTAGAACTTTGAAATCTAACCCCCATTTTTCTTTCAATAGTCTTTGATTAGAAGGCATACCATAATACAACACTGTGAACAAATGAGTTTTGTCAGTTTTATTACATTAACTTTCTCAATAAAACATTTTCCAATTAGTAACTGACATGTACCTTCTTATTTTACAATTTTTATTATTAATATATCAATCACATACCTGGAAATTCAGTTTAAATAAAAAAAAAAATGTGCAGAGGAAAAAACAGAAGGAAAGGAAAGAAGAACAAACTAGTTAGATAAACAATATTACAGCTAACCTGGAGTAGAGGGAAGAGTAAAGTTAAAGTGACCATTGTGGGGACTTCCTAATCAGTAGTTGGCAGGGCCCAATCAGAATTCTGAGGAACTGTACTGAAAAAAGTAACACACACACACAGTGTTATGTTAGCACAATTAGTTTATTGCTACGTCAGAGCATAGGTTATATACTTGCAAAAGAGGGCGGATATTAGAAGCGATTTACGGTTCATTGTTAATTGGTACACGGACAAATAATCAGGTGTTTTTCTGTTTCTTAGAACAACTAGAAATGTTTTGTGTGTTAGGAAGGTCGCAAGACATCCCAAGGATAGGAATGTGATATTATGGTTAGGCAATATCTCGTAAATATGTCAGCAGAATATGTTAACCCCTTAATCAGCAGAATATGTTAACCCCTTCAATGTTAACCCCTTCAACCATCGCTAAGCAAATGCAATAAGCAATACCTCAATAAGCATTACACAGGTTTCCTAAGATTATGATTACCTCCATTTCAGAGCTGAAGCTTAAAAGAGGGATCCAGAATTGATTTTCGAGTCTCCTCCCCAGTATCAGTATAACAAAATGTTGGTGTCATACAATGTAAAGCTTTTTCTACTCTGAGGACCCTCTGCGCTGATTGCGAGCCTCTCCTCTCATGTACTTTTGCTCCTCTGAGCACCTTCGTCACTCATCACAAAGACAGATATATATTTATCTTTATTTTGTTAACTAATAATGAATTAATTAGTTACTTAATCAATATACTTTACCTATTTGTAATTAATATATCCAGCAATCAATAGCCTGAAGAGCTAACAATCTGTTTTTATTTTACGGTAGCATACAATGTACAGTTTGAGTGTTGGTGCCCTGAGGAGAAAGTGTAATGAATGTCCCAACGGTGCATTAGAAATAGGCTGTGTGCGCGAGGGCAAACTGTTTGTTTAGTTGTGTAAAGCGCCATTGTAGATTCGTAATGTTATTAATGTGTTACGCGGCTTGCAAGCATTTTCTGTCATATCAACTTCAATTTGCGTTCCACCTCCCAGACGTCCTGGCTTTTCCCCTGTGCTGTGTGTGATGTTTTTGTTGTATTTTTATTTTTTTATTTAATTTTTTTTGCTTTTTTTGTTTTTTGCGGTTCGGCTGCTAATCTCGTATTTTTCGTATCTCGTATTCCCCCCCCCCCCCCCGTGTAGTAGGGTATTTTATACCTCGTACGTTCCTGTGTGAAAGTGCTACGTGGTTGGCAGTGTTTTGTGCGGCCCAGGGTCATGTAGCCTCGTTTTCATTTTGTTTGGCAAACATTTTTTTTCTTGCTTTTTTTTTTAATGATTTTTGAGTGCCGCGGCCAAATCGACTTAAATTCGCATTTCACCTCACTGCTTGACATCCTGGCTGTTCCCCCATGCTGTGTATGATGTTTTTGTTGTATTTTTTTGTATGTTGTGTGTTTTTATTGGTTTTTGCTTTGCGCGGTTCTGCCCTTAACCTTGTATTTTTCCTATCTCGTATTTTTTTTTTCAAAGTCCCACGTCGCATAATTTATTTTTTTACGAACTCCCACGTTGGTCAACTGCTTACAGGCTGGCGTTCCCGCGTTTACTAATTGTTTGGTGGCTCACTGCTCACCTGGGGCAAACATCGCCTTTATGCTGCGAGTTTTAGTGCCTTAATGGCTTGCCTCGCTATGTGTATCCCCAGCAGGCAAGACTCTACCGTGATTGGAGTCACCTTCTTAAAGATTGTGGTGGCAAGTTGGGCTAATTGTCCCCAGATATTCTGAACCAATGGGCATGACCACCAGATAGGGATGTGGTCTCATATTTGTTAACATCCCCTAAAGTATTTATTGCTCTCTTATGAATTCATTTTCTGTAATTTATCAGGCTTGAAGTAGGCTCTCTGTAGGACCTTGATAGAGCCGAATTAAGTGAGCCTCTGGATAGGTTTGAGCAGGATTCTGTCCACTTGTCCCAGTCCCACTCTACCCCCAAATCCGCTTCCCATTGTAAGATAAATTTGGGTTTCTCATTACTGGTAGAGCTAGTAAAGGCATCATTGAGTGGCCCCACTATGCCTTTGGTAAGAGGCCGGTTTTTGCAGATAATGAACATCCAGGAGGCCCTGGGGGGTCCCAGTTCTTTTGACATCTTACTAACCCAGCTTCTAATTTTTAAATAATTACAAAATTATGTGGGGGGCAAGTCATGGGTTGTGTGGAATTGGTCATAGGTCAGGAGATTATTATTATTAAACCAAGTCCCTATCCGGTCAAGGTTTCTGGAGGTCCACCAGAGTTTAGAGATGGCATTTGAGCCTGCCATAATTTGGGGGAAAGACAGAACAGACAGTAGAGGAGATAGGCCTGGGCTGAGCCTGTGCCTGGAGTTTGCCCACCCCAAAGAGTTCAAAGTTGGAGAAAGCATAGGGGTTTGGTGGGTTTTGAAGGGAGCTAGTTCTTTAGGAATCCAAATTAGTTTATCCCAGCTATGTGGGATCATTTGTTGATTCTCCAGACCCAGGATGGCTGGTGCGTAGTGGAATGTGCTAGGGGCAGATGGGCCAATTGAGTGGCTTTGAAGTAGTACCTCAAGTTTGGACATGAGAGCCCTTTTTCAAAGTCCTACGAGCTTGAGGGTTGGAATTCATTGATGTCATGATGACAATCTCTTTTACCATTGGCTGTTTCTATCTAGGGAGCTGCGACCTTGGTTAATTAATCCGTTCAAGCTCGCAAATGCTACCGACAACTGCATGGTTTCCGATATTTGCTATTGGCCCCTAACTTGCAGCCTTGCCGAATTGAATAGTACCATAAGTTGCAGCTGCTGCAGCCTCACAGCAGGCCCGCAGACATACGGCCTAGACTCTATAACTTAAGGCCTTGTGATTGGATGAGGTCCTATGTGTTTACTAGAGATGTCGCGAATAGTTCGCTGGCGGACTGTTCCCGGCGAACATAGCATGCTCGCGGTCGCGGCGAACTGCGAACATATGCGATGTTTGATACGCCCCCTATACTTTATCATTTAACAATAGAGATGTCGCAAATAGTTCGCCGGCGGACTGTTCCAGGCGAACATAGCATGTTCGCGTTCGCGGCGAACTGCGAACATATGCGATGTTCGATCCGCCCCCTATACTTTATCATTGAGCAAACTTTGACCCTGCGCCTCACAGTCAGCAGATACATTCCAGCCAATCAGCATCATACCCTGCCTTCCAGACCCTTCTACCTCATGGACAGCAGCCATTTTGGAATCATAACTAACTTGCAGTCTTACTGAGAGGAGGGAGAGTGTAGGTGATCCTGATTGAATAGGGAAATCAATAGCTAGGCAAGTTTATTCAGTGTCCAGTGCAGTGCTGAAGGACTCATCAGATCTCTGCTGTAAACACAGCACCCCAAAAAGCCAATTTTTAGGGCTATAACATAATTTTTTTTTTTTCTGTCTAATCTAACTTTATTTGCAAGTGTGCATGTCAGGCTCACAACTTATACTCTGTGTGCACAGTGCAACCAATACAATCTTGTTTACTAGTTGTCTACTTTTAAAAAACCAAAACTTTTATTTTGTTAAATCTTAGTTCATTTGCCTGACTGCCAATCTAAGTTCATTTGCCTGACCGCTAGCCAGTGTGTGTGTCAGGCTTACAAGTATTGTGCCAAGTTCAACCAATCCAATCTAGTGGTGTACCAGCAGTCTACATTTAAAAAACCAATAATTTGATTTTCTTAAATCTAAGTTAATTTGCCTGAACGCCAATTTAAGTTCATTTGCCTGACCGCTAGCCAGTGTGTGTGTCAGGCTTACAAGTATTGTGCCAAGTTCAACCAATCCAATCTAGTGGTGTACATGCAGTCTACATTTAAAAAAACCAATAATTTAATTTTCTTAAATCTAAGTTCATTTGCCTGACCGCCAATCTAAGTTAATTTGCCTGACCACTAGCCAGTGTGTGTGTCAGGCTTACAAGTACTGTGCCAAGTTCAACCAATCCAATCTAGTTGGGGTACCAGCAGTCTACATTTAAAAAAACAATAATTTTATTTTCTTAAATCTGTTAATTTGCCTGACCGCCAATCTAAGTTAATTTGCCTGACCGCTAGCCAGTACTGTGCCAAGAGGTTGTGTGCATGCTTGAGCTCTAAACAAAAGGCTTTTTAGTGTCTTAGTCCCTCAAATACAAGTTTTATTTTAACACCTTTCTGTTTATAAGCACTTTGTGCACGGTGTTGTTCATTTTTGGGAGTTTTTGTGGTATTTTTCTTAGTTTAATTTAAGTTTTAGTTTTCTGGGAGTCAGGCTCAAGTCTCTATCCCAGGAGAGTGAGCTGTCTCCTGGATACTTTGCCACACCCCTCCCTTAGCACCACACCTTCACTCCTGGAGCTTTGTTACTTTGACTTTTTTTCTTTTAAAAAGTTTATTAGGTTTTGTTGAAGTTTTGTTTGGTGTTCGGTTTTATGTTTTGGGGGAGAGAAGACAAGTAACATCTTTGTAGGCAGTGGGGGGGAAAACAATTAGAATTTTTGTTGAAAAGGCTTTTTTTTAACATCTGACACAGAGACACAGAGGGGTTAAAAAGCCTCTGTGTTCTCTGTGTTGTTGCAATTAGACACCTTGCAACAGGCCATTAACCCTTCCACTGCCAAGCATCACCTCTCTCTCTCCCTTAGTTTTGTCTCCCTTAGTTTTGTCTTTTTGTTTCTTTTTCACACTTTTATATTTAAAAAAAAAGAAAACAGTAAAAAATCATAAAACAAAAAATAAAAATAAATAAAACAAATAAACTAAAAAAAAAAGGGTCTAAACATGAGGGATAAGACCACTAAGAAGCCTCAGGGGTCAAAAGGGGGAATAATGGCCCATGAAAATCCTAGCTGCAGCACTGCACAGCATAGGCCTCAGGCAGATAAGGCAGCCACAGCTCCTGGTGGTTCTGCCAGCAGACCTACCCCTGTGGCTAATACCTGGTCACAGGTGGTTTCTGCTGGCCCCAATAATACCACCGCTGGGGCTGAGGGGCAGATCACTAGGAAGCATGGGGTTAAATGTCAGATGTCTGGGGTCTACAGCATTGATATCTGCGTGCTGCAGCTAACGTCATCAGTCCCTCTGTTATAGTAGCAGCCAGCAAAATGTACGGGAAAGCAGTTTTCTTTACCCGTACTCTGGCTGCTGCTCACATTCTTGTACAGAGAGGCATCACAGTGGGGGATTATATGTCCCAATAGAACCCCTGGAAGGGTTGGGCACAAAAGTAACACTCTCTAATGTGCCCCCCTTCCTACCAGACTCCCTCCTGCGCCCCCACCTGCTAACCCTAGGGGAAGTAAAATCACCATTTATAAAAATTCCCCTGGGGTGCAGAGAGAGAGCACTTCGTCATGTGCTCTCTTTCAAGAGGCAGGTACAAATGTGCCTGCCTCAGGGCGCAGAAAACATTGAGAGGTCTTTTGGGGTTCCATTTGAGGGGGTGCTCTACAGGATTTTTTACAGCACTACGGAGGTGCAGTGCTATCATTGCAAGGGGTTGGGGCATACACGTAGGAATTGTCCTAATGTAAAGCATCATGCCCCAGCCCCAGCAAATGGCACCTCTGTCAGTACAGCACCCATCCCCGCTGAGCCCATAGCAGCGGGGACCTCAAGGGTCATAGCCCCCCCACAGAGCTCAGGCAAGGAGGCCGTTCCTCAAGCCACCACCCCTGCCTCCAAACCCCCTTCTTCCCCAAAAAAGCCATCTGTGTCTGTGGTTTCCAGCAAGACTGCAGACACGGGGAAAAAGGGGAAGAATGTCACCGGTCCTCCCAGTGTCACAGCTGCATCTCCCAAGTCCCAATCTGCCCCCACCATAATTACATCAGTTAGTGTGGGGGCACAGAGTAAGCAGAGGGATAATAATCCCTCTGCAGGGGAGGCAGCTAGTGGCAGCTCCTCTTCCAGGAGTGACGTCCCCAGGAAGAGGAAGCATAAAACCAACAGGGAGGTTGCTGAAAAGTGGGAAGTGCTCTATAGTGGAGCACCTCCCTCTAAAAGCAAGAAGAGGAACAAAACATCTCCTCCTCATCCGGTGACATTGTCTGGCCCGGTTATTAAGCTCAGCCAGCCGGTGCCAGACCACACATCTCTCTCTCCAGACCCTATAGGGGTTAATGTGGAAAAGGGTCTGGAGGAAAAGCAGGGGCAAGAGGGTCTCCCAAGTGAGGCAGGGGTAGACAAGAAAGATCAGGTTCTGCCTCTGGCCTTTGAGGGGGGGTCCCAACAAAGCCCCTGCTGAATGGGTAGTCAGTGTCCCTGAGGTGCTGAGCTTCAAGGGCACCAGTTAGTCTCCTCCTCCAGTGTCACTCTCTAGTGACGTACCTCAGGCTTTGTTAGAGCCCCAGGCCGAGTCACTACTGGAGGGGGGGAATATAGGCATGACCCCCATTCAGGACCCCATGGATTTGTCTGTCAGGGGGGATGTGGCACAAGGGGAAGTGGAAATGGGGGAGGGTGATAAAACAGGTTTTCCTGTTAACATCATGGGAGAGCCTGTCTACCCTCCTCAGCCGTCCACTGACCCTAACATCGGTGCCATCCAAGCTGAGCAAGCAGCGGTGGAACTGGCAGAGGAGGCATATAAAGCCTCCAAGGCTTCCATTAAGGAAGCCATGCCAGCCACTGCTGTCCAGCCAGCTACCCCTGAATGCACTCCTGAAGCTACAGGGGTGCAGCAGCAATCCAAGGGTCCATTATTTACCTTGAAGGGTGCTAAAGGGACTCCTTCTGTATCATCTAAGAGGGGGTCCCTTAGGAATAAAGCTGAGGAAACTGACTCCAGCCGGGGAGGATGGAGTAAAAGCCCTCAGCCAAGAGGAGCCCAGGGGTGACCCACTAGAAGGAACATCAGATTCTGGGTGGATTATCCCTGTCAAGGAAATAGATCTATTCCTTGAGAGCACCCTTCATGGACAAAAGAAAAGGAAGGTGCGGCTGGCCTTGGAGAGGTGGAAGAATATGTCGTTTATTCTCCACTCTCTCCAGCAATATCTAGTGGTCAGCACTAGGGCCAAGAATTCTGGGACTGCGGAGCATCTCCGCGTCCGGAAATTCTATAAAATGTGCGTGTCCTATCAGCAGTCTCAAGGGTCTGAGGAACGCACAATTCCTGACACGCAGTAATGGCTTTGCACATCAGCACGCTAAATACCAATGGCTGTCAAGACAGTTTCCGCAGGTTCCAGGTACTCTCCTATTTATATCAGGGAGGGTACTCTGTGAGCTTCCTGCAGGAAACTCACACCACTCCAGAGGCTGAGGCCTCGTGGCAACTGGAGTGGAGAGGCAGGGTCTTCTTCAGCCACTTCACATCGGCGTCATGTGGAGTGGTGACCCTGTTCTCAGAGTCTTTTCAGCCAGAGCTGCTGCTTGTGAAAGCTGTTATCCCAGGCCGTCTAATCCACCTCCGGGTCCGAGAGCAGGGTAGCATCATTAACCTAGTTAATATATATGCCCCTGCTGGAGGGCCCGAGAGAGTGAGGTTCCTCGCCAGACTGTCCCAGTTTTTGGAGACGGTTGACGCAGATGAGTGTTTGGTACTCGGGGGTGATTTCAACTGCACCCTCAACGCTCTGGACCGGAATAGTCCAGAGCCGTACCCGCCTTCTGCATCAGCCCTGCGGGAGATCATCGCCCGCTTCTCCCTGGAGGACATCTGGCGAGAGCAGAACCCAGGGGCATCAGACGGTTTCACCTACGTCAGGGTGAGAGCCGGTCTGGTGTCCCACTCCCGGATCGACAGACTATATATATCTAGTCACTATATGTCACGAGTCGGTTCTTGTGCCATTAGGCTGGCTCCGTTCACAGACCACAACTGTGTGTCTGTGACGGTGGCGCTAACTCCAACAGCGACACGAGCCGCCTATTGGCACTTCAACAATGCTTTGTTGAAGGACCAGGGGCTCGTGACATTGATCCGGGAGTTTTGGACGGACTGGAGGGGTTGCAAGGGGGACTTTGCCACGTTAAAACTGTGGTGGGACGTGGGCAAGGTTCATTTACGACTTCTGTGTCAGGAATATACCAAGGGTGTGAGTGGGCAGCGCGAAGCTGAGTTGGAATCACTCCGGGGGGAGGTACTCCATCTGGAGCAGAGGCTGTTCACTTGTAGGGACCAATCCCTGCAGAGCGAGTATGTAGAGAGGAAGAGTGTCCTCTGTGACCTGGAACGACACCAGGCCAAGGGGGCATACGTGCGCAGCCGCTTAGGTTTTCTCAAAGATCTAGACCGCGGCTCGCGCCTCTTCTACTCACTGGAGAAAAAGGGGGGTAACAGTAGGCACATCACCTGTCTTCTAGATGAAGACGGTGCCCCCCTTACAGATCCGGAGAGTATCCGGGATAGAGCCCGGAACTTTTATAAAGATCTTTACTCTCCGGATCCCATTTCTCCAGACGCCTGCAGGGTGCTATGGGAGGGGCTCCCCACAGTCAGTGAGGGTGTAAGAGAGCGGCTTGATATACCACTATCTTTTCAAGAGCTCTCCAAAGCCCTGCGTGCCATGTCCTGTGAGAAGTCTCCAGGACTGGACGGACTGACTGTAGAGTTTTTCCAATTTTTCTGGGAGACTCTGGGACTTGATTTCCATCTGGTCCTTGGGGAAGCCCTGGAGACCGGGGAGATGCCCCTGTCTTGTCGCAGGGCAGTACTTGCCCTGCTGCCCAAAAAGGGGGATCTCCGGCTTATTAAGAACTGGCGACCGGTCTCTCTGCTCGGCACGGACTACAAGATTGTAGCTAAAGCCATCTCGCTTAGACTTGGGTCTGTGCTGGCAGAATTGGTTCACCCTGACCAGTCCTATGCGATCCCGAGCCGGATTATCTTTGATAGTATCTTTCTGGTCCGGGATCTATTGCATTATTCTCACAGGACTGGTCTGTCACTCGCCTTTCTCTCTTTAGATCAAGAGAAGGCGTTTGACAGGGTGGACCATGGTTACCTCATAGCCACTCTGCAAGCGTACGGCTTTGGCCCACAGTTTGTGGGCTTTATAAGAACGCTGTACGCCTCTGCAGAGTGTTTACTTAAAATCAATTGGTCCCTAACAGCACCTTTGGTATTTGGACGAAGGGTGCGTCAAGGATGTCCCTTGTCTGGACAGTTATATGCACTGGCCATCGAGCCTTTCCTCTGCCTACTGAGGAAAAGGTTCACAGGGCTGGTGCTAAAAGATCCAGACATGCGGATTGTCCTTTCAGCTTATGCTGACGATGTGCTCCTCGTGGCCCAGGATCCAGTTGATCTTGAGCTGGCAAAACAGTGCCAGGAGGTATATTCAGCTGCCTCCTCCGCTCAGACCAACTGGTCCAAATGCACAGGCCTTTTAGAGGGTAATTTACAGGTAGACTCTTTGCCTCCCACGTTTCGTGACATCACGTGGGAGGCAGATGTCATTAAATATCTGGGGGTCTACCTGTCCGCTGCGGACGCTTCCGTCCCAGACAACTGGAGGGAGTTAGAGGGCAGTGTCCTCTCTCGTCTGGGACGATGGAGGGGTCTAGCAAAAATGCTTTCCCTTAGGGGGCGGACTCTAGTGGTGAATCAGCTGGTGGCTTCTCAGATCTGGCACCGGCTGATTTGTCTGAGTCCGACCCCCGAGTTTGTCACCAATATCCAGAGGAATTTGTTAGATTTCCTCTGGATGGGAAGGCATTGGGTCTCTGCAGGGGTGGCAAGTCTGCCTTTGGTGGAGGGTGGACAGGGAGTAGTTTGTGTGTGCTCCCAGTTGTCCACCTTCCGCCTTCAGTACCTGCAGAGATACCTATATGCAGATCCCTCTCCGCAGTGGTGCGCACTGGCATCCAGCTTTTATCGCCAGTTGCGCAACCTGGGGTATGACCGGCAATTATTTCTGATCAGGCCCGAGGGGTTTGGGAGAGACCTCTCTGTGTTGCCGGCATACTACCAGGAAACCCTCAAGGCCTGGAGCATGGTCTCCGTGACCAGGCAGGGCGTGCCTTTGGGGGATGAAATATTCACAGAGCCCCTGCTATTTAATCCAGCAGTGGGGGCTCCAATGTTACAGTCCCCCAGTATCATCCGCCGCCTTAGTCATGCACGGATGACCCGAGTCGGGGATCTCCTGGAATACGGGCGTTCTGATTAGGTGTCACCCCAAGAGCTTGCGCTCCGTTTGGGATATGTGACGCCCAAAGTCTCAGGGCGCTTGCTCCAGGAGATTAGGGATGCCATCTCCCCCGACTCGCGCACCTTCCTTCGCGGGGCTTTGCAGGCAGAGTGCCACATGCACCTTTCAACACCCCTGCTCCGGCTGTTTGCATTGGACACAAGCCTCGTGTTTCCCCTCAGGCTCCTCCTGTCCCCAACCTCTCAAAGTTGAGGGACATACCCTCGGCATGCTTTCGCGGCATGCTGAGGAAGAGCTTATATTCTCTCGTGCTCCATACAGTGCACTTCCTTGCCCTCGTGATCCGTCCCGATACCATCTGGAGGCGGGTCCTACCAGCTGACGAGGGCAAGAGGCCCCGGTGGAGGGAACTTTATTCTGATTTAGTTCCACGACCCACCGGGAACTTGAGTTGGAGAGTGCTCCATGGTGCACTGAGCACGGGAGAGTACTTAGCTAAATTCACGGACTCTCCCTCCACTTGTCCATTCTGTGGCAAGGGAGAGTCCGTGTATCATATTTATTTTAGTTGCGCCAGACTGCAGCCCCTCTTGTCACTCTTGAGGGGCCTCCTCCTGCAGTTCTGGCTGCATTTCTCCCCTCACATTTTTATTTTTGGGCGCCCAGTGTCCCGGGGCAATAAGGCCAGGGACCTCCTCGTCAACCTGCTCCTGGCATTAGCCAATTTGGCTATATATAAGTCCAGGAAGCAGTGTTTGATAGGGGGGGTTCCCTTGTCACCTGAGGCCATGTTCCGGGTGCTGGTGCGCTCCCGTATCCGGGCAGAGTACCACCTGGCTTTGTCCACTAGGGGAATGGATGAGTTTGTCTCCCAGTGGGCTGTAGATGGTGTGCTCTGCTCGGTGGTATCCCCCCATTCGGTTTCTTTTTCTCTTAACCTCCTAAAATGATTTTTATTTAGTTTACAGATCATGTTTCTCATAATGTCAAAATACACTGTGCCAAGTTTAACCAATCCAATCTATTGGTGTACCAGCACTCTACATTTAAAAAAAACAACACTTTTTTTCTGTGTAATCTAATTTCATCGTATACTGTGCCCACTTGCCCAGTCAGTGCCACCACTCATATCTGGTGTAACAGTCAGTAGTGCACATTTAAACAAAGAATACAATTTTGACTCTAATACATTGAATAGCAGTTACTTGTCTGCAAGCGTCTGTGTCAGGCCTACAGCGTCTACTCTGCCAACTTCTGCAAGTGCACAGTGCCACTCATATCTGTTGTCACAGTAGCTTGCACGTATAGTACCAATCTATCAAAACCTGTAATGATGAATGAGGTCTAGAGTAGCCTGGTTCCCTTATCCTCTACAGGTTGAGATCTAATGTTTGGGTGACTCCAGACCAACACATGAGTACAAGCAGCACACAAACTCAAAGCCGCCATCCTCCTCCTGGTCCAGCATCATCAGCCACATCAACCACTGCTGTCCTCCTTGCCCCCTCTCAACCATCCGCCACTCCGTCTCTCGCCTTGAGCAGTTCCTGCTCATCTGCCCATAGTCAGGTGCCTGTAAAGGACATTTTTGAGCGTAAGAAGATAATGTCACAAAGTGCCCCAAATTTGAAGTGATACGACCAACCAAGCATCTTTTTCCATCTCCCGGTCCCAAAAATCCAGGCCTTATACACGTGCCCTTATAGGTGACGTAACAAGTATTAAACTGATAAGAGTAGTACTTACAAACACGCCACTCCTATATGGTGGCACCTTTGACTGCACGCGCCATGCGCCAAATTTGAAGTGATACGACCAACCAAGCATCTTTTTCCATCTCCCGGTTCTAAAAATCCAGGCCCTATACACGCCCCCTGATAGGTGCTGTAACAGGTATTAAACTGATAAGAGTAGTACTTACAAACACGCCACTCCTATATGGTGGCACCTTTGATTGCACGCGACGTGCCCAAAATTTGAAGTGATACGACCAACCAAGTATCATTTTCCATTTCCCGGTTTCAAAAATCCAGGCCTTATACACGCCCCCTGATAGGTGCTGTAACAGATATTAAACTGATAAGAGTAGTACTTACAAACACGCCACTCCTATCTGGTGGCACCTTTGATTGCACGTGCCGTGCCCCAAAATTTAAGTGATACGACCAACCAAGCATCTTTTTCCATCTCCCGGTTCCAAAAATCCAGGCCTAATACACGTCCCCTGATTAGGTGACGTAACAGGTATTAAACTGATAAGAGTAGTACTACTTAACACACCTTATAATAATGCAGAGAGAGGCAACGCAGTGAGAGGAGTCTGAAGAAGAGGAGTCAGAGGAGGAAGGTGGCTTTGAGGAGGTGGAAGACCAAACACTGCAGGCGTCCCAGGGGGCTTGTTGTCACCTTTCGGGTGGCTGGGTGGAGGAAGAGACCTTCAATGACATCAGTGAGGACAAGGAACGGGACATGGCTAGCTTGGTATCCCACCTTGTGCAAATGGGGAGTTTGCGGTTGTGCAAATGGACTGTTTGTGGTTGTTTGCGGTGCGTTAAACGGGGAGTTTGGTCTGTCACTGTGAAGCGGGCCTAACCCTTACACTACCTGATTGATACAACATCATACCTGATGTTTTAAAGCACGTTATTCCAAACAAGTTAGGAATGTTAGGTAATTTATGCCCTTCATGGCTTAAAACCAGACTCTGCATCAACTATGTAATTTTCCGTGGGAGTTTTGCCATGGATCCCCCTCCGGCATGCCACAGTCCAGGTGTTAGTCCCGTTGAAACAACTTTCCCATCACTATTGTGGCCAGAAAGAGTCCCTGTGGGTTTTAAAATCCGCCTGCCCATTGAAGTCTATGGCGGTTCGCCGGGTTCGCCGGTTCGCGAACATTTGCGGCGGTTCGCGTTCGCGGTTCGCGAACCGAAAATGTTATGTTCGCGACATCACTAGTGTTTACTAAATTGGGACATTTATCCACTAAACCAGAACAAAGTTGGGGCATAACTTGTACCCTAGTTATCCTACAAATCTGATGATAAATTGCATTATTGAACAGACAGAATGGTAACAATTTGAAATAGTTCCAAAACAAACTCATTATGAGCTAGATAATGTGGGCCCCTCATTCTTAGTGGTAATATGCATGTAAGCCCACTTCATGGGGTATAGTACTATACAGAGCTACTACATCTATACTTATAAGTTAGCTTTAACTCACAACAGTTATTCCATTTAGTTTTTTTAACATACCGTATATACTCGAGTATAAGCCGACCCGAGTATAAGCCGAGGCACCTATTTTACCCCAAAATACTGGGTAAAATGAGTGACTCGAGTATAAGCCGAGGGTGGGAAATGTGCTGCCCCCTGTGTCCCTCTTGTGCCTTCTGTGTCCCCCTCTCTCTCCCGTGTCTCTTCTCTCCTCTCCCTTCCCTGTGTCTCTTCCCCCTCTCCCTTCCCTGTGTCTCTTCCCCCCTCTCCCTTCCCTATTTCTCTTCCCCCTCCTCATTCCCAACCTCCCTCCTCAACCCCACTCCTCATCCTCAACCTCCCTTCTCATCATCCCTCCTCATCCTCAACCCCCTCATCCTCAACCCCCTCCTCAACCCCCATCCTCATCCTCAACCCCCCATCCTCAACCCCCTCCTCAACCTCAACCCCCCTCCTCATCCTCCCTCCTCAACCTCAACCCTCTCCTCATCCTCAACCTCCCTCCTCATCCTCAACCTCCCTGCTCATCCTCAGCCCCCTTCCTCATCCTCAACCCCTTCCTCATCCTCAACCCCCTCCTCATCCTCAACCCTCTCCTCAACCTCAACCCCCCCATCCTCAACCTCCCTACTCAACCTCACCCCCCCATCCTCAACCCCCTCATTAACCCCCCATCCTCATCCTCAACCCCCCCCATCCTCAACCCCCTCCTCAACCTCAACCCCTCTGCTCAACCTCAACCCCCCTCCTCAACCTCAACCCCCCTCCTCATCCTCAACCCCCTCCTCAACCACCCTCCTCATCCTCAGCCCCCCTCCTCATCCTCAACCCCCTCCTCATCCTCAACCCCCTCCTCAACCTCCCTCCTCAACCTCAACCCCCCCATCCTCAACCCCCATCCTAAACCTCCCTCCTCAACCTCAACCCCCCATCCTCAACCCCCTCCTCAACCTCAACCCCCACATCCACAACCCCCCTCCTCAACCCCCCTCCTCATCCTCCCTCCTCATCCTCCCTCCTCAACCTCAACCTCCCTCCTCAACCTCAGCCCCCCTCCTCATCCTCAACCCCCTCCTCAACCTCCCTCCTCCACCTCAACCCCCCCATCCTAAACCCCCCCATCCTCAACCTCCCTCCTCAACCTCTAACCCCCATCCTCAACCCTCTAATCAAACTCAACCCCCCATCCTCAACCCCCCTCCTCAACCCCCCTCCTCATCCTCCCTCCTCATCCTCAACCTCCCTCCTCAACCTCAAACCTCCTCCTCAACCCCCCTCCTCAACCACCCTCCTCATCCTCAACCTCCCTCCTTATCATCAGCCCCCTTCCTCATCCTCAGGCCCCCTCCTCATCCTCAGCCCCCCTCCTCATTCTCAACCCCCTCCTCAACCTCAACCCCCCCCATCCTCAACCCCCTCCTCAACCTTCCTCCTCAACCTCAACCCCCCCATCCTCAACCCCCTCCTAAACCTCTCTCCTAAACCTCCCTCCTCATCCTCAACCCCCCCTCATTCTAATCCCCCCTACTCATTCTACCCCCCCCCATACTACCCCTCTAAATAGCTGCTTACTTCCTCACTTACCTGCTCCGGCCTCCGCTCCTTCCGGGTCTTGACTTGGCGCGCATGTGATGTTACGGCATTAGCATATACCGGGTGCCGGCACCCGGTATATGCTAATGACGTGGCGGGCATGTGACGTCACGGCATTAGCATACAGGAGCGGAGGCCGGAGCATTTAAGTGAGGGGAGAGGGGGGGTATTTAGATGGGTAGTATGAGGGGGGGTTAGAATGAGGGGGGGTTGAGGATGAGGAGGGGGGAGGGAAAGAGGCACGGGGGGTTAGAGAGACACGCGGGGTAGAGAGACACGGGGGGGTTAGAGAGACACAAGGGGGGGTTTGAGAGACACAGGGGAGGTAGAACTGTTACACTTTTCCTACATACTGGCATTCTGTGTAATTATCTTTCCCTGAGATAATCAGACTTTCCAGAGAGTTTATTTGGTCTTTATGTGACTTTCAGAGACTGTAAAAAATCATATTCTTTTTTTGATATCACGTTTAGTGTTTTAGAACACCTCAGTTGGAATTCTAAGCTTTTAATAAGTGATAGTATACAATAACATGTCTATTTAAACCAGATTATAAGTAGGAATCGACACAGATTTATGAGGGATAGGTCACGTCAAACAAACCTAATTAGTTTCTATGAAGAGGTTAGTTGGAACTTGAATCAAGGCAACTCCGTGGATGTAGTTTTTCTTGGATTTTGCAAAGGCTTTTGATACAGTGCCACATGGGAGCTGATTGAGCAAATTAAGGGATACAGGAATTGCAGTAAATATCTGCTCATGGATTAAGAGCTGGCTAAAAAACAGGAAGCAAAGGGGTTGTGGTAAATGGAACTTAGATTGGACTAATGTGGTAAGTGATGTTCCTCAGTGTTCAGTATAAGATCCTCTCCTTTTTAACATATTTATTAATTACTTAGAAGTATGATTGGAAAGTATTATCTCCAGTTTTGCAACAAAACTAATTAGGGGAATGGAGGTTTAAGTTATGAAGAAAGACTAACCAAATTAAACTTATTTTCTCTAGAAACAAGGTGTCTAAGGAGACATGATTACCTTATATAAATATATCCAGGATCAATACAAGGCTTTGTCAAGTGTACTTTTTGTGCCAAGAGGTTTTCAACTGACAAGAGGACATCCTTTGAGGTTAGAAGTAAAAAGATTTTACCTTAAAGAAAGAAAATGTTTTTTCACAGTAAGGGTGGTTAATCTGTGGAATTCTCTACGAAAGGAGGTGATGACAACGGATTCGATAGACAACTTTAAAAAGGGATTGGATATATTTTTAAATAAAAAGGGCATTCAGGGTTATCCTGAATAATTAGAGAGGGAGTATTGATCCGATCGCCACTATCTGGGGTCAGGAAGGAATTATATATATATATATATTTTTTTTTTCTCCTTTTGAGATAATTGGCAAAGTTTTTCTGAGTTTTTGTTTCTGTTATATATTGCAGATTAGAGGAGATCTAAAAAGGTTGAACCTAATGGACTAAAGGTCTTTTTTCAAGCTTAATTCTATGTAACTCTGTATATAATATGTAGGTGCTATGATCTGTCACTGGTAGCTCTATTTTAGAAATTCAGTTATTAGAGAATCTTTTCTCTAAATTGATAGTTAATTTGTTGTAATGACCAGACATGAGTGATGTGTAAGTGTTATGCAATTTGCAGTGTTAGTGGTTGCATATGTTTCTTATTTTAATTAGTCTCATGCCTCCATATATTGATTTTTTGTATGTAGTTTAGAGTAGAGTGATTGGGAGGGGGGTAAGCATTAGGGATCTTATGAACCCCCTTGAGAGTGTAGGGTCCACAGATTTCCATAAAGACCCCTATGGTGGGGGTTGGGTGCATTGGTGTCCACAGAGACAGGCAGAGGTGTCATAATCCCCCAAATTAATTATTATCTATTACCCCCTTCCCTACTATGGGAGGGGTTTAATAGATATATAGATGGGAAGATAGATGGATAGATATGGGCGGGAAGATATTATACGTAGTGTAGCATATCCAAATTGTGTACATATAGAGTTGAACAGCATTGCTATGGAGATTCATGAGTTTCAGACTGTGAATTCCCTATTAGTATACATTGGGGAGATTGCAAAAGCATTGTTTGAACTAGGAACACTACCCCCTGGGTGTCCATCAGCAACTTTTACTGTAATTATGTTGCCAGAGCTAGACTTATAAAAACTCCCATATAGCCGAGGCAGCCTTAACTGCATTATGATGGGAGCCATGTAATTGAGCCCATAGTTCCAAAAACGGTCTGCAGAGTTATTAACTGCTTGTTGTTTTCATACAAAAAAAATACATTTATAAATGCTTAAAATCTGAACTTTTAAATAGCCAGTAGTGTTGATACAAAATCAATATGTCTTGGCACAAAAGTCAGAGTAGCTTTCCAAACTTAAATCTGAAAGTTAATGTTTTATTTTCCATCAGATATGCTGCTCTCCACCCCTATCATGTGACCCAGAGAGTGGGAAGGTCTGCCTAGGGTGACTGGCACGATGGGGGTATTTTTTTTTTTTTTCTTAGAATATTGCTTATCTGTCTACTTCCTTACATTAACTATAGTAGCAAATCTAAACAAATAATGACAGCCTATTTTGGTGGATTTTCCTTTGGTTCCTGGGACCTTACCAAGGGTGTAGAGTAGCACATGTGCTGGAAACAGCAATGCTAATCTCAACAGTGCATTTTTAAAAGTTATATTGATTTTTTTCTCTTCAAATACTAATTTTATCTCAATAATCAGTAATTAAACAAGCAATAACCTACTGAATGGCAACTACAATAGCCCTTAAATACATACTAGTAATTGAGTGTTAAATAATCTACTGATGATATTAAGCCATTTCAATGCTTTAGATACATCAGCGGATATGTGGATATGAAAAACACTTGTACTGCTGTAGCACCATATAATTTGTTACTGACATTTTTTGATAATTACTTTCCTTCAGGATAGTATTGTCAACCAGTGTTTCAAGACATGCATGTATTACACTGCATCTTGCTCAGCAAGTTATAGGGAATTGACACATTTTTGCACACCAGTTAGTGCTCATTCATGCTGTCACCACATTAAAAGCCCATGCATGTCAACTGGCACCTATTTAAAGAACAGTGCTCAGTTGTTAAGACTTGTGATCCAACTTGGCATTTTGATTCAATATTGTTATTATGTTCCTGTTGTGACCTTGGCTTTTTTCTTGTACTTCTTGTACTTCTAGCAGACCGACCTTTAGCTTTGTTTTCCATACTCATCTGATCTCTAGCACTCTGACCCTTGACTTTGTTTTCTGTATTTGGCTGTTTGCCCTGACTATTAGACCGTTCTCTTGACTGTTTGTTGCCTCTGGTCATTCTTGATTCTTGTTTGGTAGCTCCTCTCAGGCTACTGGGTTCCAGTACATTAGATCCCTGACACAGAGCGAAAAATCATTCCACAGTTATACCACAGAATTCTGCAGTTAGTTATTTTATGGATACACAAAATAGAGAGGTAGGTGGCTCTAGGTATAAAAAGATTCTGGGGAGAAAAAAGGGGTGCTACTAGAGGATATAAATTGATAAAGGACAAAAGGGAAAGGGACAGAACAAGTATCCTTTTAAGTTAAAGTGCACACCCTCTACCCAAAAAACAATATAGAATAGCAAAATATAAAACTTAACATTTATTAGTATGGTTAAAACTTCTAATTTAAAATCCTGAAGTTCTGACGAGATAATGAGAGTAGGAAAATATAAATTTCCGAGGACTAACTTATATATTGACTGGAATTGTAATGACTGAAATTTTTAAAGTAGGCACCATATATATATAGCCCCTCTTATTTAAAGTGATAAATCCTCTAAAGTAAAGTGATACATATAGTTCTGTGTAATATTTTCAAGTGGCATGAATATAAGTCTAAATACCAGACTTCTATATTGCACTTATATATTGCACTTCAATAAAGTGTCTAGTGCTTATAATAGTTAGATGAATATAAACGTGTAATAAATAATGATTGTTGAATATAAATTGCACTATTATATAGATAAAGTGCTAGTGCTAAGTGCTGCGTGTGAGGGTATAGGGATCTGTATACAGTCATGCGTTATAAGAAGAAGTATGTTACTGAAATAGTAATATAATTATTAGTTTCACTACTCAAACTATGAAGCTTAGGTATGTACTATCAAATTCCACATATTGCAGTTACTCATAGATTTGAGATAGATTTTTGGTAGTATTTATATGTATTTTCAATATAGATGATCGGTCTATATTATTATGAAACGCCTAAGCTCCAGACAACCCGCGTGTCTACGTGTCTGCGTATGACGTCATAGAGCGACGTCGCGGCGTAGTACAGCGTGCAACCCGACGCACGTTTCTAAAATTTTTATCAGGGGTTACCGGAGGAGTGTCAGAGGAGCTATTTATGCTCTATGGTTGCCGTGGCAACCTTAATACTTTTAAAACAACAAATGTTAAAAATAATATAACTTAAAATACTGCTGAATATATGAGGAGAGATAGATAGGACTAGAGTAGTCCAATTACAATCATGATTTCTGTAAATAGCACAAATTCCAAATTTAACAGAAATAAGGAAGGGACTAAGTCCCTTTATACAAGCATTAATTCTTATATATATCTTTTGGGGATATGTAGAATATTAATATAGTGGATGAATATCTTAAGAGAAGATGACCTATTGTTCTAAAATCACATATGAGGAAAGTAAATATATATAGTTATTATTGTATGTTTATATATATATATATATATATATATATTTATATATAACCAATCTCACAATGTGATACAGCAAGAAATGTGTCATATATCTTCTATGAAATGTGCAGCTTATTCATCCAACATGATGGATATATACCACAACAGATGTTATACTACTTATTCTAGGATCATATATGAAGAGAAGAGTTTATACTTTCATTATAACATGTTTATGTCCAATTGATAAAATATATGTAATTGTTCAATAGTAAAAGGTTTGAAAGTATAGCATGTTGGTTCATCACATCCAAATATTTTATATCTATGTCCTTTATTAATGTTTATATATGAAGATAAGATGTTATTTTAACTATATTAAACAAATTTGTTCATGTATAGAATTTTGATAGGATTTATTAGAACCAATGGCATATATTGTAGTGAATAATACATGAATAACCTTTATAATTGAATAAGGTTTTAAATAAATGGTGTAAAAGTAAATCCATCATTAAGACCCCAAGGTTTTTTATTATTGAGTTTAAAAATCCAGTAGGCCTCCTTTTTTAATAATTCCTTGTCAATATTCCCTCTTCTGATATTATGTTTAATACCGTCAATGGCTATGAAGGATATATTGTTAAGGTCCACATTATGTTGAGAATTTACATGGTTGACCACTGGTGTATCATATTCTTTAGTTATGCTGTATATATGTTCCAATATTCTGCGTCTGAATTCTCTGCAGGTTTTTCCTACATACTTCATACCACATTTGCAAAGCATGCAAAGCATGAGATATATAACCCCTACTGATTTACATGTCATCAGTTGCTGGATCTTAAAATTGCTAGTTCCATCTGTTGAGGGGAATATTTTGGTGGTATTTACATATTTACATGCTCTGCATGATAGGCATTTAAAACAGCCCTTCGTTTTGTTAAGCCAAGTCTTATTTTTAGCAGCTTCCAAGTGACTTTTAGATAGCATATCTCTCAGATTTGTAGATCTTCTGCTAGTGATTTGGGCCTGGTTGCTTAAAAATGGTCTTAGATCATCATCATCTAAGAGAATCTTCCAGTGGTCATTGAATATTTTTCTAATTTCATGCCATTTACCATTATAAGTACCTATGCACCTAACCACTTCATCTTGTTGTTTGTTTTTATTCAACAACAGTAGATCTCTATCTACTGCTTTTGCTCTTTGATATGCTCTCTTTAGGGGGTTGTTTTTATAACCCCTTTCTTTGAAGCAATGTTGTAATTCTCTAGCTTCTGTCTCAAAGTTAGCTTGACTGGAGCAATTTCTTTTGATTCTTAAATCCTGCCCCACTGGTATCCCTTCAATTAAGGATTTAGGATGGCTGCTATTGGCTTGTAAAAGACTATTCGTGGCTGTCGGTTTCCTATATGTTGTGGTCTGAAGTTTGCCATTATCTAGCTTTGCAATTTTCAAATCCAGAAAAGTAATTTCATTCTCACTGATTTCTGATGTTAGATATAGTCCCATATCATTTTTATTGAGTATATCAATAAAATCTTTTTAAATCGTTTTGATTCCTATTCCATACTAGCAAGATGTCATTGATGAATCTTATCCATAGTTCAATATATTGGGTATATTGATCCAATTGATCAGTGAACACAATTTGTTCTTCCCACCAGCCTAAATATAAATTTGCATATGTGGGGGCACATGCTGTGCCCATGGCTGTGCCACATATTTGCTGGTAAAACTTACTGAGAAAAACAAAGTAATTGTGAGTTAATACAAACTCCAATAAATCTAATACAAATTCGTTGTGATTAGTTATTTTATATTATTTTTATATTATTAAATATTCAGTAATTGAATACAACCCTCTGTGCTTGTGACAGTTCAGTAGTTAATTATAGTGATCTTAACATTTTTTTTCACTTCTGAAGTTTGTTCCTTCCTTTAGCTCAAGTTTTAGTTATGGTTATGTTTTTTCCCTGCATATGTATAGTTACATTTTTGTTACCTTAAGTTTTGGTCATCAATGAACAAAAGAATTCATGAATGTCACAAAGCTGTAACCAATATTTGACTATGCACTTGCCCCTGATACTTCCTCACATGTATTTCTTACTTCCTCATTTGTCATCTCACAGTGGACTACTTATTCAAGACACTGTGATGGCTACCATATCTAGTTTTGGGGTCCCTCTGCTTTTGGACATTCTTTCCCCTTCTCTGGCCACAATCTCATAAATTGCTGCTCCAGTCCACAATATGTGCTGAACATCAACAGAAATCTCCACAGTGTAGACATATAACAACTTGCCATCTCACTATACAATCATTCCTCCTCAGTATTACGGTGTCTTCTGTTCAGACTTTATTACAGAACTATATAAACACAAAGTAATCTCATCCCAAGAAAATAATTGCCTTTGCAACATGCTTCATGCCCACAGTCCCAAAACAATCCAAAATCTCCAAAAGTGCTAGGGAGAAGTTGAGCAAATCTGGGGAAGATCACAGATCCATGTTGAGTTATTGAACTACAAATTCATAATTTTCTTCTACACCTTTTTATTACTAATCAAGGTTATTGTCACAGAACCATTCTGGATTAGCAGATTATTATTTCACAATTAAAACCAGTTTCTCTGCGGTTTTGATTTTCACTTACTTGCTACATCTGCTCCACATGTTATGTTGCACAACCAATTTTTTTTTTACATTAGGAATTTATTAAGTTTTCCTTCCTTTTGAATCTGTGTTTTTCAGTCTCGTTAAAAGACCTTATTAAAATGCACAAGTGAAATTAACTTTGTTTAGTCCTGTGAATCTGCCGTTTGATGTGGGGATTGAATGTTTTCTACAACTTGTTGAATCTCTTTTTCGCTCCATGGCAGAGATTATGTGTTACAGAAATATTCTGATTGGGGAGCACTCTGCTGTTGACTCCTAAGGCCATGGATATGAATTTAGTTGACTTTCATGTTTCAGCCCTTGCTGTTTTTATCTTGTACCTTTTCCTATGCAGTCATTTTTTTAATTAATTAAAGTTGCAGTATAATAATTTCATTGTCACAGTTAAAGTAACACCCTTATTGTTTGTTTTTGACTCCCTAGTGAAACTTTTAGTGTAGAAAGAGAGCGGAAATAATTAATCTTGAAATTATACATTCATCATATTTTACATTTTAAAATGTATTATATTTTAATCTTTTCTTATCTATCTTTTCTATTAAATGCAAACCTGTTGTAGTAAAATATCCTGTAACTTTTGTAATTTCTCTTGTTGTTTGATTTGTGTTTGTCCAATAACAATATTCATTAGATATTAATTAGTTTGATTGGAAGTGAAAATGATCAATATGTAGGTGAGAAGGGGAGTGGTTTTGCAAAATTATACCATTGTGTTATTACTGTGCTGATCTGGCTGAATTAGTTCTGTGAATTACTTCTAAAAACTAAATGGTGTTTTCTTTACTGTGTGCAGTGATCAGTGTTAGGGCGAGTAGATAGAATCTAATTTAAACAGAAGAAGGATTGAGCTTGGGAGCTAGCGAAGAGTTCTAGTATAAGTGAAGTTCTAGTATAAGTGTGGGAGTGTAAATAAAAGGAGGGTGTTCAAAGAGAAGAGATTGTAGTTTTTAAATTGAGGTATAGAAAATAATCTTTACAAATATATTGATTTATTTTCTCACTGTATTTTTGTAGATAGTAATCATAAGTCAGTGCAGTGGCAACATCACTCAGTGTACATTATGCCACATGTTGCTGAAGCAGCTGATCTAGGGCTCATACCTCTGTGGCAGGTGGGAGCATGTTGCCTCCCTTGAAGCTCAAATTGGAGAACTGGAGAGGAGATTTTCGAGTGATATTGCTACACTCGAAGAGAGTTGGTGCTCATTAAGCACAGTTTAACTGTGCCTAGCATGGGGGTGGGGTTGGGGCTAGTGAGAATGTCCAGAGAGGTAGCTGGGTTGCATCTGATTCACTCAGACAAGTAAAGTGTTTTTATTTCCTGTGTGCAGTGATTTGGTACAGGTGAGAGGGGAATATTTTTGCCTGGGTTAGAAATTCCTATACGTTTGGGCCTTGTGTGTGACTGTTTGCAGGAGGGAGTTCAAAGTAAAGGATCAAATGTCCATGTATGTATCTGAGTTACAGTTACAAGGGGAAGCAGGGGGATCATGAGGAGGCAGGCCAGTACTGAGTTGGCAAGCATTAACAGATTTGCCAGATTGAGTGAAACTGTTGGGGATGTCCATTCAGGAATGGCAATGCCAGATAGAGCTGTTCCCTCTAACAGCCAGGAGAACAGTTCTACTGGAGGAGTGGGAGGACAGCATAGGTAGAGCAACAGACAGGTTTTGGTGGTAGGGGACTCCATTATTAGGAAGGCAGAAAGGGTTATTTGTCACCCAGATCCTAGCAATCAAACAGTTTGCTGTCTCCCGGGTACTCGGAAGATGGAGTGTCCTAAAGAATGATTTTAGAGAACTACATTCAAGGCAAGGACATCCAAGGTAGTATTTTCTGAGATACTACATGTGCCATGTGCTAGGCCAGGGAGACAGATGGAGCTTAGGGAAGTTAATGTGTGGCTAAAAAAGTGGTCAACTAAGTAAAGGGTTTGGGTTTTTAGAGCACTGGGCTGACTTCTCACTTGGGTACAACCTTTATAGCAGGGGTGGATTGCACCTTAATGAAGAGGGAGCTGCTGTGCTAGGGGAAAGGATGGTAGAATGACTGGGGAGTTTTTAAACTAATAGTTGTAGGGGGATAGCCTAGATAGAAGTAATGGGGTAGTAAGTGTAGAGGGGGTAAGGAATTCATTAACTAGTCACGTGGGATGAGATGGGGAAGGATAGTATAGTCAATTAGGATGTACTGCTAAGTAACTCAAGTATAGCGGCAGGCACTTCAGAACTGCAGAGTCATAGCATAATGCTTGCTAATACCAGAAGCTTGCCAGAAAAAAGGGGAGAGTTAGAATTATTAGCAGTTAGTGAGAAATGGGATTTAATAGGCATTACTGAAACATGGTGGGATGACTCTCATGAATGGACTGTTAATCTGGATGGTTATAACCTATTTAGGAAAGATAGGGACAACGGTAAAAGGGGAGGAAGGGATTTGTCTTTATGTTAAGCCTGAATTGAAGCCTATAATGAGAGAAGATATTTATGCTGGAACTAGTGATAATATTGAATGTTTGTGGGTAGAGTTAAATAGCGGAGCAGCAAATTCCAAATGAATATTGGTAGGAGTATGCTGTAAACCCCCAAATATAATGGAAAGTGGGGAAATGCAATTATTATTACAGATTGGAAATACAGCTAAGCATGGGCAAGGTCTTATAATGGGAGATTTTAACTACCCTGAAATAAACTAGATGAATGAGATCAGAAGTATGGGTAAAGGGAGCAGGTTATTGAGTAAACTCAGCGATCATTATGTGGCCCCGGTTATACAAGAGCCTACTAGAAATGAAGCTATCTTGGATTTAGTCATCACAAATAATATTGATATAGCATCAAATCTTGAAATAAGGCAACCTTTGGGAAACAGTGATCACAACACAGTCTCATTTGAGATTGAATAAAAAAAAACAAAAAAACTTTAAGGGGCCAAGAAAACTACTACTTCTAAAAGGGCAGATTTTAATGGTCTAAGTGCAGCGATACAAAGTATAGACTGGGACACAGAACTGATAGGTAAAAACACTGAACATAAATGGACAACATTTAAATCCTTAATAAATATACATACTCCGGCATATACCATGTGGGAATAAAAGTAAAAGGAATAAAGTACATCCAACGTGGCTTAACATTTATTTAAAGATCAAGATACTGAGTAAAAAACGGGCATTTAAATTATACAAACAAGAAGGGACAGAGACTGCTTTATGTGAGTACAAGGAAACTAACAAGGCTTGAAAAGGGGCTATTAGACTGGCTAAAATAGAAAATGAAAAATTGGTTGGGAAGAAGGCCAGGAAGAAAGCTATAGGAGCATTACAAGGTGAAACAGGCAATCTGACAATTAGTGACCAGGAAAAGGCAGATTAGCTAAATACAGTAGGTTCTTTTCTTCTGTATACACAAGACAGGTACCAGTGGTTGCAACATAATGAGGCTTCACTACCTTCACCAAATAATTGGTTAATGCAGGAAGAAATCCAAAAGAGTTTGTAAAAAATAAATGTAAATAAAGCCCCAGATCCTGATGGAATACATTCAGTGGTACAGAGAGAACTGGGTTCTGTAGTAGCCAAACCATTATATCTACTTTTTCAAGATTCCCTCAACACTGGTTCGCTACCAAATGACTGGAGAAAAGCAGAGGTGATACCTATATTTAAGAATGGAGCAAAAGCAAATCCAGGTAATTATAGACCTTTAAGCCTCACTTTGGTAGTGGGAAAGCTTTTAGAAGGGTTAATAAGGGATCATATACAAGATTATGTCTATTCAAACAGGATTATAAGTATGAGTCAACATTGATGTTTGAGGGATAGGTCATGTCAAACAAATCGTATTAGTTTCTATGAGGAGGTTAGCAGGAACTTGGATCAAGGCAACTCGGTGGATGAAGTCTTTTAAGATTTTACAAAGGCATTTGATACAGTGTCACATGGAAAACTAGTGAGCAAACTAAGGGATACAGGAATTGCAGTAAATATCTGCTCATGGATCGAGAGCTGGCTAAAAGACAGGAAGCAAAGGGTTGTTGTGAATGGAACATACTCCGATTGGTCTAATGTGATAAGTGGGGTTCCACAAGGTTCAGAATTAGGTCCACTCCTTTTTAACATATTTATTAATGATATAGAAGTAGGATTCGAAAGTAGTGTCTCCATTTTTGCTGATGACACTAAATTGTGCAAGGTGATAAAATCAGATAATGATGTACTTTCCCTACAAAGGGATTTGCATAAATTAGAGAAATAGGCGGCTAAATGGCAGATGAGATTTAATACAAATAAATGCAAGGTTATGCATTTGGGAAGGAAAAATAGCCATGCAATCTATAATCTTAATGGAGCAAATCTTGGTGTATCAGATATTGAAAGGGATTTGGGAGTGCTTGTAGACAACCACGTAGGTAACAGCGCTCAAAGCCAAGCAGCAGCTGCAAAGGCAAGTAAAATATTAGCATGTATTAGGAAGGGTATAGAAGCAAGGGAAGCAAATATAATTCTGCCACTATACAAATCCCTAGTACGCCCTCATTTGGAATATGGAGTACAATTTTGGGCACCACTTCATAAAAAAGACATTTTAGAGCTGGAAAAAGTACAGAGAAGGGCTACAAAACTAATAAGGGGAATGGAGGGGCTAAGTTATGAAGAAAGACTAACCAAATTAAACTTATTTTCTCTAGAAAAAATGCGTCTACGAGGGGATATGATTACGTTATTTAAATACATGCACGGTCAATATAAGGCTTTGTCCAGTGACATTTTTGTAGCAAGAGATTTTCAACTGACAAGAGGACACCCTTTGAGGTTAGAGGAAAAAAGATTTCACCTTAAACAAAGAAAAGGGTTCTTCACAGTTAGGGTGGTTAAACTGTGGAATTCTCTACCAAAGGAGGTGGTAACAGCGAATTCGATAGAAAACTTCAAAAAGGGGTTAGATATATTTTTGAATAAAGAGGGCATTCATGGCTATCCTAGATAACTAGCGAAGGAATATTAATCCAGGGAGAAATTTGATCGCCAGTTTCTGGGGTCAGGAAGGAATTTTGCTTTTTTTCCCCTTATGAGACAATTGGCAGTTTCAATGTTTTTTTTTTTCTGTTTGCCTTCCTCTGGAACTATTAATAATTAACAATTAATAATAAATAGTGCACATTAAAAAGATCAATAGAGATCTAAAATGGTTGAACTTGAGGGACTAACTCTTTATTCATCCTCCAATACTATACTATTAATAATTATTTAATCAACAAATTAATTAATAACTAATCCGCATATTGCAGATCAGAGGAGATCTTAACAGGTTGAACTTGATGGACTGAAAGTCTTTTTTCAACCTTAATTACTATGTAACTATGTAACTATGTAACTATGTAATTGTATTTTTTTCCCCTTTGAGACAATTGGCAAGATTCACTTGATTTTGTTTTTGTTTTACTTCTTCGTTGGAGTATGCTATACACCCCCAAATATAATTGAAAGTGAAGAGCTGCAATTATTGTTGCAGATTGGAAATGCAGCGAAGCATGGGCAAGTTCTAATAATGGGATATTTTAACTACCATGAAATAAACTGGATGAATGAGACCAGCAGTTCAGCTAAGGGGAGCAGGTTCTTGAGTAGACTCAGAGATCATTATCTGGCCCAGGTTATACAAGAGCCTACTAGAAATTAAGCTAGCTTGGATTTAGTCATCACAAATAATATTGATATAGTATCAAATGTTGAAATTGGGGAAACTTTGGGAATAGTGATCACAACACAGTCTATTTTGAGATTGAATTAAAAAAACAAAGTTTTAAGGGGCCAACAAATTTTCTTAATTTTAAAAGGGCAGAGTTTAACAGTCTAAGGGCAGCATTACAAAGTATAGACTGGGATGGATGTGACTGAACAACTAAACGAGAACAATACATAAATAAGGGACAAAGAACTGACTGATAAAAACACTGAAAATAAATGGATGACATTCAAATACTTACTAATCACTATCACAATACACCATGTAAAATATAAAATTAAAAGTAGTAAATCACATTCAATGTGGCTAGACAATGATCTAAAGATCAAGATCAGAGAGTAAAAACAGGCATTTAAGTTATATAAAAAAAGGAGGGAACAGAGGCAAATTTACATGAGTACAAGGAAATCAACAAGGCTTGCAAAGGAGATATGACTGGCTAAAATAGGAAATGAACATTTATTTGCAAAGGAGAGTAAGATTACTACATGTAAAAACATATATATTAATGGGAAGAAGGGAGGAAGAAAGCTATAAATTACAGGCCATCTCATAAACTGTGACCATGAAAAGGTAGATGAGCTAACTAGTTTTTTTTTCTTCAGAATACACAAAGGAGGTGCCAGTGGTTGGGACACTGCAGCAAAATAGGGCTACACTTCCTTCACAAAATAATTGGATAACACAAGAATGAATCCAAAAGAAGTTGAAAAAATATATGTTAATAAACCCCAGGTTCTGATGGAATACACCCAAGGGTAGTGAGGGAACTGGTTTCTGTAATAGTCAAACGACAGAGGCGGAGATGGATAGATGAGATAGCAATGAACATGAACTTGATGGAGCCCAGAGGGAAAGATGTGTCTGGCGTGCTGAGGTCCATAGGGCCACAGAGAGTTGGATGCGGCTGAACAACTAAACCAGAACAATACAATAATTTGTCTATTTCAACAAGATTAGCAACACTGATTTACGAGGGATAGGACGTGTCAAATAAATCTAATTATTTATATGAGGAGGTTAGTAAGAACTTGGATCAAGGCAACTTTGTGGATGTATTTTTTTTACATTTTGCAAAGGATTTTAATACAGTGCCAGATGGAAGACTATTGTGAAAACTAATGGATACATGTATTGCAGTAAATATCTGCTCGTGGATTGAGAGCTGGCTACAAGATAGGAAACCAAGGGTTGTAAATGGAACATACTCAGATTGGACTAATATGGTAAGTGGGTTTGCTCAAGGTTCAGTATTAGGTCCTCTCTTTTATAATGTATTTAATAATGACTTAGCTGTAGGACTGGAATTTATTGTCTCCATTTTTGCTAAGTTGTGCAAAGTAATTAAATCAGAAAATTATGTTCTTTCCCTTCAAAGGGATTTGCATAACTTACAGAAATGGGCAATTAAATGGCAGATGAGATTTCATATGAATAAATGTATAGTTATGCATTTGGGAAAGAAAAATTGCCATGCAATTTATAATCTTAGTATCATTCCAATTTTAGTATATGTGCTGCCGAAGCAAGCACATGCAATTTATAATCTTAATGAAGCAAATCTCATCAGCCTCTGATCTCCTATAAATTGCCCTCCCACCTATGATTGATCTTAATTTATTTTGCAGATTTAACACTATCACCTAAATTCTACACAGCTCATACACCCACAAACTTAATTGCTAATTAACCCTCTACTCTGTCTTCCATTACTTGCCAAGTTCTTGTTTCTTCCTTATTACTTAACATTTTGTTTTTATCCCTTTAGATTGTAAGTTTGTGAGTTTTCAATATTATAAGGTGCTTTGAAAAGAAAAAAATCCCCAAGCCCGCAAATGTTTTCACACCCATAAATGGCAAAAGAAGGAGAAAATCCCACAAGTGCTAGAGAGGACTTGCAAGGGGATTAAACACTTATTTGTAGCACTGCGTCCTTGAGCAATTGAATAGCTCCAGATTCGGAGATGAACGGGACCTGCAACACACCCGTAGACATTCGGCCGTCTGCGATTGAGTTGCGGGCTTGGAATTGAATGTGGCTTTAAGTATGTAAGATTTTTAACTCAAAGACAGTGCCCTCTACTTTCTGCAATGTGTTTAATATTGTATTGATTTATTTATTTATCTTTCCTTTGTATTTTTTTTTAATTTTTATTAAACATTTAAAAACATACAAAATTGTACTTCTTCATATCAATTCATCTTTAACAATACGTAATTAAATCATTATTTACTTGCATATATTATGCCAAAGTTTCAATTCCTAGCAAGCAACAACACACACCTACAAAATGAAAGATCTGTAGCGGGAATTCTGATCGAGGTATCTTATGTTACTATAGCTAATTGTCTGACTATTTGGGAAAAATTTAATTCCAAATTTTCCATTTGTCCTTTGAAAATTTATTTGATGAAAATTGTTCAAAATCTGTTTCTAAAGATCTTTTTATTGCTTAAAGTTATCTCCCAAATGCCTTTCCATGTTGGTGATGTTTTCTTTTTTTAATTTTTAGTTACTAACCATTTGATTATTAATAAAATGTGGATAATGAAACCCATTTGTGTTTCATTATATGTAATTGGACAGAAATGAAAAAGAATAAGTTCAGGCGTTAGATCCAGTTCAATCTTAGTTATCCTTTAAATTTCATCTAAACATAATGTCCAAAATTGATGAATCATGCTACAAGATCACCATATATGTAAGTGTGTGCCTTGTTCTAAGCAACCTCTGAAACAGTTACCTGAGTGTTTATTAGAGTCTATTTTAACCAGGAGAGAGGGAACCATGTACCATCTTTGTGTTAACTTAAATTGTATTTCCCTAAAAGGGGTACATTTTACATAGGATTCTGTCAACTTCAAAGCGTCTAACCATTTATCAGTACCCCAGATGATATTAAAATCTCTTTCCCATTTAATAATCGGTAGCGTTTTTCTTTTTCAGACAACTTTCTAAATAATTTGAAACAGTTTGAAATTGATAAAGGTAATTCAGATTTCAGTAATGATTCAAAACTGGTAAGTACTCTAGAGGAGTTTTGATTGTACTCAGATTTTAGAACTGTCTGCTTTAGATTATAATAAAGCAGCCAATTCTCTTTTTTAATCATATTATTATTTATACAATCCTCCAGAGATCAAAATAATCCATTTTTAAAAAGATCGCCGAAATTTTTTTTTTTTTCAAAATATCACTGCTACCTTTTAACGCTGTAACCCAATCAACAAAAACACAATCAATTGGTATAATCGGAGATGAAAATGGAATCAATTTCCATTTTTTACGAGTCAAAAATCACAGACAAGTTTTAACTACCAAAGGCAGTTTTTTATTGTTTTAATCTCTTTATATCTCTGCCAACACCGGAAATTCAAATTAATTGGTTCCAATAGTAACCTTTCGATTTGAATATATTTTGGGGGAGTTTTTATTGTTAGAAATTTGAGAAAATGAGTTAGATTTATTACTTCAATGTAATCTGACACATTTGTAAATGCCATTCCACATCTTGCAAAGCTCCTTGAGGATAATTTTATGTTAAAAGCGTTTTTTCCCTTAAAGATACATTGGTTAATCAGTCTCTGAAATTTCTTAATAGTTTTATATTTTATACAAAGCGTAATACATCTAAGTATGTATATTACTTTGGGTAATTTTGCCATTTTAATCGCAGCAATTCGTCCCGACCATGAGAAACTCACTTTTTTTCCATTTGAATGAACTTTTTTCACGTCTATATACAGTTTATTGAGATTGAGTTCTGGAAGTAGTTTCAAGTTTGGAATAAACTCTATACCCAGGTGTGAAAATCCATTTTTATACCAATTAAATTTATATAATTCTGTTAATTCGAGTTCTAATGGCAAATTCAAATACAATATCTCGGTTTTTGTTGTATTTATTTTATAATGGGAAATTCTTTCAAAGCATTCCAAAGTTTAAAAACAATTTAGTTAGGGAGTTTTTTGGGTTGTACAGAGTTACCACGATATCATCAGTGTACAATGTAATTTTATTCTTAAAAGGACCAATTTCTATACCCTTGACCAAACTCTCATTCTTAATGGCTACTGCCAGGAGTTTAATTATAAGGCAAATAACAAGGGAGACAATGGGCAGCCTTGTCTTGTTCCATTGGATATGGGGAAATTGCTTGATTTATAAGCATAGCCCGAAGTATAGGCTGAAGAATTCTTGTATAAGGCCATTACTGTATGCAAGCCAAACCGAACCTTTCTAAGACCAGTTCCAAATAGTCCTAGCTAATCCTGTCAAAAGCTTTTTCAGCATCCAATGACAGGGCTATAACTGGGACTTTATTTGCATTAGCAAATGAAAACAAATCTATTAATTTTCTAGTATTTTTCAGACCATATCTACCCTTAATTAATGCTGTCTGATCAGTATTTATCAGGCTGGAAATTATACAGTTTAATCTCAATGCAAGAATTTTGGAGTAGATTTTTGTTTCCGAATTGAGGAGGGAGATAGGTCTATAATTTTCAACTTTAGTTTAATCATTACCCGTTTTATGAATCGAGATATTAGCTTCCAAAATTTTCACCTAAAGACTTGATTTCATTAAAAGTTTCCTTCAAATGGCTAATCAGGGATTGAGAAAAGATCTTGTAATATAAATTAGGAAACATATCCTGACCTGGAGTTTTGTTTATTTGTAGGCCAGATATACAGGATTGAATTTCATTTTCGGTGATATCAGCATCCAATTTCTGGAGTTCAGATTCAGATATTTTGGGGATATTTATATGACTTCCTTATTTCCGTAGAGGGTTTATGGGTTTTCCCATTCTCTACTAGGTTATACAAAGATCTGTAAAAATTAGCATTGGTTTGATACAAATTTTCCCATTATGCTCTACTATTTTAACTATTTTTTTGCTTGAGGTTTTAAATTTTAATTGAGTTGCTAATATTTTGCCTGTTTTATTTCCTAAGAAATACTGTTTCTGCTGGAAAAGCCAGATTATTTTATCTACTTGAATTTGTAGGATCTTCTTGATTTGGCCTTGTATTGATGTTATTTCACAAATTTTGTCATTGGTAGGGGATAATTTGTTAGCCTTATCTAAATGATTTAATTTTATGTGTAGTTCCCTCAAGGAAACTCCTCTTTTTTATATCTAGCTATTGAACATGGGAGTAAGAATTCCACGTACTACAGCCTTGTGGGCATTCCATATGTTAATATTAGAAGTTATCAAATTTTGATTTATTTGAAAAAAGAAATCAATTTTCATACTTTAGTTTATCTTTATCTTCCTTAGTATCGAATAATGTGAAATCAATTTGAAATCTTTTTATAGGTCTAGTTTTTTTAGATTGTGCTAAGTATAATTTTACACATGCATGATCAGACCAGGATGTAAGGGAAATTTAAATTTTTTGTGTTTTTTCTAGAGTGATTTTATCTAACAGAAAATAATCTGTTTTTGTATATGTGGAGTGTCTATATGAGTAAAAAGTGTATTCTCTTACATTCGGTTATAGAGATCTGCACCCATCATACAGATCATAATCTATTAAACACCTATAACATTTCCCAGATTTCCTCTTTGATTCAGAATCTATTGTTTGTTTATCTGCCAATTTTTGTTGTTGTATCTAATTCAGGGTCCAAACACATATTTAGGTCCTCACATAGTATTAGGTGTCCCTTCTTGATATTACTAATATGCCTAAGCAATTTATTAAGGAATTTATTTTGTTTTTGGTTAGGGGCGTACATGTTTACAATAGTGTAAATTCAATTATCAATAGTTTCTCCCCATGTAATGTACCTACCCATCGGATCAGTTTCTCTGTATTCTTCCAATATTGATAGATTCTTTTAAATAATATTATAACTCCTTTGGACTTAGTTCTATAATTTGCTGTTATTCTAGTGTTATACGGTTTGTCTGACAGGTCTGGCTCTTTTCCTTGCGCCCAATGGGATTCCTGTAGGCAGGCCACATCTGCTTTCAATTTTTGACATTACTGAGTGTCTTTTAAAAAGGGTGTTCAAATCTCTAACATTTTGTGATGATATCTTAAGAGACATTTTTAGGGGGAAAAGGGTAAGGGACCCCCTCCATTGTCTAGCTCAATCCATAGACTCAACATTGCAACGTACAAATAAAAAGGTACAAAAAAAACATTATTTTAAATCTACATACAATACACAACCAGGTTTGAGCTGATAAAGCTCAGGATTCTCTCTAAACAGTAGTATTGCCATAAATACTGTTTTCCAAGTGTGTTTACTGGTCAGAGTGAGAGAACAGAAGCTGATCGGTATGGCCATTCTAGGGCAAGGACGTTCTGAATTTTGCTTTACACCTCAAGATGTATACAGTATTCTCACTGTTTCTTTTTATTTACTATTTTACTTTTATTTCATTTGTAATAAAATGAAAGTCATGTAAGTTCTTCTCTTTTTTTAAGGAGGAAACTTTAGAAGATATGTGATCCAGCATTAATTTAACTACATGTGAATTCTTAATATTTTTACAATGCGTGATATAATATGTGATTTATTACCGGCTATTATAAGTTGCCAGTTTAATCAAAATTAAATGTATTTATATTAAAATATCTAACTATTTATTATCAGCAAGTAGAGCATGATAAAATATATTATATATATATATATATATATATATATATTTTTTTTTTTTTTTTTTTCTAAATATGTGTCTGTTTTTAGTATGTTGTGTACCTTAATTATTTGTGTTGTCTTGTCATTCTATTATTATTAGTTTTCCTCTAATATTTGTAATAGTAAAGCTATTGGTATAATTCTTCCTAAAGTCAGGTATTTTATAATCACATAACCCCCCCCCCCCCCAAAATTGTGCGGCTTCAGCAAAAGTCAATTCAGTTTGTACAAACAGTAAACATATGTTTCAAAGTATTACACAGTTAGAACAGTCTCTTAATTCATCCTATGTAAAAAATAAATGTCAATAAAGCCCCCGGTCCTGATGGAATACATCCAAGGGTACTGAGAGAACTGGGTTCTGTAATAGCCAAACCATTATATCTAATTTTTCAAGATTCACTCAACACTGGGTCACTACCAGATGACTGGAGAAAAGTAGAGGTGATACCTATATTTAAGAAGAGCAAACCTGGGGAATTATAGAGCTGTAAGCCTCACTTCTGTAGTGGGAAAGCTTTTAGAAGGGTTAATAAGGGATCATATACAAGAGTATTTCTATTCAAATAGCATTATAAGTAGGAGCCAACATGGATGTATGAGGGATAGGTTGTGTCAAACAAACCTAATTAGTTTCTATGAGGAGGTTAGTAGGAACCTGGACCATGGCAACTCAGTGGATGCAGTCTTTTTAGATTTTGCAAAGGCTTTTGATACAGTGCCACATGAGAGACTATTGTGCAAACTAAGGGATACAGGCATTGCAATAAATATATGCACATGGATTGAGAGCTGGCTAAAAGACAGGAAACAAAGGGTTGTTGTAAATGGAACATACTCGGATTGGACTAATGTGGTAAGTGGGGTTCCCCAGGGCTCAGTATTAGGTCTTCTCCTTTTTAACATATTTATTAACAACTTAGAAGTAGGATTTGAAAGTAGTGTCTCCATTTGTGCTGATGACACGAAGTTGTGCAATGTAATTACATCAGAAAATGACGTACTTTCCCTCCAAAGGGATTTGCATAAATTAGAGAAATGGGCAATTAAATGGCAGATGAGATTTAATATGAATAAATGTAAGGTTATGCATTTGGGAATGAAAAATAACCATGCAATCTATAAACTTAATAAAGCAAATCTAGGGGTATCTGATATTGAAAGGGATTTGAGAGTGCTTGTGGACGACCACATACGTAACAGTTCTCAATGCCAAGCAGCAGCCAAGAAGTTTTCAGCTGACAAGAGGACATCCTTTGAGGTTAGAACTAAAAAGATTACACCTTAAAGAAAGAAAAGGTTTCTTCACAGTTAGGGTGGTTAATCTGTGGAATTCTCTACCAAGTGAGGTGGTGACAGCGGATTCAATAGATAACTTTAAAAAGAGATTGGATATATTTTTAATTAAAAAGGGCTTTCAGGGTTATCCTGTTTAGAGAGGGAGTATTGATCCAGGGAGAAATTCGATCGCCAGTATCTGTGGTCAGGAAGGAATTCATTTTTTTCCCTTTTGAGACAATTGGCAAAGTTTCACTGGTTTTTTTTTTGTTTGCCTTCCTCTGGATCAATTAACAACTAATCTGCATATTGCAGATCAGAGATCTTAAAAGGTTGAAATTGATGGGCTAAAAGTATTTTTTCAACCTCAATTAATATGTAACTATGTAACTAACTTGGGGTTCATGTAGATGCGTTAAAGATATTATCTAAGCATAAATACAATCGCTGGAGCAGGATAATGTTTTGCAACAACAAAGTTCTTTGAAAGTACTCAGTCTCCAGTTAATATGAGCAAGGTTCCAGCAGAGTGTGTCTTGAAGATAAGAATATCAAAGAGTATACATCTTTATATATAATAAATCAGATTTTTCTCTTTTTCCCCCCCTCTGCTTCCTTTTAAAGAGTATACAGAAATGGTGGGATAAATATATACAAAAATAAAGATAATTTTATTAGATAAATGACAGCGACGTCTTTAAAAACAGGGAATGTTTAAAATACTAACACAGGGGAAAAAAAAGGCAAATGTGAGGAATAGTAAGGAACCCTCAAGCACTGGTATTGTGCAATGTATAACTCTTAAGTGAGTGGGTATTACTATTCACACCTAGCGGGCGAGCCAAAAAGTAATTACAAGAAAATATCAAGGCGTAGAAGCCCTATTGTATCACAAAAGATATATATATAAAGCACCCTGATGCCTAAATGCATGTCCTCCAAAAGTCTAGAGGGTACATTGGACAGAGCAATATATGTGCATAAAAGTGAAATATAGGTCACTGTATGTCTTTACTGACACCCCTTTGGATGCTGTAAATTAAGGTACCAAGAATTAGTACCTATATGAGTCAAAATTAAGGGGAGCTCAACCTTAAATACAGACAAAGTTGTTACAACAGCTATATGTTACACAGCATACGATCCAAGCTGTGTCTATATACATTCATTGACATCTGACTACGATATGACACAAAAAGTGTCTAAAGCTGTATATACAAGGTAGAGACTGCTCCCCAATTCTTAGGGTAGTAATAGGTGATATCAGGTATTCACAGAGTAATATGCTACTAATGGGGCATAAGGGGCTTTAAACTAGGCCGTAATTATAACAAATTCGCGGTTCCTAGAGAGCTCGACCGCCAGGTTTGCAACGCGCATGCGCACGTCTAACGTGATGACATGTGCAGCGTCGTTGCTAGGAGCCTGACGCGTTTCGACGTACCACGTCTTTGTCAAAGGGAAATTGTATAACGCTGTCTCCAAGAGCTTTATATAGGGAGCTGTCACCTAGGCAACATGAAAATAATGAATATGTTGCCCATAACGGGCCTGGAGAATAATAGAGATAGTACAGATAATATATACAATATATACAAGGGGCAATTGCGATATATACAAACGAGTAGGAACCACATAGATATGTGTCCTAATGCACTTATTGTGGATGTCTATGTATAGACCATATAAAGAAACATAAAGGGTTTGTGGTAGACTGGAGAGGAAAAATACAGATGAGTAGTATAGTAGCTACTACATCTATACAGTGGAAGACAAAAAAAAGGCAGGAGAGGAATCAAAAGGTGAACAAAATATTGACATGTGCAGGAGACCGTTATATAAAGGAGGAAATGCAAGGAGAAGTGCAAGGAGATACAAATCAAGCCTGCCGATAAGGGAGGCAACATTGTCATTATGAATAATGAGGAATATAGAGATATGTGTAATAGAATTTTGGGTGACAATAGCACATATAAGGTGGTCCAAAAAAATCCAACAAATGAGTATAAGATACTCTTGAAAACTATTTTGGACAATGCAATGAAAGAGGGCCTTATTGATGAGCAAACCTATAGGTTTTTATACCCCAAATTTCCTACTATCTCAATTTTCTATTCCCTCCCTAAAATACATAAAAAGAAATCACCTATCCCTGGTAGGCCGATTGTATCCGGCACTGATAACCTGTCCCACAATGCCAGTGTATTTATTGACCACTATCTGAGAGAATTGGTGGAGAGTCTACCCTCTTATGTCAAAGACACCAACAACATTTTAAAGCAGCTGGATGACCTTTATATACCTAATTCAGCATGGCTAGCCTCTATTGATGTAGAGGCCTTGTACAGTAGTATACCGCATGAATGCGGTATAGAGGCCCTTGGTTACTTTTTAAGTATGAGAGGTGCTATTCACACTAAATTTAAAGGACTTCTACTGGAACTGCTGGAATTTGTGCTAAAGCACAATTACTTCACACACAATAACAAGTGGTATCACCAGCAAAAAGGTACAGCCATGGGTACACCATGTGCTCCCAGTTATGCCAATCTGTTCCTGGGTTGGTGGGAGGAGAAATTTGTTTTCCAAGAATCTACATCCTCACTCTCTGAACACGCATTAATATGGCGGCGCTATATTAATGATGTGTTAGTAGTTTGGACAGGCACTAAGCCTGAATTTGAACAATTTATGTCTGACCTTAACACCAATGATTTGGGCCTTAAGTTTACATATGAGCTAAACCTATCCTCCATTACATTCTTAGACTTGTTGATAACAAAAGATGAAGAAGGAAAGATATCAACCACTACTTATAGGAAGGATACAGCCACAAATTCTCTATTGACCTGGGACAGCCAGCATTTTGAACCCCTTAAAAGGGGGATACCGAGAGGTCAATACCTTCGAATTAGAAGGAACTGTAGTTCTGATGCAGAGTTCAAACTAGAGGCAGATAAATTAAGAACTAGATTTAGAGACAGAGGTTATTCAAATAAATGTCTCAAATCTGCTTTTAAATATGCATCTAACTGCAGTAGATCTGAACTTTTGAATGGCCTTAATAAGAATGCAGATAAGGAAAGTAAACTATCCCGCTGTATTATGACTTTTGGCTATGACTCTGAGGCTGTTAGGGACATTTTATCCAGACATTGGCATCTTTTGAGGAGTGACGAGGATCTAAAAGATGTTCTAACGCCTAAGGCCTCTATTACATACCGTAGGGGCAAAAACCTTAAAGATAGATTGGTACATAGTTCATTTAAAGAACAGAAACCTGGGACCTGGTTAAAACCTCTAACAGGATGTTTCAAATGCAGCAAATGTAAATTTTGTAGGTATGTTACACCTTTAAAAATATATGAACATCCTATTACTGGGGAAAAATTTAAAATAAAATTTTTTTTATGAATTGTTGTTCTACGGCGGTTATCTATGTGGCCACCTGTATTTGCAGAAAGATCTATGTAGGAAAAACGAGGCGCCAGCTGCGCCGTAGGATTGGCGAACACATTTACAGTATCAAGAATGCATTGGATACACCAATTGCCCGCCATGTCAAATATTGTCACAACAATAAAAGTGAAGTCTTATCTTTTTGTGCAATAGACCAGGTACATATAGGCCCAAGACAGGGAGATTTGGAGAAGAAATTATTACAATGTGAGGCACGCTGGATATACCAATTGAAGGCCCAAGTACCCAATGGACTCAATGAGGGGTTCACTTTCATGCCTTTCATTTAGTACTTGGCTTTCTTCTCTTTTCATGATATGTGTTATTTTGTCTATCTATCCTGTCATATAGACATTGCACTTTTTATCCCTCCTTCTTTTGTTTCCACATTTGTATATATTCACTCCAGTGAGTACATGTTTTTCACAACTAGTTCCTCACCTTTATGTTCATCCTATATAGATGGACCTTAAGTGCATCAGCACACATTACTTTAGTTCATTGATACCCGCATAACCTATCTTAGGAGTTTGTCACATTGGTTATTACATATTTCAGAGTCCCTGAACACTCTTATACCTCTTCTGTGTTCACATTCCTGTATGATTAGTATCTACAGATCACTAGTCTTCTGATATGGACTTTGTTTCTTGGTTCTTACTTTTACAGTTATATAATGGGGTTATTTCCTCCTTTATATAACGGTCTCCTGCACATGTCAATATTTTGTTCACCTTTTGATTCCTCTCCTGCCTTTTTTTGGCAGTCTTCCACTGTATAGATGTAGTAGCTACTATACTACTCATCTGTATTTTTCCTCTCCAGTCTACCACAAACCCTTTATGTTTCTTTATATGGTCTATACATAGACATCCACAATAAGTGCATTAGGACACATATCTATGTGGTTCCTACTCGTTTGTATATATCGCAATTGCCCCTTGTATATATTGTATATATTATCTGTACTATCTCTATTATTCTCCAGGCCCGTTATGGGCAACATATTCATTATTTTCATGTTGCCAAGGTGACAGCTCCCTATATAAAGTTCTTGGAGACAGCGTTATACAATTTCCCTTTGACAAAGACGTGGTACGTCGAAACGCGTCAGGCTCCTAGCAACGACGCTGCACACGTCATCACGTTAGACGTGCGCATGCCGTTGCAAACCTGGCGGTCGAGCTCTCTAGGAACCGCGAATTTGTTATAATTACGGCCTAGTTTAAAGCCCCTTATGCCCCATTAGTAGCATATTACTCTGTGAATACCTGATATCACCTATTACTACCCTAAGAATTGGGGAACAGTCTCTACCTTGTATATACAGCTTTAGACACTTTTTGTGTCATATCGTAGTCAGATGTCAATGAATGTATATAGACACAGCTTGGATCGTATGCTGTGTAACATATAGCTGTTGTAACAACTTTGTCTGTATTTAAGGTTGAGCTCCCCTTAATTTTGACTCATATAGGTACTAATTCTTGGTACCTTAATTTACAGCATCCAAAGGGGTGTCAGTAAAGACATACAGTGACCTATATTTCACTTTTATGCACATATATTGCTCTGTCCAATGTACCCTCTAGACTTTTGGAGGACATGCATTTAGGCATCAGGGTGCTTTATATATATATCTTTTGTGATACAATAGGGCTTCTACGCCTTGATATTTTCTTGTAATTACTTTTTGGCTTGCCCGCTAGGTGTGAATAGTAATACCCACTCACTTAAGAGTTATACATTGCACAATACCAGTGCTTGAGGGTTCCTTACTATTCCTCACATTTGCCTTTTTTTATTCCCTGTGTTAGTATTTTAAACATTCCCTGTTTTTAAAGACGTCGCTGTCATTTATCTAATAAAATTATCTTTATTTTTGTATATATTTATCCCACCATTTCTGTATACTGTATATTGGGGTGGAAAACACCCAGGGAAATCCAAATCCTCACTTTTCTTTCTTAGATTCCTTTTAAAGAGGTAATATTAATATTGCAGGGATAGTCCATATAGAGACTATTTTAGTGTCTCTAGTTGTTAGATATGGAGATTCTTGCCAAACTATGTAGGCTATATGATGCTTTAAACAGTCGCAGAAAGATTTATATTTCTTTAATTTGCTTTTATAGGCATGTGGCTTAAGCTAGATATTTTATAATCCCTAGGGCTGTTTAGAATAAACCACTTTTGACTTATTACAAGATTCCAAAAATCCAAGAGAGAATATATCTCAATCACATATTATAATTGTCTAACTACGAATCGACGTCACGCTGCATTGCGTAGTGCGTACGACTCAGCGATGAGCGCCGTAGGCGCTCATTGCCCGGCTCGCCTCGCGTAGCGAGCCGTTAAACCGTAGTGTTGCGTAGTGCGTACGACTTAGCGCACTTTGCCGATCGTACGACTTTGTCATAGTTTGGCGAGCCTCGCGTAGCGAGGCGAGCCGTTAAATCGTACCACTTTGGCAATGAGCGCCGCAGGCACTCATTGCAGGCTCGCCTCGCGTAGCGAGGTGAGCCGTTACATCGTACCACTTTGGCAATGAGCGCCGCATAAAAAAAATACGAGGTGAAAAAAATTACGAGATAAGCGGCGGAACAAAAACAGTAAAAAAAAACACTAAATACACACTAAAAAATAAAACAAAGGTCACAGCATGGGGAACCAGGCAGGACGTCTGGATGTGAGTTGGAACTGAAATTTAGATCGTTTTAGCCGAGTTACAAAGATCGAAAATCGTCTAAGCGAGAAAAAAATGGCCGCCGAAAAAAATGAAAACGAGGCTATACTATTACGAACTGCGTAAAACACAGCCACAGACGTATGTGTTTGAAAAACAACAAGATAAAGGATGCGGATTAACCGCGCAATGAGTAAAAAGACAGTAGCGAGTAAATTTTATGAAACGATATTACCGATTTACGCATTAACACAGATTTCCCTCCTTTGGCTTGCGCCACATAGGATTTCCCGCCGAAAACAACGCATTTGGCTCGCGCAACTGCGGATTTTCCGCCTAAAACTATGAATTTGTCTTGCGCACAAAACCTATATATAGGGCACATTTCACACATGACTGACACTTTCTCCTCAGGTGATGACAGTCTGACTGGATGTTTTTGGGTGCCGGCACATCGCAAGAGATTGTTAGCTCTTCAGTATACTGCTTCTGCATTATTACATTAAAAAAGGTAAATATATTATTTATAATTATTAAATAATAAATTGGTACTTAATTAATAAATAATAGATAAGAAATTTAATTAATAGAAAATTAATATTGTGCTTATTTTTTATAATTATTAATTAATAAATTGGTACTTACTTAATAAATAATAGATAAGAAATTTAATTAATAGAAAAGTAATATTGTGCTTATTATTTATAATTATTAATTAATAAATTGGTACTTAATTAATAAATACGAAATAAGAAATTTAATTAATATAAAAATAATATTGTGCTTACCTGTGTGAAACAATTGTGTATAACATTCATAATGAACATTAATTAATTAATTAATTATTAATATCAAAATAAAAAATGTCAATAAAAAAACATATTTATTAATTAATTATTAATGTACATTAATTTAACAATTCTTTTGTTATATGTCGTGATTACCTGTGTGAAACTATTGTTAATAACATTCATAATGTACATTAATTAATTAGGAATACATTAATTCATTAATTATTAATGTACATTAATTTAAGAACTATTTTGGGATATGTCGTGATTACCTGTGGGTAAGAATTGTAAATAGCATTCATTACTAATCAGTAATATTAAAAAAGGTTAACGCTTAAGAATGTGCATAAAAAATGGAACACGTTGATTAATTAATTATTAATGTATGTACATTATTTAAATAATTCAGTTCTTATATATTTTGTATACCATTCTAAAAAAATAAAAAGGGAACATGGTTATGTGTTGATGTTATATTAGTCAGACATTAATTTAATATTAATACACATTCATTGAATCTTATTTAAAGACTAACAGTAATATTGAGTGTATGTTTATAATCTATGCTTTCATATGTGTGTTCATGTTGATTTATTGATATATTTATTTCATGTTTTTAATCTATGCAAAAATAGGTATGTTAAGCCTTATTGATTAATACAGATGAAGTAACATATTATACATTAATTTTACTATTTTGTATAATTGCAGTGAATTCTACGTGAATGACCAGAGATAGTGACGTTTGCACAAATTGAACATCATAAAGATAATTTGGACAGGTATAGAATTTTAATTATATTACTATGGCAAAATATTAAAAAAGATGATGTTTTTAATGTAGACAGATGTTTTTAATGTAGACAAATATATGTCTGTTGATGTTCATTTAATCCAAGTCTTGAATTATAGTGGATCAGGTAATAGCAGGCAACAGTAGTTAAGGTTTTACTATTCTGATGGTCTCTCTTACTGTGTTTAATGTTGCCAATGTGTTTGCCAAGTCTCTGTCTGATTTTTCTACTGGTCATGTCCATGTATTGTTTCAAACACAGGCATCCAAAACAGTTAATCACTCCAATACTGTTACAGTTAAATAAATCTCTAATTTTATGGACTTTACCTTTTCTATCTAGTATCTTTGTTTTCCTCACCATATATATGCAAAACTTGCAATGAAGACACATGTGGGTACCCACAGGTAATGTGCTGTTTTTCCTTTTTTGGCTCTCAAATTGACTAATGCCAATATTATCTCTAATTGTTGTCGACCTCCTCCTGCTTACTTTTATCTTTTCTCCAATCTTGTCATCAAGTTATCCATTCTTAAAATCTGGGCATTTTTGTTTAGAACTCTCTCTATGGTTTACCAATGTTTGTTAAATGTGCCCACAACGCTCACATTGTTCCCTAATTTCTTGGTATTTTTCGGGGTCCAGAGACTTTCGCTCGTGTATAGAGCTCTATGACAAGCCTTCTCAGGATATTACCACTATAACCTCTCAGTCTCAATCTAGAATTCAATTCACCAGCTCTTTTCTTTAAGATAGAAGTGTGAGTAATTCCTCCTACCTCAGAGAATCTCCCCTACTGGTATAAAACTTCTTGGTTTTTGGGTGATGAAAGTGGGAAAAATGCATTGAACTATTAGTGGATGGTTGGTTTTCTCAATAAGTCCATGTGCCAGTAGCCATTTACATCTTTTGGGAGTGTCACGTTTCCTCAAAAAATCCACTGTTTGCTCAATAATCTGTTAAGTCAGATGCCATTGTGATTAAGCACATTAATGAATTACTCCTTGGTGCCATTACAAAGAATAGGCACATCATCAATGTACCAAATCCAGAGGTCAATCCTGTCAGTAAATCTGTTGTCATCAGAGAAGACAAAATCCTGCTCCAACAAAGAACCCAAATATAAATTGGCGTAAGTGGGAACACAGGAGGCATTAATGGCCATACCACGTTTCTGTAGAAAGAATAAGTTGTCAAACACAAAATAGTTATGTTCCTAAATGAAGTAAAGTAAATCAATTATAAAGTAATTTTTCTGCTATTCTTCTGTCGATTTCATGCCAAGGAAGTATTTAGTAGCCAGACACCATGGTCCACATTCAATTGAGCTTTCGGCCATTACTGTAGCCCGTAAGTGAGCTTGCAAGCTAATTTGCTATTCAATTGGCGTCTTTTTGCGGGCTTCAAATGGGTTACAAGTTACGCCCTTGAAAAAATTGCAATGGTTTACCCTGTAACTTACAGCCTCCCGAAGCTTTTGATCATTCACTTTCGCATGACTAAAATCACTGTTCAATTGCTCAATTTCCCAAGCCCGCAAATGTTTTCACACCCGTAAATGGCAAAAGAAGGAAAAAAATCCTACGAGTGCTAGAGAGGACCCGCAAGGGTAGCACTTTAAATGCAAATAAAAAAATCAGTACTTCATTGTAAAAAACGGGTAAAGCGATGCACAACAGTCTCAAGCTCGCAAATCGGGCAATAAAATACATTTATTTTCATGTGTCATTTTGGGGTTAAATGGATCTTGGGTATCAATGAGTTAATACATATCAGGCCCCCCATATGAACTAGAACTGTTTTGGCATTCATTTTCATAATTCTGTCATTTGCGGTTCTGCGAGTCTGATTGCATATCGGGTCCCCGAAACTAAATGATTGAATGTAACCTCCATGTTTCACTGCTGTAATAATGATATTGGCTAGCCCTTTGACATAGGCTACCTTGCCCCAAAATTACAGGTTTCCCAAGGTATTTGGTCCATTTCTTGTGCACTTTAGGCAAAATATAAAATAAAATGTTGCTACTATGGGATTTGATACTGATAAAAACTAAAATTTGTTTTGACTTATTAAACAGTTGTTCTTAGCTTGTTCTTAGCTTGGGTAATCAGATCATTATATTGTAGCATTAACACTGTTGGGTTATATACAAGTCTTTGGTAACATTTTATGTCCCTCAGTTGTCTATGGACCTCACCCACATAGTCTCAAATTACCACATTACCACCCTTATCTAGGGTTTTAAAGACTATGACCTTCTATGTTTTTGTCTCAGTGAGTGCCTTACATTCTTCCTTATGATATTAGGAATGCTTGTAGTTTGGAGTTGCTCCAAATCTTTAATAACACACTTGGTGAATACTTCAACCACAGGACATATAGAGGAAGGTGGATTAAACCTAGACATGGTTTTCAGTTTATTAATCAAAAAGGTATTAGTAAAGTTCCCAGTTTCACTCTCTATTAGCAAATCCAGCAAGTCCTCATATGTTCTTTGTTCTAAAGATTCAAAATCACAGACTTCATCTATTTTGTCAACATATTTGGCTAGGAGCCATTCCCTGACAAAAAGATTTAAATCCTTTATTGCCTCAAAAAAATCAACAGATGCATGGGGGAGAAAATGTTACTCTGTTCAACAGAGAGTGTTAATTTGAATAAGTTAATGATCTGCATCTCATCAGTAACTACCACCTCTGGCTTCTGGACCAGACCTTGTGGTTTAGGCTTCAGTCTTAGGTCTTCCATGTTCCCTGATTGTAAGGCCTGGCCCCTGAACAAAATTGCAGCTTTATGATATAAACACAATTTACTTTGGCACTGTATTTATTTACCATAAACCCACAGAAGGATTTCCTTGTTGCTCATTTATTACTATATGTCATAGTATTACTTTGATTCCATAATTGCAATTGTATGTTATGAACACATCCTGTTTTGGCAACAACTTTATTTTCGCTATAAACATGCACAAAGGTCTCGTCGTTATGTTTGTATTTAGTACTAAAAATTACACAATGTGTATGGTCTAGCTCATTGATCCCCAACCCTTTTGGCACCGGGGACCATTGGATGCAAAAAAAAAACTCCCCCCCCCCAAAGAGGATTGGCAAAAAATTATTTGACTTGCCCCCCTCCAGTGCAATATACATATATACATTATATATATTATATATATATTCCTTCCTCTTCTATAGGGCAGTGCACCCTGGCAGCCCCCCCTCCCCAGTAGCACCATTCAGGCCCCTCAGAAGCAACATTCATCCCCCCAGCAGCACTATTCACCACCCCTGCAGAACCATTGATCACCAAAAAAAACCTGCTGCACCACTCACCACCCCAGCAGCCCCCTCCTCTTACTTGTTCACTGTGGTCCCTGGTCTGATTGTCTCATTAGTCAGAGGCTGGATTTCCTTCCCCTGCCGGCTATTCATACTGCAGGGGAGGGGAATTCCTAATGAAGTCATATGATCCTGCAGTATGAAGCTCCGGCAGGGGAAGGATATCCGGCCGCAAAATTCCTATTTGCAATTCAATTGCTCCGGGAAACCTCTCTGCAAGGCTAAAAACGAGCCGCTGCTTACTTGCAGGAAAGAGGTCCCGCTAGCACCAATTAAGCACATAAAATAGCTCAAATAAAGCCATCCTGCACTTTGAGAAGACTATAGAGGGATTTTAGGTGTTAGAAAAAATAGCACATAATTATCCTATACTCAAATCCGTAAAATATTTTATTTTTAATATCCGTAAAATATCCATGTAAAAAGTCCAGAGTGCTTGGAGCACTTCAGACCCGCCCACGCCGCAGCCGGAAAATAAACAGTTAATTTGAACTCGGGTTTGGGCTGATGTGCAAGCTTGAGAGTGGGTTACTTTTAATCCTCATGTCCCCCAATATGATCCCTAGCATTTACAGAGCTGTACAGTTCAGGCTTGAATTTATTTTTGCGTTTTTTGATTTCACAGCTTACGGCCGGTTTCAAGATATGCGGCCGGCCGTAAGAGGAGATCCTTGCGGGGCCGTATAATAGAATCGCGAGTTAACAGAACCCCCGCAAGGAATCGCAGCCTTACGGCCGATTTACGGCCGGTAATACAATGAGGCCCATAGTATTTAAGGTTGAAAAAAGACTTTCAGTCCATCAAGTTCAACCTTTTAAGATCTCCTCTGATCTGGAATATGTGGATTAACTATTAATTCATCAGTTGTTAATTAATTATTAATCAATTATTTCATGTTTTTTTTTATTTTTTATTATTAATTAGTCCAGAAAAAGGCAAATAGAAAAAAACACAAGCGAGACTTAGTCAATTGTATCAAAGGGAAATGTAAAAAATTTGGATCAATACTGTCTCTCTAATTATCCATGATAACCCTGAATTCCCTTTTTAATTAGAAATAAATCTAGTCCCCTTTTAAAGTTATCTATCGAATCCGCTGTCACCACCTCCTCTGGTAGAGAATTCCACAGATTAACCACCCTTACTGTGAAGAACCCTTTACTTTCTTTGAGGTGGAATCTTTTTACTTCTAACCTCAAGGGATGTCCTCTTGTCAGTTGAAAACCTCTTGGCACAAAAAGCTCCCCTGACAAAACTTTATACTGACCCTGGATGTATTTATATAAGGTAATCATATCTCCTCTTAGACGCCTTTTTTCAAGAGAAAATAAGTTTAATTTGGTTAGTCTTTCTTCATAACTTAGCCCCTCCATTCCCCTTATTAGTTTTGTTGCCCTTATCTGTACCTTTTCCAGCTCTAAAATGTCCTTTTTATGAAGTGGTGCCCAAAATTGTACTCCCTATTCCAAATGAGGGCGTACTAGAGATTTGTATAGTGGCAGTATTATATTTGCTTCCCTGGCTTCTATACCCTTCTTAATACATGCTAATATTTTATTTGCCTTTGCAGCTGCTGCTTGGCTTTGAGGACTGTTACCTAGGTGGTTGTCCACAAGCACTCCCAAATCTTTTCCAATATCTGATACACCTAGATTTCCTCCATTAAGATTATAAATTGCATGGCTATTTTTCCTTCCCAGATGCATAACCTTACATTTATTCGTATTAAATCTCATCTGCCATTTAGATGCCCATTCCTCAATTTTATGTAAATCCCCTTGGAGGGAAAGCACATCATTATCTGATTTAATTACCTTGCACAACTTTGTGTCATCAGCAAAAATGGAGACCCCACACTCCAATCCTACCTCTAAGTCATTAATAAATATGTTAAAAAGGAGAGGACCTAATACTGAACCCTGAGGAACCCCACTTACCACATTAGTCCAATCGGAGTATGTTCCATTTACAACAACCCTTTGCTTCCTGTCTTTTAGCCAGCTCTCAATCCATGAGCAGATATTTACTGCAATTCCTGTATCCCTTAGTTTGCCCAATAGTCTCCCATGTGGCACTGTATCAAAAGCCTTTGCAAAATCCAGTTGCCTGCCTACAGGCGTGTGTGTGAAGCCTATTGCATCTACTCTGCCAACTTTTGCCAGTGCACAGTGATTAGTCATATCTGGTGCAACCGTAGTGTACAGTGACATAAAACAACACTTTTTTGACTGTAATCGAGCAATTGCCTACCTACAGGCGTGTGTGTGAAGCCTATTGCATCTACTCTGCCAACTTTTGCCAGTGCACAGTGACACTCATATCTGGTGGCACCTTAGATTGCACGCGCAGTGCCCCAAATTTGAAGTGGGAGGACCGACCAAGCATCTTTTTCCATCTCCCGCTTCCAAAAATCCATGCCATATACACGTCCCCTAATAGTGGACGTAACAGGGATTAAACCGATAGGAATAATACTACTTAACAGTACACACCTTATAATAATGCAGACAGAAGCAACGCCTATTATCTTCCATGCTGGGCAGTGGAAGCCCCCAGACTCTGACCTGTGTATAATCTTCCATGCTGGGCAGTGGAAGCCCCCAGACTCTGACCTGTGTATAATATTCCATGCTGGGCAGTGGAAGCCCCCAGACTCTGGGAGTCTGAAGAAGAGTAGTCCGAGGAGGAAGGTGGCTGTGAGGAGGTGGAAGACCAAACACAGCAGGCGTCCCAGGGGGCTTGTTGTCACCTTTGGGGACCCTTGGTGGCTGGGTGGAGGAAGAGACCTTCAATGACATCAGTGAGGACAAGGAACGGGACATGGCTAGCTTGGTATCCAACCTTGTGCAAATGGGGAGTTTGAGGTTGTGCAAAGTGACTGTTTGCGGTTGTTTGCGGTGCATTAAATGGGGAGATTGGTCTGTTACTGTGAAGCGGGTGTAACCCTTACAATACCTGATCAATACAACATCATACCTGATGTTTTAAAGCATGTTATTCCAAACAATTTAGGAATGTTAGGTGATTTATGCCCTTTATGGCTGAAAACCAGACTCTGCATGTAATTTTCCGTGGGAGTTTTGCCATGGATCCCCCTCCGGCATGCCACAGTCCAGGTGTTAGTCCCCTTGAAACAACTTTCCCATCACTATTGTGGACAGAAAGAGTCCCTGTGGGTTTTGAAATTCGCCTGCCCATTGAAGTCTATGGCGGTTCGCCGATGTTCGCCCGTTCGCAAACATTTGATGAAGTTCGCGTCCGCTGTTCGCGAACCCAAAATTTGATGTTTGCGACATCAGTAGTCATGAGGGTCCTGGATAGTGTTTTTACATGGGTTTATTAGTGTGCTATAGCAGTCTATATAGTTGAGCCACCCAGCACACTCACACTGTGTCACAAACAGCATTCCCAGCATTACAATTATATTGCCGTAATTTTTTGACGGGCAAGTCGCTAGTCACATATACAGTTGTGAGCAATAGTCGCACAACTTGCACATCATACCTACACATCAACACAAAACTCAAATACACAATTACCGTATATACTCAAGTATAAGCGACCCGAGTATAAGCTGAGGCACCTATTTTACCACAAAATACTGGGTAAAATGAGTGACTCGAGTATAAGCCGAGGGTGGGAAATGTGCTGCCGACCGGGGGCCCTCTTGTGCCCTCTGTGTCCCCCTCTTGTGTGCCCTTTTCTTGTGTCCCCCTCTCTCCCATGTCTCTTCTCACCTCTCCCTTCCCTGTGTCTCTTCCCCCTCTCCCTTCCCTGGGGCTCTTCACCCTCTCCCTTCCCTGTGTCTCTTCCCCCCCTCTCCCTTCCCTGTGTCTCGTCCCCCACTCTCCCTTCCCTGTGTCTCTTCCCCCCTCCTCATTCTCAACCTCCATCCTCAACCCCACTCCTCATCCTCAACCTCCCTCCTCATCCTCCCTCCTCATCCTCAACCTCCCTCCTCAACCCCCTCATCCCTTAAGAGACACGGAGGGGTTATAGAGACACGGAGGGGTTATAGAGACACGGGGGGGTAGAGAGACACGGAGGGGTCAGAGAGACACGGGGGGGTAGAGAGACATGGGGTGGTAGAGAGACACGGGGGTTAGAGAGACATGGGGGGAGAGTGACTCGAGTATAAGCCACGGGGGGGGGGGGTCTTTTTAGCCTTAAAAAAGGGCTGAAAAACTCGGCTTATACTCGAGTATATACGGCACAAGTACGAGACGCGTAGCACTTTGAAAAAAACGCATTTAAAAAATCACGGCCCGTAACACTTCCAAAAGTTAACCGCCACGTAGAAAAAGAAAAATGCGATCCGCAAAAAATACAAACTTAACGGCCGCACCATGCACAGCAAAAAACACGAAAAACACACAAAATAAAAAATAAAATAAAAAATAAATACACACACAGCAATGAAGCCAATGAAGTTACACGCCAATTTAAATACAATTTTAAAATTTTCACCACTCGAAAATCCACTAAGCGAGAGAAAAAATGGGCGCCGAAGATAACGAGGCTACAAGACCCCTAAGCACGCAAAACACCACCAAGCACATACACCTTTTACACAGACCCATTCAAGTTACTAAATACACTATTATGAAGGACGCTACATGCTCCACACCCTCCTAACACATATACAATTGCAGCCATTTTACAACACTAACTGCAAACTAATAACATTACCATTACAAAATGAGCAACTACACAGCTAAACAAATGGTTTCCACTCGCGCACAAAGCCTATTTCCACTACATTAATTACAAATAGGTAAAGTATATTAATTTATAACTTTACAAATTAATTAATTAACATTAAAAAATACATAGACAAAAAAAAAAACAGATTTGCAATAAACGCTAAGGGCGATCAGCGCACGCCTCACAAGGAGCGCCAACAGTGTTTAGAGGACCACAACTACACCAGGGGAGAGGCTCGCAATGCTCGCCAAAAGGCCATCAGCGCAAACATTGCAATGAGCTCCAAAGGAGCTCTCATAACCAAAAATACAACAACCAACAGGCTCGCAATGATTATTAAGTCCCACAATCACATAAATAACAGTCCAAAAGAGCAAGATGGTCAAGGGATCATGACAGCGCCCATTGTCGATGTAGCTTTTGAATATTTGCCTACTCTAGCATTGAAGTCGCCAAGGATGATAACCTTGTGGTCTGCAGGGAAGTTTTGTTAAAGATTGCACAGATCAGTGTAAAACTTGTCCTTTCCTGCAGGATCCGCTTGAAGAGTTGGGGCAACAACACTGAAAAATGAAGTGGGAGACACATGAAAATGATGCGGTAAGAGTGACCCTTTGGCAGGTTATTACGTTTGAAGGCAATAGGGTTCCTGACCATGAAGCTGACACCAAAGAGGCATTGCAAAAACAAGCAGTGCTTTCACTAGAGACGGCTGCTTGGTCCTTCAGGGTGCGGACAAATAATGACGTTGTCTCCAGGGGCAGCATCAGGCAACCTATACACTTGAACCATCTGCATTCATGATTGAGACTGTGGCTTCCAGTATCATCTTCCACCTGCCATTTTGGACTTTCCCATCACTGCAGGGCTTGTAGATGTTGTTTGTCTAGATGTAGATGTGTCCCTTGGGACTGTGTAATGGAGTTTTTAGGTGAGATGCAATGTGCGCAGTACTGGTCCCACCCTTTACATGGCCTAGCAAGCTGGGACGGTGATAGTGAGGTACTTGGTCATAGGTGTTATATCGGAGTGTCCTTCTCCTAGATGGATGGCCTGACGGGGCTAACTAGCTGCATCTCCTCTGTTTTCTACCAATACTTTGCTACCTAAGGGCTAAATTGTAGACATTAGTTAAATTGTGCTATATTATTATTATCTTTATTTGTAACGCACCAACATATTCCGTAGTGCTGTACAAGCGGTGTGGTAAGTGGGGTTCCTCAGGGTTCAGTATTAGGTCCTCTACTTGTTAACATATTTATTAATGACTTAGAAGTAGGACTGGAAAGTATTGTCTCCATTTTTGCTGATGACACTAAGTTGTGCAAGGTAATTAAATCAGATAATGATGTACTTTCCCTCCAAAGGGATTTGTATAAATTAGAGAAATGGGCAATTAAATGGCAGATGAGATTAAATACGAATAATTGTAAGGTTATGCATCTGGGAAGGAAAAATAGCCATGCAATTTATAAACTTACTGAAGCAAATCTAGGGGTATCAGTTATGCAACAGTTCTTAATGCCAAGCAGCAGCTGCAAAGGCAAATAAAATATTATAATATAGAAGCCAGGGAAGCAAATATAATTCTGCCACTCTACAAATCCCTAGTCCGCCCTCATTTGGATTATGGAGTACAGTTTTTGGCCCCACTTCATAAAAAGTACATGTAGAACTGGAAAACAGAGAAGGACAACAAAACTAATAAGGTGGATGGAGGGGCTAAGTTATGAAGAAAGACCAACCAAATTAAACTTATTTTCTCTAGAAAAACTGCATCTATGAGGGGATATGATTACCCTATATAAATACATCCAAGGTCAGTATAACGTTTTTTTTCTGTTTGCCTTCCTCTGGTCAATTAACAATTAATCTGCATATTTCATATCAGAGGAGATCTTAAAAGGTCGAACTTGATGGACTAAAAATATTTTTTCAACCTCAATTACTATATAACTACTAGCGACTTGCCCGTCAAAAAATGACGGCAATGAAATTGTAAGTAAGCTAATGCTGTTTGGTGTATAATAATGAAATATATAATACATTAATAAATTAATCGACTTTACGTATTTTGAAGCATTGTGTTGAAGAGCTGGGAATCTGTTTTGATGTTGCTGCAGCATTAGTGGTGTGGAGCTGCTGTGTGAGCGTGATGAACGTGTGCAGTGTAATAGTGTGCGTGCGCGAGACCAAACCGTTAGCGTAGTTGGGTACTTCCGCATTAGCGTAAAATGGCGGGTAATGTGTGGTATGCGTCTTAGCGGAATATCCGTAGGCCGCCGTCTTGAAGTTTTATTAACAGGTGCCTGGTGCTGCGGCTCCGCCCTCTCATTCATTTGTGTGGCTGCCAGGGAGATGTGTGTGAGGTGCAGGCCGTCTGCTGGCGGGACCCCCGGGAAGAGGATTAGGGGGGAGCATACAGCCAGGAGGACCCGGGATATGTGATAGAGCAACGCCCTAGCATCATGGCCGAGGAGCTCTTCTGTAAAGTTGTGTCTATGCAAATCAAGTGTCGGGAACTGAGGCCCGCGAGGGGCGCGGCTCCTTCGGCGCTCCATCCCAGCAACTGACTGCGGGCAAGGGCAGCGAGGGCTGCGGGCAAGGGCTACGCGAGGCCGCAAGCATGAGCAACGGCCCGTACGCTCACAACTATATATGTGTTATATGTATACACTCTGCACATTACACACACACACACAATACATCATTATATATATATATATATATATATATATATATATATATATATATATATGTATACACTCTGCACATTACACACACACCTCACACACACAAATACATCATTATATATATATGTATATATATATATATATATATATATGTATACACTCTGCACATTACACACACACCTCACACATGCACAATACATCATTATATATATATATATATATATATATATATATATGTATACACTCTGCACATTACACACACACTTCACACACACACAATACATCATTATATATATATATATATATATATATATACACTGCACATTACACAGACACAACACATCATTATATATATATATATATATATATATATATATATATATATATGTTTACACACTGCACATTACACACACACCTCACACACACACACAATACATCATTATATATATATATATATGTATAGACACTGCACATTACACACACACCTCACACACACAATACATCATTATATATATATATATGTATATACTCTGCACATTACACACACACACAATACATCATTATATATATATATATATATATATATATATATATATATATGTATACACACTGCACATTACACACACATAATACATATAATTTTGTATACTTATAATATGTATAATATAAGTGTGTATAAAATCTATAATATACAGTATATATATATATATATATATATATATATATATATATATATATATATATATATATATATATATATAATGTCCCAGTGCACATTTTGTTGTATATATGTATTTTTTTTATTAGTTTATGGCCTCCAGCCCATGATGCCATGTCCCACCAGGCTAAGCCTTCATGTCCCCCAAGGCCAGGCCTCCATGGGCCCGATCAGTCAGATCTATCACTATCAGTGAGACCCATCAGACTACTTACATTCATCGAAGCTGTTCAATTATCCACCACTATGCATCTCCTGCCTGTGCGTTTTTCTGCAGAGGCAGGGACTTCCTGAATGACTTTGCATGCATGTGATGTAATTCTGAAACTCCCTGCCTCTGCAGAAAATGTGAGTGTGTGATTCATGGTGAGAGGGAAATTTGTTGTGAATGTTTTACATTTTATGCTTAAAATGGCTGGCAAGGTCTTCAGCAGTGAGACAGGAAAGGGCGGGCGGTGGTGGTGGTTGTGGGAGGAGAGTGTTGAACTTACTTCCCTTTTTGCTCTTTAATGGGAATGGGCACAAATGCGCCCATAGGATCTTCGTGTCATGTAGGGCTAAAAATGTGGCCATTTTTTTTGGCTCACAAATGTTACTATGGCCATTACTTTAATATTTTAATACCATTGAAAGGTTTTGAGGAAGAGTAATACTATAATTTTCTACTCATTTCAAATGACCAATAAATGGAAAACTTAATTTGAATTTCTTTATTTTCCTCACTCATTTGGTCTATGCAATTTAAGGGTTAAATAAGGCACCTTCACTTTTACCCTATTTAAATCAGACTATGGGCAGCTCTCCTCCCCCTTCTGTTCTCTGTTAAAGCTGACACAAAACGTGAGTCACATCTTATTTTTAAGATTTTAATGCTGATATATTTATCATTGTTATGTAATTTTAAGTAAAGAAATTAAAGGGAATTTTTTAGTGTGATTGGCTGAAGGCATCTGTGCCTTCTGATTAGCTGCAGTCTGAATGACAGTGACAACAGCCATATTGCAGATCAGATGAGATCTTAAAAGGTTGAACTTGATGGACTGAAAGTCTTTTTTCAACCTTAATTACTATGTAACTATGTAACTATGTAACGGACAATCAGAAGGTGCAGATGCTTGGAGCCAATCACAATGGGATACACCCCCACGGGGTGTATCTCATTCTGAATGGCTAAAGGCAATAGTGCCTTATGATTGGTTTCAAAATGATTGACAGGTCCATCAGCCAATGAGAAAGGGATTAAAGGGGTGTATTCCATTCTGATTGGCTCACACATTGGCACCTTCTGATTGGCTGAAATTTGACTGAGAATCAGCAGGCACCATTTCCATTTTTTACCAAAACAACCTCTACAAGCCTCATTAGCGTTGGGGAGCTCCTCCAGGGAGGAGCTCGCTATATATATATATTTTTTTAGGCAGGTTTTATCTAGGGCCCAGCCAGGGCAGAAGAGGACAAGAACGCGGACATCGCGGACAGGTACGTTTTATATTCAGTATGTTTATTGTTGTTTATGTTGTGTTTATTTGTGTACTAATGTAATGTTTATTTTTTCCAGGGGCCCAGCCGGAAAAGTCAAGAAGAAGGACAGAGACATTGCGAAATGGTAAGTTTAATATTTTGCATGTTTATTTTTTCTATGCAGTGTTTATTTTTGTACTAATATCATGTTTCTATTTTTCCTAGGGGTACAACCTGCACCATGAAACCTGTCATCGCCGAAGGAGCATCTAGGCAAGGAAAGTGATCTTATTTATTCTATTTTAGGTTAGATTTAAAGTTTAATGTAATGTAGATAGGGTTAATGTATTGTAGATAGGTTTAGTGCATTATAGATAGGGTTAATGTATTGTAAATAGGGGGTTAGGTATCGTACTTAGGGGGTAATGTATTACAGTTAGGGGGTTATCTATTGTAGTTAGGGGGTTAGGTATTGTAGTTAGGGGGTTAATAGGGTGCAAGTAAGCTGTAGCTTTTTTTATTGTTTTGCGGGGTTGACGGAGGGGTGATCAGAGGATTTGAAAAGAGATCTGGGGTTTCTTGGGGCCGAATATCTTGCGATCATGTAAGATACTTTTGTATCCTTCTCTTTTGTATATTTTCAGGGCCTGACTGGACTGTTTTACACTATGGCCTGGGCCCCACTGGCAAGAAATTACTCTGTTTTTATTATTATGGTTATGTAATTCTTAGTCCATATGGTTAAAATATGATTACACCGTTATACTGAATGTATCTTTGTTTATGCTCTGCATAACATTAGCTATTCTGCAGGCTATTGCAACCACCACCTAAATAAGATTAAGGCCTATTATGTTACAGTATTGTTATCTGGTGATGCACTCAGCCCCACCAAAATAAACAATCACAGGGGGTCTTGAGCAGATTAAAAGTCTGAGTGTTTACAGCAAATGGTGAGAGGTAATACAATCAACAGGATGAGACCTGATCTCATCAGAGGTACAGGGTTTTCCTAGTAAGCAAGAGGCCTACTGATTGGCCAGCCTTTTGCCAGAAAATTTTATAAAATGTGCCAATTATTAAATGTATGGCAGTTGTGTCTGAACTTACATAGACAAGGTGTAAGTGTCATTTTGTGCATTAATCCTAATTCTAAGGGATTATATGGTTTCCTGTTTCCTGAGGCTATATTCTGTACCAGAAGTAGTAAGAACTGCACAGTCCTGCTGGGGAAGGTTTGAACTAGGTTCTTGTCAAGCTCCATTGAAGAAGCAGGTCGTGACACACTAGTTCCACCATAAATATCTTCTCTGACTATAGGCTATAAAACATAAAGAGAAACCACTCCTCTTCCATTGGCCCTATCTTTCCTAAAATGGTTATAACCATCCAGTTTAACAGTCCAGTCACGAGAATCATCCCACCATGTTTCAAAAATGTCTATCACCTATTTATCAATAACTTAATAAATCTAGATTACCCATTTCCTTGGCAAGCTTCTGGCATTAGGAAGCACACAATTTATGTTGCTATGGCAATTTGAAGTACTTGCCACTGTACATGAGATACTTAGCAGTACCTCCATACTGAATATACTAATCCTTCCCTTTCTCCTTCAACCATGAGTAGTTAATTCATCCCTTACCCCCTCTACACGTTCTATTCCATTTGCTCTATCTAGCCCCCCACCCACACATGTACTAATTAAAAAAATGCCTCTCTTCTATGCTCTCCCTTAGCGTACAAGCTCACTATTTATTAAGGTGCAATCAATCCCTGCTATAGAGATTGTGCACAATCTCTTTAGCAGTGATATGGCTGACAGTAAATCATTAAAGGGGTGGCATGATTCATTTTAGATTAAGCTCATTTCACTGGGAGACAAAAAAAAAATGTTTGAGTTAGGGAGAAATATACAGTACAGTTTAATTTGTTATAGAGTATAAAGGAGATATACAAATATGATATATAAAAATGGGAGATTCTAAATCGTTTAATGTGGAAACTGTTTAATATTGCTTAATGTGCTGAAACATGCCTAAACTTTATTCTGTTGCTTCATAACTCTCCTCATAAGAAATACACTTTTCGGAACTATTCTGAAAATGTCATGGCTTTCAGTAATCCACACTGCAAATACACATTAAGGGCTTTGTAGGTCTCTTAAACGGACAGTTAATTTAGCACAACTTGGAGCATAGCACTGTAATGTACTCCTGAAAGCACGTTGAAATAATTTTTACGTTTTTGAAATAGGTGATTTTTTTACAGAAAAAATTATAAATGAAGTTCTGTTTACATGAGAATTGGGGATGCCTCCAGAGAGACTCACAACAAGAGCTGTGTGCAGAGAGCAGATCAGAAATTCAACTGTGCAGGGAAATGACTGCTAGAAACTCATAAATATGGTACTTGGGGTTTAACTTATGGCTGATGACATTCCTGAAAGCAGAATAAAACCATAATTCTTTCTGTTCACACGAAGCTTGGAACGGCCGTTCCCTGTTCCCGGCAGATGCTGTAAATCATGGGACAGTCTGCAGTGTGTTTGTAAATAAACCTAACTGTTCTTTAAAAAAAAAAGCAATAGATCACTTTTTTATATAATCCTGTGCTCATTCACACAATATGGAGCACTAATAGTGAGGTAAATGACCCTTTAATGAAGCTTAAAGGACCTCACATAAGGCTTATATGTTTGTTTGCTGTTCATAAGCTATTAAAAACCATCTATAATAAATAATACTTAATTTCAGTGGGCAGGCTTATGGGGAAGCTGCAAGCATGTTACAATATATCTGTTACCTCTGTGTAAGCAGAGGAGATGGAGCTAATGATATCATGTGGCAGGGGAAGTGACATCAGCCCATCCTGCTTTGCAGCTCTATAATAGTCCAGCATGCAAGCATACTGTCCACATGAATTTTTGAAATAGGTTCATTTTTCACTGAAAAATCAATTATATTAAATTTGTGTTTACATTAGTCACTGACAGCCCACTCACAGACAAACGCTGCAGCTCTGTGTAGTGAACAAAATTAAAAAAAGAGTTAAGCATTAAATAATACATATGTGCAGAGCATGGCATGCTGGAATCACCAAAATAGGTCAGTTGTGCGTTAACTGCTTTGTGTATTGCTGAGTTCAGGAAAAGCTGCTAAAAATCTGTGTTCTTACTGCATGGCTCGTAATCTGTTATTAATCATAAAATTGTCAGTAGGTAGGCTGCACTTTGTTATGTAAACAGACTTAAAAAATTTGATTTCTTCACTGTTATTAGTATAATTTAGAAGAAAAAAAAAGATAATTTTAACATACAATCTTGTGCTCTTTCACACCATGAAGAGCACTTACAGTGAGGTAAATGGCACTTTTAATGAGCCAAAATGTGTCTAAGCATTAATCAGTCACCCCACAATTCTGCACAGCACATATTTCTCACTCCCTTTATGGAAATAGCCTCTTGATGCACTCTGTTGAGGCTATTTTATTATGCTTGACAACAAAGTGTGTATAAACATGAATTGACTGCATCATAATTTTACACTGCACAAATATACCATTTGCACAAAGCACTCCTGAAAGTTTCATTGCTTATATTGGCCACACTCATTAAATAATTCTCATTAAGCATTATTTTTAGGCTATTTAAGCAACAATTTGCCCACATGTTAGACAGTTGTCTCATAACTTTGCCAGTTTGAAACATATCACTCTCCCAAGTGTTCTAAAAAGTGACATTGCTTATAATTGCCCACATTCCAAATTATTCTCATTAAGCCATCCTATGAGGTACCTTTAACATGCTTAACAAGCAAAATGCACATAACCAATAATCATTTGCCTCATAACTTTGCACATCATAATAATATCACTCTCCCAAGTATTCCTGTGAGTTTCAAATTAGCCCATACTCTAAATAATTCCCACAATTTTGATGCACAAATGTATGTAAACATTACTAAGTTGCCTCTTAACTTTGTGCAGCAAGACCACTTCCCAAGTCAGGATACAACACACAGAAATAGTCTCACACCTTGTATATGTGAAAACTATCTCTCAACCTTTATTAAATGATCAAAACAACATATTTATGCTCTCCAATACCACACCCTTGTGTACATTTGTGTGTGTGTGATGTCAGCCCATCTGGCTTGCAACCTTGGGCTATCAAAGCTCTTGAGATCAAATTCACCAGATATCGATAGCTGGCTAGTGAAAAAAACCTTTATGTTAAACTCAAGTGTTTGCTTAGGACTACTTGAAGTACATACATCTGTCTTGACCCAAGGTCTGTATGTGTGAGTGTGCAATGACCTGCAGCTAACTTCTATGCAGAGCATTTTTACCAATACCACATATGTTCTATTTAACATTTTCCTCTCTTATAATATATACTAGCTAGTATACATAATAACCATGTACAGGCAACATATAACCACACACAATAATACATAATCCCAATGCAACAATGTCATGCTCCCTTGGCCATATTCATAAATTACTGGCAATATGGGTCCTTAAACAATTAAATCATGACAATATGTATGTGCTGTGCAAAGTTATGTGTTGAATGATTAATGTCTAGACATATTTTGCTTGTTAAGTATGAAACGATGCTTAAAACTAAATGAAAATGTGTGTGAGCTAATGCAAACCAAGAAACTTTCCGGAACACAATGGGTAGTGGGGAAGACCTGCTGTACAAATTGAGGCAATTTGTTAATTAATGAATGTTTTAGGCACATTTTTATTGTTAAGCACATTCAAATAGCTACAAATAATGATTAGTGAGTGTGTGCTAATGTAAGCCATGGAACTTTCAGCAATACCTAAGTATTAATAAATTAACAGCCTTATTAAATTTAAAAGGGCTCTATATAAGCACATAGCATATTTGTAAAGAAGTTTTTAGTTAGTAAAGACCTTGCTTGTGGATAAAAGTTCACTAACTAAAAACTTCTGTAAAAAAAATATGGTATGTGCTTAAATAGAGCCCTTTTAAATGTACAGAATCGCAATTTAATAAGGCTGTAAATGTTTACATGTGTCACTGGCAAGCCCCCCAGACAGACCTACAGCAACAGCTCCATGCAGTGAGCATAAGCAGAAAGAGAGGCATCTAAGTTTCATGGATTAATGCATTTCTGCACTCTATGGGCAATAAACAGCTTTTTTGTATTCATCACATCTCATAAAACATTTTATTATTATTAATATACTAGAGAATTGCCCGTCAAAAAATGACGGCAATGAAATTGTAAGGTAGCTAATGCTGTTTTGTGTATAATAATGAAATATATAATACATTAATAAATGAATATACTTTACCTATTTTGAAGCATTGTGTCGAAGAGCTGTCAATCTGTTTTGATGTTGCTGCAGCATTAGTGGTGTGGAGCTGCTGTGTAAGCATGATGAATGTGTGCAGTGTAATAGTGTGTGTGCGCGAGACGAAACCGTTAGCGTAGTTGTGTACTTCCGCATTGGCGTAAAATGGCGGGTAATGTGTGGTATGCGTCTTAGCGGAATATTAGTTGGTCGTTTGTGGTGTTTTGCGAGTTTCTTGTGGTGTTTTGCATGTTTATAGTGCTGTAGCCTCGTTTTCGTTTTGTTCGACGGCCTTTTTTTTTCTCGCTTAGAGAATTTTTTAGTGTCTAAAGTCTTATATTTTTAGTTATGTATGTGCTGTCTGTATTTATTGTGTTTTGAATTTTTTCCTGTTCGCGGGTTGCGGGCGCTTTTTGCGAGGCCGTAATGAGTGGTAACGTGTGTCGTATGTTGTTTGCGTTGCGACGTAAAGTTTGCGAGGGTCGCAGTTGCTGTGTGGTGTTTTTGCGTTATAACGTAAAGTTTGCGAGGGTCGCAGTTGCTGGCAAGGAGCGCTGCGAGCTGCGGCCCTCGCTACGCGAGCCCGCAAGCATTAGCAACAACTCGCACGCTCACAACTATATATGTGATAAAAATCCCTTTAATGATTATGTTGACACCCCCAGAGGGGTGTCTACACAGGCCCCTGATCACCACCCAATCAGCATACAGCACTAGGGGAAGAATTTAACCCATTATTCAGCTGCTGTTTCTTCCTCAGCCAATCGGAGAGCACTGATGTCACGTGACTGAAGGATATGGCTTCCTGTCTGTGCTGTGTTGCTGCCATAGCACCTAACACAATGCCACACTACATATCCAAGAACCCCACAGTTTAAATCAAATGTTTCAGCTACAAAACAACTAAGTCAGAGGTGCTCATCAGAGAATGAACCAACCTTAATAGGTTAGTTCTATGGCCATGATAAGCCACTCTGAGAGCAACCTCTTTTAGCTCACTTGTGCCCTTCACATGGAGAAATATCCTGTAGTATATCAGTCTGACCCAGCCCCGAAATACCAGGCAATTCTACCCTGAACAGGAGAAACAGCAAGCCCCAGACACGTTTCGGCCTTTATGGGCCTCATCAGTGAGGTACAGCTGAACTCCCTAAGGCACAGTGAGCAAGGGGTGTTTCAGCTAACCTGATTGGCCCTCCCCCAAAAATGAAATTAATGCCAATTTAGCCTAGTTTTGCAGGGGGTATTAACCCTATTTTTCAACTGCCAGAAATTGCAAGACATTTTGCTAACTTCAAGGTAAGTGTTTAAATGTTTATTTTGGTATTTTTTCATGAAAAAAAAAATATTTTCATACACTATTTATTCTCCTCTATCAGATGCACTCATAACCTAGGAAACTTAGATATGCCTTTAACCCTTCACAAATTTACCTATGCAGAGAATGAAATGATGCGAACTCCCTAAACAGGACAGTTGTGGGTTAACTGCTCCTGCTGCATTGCTGAGTTCAGGGACATCTATTATGTTCACAGTGCCTTCACCGCACACATTGGTTCAGCATATGTTATTACTCATGAAACAGTCAGGAGGCAGGATACAGTGTGTTTGTAAACAGACCTAAACATTTACAGTCTTATTAAATTGCAATTTTGCCAATTGAATAGGCTCTATATAAGCACACAGCATATTTTTTTACAGAAGTTTTTAGTTAGTGAAGACCTTGCTTTTGGATAGAAGTTCACTAACTTAAAACTTCTGTAAAAAAAATATGCTATGTGCTTAAATAAAGCCCTGTTCAATTGGCCAAATTGCAATTTAATAAGGCTGTTAGATTTTTTTAGGTGTTATTAGTGTAATTAAGAAAAAAAATCATGTTAACTTACAATATTGTCCTCTTTCACACCATGAAGAGCACCTACAGTAAGGTAAATGGCCTTTTAATGATTATTATTTGATTATTTGTTGCAAATATCTGCAATATAACGTTATGAATTAATTGAATAATGTTTAGACACAATTTTGCTGGTTAAGCTCATTAAAATAATCTTAAAATAGTTCTTAATGAGAATTATTTGGAGTGTGTGCTAAACTGAGCCATGAAACTTTCAGGAATGCTTTCGGAAGTTATATGCACAGGCTTTGTACAGTTATGAGGTAAGTGATTAATGTTTAGGAACATTTTTCAAGTTAAGCACATTGAAATATAATAAAGCTCAATGGTAATTATTTATAGTGTCGACTAATGTAGGCCATAAAAGGAATAATTGAGAATTTGGGAGATTGGTATCAATTTGTATTAGGCAATTCATTGTATGCTTAGGCATATTTTTGCTTGTTAAACAGATTAGCCTTCAAATACTGCGTAATGAGAATTATTTAAGGTGTTTCCATAACGCAAGCCATGATATGTTCAGAAATGCTGAGGGAAGTTATATGCATGGACTGAGTAAATTTATGAGTTAATTGATTAAGGTTTTAGGCACATTTTTGCTTGTTAAAATAGCTTCAAAATAGTGCTTAGTGTGTGGGGGGGGGGGGGGGATAAAGTACAGTGGATATAATTAACGCATTACAAGGCTATACACATTTTTAGGTAAGTAGAAGCATGATACAATGAAAATACAATACAAATAGACCAGTAAGCAGCTTGATGAGTTTGCAATCAAGAACGTAAGGGAGAGAAGTCAAACAAAAGGCAAGATGCCAAAGATCATGGCATTAGGCTGATGCAAGTGGGGATGGTTGTATATTATACTATAGGTTGCGTGTGTGAGCATTTTGGTAGAGTATGCAGTTATTATTATTATTAACTTTTATTTGTAACGCAGTTCATGCATTTTAAGGCTGAAGTTGATAAGCTTGTTTAAACAAGTGTTTTTTAATGAGCTCTTGAACATTGTGAGGGAGGAAGATAGTTTGACGGAGTGAAATAAGGAGTCCCATAGAGTAGGTGCAGCTCGAGAAAAGTCCTGAAGGTGGGAGTGAGATAAGGTAACAAAAGAGGAGGAAAGAAGAAGGTAATTAGCAGAGTGAAGAGGGTGATTGTGGGAGTACTGTGAGACAGGGCAGAGATGGAAGGGGGTGCACTGTTGCTAAGGCTTTTTATGTTATGGTTAGGATTTTACATCTGCTGCAGACATTGAATGTTCTGTGTGGCATATGAGCCTAGTGGAGAAGTTAATTATTAACTGAAGTGAAGACAGTTGGGTGATGGGAGTGAGTTGCAGTAGTCGAGGGCGAAATATGAAAAGAGAGAATGGATTCAAATTTTATTTGTGTCTTATGTAGGATAGTAGCATACTTTAGTTGTGTTTATATAGGTGAAGATGACATGATTTGGTTATTGATTGTATGTGAGGAATGGAGGAGAGGTCATGGTCTAATAGTAGTGGAAGACAGCGGACCTGAAAGATGGGCTTGATGATGGCATTGTCAACTGTGATGGATATTTGAGGAGTTAAAGCTATAATAGATTAGAAGCTCATTTTTTTAAATGTTAAGTTTGAGTTGTTGGGTGCACATCCAGGAGAGTATACTTAAAAGACAAGTTGGTAACGTGCTAGGAGAGAAGGCGATAAACAGCGTCTGCTTTTATATGATTATTTTGATGTGACTGTGTGATTTATTCTGGTTAATCAACATGTGTGCATTTTATGTTCTGCAAGTAGAGAAGATTTTGCCAATTTATATCCTGTGTTCATACATAAAGCATAATAGATTCCACGCTTTGATAATTGCTCTTGTTAAAAACATATAGGGTACGAAGTGAAAACACAAGCCATAAGCTATTTTATCACATTTATTATGTTACCATTTAAACATGACACAATACATATGTATAAGTATGTTCAAATAAAACATAATAAAATATATGCATACCTGTAGCAAAATGCTCAAATGTTCTCTGCTGATCAGAATACTGTCCCAAACTCAGGGAACTGAAGGGGTTAAAAGCCAATGCAATCTGTTAAGGCTTCAACTCGCCGTGTTTGGAGGAGCAGGAATACTGCCTATAACCCTAAGACCACCATCCCCACCATCAAACATGGAGGTGGAAACATTATGCTTTGGGAGTGTTTTTCTGCTAAGGGGACGGAACAACTACACCGCATCAAAGGGACGATGGACGGGGCCATGAAGAGACACAGGAAAGTGAGAGAAGGGGGAAGAGACAGGGGAGTGAGAGGAGGGGGAAGAGACATAGGGGATCGGGGAAAAACACAGGGGAGGGAAATGGGGGGTAGAGACACGTGGGGGGAAGATATACAGGAGGGACAGGGGGAAAGAGACACAGGGGAGAGGGAAGAGACACAGAGGAGGGAGGGGGGGAAAGAAACACATGGAAGGGGGAAAGAGACGATTGGGAGGGTGGGTGGTTGAAGACACAGGGGAGGGAGAGGGGGAAAGCAACACAGAGGAGAAGAGACACAGGGGAGGGGAAAAGAGACACATGGGTGGGGGGAAGAGACACATGGGAGGGGGGGAACATACACAGGGAAGGGGGGGAACAGGCACAGGGGAGAAAGGGGGGAGACATGAGGGAGGGGGAGAAGAGACACAGGAAGGAAAGAGACACAGGGGAGAGAGAGAAAGGGGGGAGACACATGGGAAGAGATAGGTGGGGGAAGAGACAGTGGAGTGAAAGGAGGGGGAAGAGACACAGGGGAGGGAAAGGAGGGGGGAAGATACACAGGAAAAGGGAGAAAGACACAGGGGAGAGAAATAGGGGGAAGAGACATGAGGGAGGGGGGAAAAGACAAAGGAGGGGCAGGGGGGAAAGAGACACAGGGGAGGGGAAGAGACACGGGGGAGGGGGGAAGAGACACAGGGGAGGGGGAAAGAGATGCATGGGAGGGAGAGGGGGGAAAGAGACACAGGGGAGGGGTAAAGAGACACATGGGAGTGAGAGGGGGAAAGAGACACAGGGGAGAGGGAAAGAGACACAGGGGAGGGAGAGGGGGGGAAGAGACACAGGGGAGGGGGAAAGAGATGCATGGGAGGGAGAAGGGGGAAAGAGACACAGGGGAGGGGTAAAGAGACACATGGGAGGGAGAGGGGGGAAGAGACACAGGGGAGGGTGAAAGAGACACAGGGGAGGGAGAGGAAGGGCAAGAGACACTGGGGAGGGCGAAAGAGACACAGGGGAGCAAGAGGGGGGAAAGAGACTCTGGGGAGGGGGAAGAGACAGGGGAGGGGGGAAGAGACACAGGGAAGGGAAAAGGGGGGAAGAGACACAGCAGAGGGGGGAACAGACACAGGGGAGGGAACGGGGGGAAGAGACAGGAGGGAGGGGGGAAGAGACACGGGGGGCAGGGGGGAAGAGACACAGGAGAAAAAATGACACAGGGGAGGGGGAACAGACATGGGAGGGAGAGGGGGTAAAAACACAGGGTGAAATGAGATACAAGGGAGGAAGAGGAGGGGGGAAATGAGACACAAGGGAGGAAGTAGACAGGGGGAGAGACTCGCAATGAGCGCCAAAGGCACTCATTGCGAGGCCAGTAAAGTAGAGATGGGAGAGGCTCGCAATGAGTGCCTCCCATCAAGTAGAGGGTGGGAGAGGTAGAGGGGAGGGAGAGGCTCACAATGAGTGCCAAAGGCGCTCATCGTGAGGCCAGTAAAGTAGAGGGGGGAGAGACTCCCATTGTGTGGCAAACAGCATTACCAGGCTTAACTTTTTATTTCCGTCATTTTTGACTGGCGAGTTGTTAGTTGATATATTGTGTAAATAGTTTATATATATATATTTGTTTCCTACACTATGTTATGTTGATTCCCCCTATATGTATATATTTACCCTATAATGTCAGATGCTGTCTCCACTCTCTCTGCATCACTGTTTACTTTCAAACTGAAAGTTCCATACCATGTTAGTATTGCTTCAGACTTGATAAAGAGAAGCCCCCCCCCCCCCCCCGCCCCCCCAAATGTTGTCAGCACGGTGCTAATGAAACGCGTGTCGGGGCATGAGTCTGAGAACTGTGTTGTGCACCCACGCTGATAATGGTAGCTATTATAGCAATGCATTGTACACATGGCTGTCTATTCATAAAGCCATTTTTTATGTCATGCTGTGTTGTCAAGTTGTGAAGAAACTAAGGGGGTTTCATAAGGCACAGGGAGTGCTGAAGTGGGGTGAGATAAGTTGAGGTGGCCCCCCCCCAAAAAAAAAATGAAACAAAAAAAAGCACAGTAATACGTGCCCCCAGGGAAGGGCATTGCATGCATCAGCGGTAGCTCTGCCTCTGCTCTTATCCACTGATTCAACAGTACACTCTTCACACTCTGCAGTGCTCTTTGAAAGGCTTTCCTTTTTACTAGGTTAACCCCTATCTCTCATTATCTTGCACAGTTCTGTTATTTTGCATTACCATAGTTATGTAACTAGTTCATATAATGCTAACTCTTTATAGTATGGATCTGTGTGTACAGGACTATGTCTAAAAAAACACTTATCACGATGAATAGTATGGGTGAGTCTCACATTAAATTCAAGTAACCTTCAGTTTATTAAATAGTTCTGGACAACCATCCCATAGGACCAAAAGATCATTTATACACTCTAGCCCAAGAAGGAGTTTAGTCTGTATAATTGGTCACAGATGACTTTCAGACAATATTTCTTTTCAGCCATCCTAAGTAATTATTTGCATATGTCTGAGCAGATGCTGATCAGGTTGCAATTCCTCTTAGCTAAAAGAAAAAAAATGTGAAATGTAAAATATTTATGACTAAAAATGTACTTGGTAACACAGTCAAATACTAAGAGTGGGAAGAGAGGCACAGAGGGAGAGTGGGGAAGAGGGAGAGTGGGGAAGAGGGGGGGAGAGGCACGGCACAGAGGGAGAGTGGGGAAGAGGCACAGAGGGAGAGTGGGGAAGAGACACAGAGGGAGGGGGGGAGAGACACAGAGGGATAGGTGGGAAAGAGACACAGGGGAGGTAGAGGAGGGGGAAAAGACAACCGGGAGGGAGAACAGGGGGAAGATACACATGGGAGGGAAATGGGGGGGGGGGGGGGGAGAGGGGAACAGACACAGGGGTAAGGGGGAAAGAGACACAGGCCAGGGGGGAACAGGCACAGAGGGAGAGGAGGGAAGAGGCACAGAGGGAGAGGGGGGAAGAGACACAGGGGGGAGAGATACAGAGGGTGAGGGAGGAAGAGACACAGAGGGAGAGGGGGGAAGAGGTACAGAGAGAGGGGGAAAGAGGCACAGAGGGGGGGTGGACAGAGGAAGGGGTGAAGAGACACAGTGGCGAGACACACAGAGAGAGGCGGGGGAAAAGGCACAGAGGGAGAGGGTGGAAGACACAGAGTGGGGAGAGACACAGAGGGTGAGGGGGAAGAGACAGGGAGGAAGAGGCACAGAAAGAGGAGGGGGAAGAGACACAGGGGAGTGAGAGGAGGGGGAAGAGACACAGGGGAGAGAGTGCAGGGGGGAAGATACACAAGGGAGGGAAATGGAGACACGAGGAAGGCCGGAACAGACACAGGGGGAGGGGGGAAAGAGACACAGGCCAGGGGGGAACAGACACAGGGGAGGGTTGGGGGAGACACAGGGGGGGGGAAGAGATGCATGGGAGGGAGAAGGGGGAAAGAGACACAGGGGAGGGGTTTAGAGACACGGGAGGGAGAGGGAGGTAAAAACACAGGGGGGCAGGAGATACAAAGGAGGTAGACGAGGTGGAAGGAGACACAAGGGAGGGAGAGGAGGGGGGAAATAAGACACGAGGGAGGAAGTAGACAGAGGGAGAGACTCGCAATGAGCTCCAAAGGGGCTCATTGCAAGGCCTGTGATGAGCGCCAAAGGCGCTCATCACAAGGCCAGTAAAGTAGAGGGGGAGAGGCTTACATTGTGTGGCAAACAGCATTGCCAGGCTTCAGTTTTTATTGCCGTCATTTTTGACGGGCAAGTCGCTAGTATATATTATAATAGGCCCAAGTCTGATCTCTAAATTTCTGTTGGCATTTTCACATAGTCTTCCATTTCCAGAGACAACGGGTCTAAGCCAGCGTCTTTAAACAGTTGCTATGTTAGGATCCTTTACTTTCAGATTCTCTTTAGCAGTAGTCTAGTTGTCTTTTTGGCATCATTTATCAGAAAATTATACAATTTTAAATTCTCATCTGTAAGACAGCACTGTGGGTGAAGGAACAGAACAGGCAGTCTCCAGGGGAAGAGAGGGCAGATCAACCAACAAATATCAAGAAAACATACAATAGGTGTGTACTACACAGTAAAATCAAAATCTGATAGATTATCAAAGGAATGGTACTTATCCATCACCAATGGAAGCAGTGATCTAAGGCAATACAGATCCTCCCCTCAATTCTAATGGTATTAGTCCAAGTCCAAGTATGAATGAATGATGAGCTGCTATCCTGGAGATGTTGAAAGACCTCCCTCCAGAGTAAATCAGCTTGATGTAAAATAATACAACATTTTATGGTGAAGTAAGTCGGTTATTTTAATTCAGGCATATATATTGTACTAACAAAAAATAAAACTCTGGTTATCTATTTAATATCAAAAAGGTAAATTATTTTACATAAAATATATGTAGACCCTCTTTTTAATGTATTTATTATGGCAGATTATTTACACCGTTGTGAGCTTCAATTTAAAAAGTGGTTCTACATACGTATTAGGTTAGATAACAGACTACTATTTAGTATTAAGTAGATAACCTTTGATTAGTCTCATATCCTTTGCCTTTAAGGTCTATTTGTCTTAACAATACTTTGCGTGAGCTGTCAGAGATTGTGGACGTTTCTGCAGTTTTTTAAAGTTCTGTAAGTACAAATTTTCATATGTGTATTTAAATAACCCAAATTTACATCACCATATATTTTTGCTGTTTATAACCATTTTTTTTGCATTCTTAATAGGATAATATATTGAGAATCTGCAGAGAGCAGAGATAACACAAGGAAGAGAGAGAAAGATATGGACAATAGAGAGAGAAAGTTAGAAATTGAGAGAGAAAAAGAAAAGAAAGTAGTATATACAAAGTAATAGACAACTGGAATAGCCTTCCAAAGTGTTAAGGACAAATTCACCTTAAAGGTTAGGGACCTATCCTGTTATTTGTATGCATTTCTGGAAGCGCACCACCGACGTCCCCATCTAGCTGTGTCTATGCCTGGTAAGTAGTTAAGGGTTTTGGGTTAGGTGGTTAGGGTTATGCCCAGTAAGTGGTTAGGGGGTTAGGGGTTTAGGATTAGGAGTTTAGGGTTAGGAAGTGAGGTTTAAGGGCTTATGGTTAGGGTAAGAGGGTTAGGGGGTTAGGGTTAGGAAGTGAGGTTTAGGGGGTTAGGGTAAGAGGGTTAAGGGGTTAGGAAGTGAGGTTTAGAGGTCCGTATTGCTGCATAGTGCCGACGCCCTCTAGTGGCATTTTTGTGTGTGTTCTCTATTCATATATTTTGAGGGGGATTTATCCCCCCCATCTCCCCCAGTTCCTACTCCTCTGCACAACACATATGTGCTTCATAACTATCTTTGTTTTTGAGTTGTCTCTATGTTCATATAAATCTGTTGGGGACTCATCTATGTTTCTACATTTATCTGAAGGTTTAATTATATAAGTCCAAGTCCTCCTGTGCTCTCCTGTGTTCTTTTTTTTTTTTTTTTACTTATTTTTACTTGTTCTGCAGTGATATATTTCTTTAAGTACTCCCAACCTTGCTCTCCTTTCGGCCTCCCTTGATCTTTTATCCCCCTCCTCTCCCATGCTTCTGCAATTGTGTTCTAATGTTTTTCTTCTATTCTTCCTTTATTATATAGCCTCATTCCTTATGCTATTCCTCCCTATTCAAGCTTTCTTGTCTTAAATAGTGCAGTGTCAGGAAGCAAGAGAGAGAGAGAAAATGATTGTATTTTATTTCTTAACTCTATGTTACTATGTGCTTCTATGCCGCAAGGACTGGGGTAGAATGTGCTGCAGATACTGAGGTGGAATAAACTGCAGAGTGAAGGTGAGAGTTGAAACATTGAATTGACTTCCAGCTGGAGTGGTAGGGAAGAGTAAGATAGAGAGAGATTGAGAGAAAGCGAGCTTTAGTTGATATATAAAATTAACTTCCCAAAAGGGTGGTGGGGAGACAGAGAGAGAGACCTTGCACGATCAGCAATTCAAGTGAAGAGACTTACAGCAGTAGTTGATACATATAATTGCCTTTCATCATGGGTGATAGAGAAGGTGTAGACAATAACCAAGACTGTACCCACAATGTAGTCATTGTTTGGTATAGCTGTATGATTTTATTTTATTTGTGAACTCTATGGTATTCTTTGCTGCAGGGACTGGGGTGGACTGGCCTGCAGATACTAAGGTGAAATAAACTGCAGAGTGAGTGTGAGAGTTGAAATGAGCTGCAGAGACTTGAGGTGGAATTTGCAGCAGAGAGAGAGACTCTTATATGAAAATGCATAGCACCTTCTTACATGAAAATGTGCAAGACTACAACTCCCACTATGCTTTGATGCAGAGACAGGATCATCATGCTTTGCAACAATGTTGCAGCTGCCTCTGATTGGCCAAAATGAATTATGAATTTTATGGTAATTTAGCCTGGGTTTTAGGGGGTGTCTACTTTCAAATTCAAGTGCCAAAACATAGAAGAAATCTTGCTAACTTCAAGGTAGGTTTATTATTGTTTAGTTTGGGATTTTTCATGCAAAAAAGTTTTCATACACTATTGATTCCCCTCTATCAGATGCACTCATAATCCATGAAGCTGGGTTTGCTATTTCTCCCGTTCAGACTGATATATTAAAGGATATTTCTCCCTGTGAAGGTATTTCTCCCTCTGAAGGTGTTCTTTCTCAGATTTTGTGCCTCTGACTTTGTTGTTGCTTAATCTCCGATACACAACTCATCCCATTACTTAATTCCCCTTGCATCCTATACTATTAGCAAATACATACAACTACACTCGTTTTGGCACTTGGCGCTAGCACATGGACTAACTGGTACTGCTCAGTGAATGGTACATTAACAAATTGGAATTTCTGCTACAAGTGATGTACAAGGCCAAGCCAGGAGGGACTAGGCTCAGTTTTCCTAGCTTGCCTAGTTGCCTTTTGAATTTGCCTCCCTTCAAAGAACTGTGGAAAAATACTTACATTTTTACTAGTACATCATTGCATCATTGCATAAACAATTCATTTTTTATGCATTTGCTCATGGTTTGAAATGGCCAGTTTTATTGACATGCAATGTATTAAATGAAACTATATTTATTTTGGAAGTAATATGTTGAATTAGAAGGATCTGAATCCAAGATAGCTGCAGTTTTTAAACTGTGCCTGTATGCTGCTTAAGTGAATCAAGCTGTTTGGCCAATGCATTGATGATGTGTCTTCTAGAAGCAAGTCAGTAGTAATGAATAATCTATTTAGTGGTGCAGTTCAATGAAGTGTGGGGAAAGCTACACATTTTTTGCATATTTGCAAATCTTTTTATTTTATTTTCAATATGTATGCTGTTAAGAGTACACTCAATTGCTCCTTTCTCTTTCAATGATTAATTGTTGTCTGTTGATATTTCTTTATCATGTTTTTCTATTAACTTTAGACTTTAAAAAGCAACATGCTTTATTGATAGAACACATTTAACCCTCTTAGAGTCCTATTAATTGCTCCAACTTTCGAAATCGTAGCCTGTAAAGGAGCCCGCAAGAGTTACGGCTATTAAATTGGCCTCTTTCAGCTACCCGCAAATGATCTGCGGGTTACAGGCAGAAAATCCCTACGGGCTTTCAAAATCTGAACTCCTTCCCAGCTATGCATTTGATCTGTCCAGCCTGTAAATGTTACTATTGCAAATCGCTATTAAATTTCTTACGATTCCCCAAGAACCCACAAGGGGGTTAAAGTTCTGTTAGTAGCACTGTAAATGCAAATATAAAAACAATACTCTATTTTAAATTAAAGGGAAAGTGATGTAAGGTAATAAAATTAAAAGCACAACATTCTCAAGCTCGCAAATCTGCAATAAAAAATAATTTATTTTACGTTTACAGCAATCAATAAATGTAATAGAACTCACATGGACTAGAATATCATATTTACTGATTATTTAATATTGCATTATTTCTGGAATGCAGGTCCGATCGCAACTCGAACTTCGAAGCGTAAGCGATTAAAATCTAACCTCCATTAGTTTAGTGACGCAATGATGACAATCTCTTTTACTATTTGCTCTGTCTAAACCTGTAACTACGGGTTGACTACTTGATCATGTTTACGGCCGCAAATGGAACGTGCGGAAGCATGGTTTACAGATTTGGATTTCGGCCACATCTGTTGCGGGCTTGTCTAATTTTATTGCTCTGTAACTCCGCGAAATTTCAAGCCTATTTAATAGGGCTATTAGCCTTTATGCTGGGTATAATTCAGTCATTTTTTGCTCTTTAAATTCAGGTATAACTTTTGTATTTTTTCATTGTCTGATGATGCACTGGTGTTTCAGTGAATTTTTGATTTTTCTAAAATAACAATAGTTTATAGAGATATCCTGAAGTGGAATAAAATATAAAACAGAATACAAAATAAGCTTTTTTTAAATGTGTTTTATTAAACGCAAGTGACAGCGAGATACAAATAACCAAGCAGGCAGTGAGGAGTACATTAAACTCTGTCTCCACCTCTTCAATAGCTCATGTATCATTTCAGCTTGATCAGATTATTAGTGGATTCATACCCTTGTGGGCCTATAATGTTCTTGTTGTCTTCTAGTTTTTTTTTATGAACAAAGTATTCTGAGAAGATATTTTTAATGATATCCTCCTTTTGTGAAACCACTTGAAAATCATCAATAACTTATCAATTCATTGCTTCTTTGTCTTTTCCAAGATGTATGCCAAACTGTGACTTCAAAAAGTGTAAGCACCACTTCAGGAATAGATTATATTGTAAGAGTTGAATATCTATGCATTATAAGTAGATATAATGTAAGAATATAAGAAAATAGTAATTTCTAACCTTAGTAATTGTAAACGTAAGAATAAGTTAATTCTAAAGAATTATTAGTGCAGTGCTTTTACTTCAAGGTTTTTTGCAATCTTGATTCTTAGAAGAAACAAGAATACAATTAAACAGATTGTGTATAATCGAGTAGAGATAAAACATTTGAGTATTGTGTCAAAGGTGAAAATGTGTGGGCCTTGTGTTTGTATTACAATAAGGAGTTTACTGATTAGCCAATATTGTTTGCAAAGCTTTGAAAAAACTATATAAAAAGGTAGTATTTGGAAGAGTTCTGCATATGAACTACAGACTTGCTGTTATTCTCAGTAGAAAAGATTTCCTGAAAAAGAAAACTCATGAGGGGATTCGATAGCCAATGAGGCAGAAGGTATAGTGCACATAGGTGTGTCTGAAGTACCCAAAAAAACCCTAGTGTGTGAAAGAGAGACAGAATGTTTAAGCCATGGAGTATGTTTGATACAAAGAGCAAGGGGCCATGTGCTGCTTCTAGTCCAATGATGATGTGATGATGAATGCATATCCAGAATGCACTGAGATGTTGAAAACCTTGGCCAAGATGTGGGATGATTTATGTTCAATGATTGAAATTTGGTTGGTCTATCTTTAATAAGTGAAAAAATATATTACATTTGGTTGATCCATCTTTAATAAGGGGTTTGTGAAGAACTATGCTCATATATGTTTATGTATATTATTTTGTGAGCTCACAATTATCTGGTTATATGTTTTGTGATGTTTGTTTTATGTGATTTTTGTCTTTTGTGGGGTTTTTGTAATAAGTATATTTTAATACCAGTATAAAAATCCTATGCTTAGATTATACATTTTGACTGATAAACAAGTTTGATAAATAGTTTTTTATGAATAATACTAGCGACTTGCCCGTCAAAAAATGACGGCAATGAGATGTGTATGTTTGTAAATTTGTTTGGTCGATAATTTACGTATTTGACACTTGTAACCTTTTTCTTATGTCGAAAGACGTACAATTATTATTTTTTGTTGAGGAACTGTTGAAGTGTTTTTTTGTAAAAGTGGTAACATTTAAATGTAAGACCAGTTGAACATTGGATTAATGAGTATTGTAAACCTGACATAATGTTTTTTTAACATGCAACTTGTAGATTAAGAACTGTTAAACGAAATATATATTGAATCCAGAGGAAGGCAAACAGTAAAAACCCTCCTTGAAAGGTAGCCAATTGTATCAAAGCAGGAAAAAAAAAATCCTTCCTGACCCCATTAACTGGCGATTGGATTACTCCCTGGATTAATATTTAGCATGAAATGCTAAATTTACATTGTGTAACAAAACTTTCTTCTGCTGTTAACATAAACTTTGAAATATCTACAATTAACCAACTTTAGCTTGTTCTTTTTAAACTTGTAACTTTCTAAACAGTAACATACTTAATTAACCTTTGAACTTGAATTTGTTTTAAATGCAAGGCAAGTGTTTTGTGGGGCTAATCATGCAGAAACAGTACTCCCATGAAATAGTAATGAGTTATTTTGTCATTGGTGGTTTGAAATGGTTGACATTTCTTTGTTGGTGTTGTAATTGTTGAAAATGGCACATAGAGTTTTCTATGTGGAAGAGTGGTTCTCTAAAAAGAGAACGCGAGACATTAAAGTTCGTCCGCGATGTGTAACCACTGTTCTCTATGTGTTTTGCCATTGTATCAAGTTTATTATGGAAATAGTGGAGCTATAAAAAGTTTGGGAGTGACATAAAAAGTAATTATTGAAATTAAAGCACGGTTCTGTATGTTTTAGCTTTGTTTTTTGTTGTAAAATTGTCGTGCAGGTAATTTTTTTCTTTTGGTTTCAGTTTGTGATGCATGGGTTGAGTTTCTTGCAAATAAAGTTACAGTACTTCATAGTAGACAATGTTTTTGGTAAAAATAAGTCCATCCTCTAATAAATCACCTTGACTTTCATTGTTTTCAATGTAAACTTTAATAGCCTGTGAATTTTTGCACCTTGAAAAAGCAACATACAATTGGCCATGTGCAAATACTGGTTGTTCTAACAATAAACCCACAGATTTGAAAGTTTGGCCTTGTGATTTATTAATGGTCATGGCAAATGCCATGATGATGGGAAATTGTTTTCTTTGAAGTTCAAAAGGGAGGCTACTTTCACTTGGTGTTCATATTTCACAGTAACATGACAATTGCACTATCCTTTAGCTGCAAAATATGTGGTGGCATTCCAGAAGGAGTTAATGAGTTTATGAATTTAGTAGAAAAGTTTGCCAGACTTTCTTTTTCATCAGCAAGTACAGAATCAGCACTGTGATAATTCTTTTGGGGTGCATTATTTTTTTTAAATATTTCATTATTGAGGCGCAATGCATCCCTATTTTTGCATGTTAGTATAACTTTGTTAGCAAGTTCTGCATTGTCCTCGTTATTTATAGTAGTTTTGAATATAGCCGATATAAGATCTTGTTTGCAAATCATATAATCTGGGATGTGCACAGTGTCCTCAGGTACATTTAGGATACGTTTTGTTTTTCCTTCTCCAATTGTAATAAGCCAATCATTGAAATTATTTTCTCCTTCTGATCTCATATTTTGTTGTAATTGAAGATGGGTAAAATATTTCCATAGTGTTCTTGACTTTATACATGTTTCGATAATTTCTGTTCGATTTCCATGTACAACGACAGGTAATGTTTGTCTAAAATCGCCACCTAACAACATGATTTTTCCACCAAATGGCAAAGTATTATCCATGACTTTATAAAGCAAACGGTCAATACATTGTAGGGCATGGCATGACATCATTGTAGTCTCATATATTATAATTAATTTACTTTTTAAATGTTTTTTGCCTTGTAATGATGTCATTCTAATATCGGACACCGATGTTTCTAAAATTATCACTGGCAGTTTAAATCAACTTTGCACAGTCCTTCCACCTTCTAACAAAAGTGTGGCAATTCCAGTGGTTGCAAATGCCAGTGCTATTTCACCTTGTGCTTGTACAAAACTCATCAATAAATTATATAGATATGTGTTTCCTGATCCACCAGGTCCATCTAGATAGAAATAATGCTCTTTCACCATGTCATCATCTAGTGCATTTTTGATAGCATTAAATGCTTGCAATTGTAATGTATTTAAAGTTGCAAGTCTTTCTTCTGTTCTTTCTCTTTATAGTTGAATGTCATAGTCTTCAAAGTTGATGTCGTCTATAAACCCTGGATCTGGCAGATTAAAACGTGCACAACTTAATCCATGAGTTAAAAAGACCTCTTGGATTTCAATTAATGCTTTTAATTGTGCAATAGGCTCATTGTATCATTGCAAAAAGTCTTCAGCCATATTAGTTTTACATTTGTCCCACAAAGCTAATGCATTTGGAGCATTTGAGAAGATACAAATAAATGCAAATTGTTCCCTCATCTGCCATGGCATTTGACATAGTGCTGCTTCTTCGGACATCTTTCCCATTCTGTATCATCAGCTAGGAAGTTTCTATGGCGCGCAGCTAAATGAAATGATTCATATACTATGTCATTAACAGTTCTTAAGTGTTCAAAACTTTGTGCACCAGGAACATTTAGAAGTAGTCGTAAGCAGAAACGTTCAAGGTCTCTTGGTCTTACAGTGTAAATTCTTGGAATTTTTTTATTTCCACGCCTTTTTCTTTTTCGCCATAATCCATTAACGAAAACATAATGGTATGGAATGTCAATGTATAAGAATTATCTTGCCTGTAAGTCAGTAGAATTTAATTGGAACCATGCAGTTAGTGTAGTGTGGCGCTGCTCACTACGTGCTAAATCATTTGTTTCATTTCCAGCATGGAAATACACTAAATGTCTTTGTGGCAAATGTACAGCTAATCGATATACTGCATGTGATCAATCGTGCATTTAAAATTTTAGTAGACGCCACATAGCTTCTGGCGCACTGACGTAGCGAGCATCTACATGAGATGCAAGTTCATCATGTACTAACTCACTGGGTTCGTTATTTTCTGCACTTTTGACAACTACAGTAGCTGCATCACAGCCTTTGTAAATATATTTGTAGACATATTTAATGGATTTTATGTATATTTTAAGTGCAGGCTTCAACATTAATGTGTGCATTATACTTCATGAGTAAATGTGGATTGTATGGTACGGCATATCTGTTGTCGACCTTTTTACCGCTGAGAATGGCAGTTTGGCCTTCTCTTCTTCTATATAATGGATAGCCATCACAATTAGCATAAGTTTTATCTCGATAATCTTTGGGAAATTATTTAGTACATTTTATTTATTTTCCATACATGGTGACTGTGGATTAAGATCTCCACATGGTCCGTGAATCATATGATGAGTTACATTTCATATAGTCTACCATGTATTTCTGGATCTGGTAGTTCAGCAATAATGACAGAATCAACTTTCTCACCAGTATCTAACTTATGTTTTTCTTGAAGTATTATAAGAATATGTGCATGTGGAAGTCCTCTTTTTTTTTAATTCAATGGTATAAACATAAGCCAGACATTTGCCAAATAACTGAGTTATGGTTATGTCTCATATTAATTCATTTAATTTTATTTTAAATACTCTGGCTACTAAATCTGGTCTATCGGAAGCAGTTTGGCCAATTAGTAAATTTTGTGTAATCTCTGGCCATTGGGGATTACATGTAAATGTAATAAATACATCAGGTTTCCCAAATTTGGTGACAATAGCCATGGCATCATTGTATCTTTCTCGCATATTGCGAGGAGATCCCTGGAAAGAAGATGGTAAAATGATGGCTTTGCCAGCTGTCATGTCTCTGCTTGTAGCAACATCAGCGACATAATCCATAAATCCACAATACTGTTCTACACGTAGTTTATCTTGTTGATATTTAATGAAGTTTAAATTATTGGCCTCAACTTGCAAATACAAATCAATAATCCTTTGTTGTGTTAGTTTCCCCCCACATAAAATCGTATTGAATCCATTTCGAAAGGCTATTTGAGCCACTTTAAATTCAAGCATGGAAATATTATTTCGCATTAGTTCTTTAGAATTTGGGTAACTTGGAAGGGTTAATTTGGGTTGCCAACCTGCTTCTCAGTGTGGAAAAAATATAGGATATGTCATTGGATCTAAATTTGTACTTCAGATACTTATATTAATGAAAGGTTGCTCCTCATTTCTGGGATATATTCTAATGTCTCTCTGAAATGGTGGTAAGTTATAACGGTGTTTATCAGTATGTCTATCTCTTTTAAGCACCATACCTTTGGGATTGGCAATTGATGTATTTGTGCATGAAGTTGTTGTTCCTTTTCTACTTCTGCTAATTTTTTATAAGCTTGAGTTTAGGGGTTATTGGCCATAATTTTATCTAGCTCTATAAAAACACTGGGTAAGCATTTTTTATTTTCTTGAAGCTGCATACGTTGGTCAACAGCTTCCAATGTATCTAGGACATATAGTTGAGCAAATTTTCTTTGCTCTCGTTCCTCTGGATGTAAATGGGAAGTACGATGGTAAATTTGGCCTTGCACTTTAAAGCAGTAAGGGCCATGTCCTGGCACATTAGCAGCTAATGTTGCCCCCATAGATGCAAAGTATTTGGCACTATTGTATGATCTTATGGTTGTTTGGAAATTCTTGTAGTTGGGAAAAGCAGGCTAAGTCAAAATGCTTTGTAAATATGGTGGGAATTGTTGTCTTTCTGGAAGTTTGACCTTGCCTTTTTGACAGCAACTAATAAACTGTGGGTCTTTTCTGTTTGAAATGATAAGCCTCACAAAACTGACAGAGAATATTCATCTCACCACAATTATGAAGCTCTACCGCTAAAGACTTAAGTAAAGGCCAATTTGAAGAACATATGTCAATGTGAGTCTGTAAGTCATCAGTAGAAATGTTATGTGATTGTTCAGCAATAGGTTCTAAATACTTTTGTTTTTTTGTTGCCTTCTTAGGGGTTGTTTTTATTTTTTCAGATGCTAGTCTTTTGCTTGCAAGTCGTTTGCGTTCTTTTTCTCTGCAAATTTCTTTCTGCTCCGGCGTCTGCTGCCCATGTTTTTTGTCGTTCTCTATTTTGGCGTCTTTTCTTTTCCTGTGTCTTGTCAGTATCCGCCATCTTAATCTGTAAATAAAAATAATGTATTATTATTTTGGTTACTGATTGTAAATATTTTAGTAAGTACATTTTTAAAGATTTTGTTGGTATGCTGTTTTGTGTGCAACAGTGTTGTTATTATAGATTTAGGTTGTGTGTTTTGGGTTGTAGGTTATTGTAGGAGAAAGTGTGTTGATAGTGGGAAGTTGTTATGTGTTACTACTATTTTTTGTCGTGTTCGTTTTTTGTGGCTGTTATTTTTTAGATTTCATCTTTATAGGTTTGGCTTATGGGCATATTCTGCAAAAGGGACTATTTGCGTAAAGTTAGTAAGTCTTCGTAATATTTTTTAGATTTAGTTGTTTTCTGTAGGCGATTGTTGTCAGTGTAGTATTAGGTTGTACTGTTGGGCTTGTAGGGTGTTGTCCCTAAAAGAGACTTGATTGTTCCATTTTGGAGGAGTTAATAATATTTGTTGTAGTATCCTAATTTGTGATTGTGTTTAGGTTGTGGGTTTAATGTTGTAGGTTGGTGGCGATAGAAGAGTATTTCTTCTTGAATTTGTTATGTGTTGCAACTATTTTTTGTAGTATCCTGTTTTGTGTGAGATTTAAGTTACGGCTTAGGTTGTTGGCGCTAAAAGACGATTTCTTGTGAAATGTGTGACCAATATTTGTTCAAGGATCGTCCTTTATCTGTCTTATTATTGTTAATGTTTTCTTATTATTTTCTTGTATTTTTCTTTTTGACCTTGGTATTTAGCAAACATGCTTTTATTCTTTTTATTTTTGTACTTGTTCTACTATACCTTGGTATTGGAAGTCTTAGTTGTCTATTGTTGGCACTGTATCCGGTGCTGCAAATCTTTGTGCGACAGTCTTCAGGCAGTGTATGTTGTAAAAGATAAAGATAAATGTTATTTTCGAGAAATATTGAGCTGAACAACAGCATCTTATTTTTGGTAAACTAATGTATTTGCATTCTTGTTTTCTTTTTTGTCTATAAAATAGTGCAGATTTGAGAGTGTGTGTGAAAGGGTTCAGCGCTGGCAATTATTTAGTAGTATCCTGTTTTGTGTAGGCCACAGTTGTAATTGGCTTATTGGTTTAGTGTTGTAGTTTTGTGCAGACAAAAGACACTTCTTATTTTTGGAATTGTGTATGTGTTGTAAATCTTTGTTATACTATACTGTTTTGTGTCCCCCACTTTTGGGATGCGTGATATATGTTATGGGTTAGGGCTACAGTTTGTTGCAGACTAAACAGGAATTGCTTGTTGCATTTTTGCAGAGTTACCAAGATTTGTTATACTTTCCTGGTTTGTGTGCACCAGTTTTCGGATGGTAGATTTGGGTTATGCTTTAGGGTTAGAGGTTCTTGCAGCCTAAAGATAAATCATTGTTCTATTTTCTATATGTTAGCAGTATTTATTATACTATCCTGTTTTGTGTCCGCCAGTTGTATTTGGTTTATGGTTTAGGCTCAGAAGTTTTTGCAGAGTAAAGATTTATTGTTTTTTTTTTCAATGTGTTATTACTATTTTTGCAATTCTGGTGTGTTGTGTTGGCTATACTTAGTATTAGGGGCTTCTTATTTGTTATTAGTTTCATTTTGAGATTGGCGCACAGCAAATAGTCAATTTTATGTTTTGATTTTTACTTCTTATACTATACCTTGATTGAAGTCTTCTTGGTGTATTAATGACAGAGGGTCCCCTCCTGCCAATGTTGATGAGCCAGTCTTCACGCAGTGTCTGTTTAAAAAGAGAAAGAGAAATTGTTAATGATATATTTTTTGGTGGTTTTGTAAGAGCATGGTGTTTTTGTGAATGTAATGTATTTTTGTATCTTACCTCTTCTTTTTTCTTTGTGTTGTAAATAATTCTGGTTTCACACTCCACGCTGCAAATTCTTCAGTGACGCTGTTGATGCCGAGTCTGTTGGAAATGTGCATACAAGGAAAAGATTTAGCTTCAGGCTAAATATGTATTTATCACATTTTGTTTTGGTCATATTATTGTATTTCTTGAAATGGCTGTGACTTAAATCTATTTCTGAATTTTTTGGAGTTAAATGCAGATTGTGATAGGTGACATAGACATATGTGTGTCTTTAAAATGTTACTATACATGAATCCAGTTGTTGTTGGGATTTATTCCAAGTAATTTTTTAGTCTTTTTATTTTGGCTATTTGTTAATTAATGAAATGTATTATCGCTTACCTCTGTTGTAATTTGCAGATTGTAAAGTTGTAAATTGGTAAGGAATTCTCTCCTGAAGTAACGCCAGCAGTGAACTGTACAGTCACAGTGTTCATCACCTGAGGAGAAATGTAGAATTTTCTGGAAAGTGGGCAGTATTTATAAACTTTGAGGTGGTTGAAAGCATTTGCACTCAATACGCATGCTCAATTTGCATTCCAGGATTCAACTTACGTTACAGCCTCCATTTTGCGGGTAACATTTATGCGTTTCATGTGAAATGGTGGTCTTGTACGTGCCACATACTGTGTGTTACGTTCCGCATTAAGTGTTAGTTCGGTTTTGCGAACAAGTGTAGTAGTTTTGCGTCCTTAGCCTCGTTTTCGTTTTTTTCGTCTGCCATTTTTTCTCTCGCTTCTGTATTTTTCAAGTGTGTAAATGTGCTTGAAATGGACGTGTTAGCTGGCTTGCAGATGTCTTGTGTTTCCCCCCTTGCTTTGGGCAATGTTTGTATAATTTTTTTCCGTGTTTTTGTGGTGTTTTGAGTCTTTTTTGGTGTGCAAGCTCAGTCCGTTAAGTCCATATTTTTGGATAGGGGTGTATTGTATTTAATTGTATTGTATTTAATTGTATTGTATTGTATGTATTATATGTATTTCTTTTCAGGCGTGTAATTTTTTTTTCTATAGTGGGGGGTGTTGTAATGTATTTTTTTATTTTCTGTAATGTTCCTTTTTTTATTTTTGTGACTTAGGTTTTTTTTTCTTCTGTAATGTACATTTTTTATTTTTGGTGATTTTAGTTTTTTTTATTTTATGTAATGTAGATTTTTGATTTTTGATGACTTTAGTTTTTTTGATTTCTGTAATTACAGTGGTGGGGAGGGGGTTATTAGGGCATAGGTAGGTAGTGTAGGTGTTAATCGGTTAGTGTAGAGGCTGTTTAGTTGATATTTAATGTTTTATTGGGGGGTATAGTGCAGTGTAGTGTTTATACTTAGTGTCATGATGGTCCTTGAGGACCGTCATGGCACTTATGTGGTTAATGTTGGGTTGTAACAGTCCCATAATGGTCTTAATATACCCTTATGGGACTGATGGGGTTAAATAGAGGCTTATGAGGGTCTGTATGGACCCCCATGAGTGACAGGGTGAATTAGCGGTTTATGGGGGTCAGTATGGACCCCCATGAGTGAGGGGGTTAATTAAGTGCTTATGGGGGTCTCTATTGACTCCCATGAGTGACAGGGTTAATGAAGGGCTTATGGGGGTGTATATTGACCCCCATGAGTGACAGGGTTAATGAAGGGTTTATGGGTGTCTCTATTGACCCCCATGAGTGAGGGAATTAATTAAGGGCTTATGGGGGGCTGTGTTGACCCTCCTGAGTGATGGGGTTAATTAAGTGCTTATGGGGGTCTGTATTGACCCCCATGAGTGACAGGGTTAATGAAGGGCTTCTGGGGGTCTATATTGACCCCCATGAGTGACAGGGTTAATTAGGGGTTTATGGGGGTCTGTATTGACCCCCATGAGTGAGGGGGTTAATTAAGTGCTTATGGGGGTCTGTATTGACCCCCATGAGTGACAGGGTAAATGAAGGGCTTATGGCTTATTTTTTCTAAGTCGTGCGTTTGTGTGTTTTTAACCGTGTGTGAGGCGCCTTTGAGCCTCCACCTCCGCAAATGCGGCCCCTCGCTTCGCAAGGGTCCGCATTTGCGGACAAACACAGCCGACGTTGGAGCCTCCACCTTCCGCAAATGTGGCCCCTTGCTTCGAGGAGGGTCCGCATTAGCGGAGCGAACTGCATCCCTCGCAGTTCTTGCGGGCTCGCTCAGCGTGAGTAACGGCTCCTATGCTCGTATGCTCACAACTATATATGTGATAATCCTGAGCCTGATCACCACTGGATGAATATTATAGATTAATAGTGATGTCGCGAACATCAAATTTTGACTTCAATGGGCAGGCGAATTTCAAAACCCACAGGGACTCTTTCTGGCCACAATAGTGATGGGAAAGTTGTTTCAAAGGGACTAACACCTGGACTGTGGCATGCAAAACTCCCACGGAAAATTACATAGTTGATGCAGAGTCTGGTTTTAAGCCATAAAGGGCATAAATCACCTAACATTCCTAAATTGTTTGGAATAACATGCTATAAAACATCAGGTATGATGTTGTATCAATCAGGTAGTGTAAGGGTTACACCCGCTTCACAGTAACAGACCAATCTCCCCATTTAATGCACAGCAAACAACCTCAAACAGTCCCTTTGCACAACCCAAACTCCCCATTTGCACAAGGTTGGATACCAAGCTAGCCATGTCCCGTTCCTTGTCCTCACTGATGTCATTGAAGGTCTCTTCCTCCACCCAGCCACCAAGGGTCCCCGAAAGGTGACAACAAGCCCCCTGGGACGCCTGCTGTGTTTGGTCTTCCACCTCCTCAAAGCCACCTTCCTCCTCTGACTCCTCTTCTTCAGACTCCTCTCTCTGCGTTGCCTCTGTCTGCGTTATTATAAGGTGTGTACTGTTAAGTAGTACTATTCCTATCGGTTTAATCCCTGTTACGTCCACTATTAGGGGACGTGTAAATGGCATTAATTTTTGGAACAGGGAGATGGAAAAAGATGCTTGGTCGGACCTCCTACTTCGAATTTGGGGCACTGCACGTGCAATTTAATGTGCCACCAGATAGGAGTGGCACTGTGCACTGGCAAAAGTTGGCAGAGTAGATGCAATAGGCTTCACACACATGCCTATAGACAGGCAACTGATATTCAATCTATTACAGTCAAAAAAGTGTTGTTTTATTTCACTAAGCACAATATAAGCTGTTAGGTGTTAGCCTGTCACACACACACGCTGGCAGGCAGGCATATGCAATTAGATTACACAGAAAAAAATTATAAAATAAAATATATGATGTTCTAGCCCTAAAAAGGGCTTTTTGGGTTGCTGTCCTTCAGATGGAAGGCTCTAGAAGGGAGTGTATGCTGCTGATTGGCTGGAATGTGTCTGCTGACTGTGAGGTGCAGGGTCAAAGTTTCCTCAATGATAAAGTATAGAGGGCGAACCGAAAAGCGCATGTGTTCGCCGTCCGCTGCGAACGCGAACATGCCAAAATCAATGCGAATAGTCCGCGGGCGAACTGTTCGCGACATCTCTATAGATTATGTTTATATGGTGTTGGCCATTTTGGATATTTATTAATACATGTCTTATCTAAATTGAATTACTATTTGTTTTAAATATTATTGAGGTGTTATATAAACAGAAAAGAAGGAGGGTTTTCCTTCAATATAATGTAAAATCCAGATGGTCATAGACAGGAATGAGTTGTCAGTGGTCACAGGACACATCGAATTTCTAGGTTTGTCTCTGAATATACCAGATACAACAAATATTATTAACCTTGTCCTTATTAAATTAGATTTGGCTTTCTCGCAAATTTGCCTCATAGTGCGATTTGCACACTACGATTCATGTTGCGTTCGACTTGCGTAATATTGGGGTGATTGGCCGAGATTTGGCTCCGAGGTGTAACGTAGTAAGGATGAGAAATTATTTGTGTGTAAACTTGTATCTCGCAAAATCGCTAAGTGGACAAAAATGCCCAAGCAAAAGGTTGTACGGACTACGTACAGACAACTTAAAGTGTAAAAGTGATAGTTTAACAGAGGTAAAGCATGGAAGGCCATTACAATTCATTGCACAATAACCTCCCCCGCCTTCAAAGTAAATGCGTTATATAACCAATTAGTTGTTACATTTTGGAATGATCATGCATATTGCAATATGAAAAGGCATGCTGCAACATACATAAAGCAATTAAAGACACACTACCGGATTAAATAAAAACACAAAAACATCAAAATGATGCCATATTAACCCTTTATTACTCACAGAGGCTCTTTTGTGGCCCCCAAAACATCACTATAATTGTATATACATGTTGCTCATCACATCTTTATTTGGGAACACAAATATGGGGCACATTACCCTGCCACATGGCAAATATCAAGTACACGGGGACCACTTGAATATTTCCTGTTCAGTCTTTCAGTCGTGTCTGACTGTCTGTGACCCTATGGTTTGCAGCACATGCAGCTAGGCCTATGCCACTGGTTTCCTACAAGGTTTGCATGCTGGTGATACTGGAGTGGCTTGTCAGTTCCTTCTCCAGTGATTTGGAATGTGTCTGTCAACTCTGCTCTTACCCTCCCACTCACAATGGCCCTCAATGGTATAGCTCACAGCTTCATTGAAGAACACAATATCTCTTGTTTGGTCTTTCAGTCGTGTCTGCCTCTCCCGACTGCAGCACATGCAGCTAGGCCTTTCCACTGCTTTCCTACAAAGATTTCATGCTGGTGATTCTGGAGTGGCTTGGCAGTACCTTCTCCAGTGATTTGGAATGTGTCCGTCCATTCTGCTTTCACTCTCCCACCCACAATGGCCCTTAATGGTATAGCTCACAGCTTCATTGAAGTACACAAGCCCCATCACTTACCAAACCACAAGGTGACCATGGGAACATACCCCACACTAATCTACTGTAACCCATCAGGAAGGGCTGCAAACACACATGGGGGGTTTGCAGAGGCATGTGGAGCAACAGCCAACTCACCTCCATTAGGGGTAATCTCCACTACTCCCATCCCAGGAAGTCCCATGCCATTGCCGGTGGCCATGTGCCAAGATGTCCACTCATTCCCATTTGGTGACCTCCTATTATGTTCTGCTATTCATCAATTTACATTAGTGTGGATTGCTAAGTGATGTTGGTGATGAGGCTTGTATACTTCAATGAAGCTGGGAGCTATACCATTAAGGGCCAGTGTGTGTGAGGCGGGTGAAAGCAGAGTGGTCGGACAAATCCCAAATCACTGGAGAAGGAACTGACAAGCCACTCCAGTATCACCTGTCATAATCCTGTTAGGTCCTCAGGTGAATGTTTCTACTCCACAGTATCACTAATTGGACTTGGCCTGTGTATTAAACCTTTATTATGCCTAGATTGTAGATGTAGTATTATTTGGTATCTAATGCTGTTAGGACTATTATTCCTCTTAATATGTATGGATCTATTGCAGGTTAACTAGGGCTCATTAGTTTACATCTATAGGAATGTAACACTAATGTGAAGCATGTGGATGTCCCATAACCCCAACACCATTACAAACACACGGACACGGTGATAATGGTATAACAAAGCTTTATTATTTACACAGACCACAATCACCAGTGGTCAAGATTGTGCATTCACATAACGGTATAACAAAGCTTTATTTTGTACACAGACCACAATCAGCAGTGGTCAAGATTGTGCATTCACATAACGGTATAACAAAGCTTTATTTTGTGCACAGACCACAACCATCAGTGGTCATTAATATCATGGTTATGGTGTGGACGGGTCCTGAGAGATCATGGCCCATGTGATGGGAGGTAGCCATCTGCATACAACATATCACCATCACATAGGCCAAGACCCAAGACTCTGTAGCCAGGCTTGATTAGGTTAACATTGTGACCAATTGATTGTCACTGAGGAGTGCTGTTGCAAAGGCACAAACATGTCCACAGCCCCTAGGTCCTCCTCCGCCTGGGCGAAGGCCCCGCATTGTCCGCACCTGGTTGCCGTCTCCCCAATGTTGGTGGTGGTGGAGGTAGTGGCACCACGGGTGGTGGTGGTGGAGGCATGGTGGAAGGAGAGGAGGGGCCAGGCTGCTGGTAGCCGGAGGATGTCTGTGACATGGGGGGGCTGGGGACCAGCCCCATTCCAAGCAGCCTGACCATTTGTTGCTCCAGCATCAGGTGATGCCTCCTCTCCGCCCTAAAGTGCCTGTCCAGGGGCGTTCTCCTGGGGCATATAATTATAGGCCCTGCTCCTGCCCTTGACAATAGCCCCTTGCTCTCTCGACTGTGTTTGGGGACCCCAGCTTTCCTTACCTCTCCCTGAGGCCTGTTCCTTCCCCAAGCTACCCTCCCGGGAACGGGCCCCTCCCCTCTGTCCCTCCTCTATGTGTGCCTGCACTGGCATCCTCCCCTCCCTCCAGGAACTCCTCCCCCCCTCCGGGGACTCCTCCTCCCCTCCCTCCGGAGACCCCCCTCCTCTCCCTCCGGGGACCCCTCCTCCTCCTTCTCCTCTCCCTCTGGGGACCCCTCCTCCTCCTCTCCCTCTGGGGACCCTCCTCCTCCTCCTCCTCTCCCTCTGGGGAACCCCCTCCGAAACAACCACCTCTCCTCCACCCTCCTCTCCACTGTTGCTGCCCTCCTCACTCTCCACTCCTCTCCTCCTTCTCCGCCCTCCTCTTGCCACCCATCTCCTCCCTCCATGCTCCAAAATAATAAATAAATAAGGATAAATCAAAATAAGTGTAACTGTTATATGGGTGTGGGAAAAAAGTGTATGTTCTATGTGTTATCAATAAGTGTTGGAGGATGCAGTGTAAGGGTTGGGGGGGGGGGGGGGGTGAGGTGTGTTTCCTAATGCTATGTATGTCTCCATGTGTCTTTAACCTATGTGTCTGTCAAATATGTGTAATGTGTAAATAAGTGTAAATATGATAGGAATATAATACAAATTAATTAAAAATAGTGCGCCTACAAATCAAAAGAATGATAAAGAAAGTATTACTGGAATATGTGTGTTGTAAAGAAAATATGTATGTGTGATGTGTATTTATAAAAGTGTTGGGGGATGGGGTGTGGTGGATGGGATGGGGGGGATGGGATGGAGGGATGGGTGTGTGGGGTGTGTGTCCAAACTATATATATATGTCTCTATGTGTGTCTATGTGTGTCTTGCAAATATGTGAAATCTGTAAATATGTGTATGTCTTAAGTGTAAGTCAACGCATCGATGTGTGTCAATCACATTTATAAGTTCCTACTGTCAATCAAATTCTTTAGCTTGTACATGATTGGCTGAGAGGCGTGTCTCTCTAGTACGTCCCCTTTTCAGTTTGTGAGCGTGCCAACTGCCTCAGCCAATTACATACGCACTTGGCAGCCTGACACGGCCAATAGCGCAATAACAAATCCAGCCAAAAGCCTCTCAGCCAATTACATAGGCACTTGTAGTGTTAGGGCAATGCGGCCAATAGTGCAATAACCCGCCAAAATCCTCTCAGGCAAATACATATGCACTTGGCAGCCTGTGTTAGGCCACTGAGCCAATTAAATATGCACTTGGTGGCCTGACACGAAGCTTCTTATTGTAAAATAATCAGCTGGAATGCCACGTCAAGGTGACCAATTCCAAAGCTGTAATTAACGTGCCTAATGCCAGGTGTTGTAATCAACAAGCTATATAACCACATCCCCAACAAGTCATCAGCATGTCTGAAACAGCATGGATTCTCAACAAGCGAGAGGGATTCTGGAGAATCTGAATGGGCGGATACATTTCATTTATTATTGTGGGTACCACATGACACAGCATGGAGATCCGAAAGCAAGGTGTGTGATTGAGGGGTTGTTGGGAAGTGGCAGAGTGGAGTGTCTGTGAGTGGATGAGGGTGTGAGTGGTGATGTGATCCATGCTGGGGCAGAACCAAGCCAGGCAAAGGAATTACCACAGGCTATGCCTAGTATCATGGTGGATGATCAGGGAGGAGAGAGAGCTCCAGTAGCACAGGGACAGAGGGATATAGGGACACCTGCAGACAGAGAGGATGACAATGATGTCGGTGATCAGCTGTTGGTGGAAGAAGTACAGGAAGTGGGAAGTGGTGGCTCAGGCAGAAGGGGGGAGCCTGTCCAGGAGCACATGAGGAGGTGAAGAGCACCCAATGTGTACAGGGACAGACTCACATTAGAGGGGCTAACTGATGGGGAGGTGCATGAGCGTTTTCGGCTGACCCGTGCCAGTCTTGTGGAGCTCTATGCAGTCCTGGGGGAGGACCTTGAGCCTCGCTCACAGACCAATAGAGCCATCCCAGGAATGACACGGATGTTAGCTGCAATACACCGCCTTGCCTCTGGTAGTTTTCAGAACACCCTCAGCAAAGCCGGAGGAATGTCTCAGCCAAGCCTCTCCAATTGTCTGAGTGCATTCCTCCATGCTATTGTTCGGAAAGCTACCAGATACATCAGTTACCCTAACACTGTGGAAGAGATCTTGAAGGTGAAAGTAGATTTCTACCAATTAGGAGGTGTCCCCAAAGTGCTCTGTGCTATTGATTGTACCCATGTGGCACTGATTCCTCCTAGAGAGCAAGAAGCGCTGTACAGAAATCGCAAGCATTATCATTTAATCAATGTACAGGTTATTTGCGATGCGAACATGCGCATACAAAGTGTGTATAAAGGCTTCCCGGGAAGTGCTCACGATGTCCATATCCTGCGTCTATCCGGCACATATTTGAGGCCGGCAGATTTCCATCTGGATGGCTACTGGGTGAGTACACAGTAGTAATCGCAGTCAACCATATCTTACTATAACTGGATACAATAACACATACTGTGCATCATCTTTCCCTCTATTGCACTTATGTTCAAATGTGCATTACGGAGTAATACTACCAAAGACAGAACATAATAGCTCATTGCTGGCCATAACCCTGTGTTAGCTTGGCCAAACACTATGCAGTTCACAACAACATATGACAAAAAACACAATTGATTAATCATTAGATATATGTTCTGATTCATTACCTTGTATCCTGTGACATGGACATCTCTAGCCTTCATAATGTGTTGTTTGTTCTTGTAAGGGCTACGTAAGTGAGATGGATTCAGAATGCATTTGATAGAGGAGAATTAATAGTGTTTGGAAAACATTTTCTTGCATTAATATATCGGGCATATGCTTTGTCAAACATCACAACATCCTATTCATATCAACATGTCACACTTTGTTTCCATCAGGTGATGCAAGATATGGGTGTTTGACATGGTTGCTGACCCTTGTGAGCAATCCCCAGACCCGGGCAGAGGAGCGGTGTAATGCTGCGCATAAGACCTGCCGGAATGCATTTGAGCGCACGTTTGGTCTACTAAAGATGCGCTTCACATGTTTACATTCCACTGGGGGTTCTCTACAATACAAGCCCGAGAAAGTTTATCACGTCATCCTTGCCTGCTGTTGTCTGCAATATAGCAGTACAGGCCAACTGTCTGGGGGACATTGATGCGGCTCCGCTTCATAGGGAGGAAGAGGCTTTAGCTCCCCATGTAGTGGATAATCTGCAGGGGTCACAACATCATACCCGCCTCATTTGTGAGTACTTCACATGTAAGTACATACCCAGTATGAATGGAATACAGTCTAATGTATCTGGATTATGCCTAACTCCCAAATCCACATTGATCCATCGCCCTTGTCATACAGAATTCCAACCAGTCCACAGTAAAGGAGAGATATGATGTATGTACACTGGAACAAGCGGCACAATCAGTTACAGGTAAGTAAGCACACATTTTCATACACATCTTAAGTACTGACAGTTCTAAACATCAATGACATAGATAATTGGAGTGGATTATACAGTATATCCCACTATGTCAATGTATATATGACCCACATTTGTATAGGAATACCTCCAAACACTATGGAGCAGTATTGTTCACATCGTATGATCCTGACAAACCACATGAAATGGGGATCAATACGTCGTAGATAAATACCATACATACATACTTTGGAGATCAAGAAGAGTCCTCTGGTTATTTTCTGATGATTAGAGTTTATTCAGTAGGATCAAATGTGGATCAGTAGCCTAACCCAACATGGTGGCTGCTGCTGACCGGCAGGAGAATTGACTACTACTAAAATATATCCAGACACAGCCTTTTATACTTGTTTACATGAGACAATGCAGAAATCAATTTTTCTCACCCTCTAGCAACATGGCAAAACCCACTAACAGGCAATAACATTTTATTAATAAGAGATATCCAATATGAATAGAACACATGTTCAAATCTGTGAGTACATCTAGTTTAGATGGTACACTTGTGTGCAGTGAATAACGATTATTAGACCTTGGGGGTGAGTCAAAATACATATTTGCTATGTCTAGGGCTGTATACTTGTCTCTAACTGAAATTGCTAAGTCATGGGTCATGTAGAGTTAACTATTTCATAACGTATATTGTATGCAAATGGAAAATACTGGTTGAATGCTTATATCCCAGCCACATATCATACTAACTGGAAAGAGTGCTAATTGTGTATCTATATACGCTACAAATCTAGGGATATTTGTATTTCCCCACCAAATCCAATTCATATCAATCCTGAAAAATGAACATCCCTGCAGATTTGTAACGAGGATATGTGTAATGCATGATATATAAATATGTGTTTAGTAATCAGATCTCATCTTGATGTTCAAGGCAAAATGTTTGCAGTGGCTAATTTGTGACAGTAATCCTCACATCATCTTAACCTTACAGAGATGCTGCTGTGTGTCAACTCTTCTTTCAACAACCTAGACATGGAAAAACATGGACAGCAACAGAAAAACTGCTACATCAATGTGAACTACATAATGAGTATTTGCGGAATAATATGGCCATATCAATCACTCTATTAATGTAGGTGTGAGGATTTGACTCTGCTGGGTTTTGAACCCTGGTCCCCAGGCTGCGGAACCTCTTCCCTACCACTGCGCCAGCCTGCCTTTGTGAATTTCCTTGAGATCTGATAAACCTTGACTCTGCTAGCAATAGTATCAGTGACTAGTCTCTTCAGCTGTGTCTGGTCAGGTGTCTGGTCCTTGGCCTATATAAGGCACTTCCTGTCTATGTACCTTGCCAGATTATTGCGGTTCCTGTTCCCTTCAAAAAGCTTGTTCCTGTTTCACCTACAAGTTGCTGAAATGGATTATTGCTGACCTAGGCTGCTGGTCTCCAAAACCTTGTGATTCCTATATCATTACAGAATAATCTGGCCCTTTCATGGAGACCGCCGGGTCAGATTCTGCATTGGCCCAGCAGGTTGCTTTTACTGCAAGAACTGTGCAGACCCAGGCACAGACCATTCAAGTGCTGCAGGACCAGGTAGCTGAACTGCAAAATAAATTTCAGTCAATGCACAGTGAGTATACCAGCTACAGGGCACGTGATGTTGCGGCTGCTACTGTTACACCTGCACAAGATGCCCGTTTGCCCCTACCAGAAAAGTTTGGAGGAGATTGCAAAAGATTTAGGGGTTTCCTGAATCAATGCCATTTGCACTTCATGATGTTACCTCACCATTTTCCATCTGAAAGAGAGAAGGTGGGATTTATTTTCTCCCTATTCAAAGATGAAGCCCTGGCTTGGGGCTCCCCTCTTCTGGAACAGGACAGTCCAGTCTTGGGTAATTAAAATTACTTTCTTGAGGCCATTTGCCTAGTTTTTGATGACCCCAATCGATGGGCTACAGCAGAAGCCACTCTCCTTCATTTGCATCAAGGGAGGTGCTCTGTGGCGGAATATGCTGCTGAATTCTGACAGTGGGTTGCTGATACTACCTGGAACCAATCAGCCCAGAGGTTCCACTTCAGAAAAGGTCTCTCAGAAGCTATAAAAGATGAGCGAGCTTGTGTTGATCTTCCTACTGACTTTGATGCATTTGTGCGTTTGGCTATCGGTATTGATCAGAGACTTTCTGAAAGAAGATTGGAAAGACAGGGCTCTTTTAGACCAAGTGCTACTCCAATTTCCTATTCAAGAATTTCTACTCCGACCCCATAAACACCTACAGACTCTGAGCCTGAGGCTATGCAGGTAAATCTAATAAGAGGGCCATTATCCAATGAAGAAAAACAGAGGCGACGTACTCACAATTTATGCCTGTATTGTGGTAGTGCAGGGCACTATACCATCAATTGCCCTAGCAAATCCAAAAGAACAATAGCTATGGCGGCTGAGGGTGCACAGATTCGACACCAATCCCAGATTTCAGATCAACTGGATTCTGTCACACAACCCTTGTTTTCTCTGGCTCATGGTGAAGAGGGTATGTTGACTCAACATCCTCATTTTGTGGTGCCTATCACGTTGCAATGTGGTGATCGTAAAATTTCAACTACTGCTATGATATATTCTGGAGCAGGCGGAAACTTTATGGACATCAAGTTTGCAGCAGGAAATAGAATTCAGTCTATCTCTAACTCTTCACCTGTGTTAATGGAGACAGTAGACGGTTCTCCACTTACGTCAGGCTCGGTTACACATGAGACTGTGCCCTTAGAGTTGACTCTGGAAGTGAATCACCACGAGGCTATATCTTTCCACCTAATTTCCTCAACACAGTTTCCAGTGATTTTGGGGGTACCTTGGCTTGCTCTGCATAACCCACAGATTGATTGGAAGACCAGAACTTTGTCCTTTCCTTCAGAACACTGCTTAATTGAATTGTCAACCCTCTAAGGTAACACCTGTTGCCACAACAATTAATGAAGTGGTTGCTACAAACTTGACTAAGCTTCCTCTACAATATCGGGATTTTGCAGATGTCTGTGATAAGAAGAATGCTGATCAGCTTCCACCCAACAGGCCTTATGATTGCCCAATAGAGCTGTTACCTGGGGCTGCTATCCCATTTGGCTGTATATATTCCCTTTCTGAGCCTGAATTGAAAGCTCTTCGTGAATACATACAAGAAAATCTTGCCAATGGCTTTATTCGACCATCTACTTCTCCAGCAGGAGCTCCTATATTCTTTGTAGAAAAGAAAGACTTCGCTCAGCTAAAATATTTACGAAGCTTGATCTTCGGGGGGCATATAATCTGGTTCGCATAAGACCAAATGATGAATGGAAAATAGCTTTCAGAACCAGGTACGGGAATTACGAATATCTAGTAATGCCATTTGGGCTTTGTAATGCCCCTGCAACTTTCCAGCATCTTATCAATGATGTACTACGAGATCTCCTGGATCAGTTTGTTGTGGCATATTTGCATGATATCCTAATATTTTCTGATAATCTTGAAAACCACAGAAAACAGGTCCGTATAGTTCTGGAGCGCCTTCGTACCCACCACCTATACATTAAACTGGAAAAATGTGAGTTTGAACAAACAGAAATTTAATTCCTGGGGTATGTAATGACTCCTAAAGGTTTAAGTATGGACGCAAGTAAAATTAAAGCTGTGCTGGACTGGCCCATCCCCAAGAATGAAAAACACATTCAGAGATTTGTGGGGTTTGCCAATTTTTACAGGCGTTTCATTAAGAATTTCTCTGCGGTTTATTACACCGATCACTGAACTTACACGTAAAGGGACTCCTTTTCAGTGGTCCGATAAGGCTGATTCCGCATTCTCCTGATTAAAGACTCTGTTTACATCTGCCCCCGTCCTGGTACATCCTCAGCTGGAATTACCATTTATTGTGGAAGTTGATGCTTCTGATTCAGCTGTTGGTGCTATACTGTCTCAAAGGACTGGACCTAAGATGCTGTTACATCCGTGTGCCTTCTATTCCCGCCAGATGGTGCCAGCAGAAAGAAACTATGACATAGGGAATAAAGAACTATTTGCTATAAAAGCTGCCTTCACTGAATGGAGACATCTCTTGGAGGGAGCTACCCATCCAATTACTGTCCTCACAGATCACAAAAATCTGGAATGTATTCGATCAGCTAAGAGACTGTCAGCCAGACAAGCACGCTGGTCCCTATTCTTCTCGAGGTTTAATTTTTTGGTTACATACCGTCCTGGCTCCAAGAATGGTAAGGCGGATGCCTTGTCTAGAATAGCTGACCCCCTCCTTACTACCGTAACCAAGACCACCATCTTGCCGGAGGATATATTTATTGGAGTTTCATTTCCTTCTGATCTGATGTCTCGCATTAAAAAGGGCTATGCTGAAGATCCAGTTCTTTGTGATCCTCTTCGTGATCTCCATATGACGATGCTCAATGGGTTTTGGATTTTTCAACAACGTTGTTTGCTCCGGAGTCAGTGCGACTGGACCTTTTACGTTTCTACCATGACTCAAAACCAGCAGGTCATCCAGGAATCCGAAAGACACAAGAGTTACTCGCCCAATCCTTTTGGTGGCCGAAGTATTATGAGGATGTTAAGAAGTATTAGAAGTACTAGAAATATTAGCAGTACAAGAAAAATGGGGCTTAATAGGCATTACTGAAACATGGTGGGATGAATCTCATGACTGGACTGTTAATCTGGATGGTTATAACCTATTTAGGAAAGATAGGGGAAATTGTAAAAGAGGAGGAGGGATCTGTCTTTATGTTAAACCTGAATTTAAGCCTATAGTCAGAGAAGATATTTATGAGGGCACTAACGGCATCATTGAATCTTTGTGGGTTGAGCTAAATAGTGGAGGAGCAAATTCTAAATGCATATTGGTGGGAGTATGCTATAAACCTCCAAATGTAGCTGAAAGTGAGGAAATACAATTATTGTTACAGATTGGAAATGCAGCTAAGCGTGGGAAAGTTCTAATAATGGGAGACGTTAATTACCCTGAAATAAACTGGATAAATGAGACCAGCAGCTCAGCTAAGGGGAGCAGGTTCTTGAGTACACTCGGGGATCATTGTCTGGCCCAGGTAATACAAGAGCCTACTAGAAATGGAGCCATCTTGGATTTAGTCATCACAAGTAATATTCATATAATATCAAATGTTAGAATGGGGGAACCCTTGGGGAACAGTGATCACAACACAGTATCATTTGAGATTTAATACAAAAAACAGAGTTGTAAGGGGCCAACAAAAACTCTAAATTTTAAAAGAGCTAACTTTAATGGGCTACGGGAAGCAATACTACATATAGACTGGGACAAAGAACTTACAGGGAAAAATACTGAAAATAAATGGACAATATTCAAATCCTTACTAAATAAACATACTCATCGGCATGAACCATATGGAAATAAAATGAATAGGAGTAAATCATATCCCATGTAGCTTAACAATGACTTAAAGATCATGATGAGGAAAAATAAACATGCATTTAAATTATACAAGAAGGAGGGAACAGAGGCAGCTTTATGTGACTATAAGGAAATCAACAAGGCTTGCAAAAGGGCTATTAGACTGGCTAAAATAGAAAATGAGAAGTCAGTTGCAATGGAAAGTAAGACTAACCCTAAAATATTTTTTAAATATATTAATGGGAAGAAGGCCAGAAAGGAAGCTATAGGAACATTACAATGTGACACAGGCCATCTGATAATTAGTGACCAGGAAAAGACAGATGAGCTAAATTGGGTATTTTCATCTGTATACACAAGGGAGGTACCAGTGGTTGGGACACTGCAACATAATGGGGCTACACAACCATCACTAAATAATTGGTTAACGCAGGAAGAAATCCAAAAGAGATTGGAGAAAATAAATGTTAATAAAGCCCCAGGTCCTGATGGAATACATCCAAGGGTACTGAGAGAGCTGAGTTCTGTAATAGCCAAACCATTATATCTAATCTTTCAAGACTCACTCACTACAGGGTCACTACCGGATGACTGGAGAAAAGCAGAGGTGATACCTATATTTAAGAAGGGATCTAGAGCAAATCCGGGGAATTATAGACCAGTGAGCCTCACATCTGTAGTTGGGAAGCTTTTAGAAGGGTTAATAAGGGACAGAATACAAGAATATGTCTATTTGAACAAGATCGTAGGTAGCAGTCAACACGGATTTATGAAGGATAGGTCATGTCAGACCAATCTAATTAGTTTTTAGGAGGTTAGTAGGAACTTGGATCAGGGCTACTCAGTGGATGTAGTCTTTTTAGATTTTTCAAAGGCATTTGATACAGTGCCACATGGAAGACTTGTGAGCAAACTAAGGGATACAGGAATTGCAGTAAATATCTACTCATGGATCGAGAGCTGGCTAAAAGACAGGAAGCAAAGGCTTGTTGTGAATGGAACATACTCCGATTGGTCTAATGTGATAAGTGGGGTTCCTCAAGGTTCAGTATTAGGTCCTCTCCTTTTTAACATATTTATTAATGACATTGAAGTAGGACTCGAAAGTAGTGTCTCCATTTTTGCTGATGACACTAAGTTGTGCAAGGTAATAAAATCAGATAATGATGTACTTTCCCTACAAAGGGATTTGCGTAAATTAGAGAAATGGGCGGCTAAATGGCAGATGAGATTTAATACAAATAAATGTAAGGTTATGCATTTGGGAAGGAAAAATAGCCATGCAATCTATTATTATTATTATTATTATTACTTTTATTTGTAACGCGCCAACATATTCCGTAGCGCTATACAGAGGAAATGAACAAAGAAAAATATACATTTTAACAAACTGCAAAAAGTGGAGGGCCCTGTTTTGAGCTTAGAATCTTTGTAGAAAGTGCTTTTTCCCAAAGCACTCTACAAGATTAAAAACTCTCTACTTACAATCTAAAGGGGATGGAAGAGGCAGATAACAAATAGCAAGGGTCAGGAAGAAAGTGAAGTTTCATTAGGTAGGAGGGTATGCAAAGTTAGAAGGAAAAGGAAAGCAACTGAGAAAGTAATTTGGTAAGCGATCCTAGTATGTAATATGTTATCTGCCCCTAGTGGTCAGATAGTATAATCTGCGAGTGGGAGGTGAGGGGCCTGTGTTAGGAGGTATGTCCCAAGAAGCCAGCAGAAGAAAGAGAGAGAGGGAGAGGAAGTGGGATTTAGACTTGCAGGAGTGTTTCTGCTTATGAGCTTTAGAAGGGGTAGGAGATGGTGGATGGAGGAATAAGAGTAGCTCATGGGAGCATAAAAGAGGAGAGGAAAGCATGTAAGGTGAGATGGTTACGTTGGAGACATGATGTGGCAAAGTTGAGAAGAGAAGCTTGAGGAAAGAACAGGATGTAATGAGGAAGGAAAAGGCATGAGGAAACATTGTGTAAAAGATTAATTAGGTATAGTTAGCAGATGTTGCTAATTGATCAGCTGTAGGAAATTTGAGTGACTCAATAAATCAAGAGAAACAAGGGGCGGGTGGGTGAGGGGCAGGGGGGGAGGGAAGTGGTTCCAGATCCAGAGAGAGTGAGAGAAGAGACTGAGGCCCACAGATAGTGGAGAGACTGCAACAGAAAATGAGAAGGATGGACAAATGTTATTTCAGAGATAAGAAGCAATAAAACCAGGCTTTGGGGGTGGGGGAGCAGGCAAGGTAAGGGGGGTTTCAGACAAATGCAAAAGTATGGATTTGCTTAGTAAAAGTTTCTATCTCATCAAATATTATATCACAGAAACATTCATACAAATATTGATAATATTACATATAGTACAAGATGAAATGGCTCCAAAGTGTCTTTAGATACCTTTAGCACAGGTTCAGACAGTGTGTTTGATTGTAGATCCAGATCCAGAGAGAGTGAGAGAAGAGACTGAGGCCCACAGATAGTGGAGAGACTGCAACAGAAAATGAGAAGGATGGACAAATGTTATTTCAGAGATAAGAAGCAATAAAACCAGGCTTTGGGGGTGGGGGAGCAGGCAAGGTAAGGGGGGTTTCAGACAAATGCAAAAGTATGGATTTGCTTAGTAAAAGTTTCTATCTCATCAAATATTATATCACAGAAACATTCATACAAATATTGATAATATTACATATAGTACAAGATGAAATGGCTCCAAAGTGTCTTTAGATACCTTTAGCACAGGTTCAGACAGTGTGTTTGATTGTAGATCCAGATCCAGAGAGAGTGAGAGAAGAGACTGAGGCCCACAGATAGTGGAGAGACTGCAACAGAAAATGAGAAGGATGGACAAATGTTATTTCAGAGATAAGAAGCAATAAAACCAGGCTTTGGGGGTGGGGGAGCAGGCAAGGTAAGGGGGGTTTCAGACAAATGCAAAAGTATGGATTTGCTTAGTAAAAGTTTCTATCTCATCAAATATTATATCACAGAAACATTCATACAAATATTGATAATATTACATATAGTACAAGATGAAATGGCTCCAAAGTGTCTTTAGATACCTTTAGCACAGGTTCAGACAGTGTGTTTGATTGTAGATCCAGATCCAGAGAGAGTGAGAGAAGAGACTGAGGCCCACAGATAGTGGAGAGACTGCAACAGAAAATGAGAAGGATGGACAAATGTTATTTCAGAGATAAGAAGCAATAAAACCAGGCTTTGGGGGTGGGGGAGCAGGCAAGGTAAGGGGGGTTTCAGACAAATGCAAAAGTATGGATTTGCTTAGTAAAAGTTTCTATCTCATCAAATATTATATCACAGAAACATTCATACAAATATTGATAATATTACATATAGTACAAGATGAAATGGCTCCAAAGTGTCTTTAGATACCTTTAGCACAGGTTCAGACAGTGTGTTTGATTGTAGATCCAGATCCAGAGAGAGTGAGAGAAGAGACTGAGGCCCACAGATAGTGGAGAGACTGCAACAGAAAATGAGAAGGATGGACAAATGTTATTTCAGAGATAAGAAGCAATAAAACCAGGCTTTGGGGGTGGGGGAGCAGGCAAGGTAAGGGGGGTTTCAGACAAATGCAAAAGTATGGATTTGCTTAGTAAAAGTTTCTATCTCATCAAATATTATATCACAGAAACATTCATACAAATATTGATAATATTACATATAGTACAAGATGAAATGGCTCCAAAGTGTCTTTAGATACCTTTAGCACAGGTTCAGACAGTGTGTTTGATTGTAGATCCAGATCCAGAGAGAGTGAGAGAAGAGACTGAGGCCCACAGATAGTGGAGAGACTGCAACAGAAAATGAGAAGGATGGACAAATGTTATTTCAGAGATAAGAAGCAATAAAACCAGGCTTTGGGGGTGGGGGAGCAGGCAAGGTAAGGGGGGTTTCAGACAAATGCAAAAGTATGGATTTGCTTAGTAAAAGTTTCTATCTCATCAAATATTATATCACAGAAACATTCATACAAATATTGATAATATTACATATAGTACAAGATGAAATGGCTCCAAAGTGTCTTTAGATACCTTTAGCACAGGTTCAGACAGTGTGTTTGATTGTAGATCCAGATCCAGAGAGAGTGAGAGAAGAGACTGAGGCCCACAGATAGTGGAGAGACTGCAACAGAAAATGAGAAGGATGGACAAATGTTATTTCAGAGATAAGAAGCAATAAAACCAGGCTTTGGGGGTGGGGGAGCAGGCAAGGTAAGGGGGGTTTCAGACAAATGCAAAAGTATGGATTTGCTTAGTAAAAGTTTCTATCTCATCAAATATTATATCACAGAAACATTCATACAAATATTGATAATATTACATATAGTACAAGATGAAATGGCTCCAAAGTGTCTTTAGATACCTTTAGCACAGGTTCAGACAGTGTGTTTGATTGTAGATCCAGATCCAGAGAGAGTGAGAGAAGAGACTGAGGCCCACAGATAGTGGAGAGACTGCAACAGAAAATGAGAAGGATGGACAAATGTTATTTCAGAGATAAGAAGCAATAAAACCAGGCTTTGGGGGTGGGGGAGCAGGCAAGATAAGGGGGGTTTCAGACAAATGCAAAAGTATGGATTTGCTTAGTAAAAGTTTCTATCTCATCAAATATTATATCACAGAAACATTCATACAAATATTGATAATATTACATATAGTACAAGATGAAATGGCTCCAAAGTGTCTTTAGATACCTTTAGCACAGGTTCAGACAGTGTGTTTGATTGTAGATCCAGATCCAGAGAGAGTGAGAGAAGAGACTGAGGCCCACAGATAGTGGAGAGACTGCAACAGAAAATGAGAAGGATGGACAAATGTTATTTCAGAGATAAGAAGCAATAAAACCAGGCTTTGGGGGTGGGGGAGCAGGCAAGGTAAGGGGGGTTTCAGACAAATGCAAAAGTATGGATTTGCTTAGTAAAAGTTTCTATCTCATCAAATATTATATCACAGAAACATTCATACAAATATTGATAATATTACATATAGTACAAGATGAAATGGCTCCAAAGTGTCTTTAGATACCTTTAGCACAGGTTCAGACAGTGTGTTTGATTGTAGATCCAGATCCAGAGAGAGTGAGAGAAGAGACTGAGGCCCACAGATAGTGGAGAGACTGCAACAGAAAATGAGAAGGATGGACAAATGTTATTTCAGAGATAAGAAGCAATAAAACCAGGCTTTGGGGGTGGGGGAGCAGGCAAGGTAAGGGGGGTTTCAGACAAATGCAAAAGTATGGATTTGCTTAGTAAAAGTTTCTATCTCATCAAATATTATATCACAGAAACATTCATACAAATATTGATAATATTACATATAGTACAAGATGAAATGGCTCCAAAGTGTCTTTAGATACCTTTAGCACAGGTTCAGACAGTGTGTTTGATTGTAGATCCAGAACCAGAGAGAGTGAGAGAAGAGACTGAGGCCCACAGATAGTGGAGAGACTGCAACAGAAAATGAGAAGGATGGACAAATGTTATTTCAGAGATAAGAAGCAATAAAACCAGGCTTTGGGGGTGGGGGAGCAGGCAAGGTAAGGGGGGTTTCAGACAAATGCAAAAGTATGGATTTGCTTAGTAAAAGTTTCTATCTCATCAAATATTATATCACAGAAACATTCATACAAATATTGATAATATTACATATAGTACAAGATGAAATGGCTCCAAAGTGTCTTTAGATACCTTTAGCACAGGTTCAGACAGTGTGTTTGATTGTAGATCCAGATCCAGAGAGAGTGAGAGAAGAGACTGAGGCCCACAGATAGTGGAGAGACTGCAACAGAAAATGAGAAGGATGGACAAATGTTATTTCAGAGATAAGAAGCAATAAAACCAGGCTTTGGGGGTGGGGGAGCAGGCAAGGTAAGGGGGGTTTCAGACAAATGCAAAAGTATGGATTTGCTTAGTAAGAGTTTCTATCTCATCAAATATTATATCACAGAAACATTCATACAAATATTGATAATATTACATATAGTACAAGATGAAATGGCTCCAAAGTGTCTTTAGATACCTTTAGCACAGGTTCAGACAGTGTGTTTGATTGTAGATCCAGATCCAGAGAGAGTGAGAGAAGAGACTGAGGCCCACAGATAGTGGAGAGACTTTAGCACAGGTTCAGACAGTGTGTTTGATTGTAGATCCAGATCCAGAGAGAGTGAGAGAAGAGACTGAGGCCCACAGATAGTGGAGAGACTTTAGCACAGGTTCAGACAGTGTGTTTGATTGTAGATCCAGATCCAGAGAGAGTGAGAGAAGAGACTGAGGCCCACAGATAGTGGAGAGACTTTAGCACAGGTTCTATAATCTATAATCCTAATGGAGCAAATCTTGGTGTATCAGATATTGAAAGGGATTTGGGAGTGCTTGTAGACAACCACCTAGGTAACAGCGCTCAAAGCCAAGCAGCAGCTGCAAAGGCAAGTAAAATATTAGCATGTATTAGGAAGGGTATAGAAGCAAGGGAAGCAAATATAATTCTGCCACTATACAAATCCCTAGTACGCCCTCATTTGGAATATGGAGTACAATTTTGGGCACCACTTCATAAAAAAAGACATTTTAGAGCTGGAAAAAGTACAGAGAAGGGCTACAAAACTAATAAGCGGAATGGAGGGGCTAAGTTATGAAGAAAGACTAACCAAATTAAACTTATTTTCACTAGAAAAAAGGTGTCTACGAGGGGATATGATTACCTTATTTAAATACGTCCAGGGTCAATATAAGGCTTTGTCCAGTGAACTTTTTGTAGCAAGAGATTTTCAACTGACAAGAGGACACCCTTTGAGGTTAGAGGAAAATAGATTTCACCTTAAACATTTAGGGTGGTTAAACTGTGGAATTCTCTACCAAAGGAGGTGGTAACAGCGAATTCGATAGACAACTTCAAAAAGGGGTTAAATATATTTTTGAATAAAGAGGGCATTCAAGGCTATCCTAGATAACTAGAGAAGGAATATTGATCCAGGGAGAAATTTGTTCGCCAGTTTCTGGGGGTCAGGAAGGAATTTTTCTTTTTTTCCCCTTATGAGACAATTGGCAAAGTTTCAATGGTTTTTTTTTCTGTTTGCCTTCCACTGGATCAATTAACAATTAATAATAAATAGTCCACATTAAAAAGATTCATCCTCCAATACTATACTATTAATAATTATTTAATCAACAAATTAATTAATAACTAATCCGCATATTGCAGATCAGAGGAGATCTTAACAGGTTGAACTTGATGGACTGAAAGTCTTTTTTCAACCTTAATTACTATGTAACTATGTAACTATGTAAGTATGTGTCCTCTGGTGATGTATGTGCCAGACATAAGACTCCTCGCTCATCCCCTGTTGGCTTGCTTCAGCCTCTTCCGATTCCTCATCGTCCCTGGGGATCTATATCCATGGACTTTATTGTGGAACTACATCCCTCTAAGGAACACACTACCATTCTTCTTGTTGCGGACAGGTTAACTAAGATGGGTAATTTCATACCAGTTCGTGGTCTCCCTTCAGTTAAACAGACGGCTGACCTGGGTATTCGGGAAATATTTCGCTTGCATGGAGTGCCTGATGAAGTAGTTTCTGACAGGGGAGTGCAGTTTACATCCCGTTTTTGGAAAATTTTTTGCTCTAATCTAGGTATTAATGTAAATCTGTCGTCAGCTTTTCATCCACAAAGTAATGGACAGACTGAGCGAACCAACCAGACTTTAGAGCAATATTTGCGGTGCTATATTAGTTACCTGCAGGATGACTTGCTGGATTTTCAACCCACGGCGGAGTTTGTCTATAACAATGCCCAACACTGCTCCACTTCTCTGAGCCCATTTTTTACCAACTATGGGTACCATCCAACCTTTCTAGTGAGTCTCCCAATTAGTACTTCCATTCCTGCAGTCACAGATCGGCTAACCACCTTACGAGATTCCCAAGACCTGTTGAAGGAGACTCTTTCGGAGGCTCAGGAATGTTACAAGAGAGCTGCTGATAGGCATAGAACGGAGGCCCCAGTTTATCATGTTGGTGACAAGTTTTGGCTGTCAACAAGGAATCTTAAGCTTAGGGTTCCTTCTCATAAATTGGGTCAGAGGTTCATGGGACCTTTTGAGATCATCGCTCAGATCAATGCTGTCACTTTTTGTTTGCAACTTCCAGATTCCATAAGAATACATCTGGTGTTTCACGTTGCACTGCTGAAACCTTTCCATGACAACACTTTCCCTGGCCGAGCCCTGCCTGCCCCACCTCCAGTCCTCGGGATGGTGAGGATGAATACGAGGTGGAGAAAATTCTGGACTCCAGGATCTTCCGCAACAAGCTTCAGTATCTGGTTAGTTGGAAAGGCTATGGTGAGGAGGATAGTTCGTGGGAACCAGTGGACAATATTCACGCTCCTGATCTTCTTCCGTCTTTTCATGTGCAGTACCCTGTTAAACCAGGTAATAGGGCATCCAGAGGCTGCACCTATAGAGGCGGGGGTAATGTGAGGAATTGACTCTGCTGGGTTTTGAACCCTGGTCCCCAGGCTGCTGAACCTCTTCCCTACCACTGCGCCAGCCTGCCTCTGTGAATTTCCTTGAGATCTGATAAACCTTGATTCCGCTAGCAATAGTATCAGTGACTAGTCTCTTCAGCTGCGTCTGGTCAGGTGTCTGGCCCTTGGCCTATATAAGGCACTTCCTGTCTATGTACCTTGCCAGTTTATTGTGGTTCCTGTTCCCTTCAATAAAGCTTGTTCCTGTTTCACCTATAAGTTGCTGAATTGGATCATTGCTGACCTAGGCTGCTGCTCTCTAAAACCTTGTGATTCCTATATCATTACAGTAGGCCTATCTCTCTCTTTCCAAAATACATCAAATAGGTAAGCGGTGATAAATAATGACGATCCACAGCACACATGTCCTGGTGGAACAAATCAACTCGTGGATAAGCTTGGGACCGCATCCAAGGTAAAACACCACATTTGGCTCTCCAAGATGCATTAATGTGTAATCTATGTGATATTCCTACATCATTAGTCATCAGATATATCCTTCTTCATCATCTGCCAGATGAGTAGCTCATTTCATATGTATGGAAAGAACAGTGAAGACGTATGTATGAAATGACTAGCATATTTTGGTATGTGATGAAGTAGGCGCTCATGGAGCATGTGTATTGTTAATATTGATATGTTCCTTGTATGTTTGTTTCACATTGCAAAGATGAGTCTCATTCCACAGTCAGAACAAGGAATGATGATGAGCATTCCCACATTCCATGACCATGCTATTGTCACATTGCATGATGTATGTTCATATGCCATAGTTGATCATGCGTTGCATCGGGTGTGATATCACATCCTCTACATAGATTTATATGGACCTATTGCTTTAGACAGGCTATTCTCTGTATCCTACCCACCTCCACCATGATACTGAGCAGGCCTGAGGTAATTTGTCACTGTGTGGCTCTTTGTGAAAAATGAAACCTCATTTTTCAGTCAATGTTGTTTGTGTAATCCTGGATAATGTTCACAATATATATTTACCATGTAACAAGTACATTACCCTGAAAGTCAACGGATGTGCTCATCGCCATCAGTTAGGGATTGGAACTATTCTGTTGAATATGTGTTTACATTACTAGATAATAATCATGAATGTAGATTCATACCATCATTCAAGTTGAGCCCTTCAAGTCATTATATACAACCCTACATGTCTATGGACATGACTCCTGAATTCACACTCCTCTGGCTGACACCTATATCTATATTGGCAAGGTACAGATTAATGTAGTATATGTATCTCTCTAAACAAACTCAAATATATGTATCGAACAATGACACTTCATTCTATCTGTATTCTGTCAATTAGAAAGCATGATATGGTACAAACACACAGAAACAGTGATAACAGTATAACATCATCATACATTATTTCATACACAGAGCACAATTAGAAATGGACAATACTGTGCATTAATATCATGGGTGTGATGTGAACAGATACCAGGATGGCAAGGGGCTGTGGCACATCAGAGGACATCTGAAGGGGAAACAGACCACATCATGAGGGTAATGCATAGCATCTACTAGGGTCACATGTGGTCATGACCCCACAGTAACCAACATCATATAACACTCCATTTCATTGACATAAACATTAATGTGCATACAACAACCATATGGTTGCCAGAATAAACAGACACTAGAAAACATGGATCATGTGATACTAAGCAATTCCAACCACAGTGTGTTCGCATACATTACTGCTGATTGGTCAATAGATGATGTGAATCTGTAAAACAGAGAGGAGGTATTAGAACAATCATGAGCTGTTATTATAGTACATTGTTTTTGCTCTGGACACTGCTATAAACCAATTAACATGAACATCATCTACGAGCAGTAATAACCATACTCATTCTGACTTGTTCAATCAGCCTTTCCGGAATATGTTGAGTATGTGTAATACGGCAAGGCATGCTTCACTGTGAACACAATTTTTCAGCAAAAAGTACTATCACTATCTACATGGAATAGTTGTGCCATGCTGAAATCACATCTCACTGGTATATGGGTGGTACCAAGGCCAGACAGATTATACTATTCACATTACCCCTAAACACATGCACATTGATCATGATTAGTGATGTCGCAAACATCAAATTTTCGGTTCGCGAACAGAGGACGCGAACTTCCATCAAATGTTTGCGAACGTGCAAACCCGTCGAACCGCTATAGACTTCAATGGGCAGGCGAATTTCAAAACCCACAGGGACTCTTTCTGGCCACAATAGTGATGGAAAAGTTGTTTCAAGGGGACTAACACCTGGACTGTGGCATGCCGGTGGGGGATACATTGCAAAACTCCCACAGAAAATGACATAGTTGATGCAGAGTCTGGTTTTAAGCCATAAAGGGCATAAATCACCTAACATTCCTAAATTGTTTGGAATAACATGCTTTAAAACATCAGGTATGATGTTTTATCGATCAGGTAGTGTAAGGGTTACACCCGCTTAACAGTAACAGACGAATCTCCCCGTTTAATGCACCGCAAACAACCGCAAACAGTCCCTTTGCACAACCGCAAACTCCCCATTTGCACAAGGTTGGATACCAAGCTATCCATGTCCCGTTCCTTGTTCTCACTGATGTCATTGAAGGTCTCTTCTTCCACCCAGCCACCAAGGGTCCCCGAAAGGTGACAACAAGCCCCCCGGGACGCCTGCTGTGTTTGGTCTTCCACCTCCTCAAAGCCACCTTCCTCCTCTGACTCCTCTTCTTCAGACTCCTCTCTCTGCGTTGCCTCTGTCTGCGTTATTAAAGGGTGTGTGCTGTTAAGTAGTACTATTCCTATCGGTTTAATCCCTGTTACGTCCACTATTAGGGGACGTGTATATGGCATTGATTTTTGGAACAGGGAGATGGAAAAAGATGCTTGGTCGGACCTCCTACTTCAAATTTGGGGCACTGCGCGTGCAATCTAAGGTGCCACCAGATATGAGTGTCACTGTGCACTGGCAAAAGTTGTCAGAGTAGGCGCTGTAGGCCTCACACACACGCCTGTGGGCAGGCAACTGATATTCAATCGATTACAGTAAAAAAAGTGTTGTTTTATGTCACTCTACACTACAGTTGCACCAGATATGACGTATCACTGTGCACTGGCAAAAGTTGGCAGAGTAGATGCAATAGGCTTCACACACACGCCTGTAGGCAGGCAATTGCTATTCAATCTATTACAGTCAAAAAAGTGTTGTTTTATTTCACTGAGCACAATATAAGCTGTTAGGTGTTAGCCTGTCACACACACACGCTGGCAGGCAGGCATATGCAATTAGATTACACAGGAAAAAAAATATATAAAATAAAATAAATTATGTTCTAGCCCTAAAAAGGGCTTTTTGGGTTGCTGTCCTTGCAGCAGATATCAGATGAGTCCTTCAGGTCTGTAGTGGAAGCTAAATACACAGCCTGGCTATCTATTTCCCTATTATATCTCCAGCAGCTACACTATCTGTCCTCTCAAAATGAATGCAGCTTCAGAATGATTCTAAAATGTATGCTGTCCTTCAGATGGAGGGCCCTGGACAGGAGTGTATGCTGCTGATTGGCTGGAATGTGTCTGCTGACTGTGAGGTGCAGGGTCAAAGTTTCCTCAATGATAAAGAATAGGGGGCGAACCCAAAAGCGCATGTGTTCGCCGTCCAATGCGAACATGCCAAAATCGCAGCGAAGAGTCCGTGGGCGAACTTTTCGTGACATCTCTAATCATGATGTCAAACCAAGGAAATTAGCCATTTGGTTTGGATGACATGAAATAAATGAATCCCCTTTCATAATGTTAATAGGATGAAATGCTTCAAAAACTTATGTAGAAATGCTTGTTTGGATTAGCAGATCCTAATGGGACCATGCAACTCCACAGCCGGGACACTGATCATTATAATGCACTAGCGACTTGCCCGTCAAAAAATGACGGCAATGTGATGTATATGTTTGTCAAGTTGTTTAGTTATTAATATAGATTTTTGACACTTCTAAGTATTGTGATATGAACGTGTATTTTTGTAAAATGTTGATTTAATGGTTTTTTAACATTAAAATTTGTATCTGAAGAATTGTTAACTTTAATATACATTGAATCCAGAGGAAAGCAAAAAGTAAAAAAAAAGCCTTGTTGAAACGTCCCGAATTTTAACATGAAGTTTAAAATATATGTAAGCAATAACCTTCAAAGTATATATTTTGAAACTTGAACTTTATTTTTTATGTAACTTTGGAACTTGACAAAACATTTGTAGAATTTGGAACATTATAAACAGTAACATAGTGAAGACATTTTGTAACCTAATTTTGTATTAAGAGTATTAACAATTGAATGTAAAACCAGTTTCACTTTAAAGTATTCATTATAGTAAACTTTAGGTAATGTTTTTTTAACATGCAATTTTTATCTGAAGAATTGTTAAATTGAATATAGATTTAATGCAGAGTAAGATAAACATTATAAAAATCCTCCTTTAAACATACACAATTTTAACATGAAGTTTGTAATATGTTTAAGTCAGATACTTATTATGTGTGTAAGTAAGAAACTTTCCAAAACATTTTTACAACTTGTAACATTATAAACAGTAAGATAGTGAATTAATATTTAAACATAATTTTTTATTAAAAGTATTAACATTTGAATGTAAAAACAGTTGAACTTTAAATTAATCAGTATTAACATGCAATTTCTATCAGAATAATTTGGTAACTTCAATATACATTGAATGTAGAGGAAGGCATACAGTAAAAACTCTCCTTAAAAAGTACCTAATTTAAGTAATTCCTTACTGACCACATAAACTGGCGATAAACATTAATGTAGGTAGTAATCTTAAGATAACAGACAATATTTACATTGTGACTTAAAAGGTGCTTGAGCTCTTAACATGAACTTTGTAATATGTTGAATGAAAGAACTTGAAAATATTGTTTTTAAACTTTTAACATTAGAAACATTAATATAGTGACTTAACATTTTAACATAATTTTTCAGAATAATGCAAGGCAAGTATTTTGTGAGGCGAATCATCCATAAACAGTACTTACATTAATTATGACTGAATTAAACAACAAATTGTTATGTATTTTTGAATGCTTTAAAAAAATGTTTGCATGGCTTTAATTTGTATCCTGCAAAGTTATAGTACTTCATAGTAGACAATGTTTTTAGTAAAAATACGTCCATCTTCTAATAAATCACCTTGACTTTCATTCTTTTCAATGTAAACTTTAATAGCCTGTGGATTTTTGCACCGTGACAACGCAACAAACAATTGACCATGTGCAAATACTGGTTCTTCCAAGAAAATACCCACAGATTTGAAAGTTTGACCTTGTGATTTATTAATGGTCATGGCAAATGCCATAATAATGGGACATTTTCTTCTTTGAAGTATAAAAGGGAGACTACTTTCACTTGGTGCTAAATCTATTCTTGGTATGAAAACTCTCTCTCCTGTATGGGTACCAGTTAAAATTTCAGCATCTATAAAATGGTCCTTTAATTGTTGAACAATTAATCTTGTGCCATTGCATAGGCCTTTTTTGGGGTTCATTTTTCGCAGTAACATGATAATTGCACCTTTCGTTAGCTGCAAAATATGTGGTGGCATTCCAGAAAGAGTTAGAGAGTTTATGAATTCAGTCAAAAAGTTAGCCAGACTTTCATTGTCATCAGCAAGTACAGAATCAGCACTGTGATAATTTATTTGTGGTGCATTAATTTTTTTAAAGATTTCATTATTAAGGATTAATGCATCTTTATTTTTACACGTCAGTATGACTTGGTTGGCAAGCTCGGAATATTCTTCGTTATTTATGCTCCCTTCAAATATAGCCGATATAATATGTTGTTGACAAATCATATGAGGTGGGATCTCTACAGTGTCGTCAGGTAAATGTAGTATTTTTTCTGTTCTGCCTTCTCCAATTTTAATAAGCCAATCATTGAAATCAGTTTGGCCTTCTGATCTCATATTTTGTTGCAGTTGAAGATGGGTAAAATGTTTCCATACTGTGCTTGACTTGATACAGGTTTTCGATAATGTCAGTTCGATTTCCATGTACAACGACAGGTAATGTTTGTCTAAAATCGCCACCCAACAACATTACCTTTCCACCAAATGGAAAAATATTATCCATGACTTCACGAAGCAAACGGTCAATACATTGGAGGGCATAGCATGACATCATTGTGTCCTCATCTATTATAATTAATTTACATTTCTTCAATTTCTTTGCTTGTAATGATGTCATGCGAATATCTGACACCGAATTTTCTAAAATAGGCACTGGCAGTTTAAATCCACTATGAACAGTTCTTCCACCTTCTAATACAAGTGCAGCAATTCCAGTAGTGGCAAACGCCATTGCTATTTGACCTTGTGCTCGTACTGAACTCATTAATAAATTGTACAAATAGGTTTTTCCTGATCCGCCAGGTCAATGAAGATAGAAATAACGCTCTGTCACCATGTCATAATCTATTGCATTTTTAATGGCATGAAATGCTTGCAATTGTAGTGTATTTAAAGTTGCAAGTCTTTCTTCTTTTCTTTCTGCTTGTAGTTGAATGTCATAGTCTTCAAAGTTTATGTCATCTATAAGACCTGGATCAGGCAAATTAAAACTTGCACAACTTAATCCATGAGTTAAAAATACTTCTTGAATTTCCATTAACGCTTTTAAGTGTGCAATGGGTTCATTGTATCGTCGCATAAAGTCTTCAGCCATATTACTTTTAAAAGTCTCCCACAAAGCTAATGCATTTGGAGCATTTGAGAAGATACAAATAAAAGCAAATTGTTCTCTCATCTGTCGTGGCATTTGACATTGTGCTGCTTCTTCTAAACATCTTTCCCACTCTGTATCATCAGCGAGTACGTTTCTATGTCTTGCAGCTAAATGGAAGGATTCATATACAATGTCATTAACAGCTCTTAATTGTTCAAAACTTTGTGCTCCTGGAACATTTAAAAGTAATATCCGTAAGCAAAAACATTCAACATCTCTTGGACTGACTGTGTCAATTCTTGGAATTATTTTATTGCCTCTGGTTTTTCTTGGTCTTCATAATCCATTCACAAAAACATAGTGATATGGAATTTCAATATATAAGTATTGTGTTGCTTGAGCATCAGTGGAATTTAATGCAAACCATGCAGTTAGTGTAGTGTGACGATCTTCACTTTGGGCCAATGCATTAATTTCATTTCCAGCATGGAAATAGACTAAATGTCGTTGTGGCAAATGTACTGCTAATCTATATACTGCATGTGATCTATCATGCATTTCAAATTTTAAAAGCCGCCACATAGCTTCTGGCGCACTGACATAGCGAGCATCTACATGAGATGCAAGTTCATCATGTACTAACTCACTACTTTCAGGGTTGTCTGCACTTTTGACGACTACAGTAGCTGCATCATAGCCTTTGTAAATATATTTGTAGACATATTTAATGGATTTGATGGAAGTGCAGGCTTCTACGTTGATGTGGGCGTTTTACTTCATGAGTAAATGTGGATTGTAGGGTACTACATATCTATCGTCCACTTTTTTTCCACGAATTAAGGCACTATCTCCTTCTCTTCTTTTATAAAGTGGATATCCATCACAATTTGCATATGTTTTGTCTCTATAATCTTTTGGAACATCTTTGGAACATTTATTATTTTCCATACATGGTGATTGTGGATTAAGGTCTCCACAGGGTCCATGAATCATGCGATGAGTAACAATCTCATATAGTCTACCATATAGTTCTGGATCTGGTAGTTCAGCAACTATGACTGCATCCACTTTGCCCGAAGTATCTAATTTATCTTTCTCTTGAAGTATTATGAGAAGATGTGCATGTGGAAGGCCTCTTTTTTGAAATTCAATGATATATACATAAGCAAGACATTTGCCAAATAACTGATTTATAGTGAAGTCACGTATTAATTCATTTAATTTGATCTTAAAGACTCTTGCTACTAAATCTGGTCGATCAGAAGCAGTTTGTGCAAGAAGTAGATTTTGTGTAATTTCCGGCCATTGTGGATTACATATAAATGTCATAAATAAATCTGGTTTTCCAAATTTGGTGACAATAGCCATAGCATCATTGTATCTTTCTCTCATATTTCGAGGAGATCCTTGAAAGGAAGATGGTAAAATGATGGCTTTGCCAGCTGTCATGTCTCTGCTTGTAGCCACGTCAGCAACATAGTCCATGAGTCCAGAATATTGTTCTACACGTAGTTTATCTTGTTGATATTTTATAAAGTTTAAATTATTTGCCTCAACTTGCAAATATGAATCAATAATCCATTGTTGTGTTAGTTTTCCACCACATAAAATCGGATTAAATCCATGTCGAATGGCAATTTGAGCTACTTTAAATTCAAGCATAGAAACATTATTTTGGATTCTGGCTTTAGCATTTGGGTAACTGGGAAGGGTTAATTTTGGTTGCCAACCTGCCTCTCCATGTGGGAAAAAAATGGGATATGTCATTGGATCTAAATTTGGACTTAAGATATTCATATTAATAAATGGTTGCTCCACATTTCTGGGATATATTCTAATGTCTCTTTGAAAAGGTGGTTCTCCTTCATCATTTTGAAACACCATTGCAACCTCATTTGATGTTGGCAAGTTATAACGACGTTTATCAGTATGTCTGTCTCTTTTAAGCACCATATTAACCTTTGGCATGGGTAATTGATGTCTTTGTGCATGAAGTAGTTGTTCAATTTCTACTTCTGCCAATTTTTTGTAAGCTTTAATGTAGGGATTGTTGTCCATAATGTTATTTAGCTCTATGAAAACACTGGGTAAGCATTTTTTATTTTCTTCCATCTGCATATGTTGGTCAACAGCTTCCATTATATCTAGGACATATAGTTGAGCGAATTTTCTTTGCTCTCCTTCCTCTGGATGTAAATGTGAAGTTGGACTTTAAAACAGTAAGGACCATGTCCTGGTACATTAGCAGCTAATGTTGCCCCCATAGATGCAAAGGATATGGCACTATTGTAGGATCTTATGTTTTTCTTAAAATTTTTGTTGTTTGGAAAAGTAGGTTCAGTCATAATATTTTGTAAATAGATTGGAAATTCTTTCCTTTCTGGAAGTTTGAACTTGCCTTTTTGACAGGAACTAATAAATTGGCCATCTCTGGGTCTCTCCTGTTTAAAATAATAAGCCTCACAAAACTGACATTGAGTAGTCATGTCCCCACAACTATGAACCTCTACTGCTAAAGACTTGAGTAAAGGACAATTTGCAAAGCATATAGGAGTTTGACTTTCATATTCATCAGGTGAAAAGTCATGGAATGTTTGAACAACAGGTTCTAAATGCTTAGTTTTTTTCGTGGCTTTTCTTGGTATATGTTGTCCTGGTTTTGTTGAAATGTCCTGTAAGGTTTCAGGAACAGGTTGCAAATGGGTTTTTTTTGTAGTTGCTTTTCTTGGTCTGTCTTTAATAGTATCTTGTAAAATGTAATCTGATGTTTGAGGAACACGTTGTAAATGCTTTATTTGCTTTGTAGTTTTTTTGGGCGTATCTTTCATTTTTGCAGCTGATAGTCTTTTGCTTGCAAGTCTTTTGCGTTCTTTTTCTCGTCGAAATTCTTTCTCCTCTGGTGTCTGCTGGGCGGCCCATCTCTCTTGTCTTTCTCTAGTTTGACGTCTTTTCTTCTCTTGTTTGCTCTCGTTATCAGCCATGTTAATCTGTAAAGGCAAAAAAAGAAATGTAATTGGGTATATTGAAATTTGTAATTACTGTTAAAGATTATTGTGCACAATTGAGAAATAAAAGGTAAATCATTAATGTATCAGTTATATTTTGTTAAAAGTTATAATTCCTGGGCCTCATTAAATAACAATTTGGCCATTTGAATACTGCTGTAAATAAGCAGTTAACATCTTTTTTTGAAATTATTTTTTAGTTATTGAAAACCTTGTTTGTGGATAGATGTTTACCAATGAAAAACTTATTTGCAAAAAAAAACATTGATGTGGTTATTGAGCCATGTATTGCATATTGCCAATTTAAATAAAATAAGGGACATAGTTATTAATTTTTTTTTTTCTGTTGACATGGATGCAGATGAAACATGTTTCTTTAGTTTTCTCCTTTTGTACTTATTATACTGTACCTTGGTTGAAGTGTGATTTCAATCCGAATGTTTGTTGTTCCTCGGTTGAAGATCTTTGTCCAATGGTCTGGTCCTCTGTTGGAAGTCCTCCTCCGATGGTGTGGTCCTCTGTTTAAAATCCTGGTCCTATGGTCTGGTCCTCTGTTGAAAGTCGTGGTCCGATGGTGTGGTCCTCTGGCGATATCCCTCGTCCCATGTTGTGGTCCTCTGGCGATAGCCCTCGTCCGATGTTGTGGTCCTTTGGTGAAAGTCCTCGTCCGATGGTCTGGTCCTGTGTTGAAAGCCCTCGTCCGCTGGTCTGGTCCTGTGTTGAAAGTCCTCGTCCGATGGTCTGGTCCTGTGCTGAAAGTCCTCGTCCGATTGTCTTCACGCAGTATCTGTTGCAACATAAAATTGAAAATGTTGTTTGAGTGAAATGTCTTTTAAATAAAGAAAAAATGTCTTAATTTTGGTGTATTGTATCTGTTATGGTTATTTATTTCTATGTGTTTGTCTAACTTTATCTACAATCCTGATTTGTTCGCACGACTTTTGTTATCCTTATTTAAGCTTCTTTGTAAGGCTTGTAGGTTGTGATACATTAAAGAAGAATATTAATTTAGTTTGCTATGTGTTTGTGTTTTTTTTTTGTACAATACTGTTTTGTGCGCACCACTTGTGGTATACTTATTTAGGCTTCATTGTAAGGCTTATAGGTTGTTAAACATTAACTAAGAATATGAATTTAGTTTGCTATGTGTTTGTGGGAGTTTTTGTACAATCCTATTTGTGCGCACCACTTGTGGTATACTTATTTAGCCTTTATTGGGATGGTTATAGTTTTTTAAACATGAAATAAGAATATTAATGTAGTTTGCTATGTGTTTGTGTGACTTTGTTACAATCCTGTTAGGTGCGCACCACTTTTGTTATTCTCATTTAGGCTTCTTTGTAAGGCTTATAGGTTGTTAAACATTGAATAAGAAAGTTAATTTAGTTTGCTATGTGTTTGTGTGGGTTTGTTACAATCCTGTTTTGTGTGTACCACTTTGTGTGTACCATATGTTGCATACTTTGGCCGTCATTCAATTGCATTTTGGCCAATTGAATAGGGCTCTAAATGTGCTTATTTAGAGCCATATTCAATTGGCCAAAATAGCAATTGAATGAGGGTCTTTGGTTGCTGCATTTGTTATATTGTCGGGGCCTCATTCAATTGCATTTTAGGCAATGGAATAGAGCTCAATATGACCACAGAGCATCTTTTTTTTACAGAAGTTTTTAGTTAGTGAACTTGTATCCAAAAGCAAGGTCTTCACTAACTAAAAAGTTCATAAAAAAAATATGCTCTGTGCTTATATAGAGCCCTATTGAAATGGGCAAATCACATTTAAATGAGGCCCTCGGCCATTAAAGATATATAGGTCCTCATTCAATTGCAATTTTGGCAATTGAAGAGGGCTCTATATAAGCACATAACATATTTTTTGACCGAAGTTTTTAGTTAGTGAAGACCTTGATTTTGGATAGAAGTTCATTAACTAAAAAGTTCTGTATAAAAAATATGTTATGTGCTTATATAGAGCCCTATTCAATTGGCCAACTCGCAATTGAATGAGGCTCATGGTTCGTTCCTTTTTTTATACTTAATACTTTACGTTGATTGAAGTGTCGAATGACAGGGGGTCCCCTCCTGCCAATCTTAATCCGCCGGTGTTCTTGTAGTGTCTGTTTGAAAAAGAAAGTGAAATGGTTAATTGTATATTTCTTATTTTTTATTTAGCAAAGCATGGCCTTTTCAGCATCTAATGTGTATTGTTGTATCTTACCTGTTCTTCTTTGTTTGTGTTCTTTAAAAGGGATTGTGCTTCACAATGCACGGTGCAAATTGTTGAGTGACGCTGTTGATGCAGAGTCTGTTTCAATATTAAAAGAAGTAGAAAGATTCAGCTTTAGGTGATCTATTGAATTGCAGTAAATTAATGTCATTTAAATATACTTCTGTAATTATTTTCAATTAACATTATTTTTTTGGGGGGGGGCTACACACATATGTCACATACATGAAGCACATTTCCAGACTTCAATGTAATTTTTGTGTGTGTGTGCGTGTGACATATCACTATACATGAATGATATTTTAATTGTTAAATGAACCTTATTTTTTGTTTTTGCCAACACACATAAATGTGTGTGTGAGATGTAACTATAGATGATACATGTATGTGCGTGTCACATATCAGTATACATGACTCATATTTTAATATTACAATTTTTTTTTTCTAATGTCATTTAAATGTAGTTGTTTAATTAGTTTGTTTTAAGATCATTTTGTTGCAGGGGGAATACACATAAATGTGCGTGTCACATGTCACTATACATAAACGTCTTTTTGATATTGAATTATGTTTTTTTTTTGTTTTGTTAAATGAACCTAATTTTTTTGGTGGGCCTACACACATAAATGTGCGTGTGACATGTCACTACATAAATCACATTTTCCTAGTTCATTTTTTTTTTTTGTCCTGTCTTGATAATAAAATGTAATATATTATAGCTTACCTCTCAGTTGTAATTTGCACAATGTAAAGTAGTAAATTAGGAAAGAATTGTCTTCTCAAGTAAAAGCAGCAGTTATCTATGAAGTCACTCCGTTCATCACCTGAGGAGAAATTTTTTTTTTTTGTAAAATAGGCAGTATTTATAAACTTGTAGAAAATTCTGGAAAGTTAGACCGTTAGAACGCAATACGCATGTGCTATTTGCGTTCCAGCTTACAATTTGCGTTCCATCCGCCATTTTGTGCGTAGTAGTGGTCAAAATGGTGTTTAATATGATTGTGATACGTTCCGCATAGTATGTGTTTCATTATTGCGAGTAAGTGTAGTATAGTTACGTCTGAAGCCTCGTTTTCGTTTTGTTCGTTGGCCATTTTTTCTGTCGCTTAGCGATTGTATTAGTGTCTAAAGTGTTTTATTTTTATTTAAATAAAGGTGTAACTTGTTTTTTTGAGGTGCTGGATGGTTCCTCTTGCTGTAGGTAAGCTTTTTATGTGTGTGTTGTGTGTATTTAGTGTGTTTTAAATGTTTGTATGTCGGCGTGTTGCGTCCAATGTTTGCGAGGTCGTAATATCTGTTAACGTGTGTCGTATGGTGTTTGCGTGTGCAGCCTCGTTTTAGTTTTTTTCGGCGGCAATTTTTTTCTCGCTTAGCAAATTTTTTAGTGTGTAAACTCCTTTATTTAGAGTGAAATTAAGGTGTAAGTTGCATTTTTGAGGTCCTGGGTGCTCCCTCTTGGTGTAAGTAAGCTTTTTATGTTTGTGCTGTGTGTATGTATTGTGTTTTTAATTTTGTAAAGTTTGCGAGTTGCGTCCGAGTGTTGCGAGGCCGTAATTTGTGTGAACGTGTGTCGTATGTTGTTTGCGAGTGTTGTAATGTGTGTGTCGTGCTCTTTGGGTTGCGACGTGAAGTTTGCGAGGATCGCAGTTGCTGGCATGGAGCGCCTTCGGCGCTCCATGCCAGCAACTGAGACCTGAGACCCTCGGCCAGTGCCCTCGCTTCGCGAGGGCCTTGGCTAGCTGCGCGAGCCGCGGCCCTCGCTTCGCGAGGCCCGCAGGCTCGCAACGCGAGCCCGCAGCGTTAGCAACAACTCGTACGCTCACAACTATATATGTGATACTCACACCAGTCATGTTCATTAGTGAAGAGCTATGGAGTCATATATTGCATTTCCGATCTATCTGCAGTGGTGAATGACACTGATCAAAGGAGAGAGGGGGAAGTGAGGAGGATGATCAGTGGGAATTGAGGAGGAGGATCATAAGGGGGGAAGGATGAGCAGGATTATAAGTGGGAAGGAGGAGGATGATAATGGGGGAAGGAGGAGGATGATAATGGGGGAAGGAGGAGGAGGATGATAACGGGGGAAGGAGGAGGATGATAAGGGGGGTAGGGGGAAAGGGTGGAGAAGGGGCAAATTGAAGAGGAGGTTATGGGGGAAGGAAGAGGATGATAAGGGGGAAGGGGGATGATGATGAGGGAAGAAGGGAGGATAAGGGGGAAGGGAGGAGGAGGAGGAGAAGGAAGATGATGATAAGAGGGGAAGGAGGAGGAGGATGGTTAGGGGGAAAGGGGGAAGAGGATAAGGGGAAGGAGGGGGTGGATTATAATGGATAGAAGGATGATAAGGGGGTAAGGAGGGAGGAGGATGATAAGGAGGGAGGAGGAGGATAAGGGGGAAAAGGCGGAGGGGCAGGGGGAAAGGGAGGTGATTGGAGAGGGGGAAGTGAGGAGGAGGATAAGGGAGGGGAGGATAAGGGAAGGGGAGAAGGGGGGGAAGAGAGGAGGATAAGGGGGAAAGGGCGGTATGATTATGTCAGTATTTTTTTATGTACCGCTTTAACATTCTAAATACTGACATAATCAGACCGCCAGGAAGGTTAATATGCAGCTGAGACATGGTCCAGATTAGGACAGTATATGACACACATGCAGTCCTACAGAGTCTGTATCCACATATGCCGCACAGACAGATTTGTACTCTCTCTTGCAGTTGTGTCCTAAGTCAGGCCTGCATTTGTGGCTAGCCATGTTGCACCCAGCTGAGAATATCATTCTCCAAGTTATTTAGTCTAATTGACTCATCTGTGCACATAAAGGAAATCCACATATCCAGGCCTGTTTGCAGACCAGCAGGTTTGACTTTGGACACCCCTGCTCTAATGCATGTCAAATCAATCTGCATATAATTAGGAATTGTACGCAAAATCAGTTTGCGGTGCTGCTATTGTCCAGACATATCAGTGATACAAATTATGAACATGATAGATTTGCTACCAGGACTGAAATTGTTATTGTCGCCCCATATATCTTTAGTCAACTATAGGGCTTACAGTGCTATTGTATGTAAATTATCCCTGTGTGTGGGCAGGGATGTAGGCCATATAATTCTTGAGCAAGGGTGGTCAAGATTGGTCCTAAAGGGCCACATACATGCCTGGATTTGATGATATCTCTGCTGTGCGCAGGTGAGTCAATCACCTCTTCAGTCATCCTGATTGACTCACCTGTGCACAGAAAGGATATCTTGAAAGACCGGCATGTATGTGACCCTCTTTACCCCTGTTCTAGAGGGATATAGCTCATTATATACAACAGCCAGAATACAAGCCTATTTATACATACATTACATACAGCATATTATCTGCAGGCTTTTTGACAGCCCATCACAATTCCATAAAACCATGTGTGTGATATGATACTCACATTGGTGTTAGGGTGATCTGTGTCCACCCGGCCTAGTCTGCCCACTACTGCAGCTGGAGAAATCAACTCCTTCACGGTCTGCTCCCATTCACTATATGTAACAACGACAGCAGGCCCACCACCTGTACCACGTGCTGCTGCTGCCTCCTGGGCCATTTCTTTTTTCACCAGCACTTTGAGGTCATCAAACTTGTGTCTCACTGACCTCCAGTCCCTATTGGCGACCCCTACTGCGACACAGCTGTGCCAACTTGGGCCCAGGCCTTCTCCCTCTAGATAGCATTGACATTTCTCCCACTACATATGATCCCTTGGCGTGCATGGATTTCCCTGAGGAGAACCCGTATCTCCTCTGGGCTATAATTGGGGGCCCTGCGCCTTGCCACAACCCATTGCCCTACTGACTGTGCCTGGGACACTTGCTCTTCCTCTACTCTCCCTGGGGCCGCTCCCTCATCCCCACCTTGTATTCCTATGTCTGGGGGCACCTCCCTCCCCCCTGCTCTACTCCTCCTCCTCCTCTCCCTCCTCCTCCTCCTGTCCCTCCTCTCCTTCCTCCTCCTCTCCTCATCCCTCTAGATATTATTCCCCTTCTCCTCCTCTCCTCACTCTTCCCCTCCGATGTTCCCCTCACTATCCTCCTCGCCTCTCTTGCCTTACTTTCCTCCTCCCCTCCTCTACCCTCCTATGAAAGTAAAATAACAATAAATACATAGAATACGTATGTGTATGTGTATGAGGTAAAAAAATGTATTGGGGGGGGGGAGGAGAGGTGGTATGGGTGGTGTAGGTGTGCTGTGACCTACCACTAGGTGTAGCTATGTGAACGTATTAATCAATGTGTGTGAATTATGTGATATCAGTAATTATATGTGTTGTGAATTAAGGGTGAAGTTCTATAATATTTCAAAAGATCCAAACTTACGGTACTCCTTCTCTCTCACGCGCTCTCCTTTCTCACAAAAAAAAAAACAATGCCTAGACCTGTGTATCTACTTGCAAAAGGTACAGCACAGTCAATGATTTTCTGTTTTGGCTCCCTTTCAAAGGCATACTGGCGTCTCGTTAAGTGTTACGTATTACGTATTTTGCGCTCTTTTCAAGCGTAAACCTTAATTGATAAATTGATATGCACAGCCACGAAAATCATCAAGTTATCTGAGATAGCATCCCTCGTTCCAAATCCTAAGCTGTACGAGACTGCGTCCCTCGCTCGTACCTCGCAGCACTTTGAATTTAATAGTATTGTAAACTGTCTCAATTTTCAAGTACATAGGCCTTGCGGTCTCACCTCTTATTTACGAGGCTGGAATTTATTAAGGCTGCATATTTCTAACCTTGGATACAATATTACAGTATATTAATTTGCATAACAATTTTATATTACAAAATGTTCATGATTTTTTGTGTAATAAAAAATATATGTAAAAAAACACTATCATTTAAATTAATACATGATATAACCCTTCATAGAAACAAATTCCCAACACAAATCCTCTGAAAAACGAATGTGTATGTCAATGTCCAAAAAAGATGATCCTTCAAGACTCCATCTTGCTTTATATGTATATGACTCAGAAATATTACTAAAATCTTCTTCAATTACTTACTGCTGTATACCTCTGTTCTGTTAATTGTGTGTGTTGCTTTGTCACAACTTTTGCCAGAAATTTGGGAAGTAAAACCTTTACACTGCTGATCCTTCTGATTACTGTGATTTGATCTATTATATTGAACATACTGTGAGAAAAAAATCTTAATTATCTCATGGGAACTGCTGTCAAAACCTCTCTTATTAAATGGTGCCTTGAAATGCTAAGGAAATCAAGAATAGATTTACTGGTTGCAAATGTTTACATGGTGTGTATATATATATATATATATATATATATATATATATATATATATATATATATAAGCAATCCAGTCAATGGCCTTCAGTTCTTGCAAAGTAGAATAATTGGAAAAAAATCTGCATATTTTTGTTTTATTTAGCAGTAATGCATTGTATATTGTATGTGTTAAGCATCCTCCAGAATTAATAACTATTTTGCATTAAAACGAATACACAAAGAAAAAGAAGGAAGGTTTGAGGTTTGTTTTTACAAACGATTGATTGATTCTGATTTATATACCATCCCTGGTTCATTAGTATTATGCATATGCAAAATGTCCTATGTAATTAGGGAGGAGTCTAGGATAGGTGTGTATGATGAGACAATGTATGTTTAAAATATGAATGCAGGGTCTTGTATGACAGATCTTGAATGTTTGTATTTCAATGTTTTCCTTTTTGTTTTTGTCACAGTTGCCTACCCCCAGAAGAAGACCATGAGTGTCTGTAAACAGGAAGGAAAAGCAAAGTAACAATTATGCCACAAGTTTGCCCCGATTAATGATGAGAGAAAGTATCTACCAAGTTCCTATCCTGATGAAATGATGCAGGGGTCCCAATGGGGTTTATAAGGGGACCCTGCAGCATTTAAAATTTCAAACTTCCCGCCACAGATCCTTAAAGGGCCCGCGACCCACATTTACTGTTCCTCCATGGCACCTAGCATTAAACCCCTATGCGGTGGGGTCCTGATCGGGACCCCTGCAGGGTCCACACATTAACCCCATTGGGACCCCCGCAGCATTTAAAATAAAAAATTCCCTGTCGCGGGTCCTTAAAGTGCCCACGGAACAAAAATGGTTAACCCGATGCCACAGGAGTACTGTAAGTACCCTTGCAGCAACTAACTTTAACTACCCCATGCTGCAGGGTCCCCGTAGGGACCCCGGAGGTCCCCCCATTAACCCTTGCTGCGGGGGTCCCAATCGGGACCCTCGTAGCATTTAGAAATTTCAAATTTCCCATGGTGGGTCCTTAAAGGATCTTAAAGGTCCTTCAAGGACCCACTCTACAATTAAAATTAACCCTATCACTCATGGGGGTCTTTACAGACCCCCATGTGCCCCTAATTAACCCCATCAGTCCATAAAGGTCTATATAGACCCTTATGGAACAATAATGAACCCTAACATTAACACTGTAAGTGCCAGGAGTAAGCAAGTCTAAGCACTACCCTACACTACATTATTAGCCACCCCAATAAACTAGTAAATCCAAATTAAGCCCATCTAAGTAATTGACCCCCTCTAACTAATTAACCCCCCTATAACTAATTAACCCACCTCTAATTAACCCCATCTAAGTAATTAACCCTATTTAACCCTCACCATACCTAATTAGCTACTATCACGAGTCACTTAACCCTATCTAGTCCTATTTAACCCTAACTGGACCCAATAACCCTATCTAGTCCTAGTTAACCCTAACTAGGCCCAATAACCATATCTAGTCCTACATAACTCTAACTGGACCTATATAACCCTAACTGGACCTATGTAACCCTAATTGGACCTGGTAAACCCCCTATCCTATGAACCCCCCTCTACCCTATCCTATGAACCCTCCTACACTACCCATCTAACCCCTACACTACCTACCTAACCCCTACACTACCCTATTAACCGCTACACTACTGACCTAACCCCCTAATAAAATAGTCAGCACCCCACTAACTACAACATAAAAAACACTAAACAAATGCTACAAAAAAATTAAAACCACTCTCAAAATAAAAAGATGCCTTACAACTTGCAAAAGAAAAAGGGTAATGAGTCCACTGACCTTGCCAAACTTGTCCAGTAATGCCCTGGTCTTCACCCTTCTGAGCAAGGCACTGCCCCTCCATCAATGTCAGACGTCCTGTTACACCTAAAATAAAAAGAAACATGACATTAAATAAACATATAATTACAACCTGTAATATAAATAGGGTTAATAGACAACTTACCTGGCCAAAATGCCCCTCCAGAGATGCCCCGGTCTTCAATCCTCTTGTCCAGGCATGGCTGGCCCATCCAAAAAAAGATGTTCTAAAAATTAAAATTAAAAAGAAACTACTAATGAGCTCCTTTCCTGAGGTGCTCCCTAATGCAAATGGAGGTTATCGCACATGCTCTGATACAAAATCTGACATGGCGCCTTCTTATTGGCTGAAATCTGATTGACAGCTATTTCAACCAATCAAAATGGAATACACCCCTGTATCCCATTCTGATTGGATTACAAATGATTAATCATTACATCAGCCAATCAGAATGGGATACAGGGGTGTATCCCATTTTGATTGACTCACACCATTTGCGCTTTCTGATTGACTGAAATCTGATTGACAGCGATTTCAGGTAATCAGAAGGCACCATTTCAAAACTTAGAATGTCTGGATTTTTTGGAGGGGCCGTACCTGGACAAGAGGATTGAAGACCGGGGCATGGCTGAGGGGCATTTTGGCCAGGTAAGTTGACTATTAACCCTATTTATATTATAGGTCCTCATTATATTTTATTTCATGTCATTTTTTTTTATTTTAGGTGGGACCAGGGCTGGATCATCCTTTAGGTGAGTTAGGCTTCTGCCTACATGCACACCTCTGAGAGGGGTGCCTCATTATCACCCCATCTTACACCACAGACACCCTTCCTCTAAACAGACAGAGCTGCCAGAGTTAACACTGAGCTCAAGACAGGAAGCTCAGATTACACTGCAGGAAGCCTAATCCCACCCCTGAACTGGAGCACAGAGAGGAGGGAGAGGAAGCATGGTACAGACAGTGGCAGGAGATCTTCAACACAAGATGGAGGCAGAACCTGTGATTAGGTGAGAGACATGTACATGTGTGTGAGAGGGTGAGGTAGAGAGGGTGAGGTAGAGAGGGTGAGGTAGAGAGGGAGAGATAAAGAGAGAGGGAGGGGAGAGAAAGCGAGAGGGAGGGTAGAGAAAGATATGAGAGAGAAATAGGGAAAGATAGAGGGAGAGAGGGGGAGGGAAAAGAAGGGAAGAGGGAAAGAGAGAGGGGGGACAGAGAGAGAGGAAGAGTGAGGAGGATAGAGAGGGAGGAACAGAAAGAAGAGAGAGAGAGGGGGAGAGAGGAGGGAAGAAGAGAGACGGGGAGAGAGAGGAGAGAGGGGGAGAAAGAGGATGCGAGAGAGGAAGAGAAAAAGAGAGAGTGAGAGAGAAAGAGAGAGAGGGAGACAGACAAAGAGAAAGGGAGGGAAGAGAGGGAGAGAGAAAGTGTGGGGAATGAGAAATGGGAGAGAGAGATGAAGAGAAAAAGGGAGGAAAGAGAGGAAATAGTAAGAAAGAGGAAGAGAAAGAGAGGGAAGAGGGAAAAAAATATGGTGATGGAGTGGTAGGAGAGTAGGAGAGAAGGAGAGAAAGAGAAAGTGATGGGGAAAGAGAGAGAGACAGAGGTGGAGAGAGATGGAGAGTGAAGAGGGAGAGAAGGTGAGGTAGAGAGATGGAGAGAAAGAGAGAAGGGTGTGTAGGGAGGGAGAGAAGGGTGAGAGAGAGGAAGAGGAAAGGGGGATAGAGAGGGAGGGAGAGAGGGGGGAAAGAGAGAGATAGTGAGAGAGATAGAGAGAGGGGGGCAAACAGAGAAAGAGAGAGAGAGGGGGAGAGAAAGAGAGAGTGGGAGAGAAAGAGGGAGGGCAGAGAGAGATAGAAATAGGGAGAGAGAGGGAGAGAAAGAAAGGGGAAGAGGGAGAGAAATATGGTGAGGGATTGGGAGGAGAGTAAGAGAGAGGGAGAAAGAGAGAGACAGAGGGAGGGAGAGAAAGAGAAAGGGAGAGAAAGAGAGATGGAGAGAGAGACATAGAAAGAGGGAGGGAAGATAGGGAGAGAAAGAGGAGAGAGAGGAAGAGGGGAGGGGAAGAGAGAGGGGAGAGGGAAGGGGAGAAAGAGAGGGAGGAAGAGAGAGTGGGGGACAATGAGAGAGAGTGGAGGACAGTGAAAGAGGGGGGAGAGAGACAGAGAAATTGTGGGAAGGGAAAGAGCGAGAGATGGGAGAGAGCGAGAGATGGGAGAGAGAGGATTAGAAAGAAAGGGGAACAGGGATAGAGAGAAATGGGGAAAGAGAGGAAGAGAAAGAGTGGAGAAGAGGGAGAGAGGGTGGGGGAGAGGGTGGAAAAGAGAGAGAGAGACAGAGGGTGGAGAGAAAGTTAAGGGAGATAGAGAAGTAGAGAGAGAGAGACATGGAAAGAGGGAGGGGAAAGAGAGGGAGAGAAATAGAAGGTAAGAAGGACAGCGAGAAATACAGAGAAAGAGGGATGAAAAAGAGAGAGAGATAGGGAGATAGAAGGAGAGAGTTAAGGGAGGGAGTGGGAAAGAAAGGAGGGAGAGAGAGAGGGGAGAGAGAGAGGGGAGAGAGAGAGGGGAGAGAGAGAGGGGAGAGAGAGAGGGGAGAGAGTGTGAAAGGGATAGAGGGAGACAGAGAAAATAGAGAAATAAAAGGGGGAGAAAGAGGGGGAGAAAGAGGGAGAGAGAGAGAGATAGAGAAAGACAGGTGGTAGAGAGAGGAGAAAGAGAGGGAGATAGCTCAGCCTATGTATCAGTAGCTGTGCTGTAGAAGTGGCGGAAATGTCTAGGGGCTCCAAAAAGATACAGTAGATTTGGCCCTGGGTGGGACAGGATGTCGGGGCATTGATGGAGGGGCATTTTGGCCAGGTAAGTGGACTATTAACCCTATTTATATTACAGGTTGTAATTATATGTTTATTTAATGGCATGTTTCTTAAAAATGGCAGAAATGTCTGCAATTTGCTCACACAGAAAGATAGCGATATACACTCACAGAAAAAGGAAAAATGGGTGTGTGCAGGTGTGCAGACCTTGTGCACGCACTCATAGCGGCTCCTCCACTTTACTGCCGAGGGGCTCCAAAAAGATAGATCTGGGCGTCAGTATTTTAACTCCAGATCAGTAGGGGTTGTTCTATACTCGCTACCTCCGCCCATGGTTCTATTTCCAGAGGATCAACCACCTGTTTTAGGATACTTCAAAAGTGATTGAATTCAGATTTGGTCACTACTTGGATGCTTCGTCATCTTTCTTAAAATAAAAAAAATGTGAAGCAAATTTATGATTTGCTAAATTGTGAATTATTGGAAATAAAGGTCATGCTTCACAAGTGGAGACTCTTACTTTATGGTACCTCTGTCCTGGTTGTAGTCCCTACATTTCACAGGAAAGGATAGTTAAGTGGTACTCTTCTCTTTAAGGAACAAGGGGATTGTCATGACATTTGTAGATAAAAGGATCATATTGTTGTTACCACTGTAAATACGTACATAAGTATCCATGCTGACTGACAATTCATTATATGAAGAGTGAATCATTTTGGTCTCATACACAAATATTCCAAAGAGAGGGCAAAAGTACAGGCAGCTGTGAAAACCTTGGGAACGAACACAGAGCTGTCTCAGAAAGATAAAACATATACATGATTCTACTTTCTCCTATTTTTCATTGTTGTAGCCGAACACTATCAATCCAGGTGTATATAACGGACAATAGTACATTCAAACATAATTTAGCAAAAATAATCCATATTATTTCATAGTTGGGCCATGAAGCGTGTTTGCCCTCCTAGCGTACATAAATAACCTCTATACACTGTTTTATTGATCTATCTTAATTATGCATTTGTTTACAAATATGGTGGGAGGCTATTGCAATTGGTTGAAACTAGTCAGGTGATGGGGAGTGGGTGAAAAGGAAAGGGGTTCATCTAATAGGACAGGGGGGATTAAGGTTCTCTCCGTCTGTTGCTGTCTGGCACAAACGTTTGCCTTTTGGTCATAGGCTTTTTTCTGAGATTATTTACTACATCTATCTTTACAACAAATTCTTACTAAAAAGAAGACCAAACGGGATTACTTCTAACCCATTTAAGGAGCAGCCCTATTCCAGAAGGGGTCCACCCTCTAACCTCAAAGCAGCAAGTTTGTATTATTACATTTTATAATAGAACTAGCGACTTCCCGTCAAAAATGACGGGGCAATAAAATTTGAAGCCATGGGAATGCTGTTTGACACACAATGTAAACCTTTTTGTACTGTGAGGACCTTCAGCGCTCATTGCGAGTCTCGCGCTGAGCGCCTTTGGCGCTCATGGCGAGCCTCTTATCTCTTCTAGTTTTGCTCCTCTGAGCACCTTTGTCACTCATTATAAATAGAGATATATATTTATCTATATTTACTTAATCATTAATTACATAGTTACATAGGGCCTCATTCAATTGCGATTTGGCCAATTGAATAGGGCTCTAAATAAGCACATAGCATATTTTTTTTAAATAAGTTTTTAGTTAGTTAAAACCTTGCTTTTGGATAGATGCTTGATAACTAAAAATTTATTTTTATAAAATATACGTTATGTGCTTATTTAGAGCCTTATTCAATTGGCCAAATTGCAATTGAATGAGGGCCTTAGTATTTAAGGTTGAAAAAAGACTTTCAGTCCATCAAGTTCAACCTTTTAAGATCTCCTTTGATCTGCAATATGCGGATTAACTATTAATTCATTAGTTGTTAATTAATTATTAATCAATTATTTAATGTTTTTTTTTTTGTTTCTTTTTTTATTATTATTAATTAGTCCAGAGGAAGGCAAATAGAAAAAAATAATAAAATAAAATAAAATAAGCGAGACTTAGCCAAATGTCTAAAGGGGAAATGTTAAAAATTTGGATCATTACTGTCTCTCTAATTATCCATGATAACCCTGAATACCCTTTTTAATTAGAAATAAATCTAGTCCCCTTTTAAAGTTATCTATCGAATCCGCTGTCACCACCTTCTCTGGTAGAGAATTCCACAGATTAACCACCCTTACTGTGAAGAACCCTTTTCTTTCTTTGAGGTGGAATCTTTTTACTTCTAACCTCAAGGGATGTCCTCTTGTCAGTTGAAAACCTCTTGGCACAAAAAGCTCCCCCGACAAATCTTTATACTGACCCTGGATGTATTTATATAAGGTAATTGTCACAACCTACAATGATGATGGAGTATAGAGAATCCTAGTCCTCTTTTCTCCTGTAGGTTTTAGACCTAAGATTTGGATGACTCAGACCAATGGACCTTCCTTGTGGATGCAAGAGCATAAGTCCCAGCTTTTGGTAGTGTGCCTGGGAAGAACCTGGCATGGAGTCAGAAACGATCTCCTCTGCCAGCATATGCCCTTGGGTCAATAATACACCTGCACACAAAGTCTTGATGAAAATTATGAACAACTTCTTTATTTTTACACAAGTATTTAAAAAACTCACAACAACAGTACAGGGAGTGGCTACCCCTTTGTCCAACCCTTATCTTCCTCTTGGCCAATGGGGTAATCTCCACAGTAACTTTATTACCTCTAGCCAATGGACTAGAGGTAAGCTCTGGGAACTTCCAGACCCCTCCCCTGGGCTGCCCACTAGGTGTGGCTAACAGAGTCATTTGCTGCCTGGCTCTCAAGGGAGAAACATCTCACTGTCCTCTGGACTTTGCCCTGACTCTGAGTGAGAATACCTGTAGACCCCCTGGGGTTATGGTGCCTCTATGTCTGTATAGACCCCTTTGTTCTGGCCTTGCTATTACTTCAAGTGTTTACTTTAGGTGATAGCTGGAAGGCAGATGGGTGATCAACTCAGGTTACATATGCAGTCAATATGGATGATGCACACAACATGGCTCCAACATTCCAATACAATATATTTACAGATACAACACACAATGTTTCACACACATACAACCAACACATCCCACCAGCTCCCTCACATGACATCCATTACAATGAGCCTAAACATGGAAGGGATGGGGATATGCTAAGGGGTAAACTTATAATACTTTATCCCCTAGACCACAAAATAACAATATAACCTTATAACAGTATAACAGGGTGTCTGGGAGCCCCAAACCCCCAGGTATCGTCTCTTGTTAACAGTCTGTGACAGACATCTGTCCAAGTCCCAGATGACTGCCAAGTGAGCCATGGCAATTACCCCCCCAAGTACAGATGTAGGTATCCTGTACTCCAGGATGCCTATCTGGACTGACAGTCAGGGCTCTAGTTGCCGCGACAATCCATCTGCGTTCTGGTGGAATTTCCCTTTGCGGTGTTGCACCGTGAAATTAAAAGTTTGTAGGGCTAAACTCCACCTCAGTAGTCGGCCATTCTCTCCAGCCACTTTAGATAACCAACAAAGAGGGTTATGGTCTGTGGTGACTGTGAACTGTCTTCCGTACAGGTAGTGCTGTAGTTTGCGTCTAGACTACTGCTAAGCATTCCTTTTCTATAGTTGCATAGGCTGTTTCTCATTGCAGTAGTTTCCTACTAATGTAGGCCACTGGGTGCTCAACTCCCTGGTTGTCTGGCTGACTCAATACTGCCCCTATGCCATACATGGAGGCATCAGTCTGTACCACGAAAGGGCGGTTATAGTCTGGGGCAGCCAGGACTGGGGAGCAGGTCAGAGCATCCTTCAGTGTTTGGAAAGCCAACTGGCATGCAGAAGTCCAATTCACTTCCCGGGGTAGCTTCTTCTTGGTGAGATCCGTCAGGGGTTTGGCTGTGCTGCTGAAATCCGGAATACATTTTCGGTAATACCCAGTAGTACCTAGGAAAGCCATCACCTGCTTCTTAGTTTTAGGGGTGGGCCAAGCTGCTATTCCCTCTACCTTGGCTGGTTCGGGTCTTAACTTCCCATTCCCCACCCAATGACCTAGGTATTGCACTTCTGCTCTAGCCCATTGACATTTGTCAGGTCTTATGGTCAACTTAGCTTGGTGAATTGCCTGCATAATTTGGCTAATGTGCCTTATATGGTCCTCCCAAGTCTGGCTAAAAATGGCTATATCATCCAGGTAGGTCTGGGCATACTCTTGGTGCCCTTGCAACAATGTGTCCACTAGTCTCTGGAAGGTAGAAGGAGCATTTTTCATCCCAAATGGCATTACTTTAAACTGGAAGAGTCCAAAGGGGGTGATAAAGGCAGACTTCTCCTTTGCAGTCTCTTCTAAAGGGATCTGCCAATATCCTTTAGAGAGATCTAAAGTGGTTAAATATTTGGCAGTACCTAGCCGGTCCAACAACTCGTCCATGCGTGGAACAGGGTAGGCATCTGTTTTGGTTTTATCGTTCAGTCTACGGTAATCCACGCAAAAACGAGTGGTTCCATCTTTTTTGGGCACCAATACCACTGGAGATGCCCAGGGACTACTGGATTCTTCTATCACTCCCAAATGTAGCATAGTACGTAATTCTGCCTGAATGTTGGCCCTAACTGCCTCTGGTACCCTGTAGGGGTGTTGCTTTAAGGGGGCACATTCCCCGGTTACTACTGGGTGGACAGCTAAGGGGGTACACCCTGGTTTGGTGGTGAACAGGGAGTGTAAGGGTTTTAAGCTGTTGGACAGCTGCTCTTTCTGCTCTGCGTCTAATTCCAGGGTCTGCTGAATACTTTCTCCTACTGTATCCTGGTCTGCTTTGTTTAGCATATCTGGGATCTGTCCCTCTTCTGGTTCGTCCTCTGTGGCCCTACAAATAGCTAATAGGTGAGCTGCTCTCTGAACGTACACCTTAAGTCTGTTTATATGGGCAACTCTGGTGATGGCCCTATCCGGGTCTATCATTACTACATAGGCCTTGTTCCCCACTTTCTGGCTGATTGTGTAAGGCCCTACCCACTGGGACTGTAATTTATTCTGGGGGTGAGGTTCCAGCATAAGCACCTTCGTTCCCTCTTCCAGAATTCTATCACTGGTCCCTGCCTTGTAGTATTTCTGATCCCTCTGCTGGGCTTTCCTCATGTTTTGGCTGACTATTCCAGTTAGTCTGGACATGTTCTCTCTGAAGGCTAGTACATAGGTGGCCACTGGTATGGGTTGCTGCCTATACTCCCCTTCCCATGTTTCCCTAATTATGCTTAAGGGTCCTCTCACATGTCTCCCATACAGGAGTTCAAAGGGGGAGTGCCCTGTAGACTCCTGGGGTACCTCTCTATAGGCGAACAGCAAACATGGCAACAACCGTTCCCAGTCTGGTTCCTGGTCTGTAAAAGTGCGTATCATATGTTTAAGAGTCCCATTGAACCGCTCGCATAGACCATTAGTCTGGGGATGGTAGGGGGAAGAGGTAATATGCTTAACGCCACACGTGGCCCATAGCTGTTCCGTGACGATGGCCATAAATTGTGGGCCTTGATCGGACAAAATCTCAGGGGGAAACCCTGTTCTGGTGAATATAGTCACCAAGGCGTCTGCTACCTTTGGAGCGGTTATACTGGACAAGGCTACTGCCTCAGGGTACCTAGTGGCATAATCTACCAGGGTAAGGATATACTGCTTCCCCGTTCTACTGGCTCTAGCTAGGGGCCCAATGATGTCCACAGCTACCCTCTGGAAGGGTTCTTCCATTACTGGGAGGGACTGTAACTTGGCCCTGCTGTTCTTCTTGAGAGGCCTGTTCCTTTGGCAGGCATCACAAGAATGGCAAAACTCCTTTACATCCTTATCCAACCCTGGCCAGAAAAATATCTCTTTCACTCTACTCCGGGTTTTCTTCTCCCCTAAGTGCCCTCCCAGGGGTATTTCATGTGCTACTTGTAGCACCTTGCCCCTATATAGCTGGGGAACCACTAATTGTTTCCTGGGTTCTCTGCCTACCTCATTATTTATAGGTACCTTGACCCTATATAACAACCCCTTATCCCAGATAACGCTGTATAGGTCATCCACTCCTTTGCCTTGTGCTGCCCTGTCCCTTAAACCAGCCAAAGTCTCGTCTTTCTGCAGAACTGCCCTGATCTCCTCTCCCTTGGCCCATCCTAAAGTTAATGTATTAGCAAGCAATGGACTTACCTCAGGTCTTGGGTATCCCCTCTGCTCCTTGTATGCCTCTCCAGGGTGGGTGCTCTTGGCTTGAGCTCTGGTAATGGGCTGTACATATTGGCTCGTCATGTGGCCCAAATCATTGCCCAGTAAAACATCCGCGGGGAGCCCATCCATGACTCCTACTTCCTTGCTTTGGTTCCCCATGCCCCAGTCCAAATTAACGCGAGCCATGGGGATGGTTAACTGTTCTCCTCCTGCTACCATCACCCACATTTCCTTTCGGATAGAATCTGTAGGGCGTACCCATTTGGGTAGGACTACTGTGACTGCTGATCCAGAGTCACGGTAGCCAGTAGCTTGGTGTCCTTGTAACCACACGGCTTGCCTATGTTGTTCTCCAGACAGCTTCTGCGGGTTCCTTACAGTATAGACCCCTGAATATCCTCCCTCTGCTTCTGGCTCCCAAAGAGCTGCGTTGGAGCTCGCCGGCCCCTCAGTCCACTCCCCCAAATAATGTACATGGCGGTGGGGAGGTCCTCTAGAGTTTTTGGGTGCCTGAGGACAATCCTTAGCAAAGTGACCTCGTTGGTTGCAGTTGTAGCCTTCTGAGCTCATTGGTTTGGTCCCCCATTGTGTCCTGGGAGCAGGCTGGGACTTGGTACCCCTGTGGTCAGATGTTTTTACTGGCCGTGCCCAGGGTGCATTACGCATCTCAGGAGCTGATCGTGCTGGCACCACCTCTCTGGGGCCCCTACCCGTATTTAGGCTCGGTTTTGTTCCTTGGGACACTCTTTTGGCCCTGGTGCTGATAAACCGATCTGCCAGCGCAGCTGCTTGGTCTGCAGTGGTCGGTTTTTGATCTTGCAACCATTCACCTACTTCTGAGGAGCAAATGTTCAGGAATTGTTCCATCAGTACCACTTCCAATATCTGTTCGGCTGTGATGGCTCCTTGTGTAGACCACCACTGGGTACAAGCTTGCCTTAACCTGCACATAACCTCCACATGAGTGTCTGCTGGTCCTTTGGTGGTGCCCCTGAATCTATCCAAAAATGTCTCAGGCGTCACAGTATATCTGCTCAGCAACACTGTGCACAAATATTTATAATCCTGGGCTTGTTCTCGTGGAAGGGCTCCACATGCCGCACTGGCCCTTCCTGTTAACTTGTTCAGCAGCAATTTGGCCCATTCTCCATAGGGAATATCTTGGACCCCACATTGCTGCTCAAACTCCTGAAGGAATTCGTCCATATTGTCCATACCATCCTGGAACTTCTTAAAGTTCTGGTATGCCATCTTAACTCGTGCTGGCAATTCCTCTGTGCGGCAACCAAGCCTTTGCTGAGCTTGATCCCGCTCCCCAGTGCGCTCCTGCCAGATTCTCTGGTAATGCTGGTCTAGTACGTCGGACACCTCTTGTGCGGTCATCTTACTGGGGTATAAGTGCCTGGCTGCTTTTAACCGTCTTGTTGCTTCTTTGGCAATATCTTCCTCATATTGCTGCTCCATTCTTGGTCTTTCTGTAGAGTCTCCCACCTCTGTCACCAATTGTCACAACCTACAATGATGATGGAGTATAGAGAATCCTAGTCCTCTTTTCTCCTGTAGGTTTTAGACCTAAGATTTGGATGACTCAGACCAATGGACCTTCCTTGTGGATGCAAGAGCATAAGTCCCAGCTTTTGGTAGTGTGCCTGGGAAGAACCTGGCATGGAGTCAGAAACGATCTCCTCTGCCAGCATATGCCCTTGGGTCAATAATACACCTGCACACAAAGTCTTGATGAAAATTATGAACAACTTCTTTATTTTTACACAAGTATTTAAACAACTCACAACAACAGTACAGGGAGTGGCTACCCCTTTGTCCAACCCTTATCTTCCTCTTGGCCAATGGGGTAATCTCCACAGTAACTTTATTACCTCTAGCCAATGGACTAGAGGTAAGCTCTGGGAACTTCCAGACCCCTCCCCTGGGCCGCCCACTAGGTGTGGCTAACAGAGTCATTTGCTGCCTGGCTCTCAAGGGAGAAACATCTCACTGTCCTCTGGACTTTGCCCTGACTCTGAGTGAGAATACCTGTAGACCCCCTGGGGTTATGGTGCCTCTATGTCTGTATAGACCCCTTTGTTCTGGCCTTGCTATTACTTCAAGTGTTTACTTTAGGTGATAGCTGGAAGGCAGATGGGTGATCAACTCAGGTTACATATGCAGTCAATATGGATGATGCACACAACATGGCTCCAACATTCCAATACAATATATTTACAGATACAACACACAATGTTTCACACACATACAACCAACACATCTCACCAGCTCCCTCACATGACATCCATTACAATGAGCCTAAACATGGAAGGGATGGGGATATGTTAAGGGGTAAACATAAAATACTTTATCCCCTAGACCGCAAAATAACAATATAACCTTATAACAGTATAACAGGGTGTCTGGGAGCCCCAAACCCCCAGGTATCGTCTCTTGTTAACAGTCTGTGACAGACATCTGTCCAAGTCCCAGATGACTGCCAAGTGAGCTATGACAGTAATCATATCTCCTCTTAGACGCCTTTTTTCTAGAGAAAATAAGTTTAATTTGGTTAGTCTTTCTTCATAACTTAGCCCCTCCATTCCCCTTATTAGTTTGGTTGCCCTTCTCTGTACCCTTTCCAGCTCTAAAATGTCCTTTTTATGAAGTGGTGCCCAAAATTGTATTCCATATTCCAAATGAGGGCGTACTAAAGATTTGTATAGTGGCAGAATTATATTTGCTTCCCTGGCTTCTATACCTTTCTTAATACATGCTAATATTTTATTTGCCTTTGCAGCTGCTGCTTGGCTTTGAGCACTGTTACCTAGGTGGTTGTCCACAAGCACTCCCAAATCCCTTTCAATATCTGATACACCTAGATTTGCTCCATTAAGATTATAAATTGCATGGCTATTTTTCCTTCCCAGATGCATAACCTTACATTTATTCGTATTAAATCTCATCTGCCATTTAGATGCCCATTCCTCAATTTTATGTAAATCCCCTTGGAGGGAAAGCACATCATTATCTGATTTAATTACCTTGCACGACTTTGTGTCATCAGCGAAAATGGAGACCCCACACTCCAATCCTACCTCTAAGTCATTAATAAATATGTTAAAAAGGAGAGGACCTAATACTGAACCCTGATGAACCCCACTTACCACATTAGTCCAATCGGAGTATGTTCCATTTACAACAACCCTTTGCTTCCTGTCTTTTAGCCAGCTCTCAATCCATGAGCAGATATTTACTGCAATTCCTGTATCCCTTAGTTTGCCCAATAGTCTCCCATGTGGCACTGTATCAAAAGCCTTTGCAAAATCCAAAAAGACTACATCCACTGAGTTGCCTTGATCCAGGTTCCTACTAACCTCCTCATAGAAACTAATTAGATTTGTTTGACATGACCTATCCCTCATAAACCCATGTTGACTCCTACTTATAATCCTGTTCAAATAGACATATTCTTGTATATTATCCCTTATTAACCCTTCTAAAAGCTTCCCCACTACAGAAGTGAGGCTCACTGGTCTATAATTCCCCGGATTTGCTCTTGCTCCCTTTTTAAATATAGGTATCACATCAGCTTTTCTCCAGTCATAAGGTAGAGACCCTGTGTTGAGTGAATCTTGAAAAATTAAATATAATGGTTTGGCTATTACAGAACCCAGTTCCCTTAGTACCCTTGGATGTATTCCATGAGGACCCGGGGCTTTATTAACATTTATTTTTTCCAACCTCTTTTGGATTACTTCCTGTGTTAACCAATTATTTGGCAAAGGTAGTGTAGCCCCATTATGTCGCAGTGTCCCAACCACTGGTACCTCCCTTGTGTATACCGAAGAAAAGAACCTATTTAGCTCATCTGCCTTTTCCTGGTCACTAATTTTCAGACGGCCTGTTTCACATTGTAATGTTCCTATAGCTTCCTTCCTCGCCTTCTTCCCTTTAATATACTTAAAAAATATTTTAGGGTTAGTCTTACTCTCTTTTGCAATTAATTTTTCATTTTCTATTTTAGCCAGTCTAATCGCGCTTTTGCAAGCCTTGTTGATATCCTTGTATTCCTATAAAGCAGTCTCTGTCCCCTCTTGTTTGTATAATTTAAATGCCTGTTTTTTACTCCGTATCTTGATCTTTAAATCATTGTTAAGCCACATGGGTTGTGATTTACTCCTTTTACTTTTATTCCCACACGGTATATGCCGATGTGTATGTATATTTAGTAAGGATTTAAATGTTGTCCATTTATGTTCAGTGTTTTTACCTATCAGTTCTCTGTCCCAGTCTATACTTTGTATTGCTGCCCTTAGACCGTTAAAATCTGCCCTTTTAAAATTAAGAGTTTTTGTTGGCCCCTTAAAATGTTGTTTTTTTAATTCAATCTCAAATGAGACTGTGTTGTGATCACTGTTTCCCAAAGGTTGCCCTATTTCAACATTTGATACAATATCAATATTATTTGTAATAAGTAAATCTAAGATAGCTTCATTTCTAGTAGGCTCCTGTATAACCTGGGCCAGTTAATGATCCCTGAGTGTACTCAAGAACCTGCTCCCCTTAGCTGAACTGCTGGTCTCATTTATCCAGTTTATTTCAGGGTAATTAAAATCTCCCATTATTAGAACTTGCCCGTGCTTAGCTGCATTTCCAATCTGTAACAATAATTGTATTTCCTCACTTTCAGCTATATTTGGGGGTTTATAGCATACTCCTACTAATATTCTTTTTGAATTTGCTGCTCCGCTATTTAACTCTACCCACAAACATTCAACTTTATCACTAGGTCCACCATAAATATCTTCGCTGACTATAGCCTTAAATTCAGGCTTAACATACAGACAAATCCCTCCTCCTCGTTTACCATTGCCTCTATCTTTCCTAAATAGGTTATAACCATCCAGATTAACAGTCCAGTCATGAGATTCATCCCACCGCGTTTCGGTAATGCCTATTAAATCCCATTTTTCATTAATTGCTAATAATTCTAACTCTCCCATTTTTCCTGGCAAGCTTCTGGCATTAGCAAGCATACACCTTATGTTATGAGTCTGTAATTCTGAAGTGCCTGCCACTGAACTTGAATTACTTAGTACTACCTCCATATTGACTATACTACCCCTCCCCCCATCTCCTCCCCCATGAGTTGTTAATTCATCCCTTATACCCTCTACACTTTCTACCCCATTACTTATATCTAGTCCCTCCCCCCCACCTACTAGTTTAAAAACTCCTCCAGCCTTTCTACCATCCTATCCCCTAGTACAAAAGCTCCCTCATCATTAAGGTGCAATCCATCTCTACTGTAGAGATTGTACCGAAGTGAGAAGTCAGCCCAGTGCTCTAAAAAGCCAAACCCCTCCTTAGTGCACCACATCTTTAGCCACGCATTAACCTCCCTAATCTCCTTCTGCCTCTCTGGGCTAGCACGTGGCACTGGTAGTATCTCAGAAAATACTACCTTGGAGGTCCTTGTCTTCAGCTTATTACCTAGTTCTCTAAAATCATTCTTTAGGACACTCCATCTTCCACTAACTTTGTCATTGGTACCAATATGTACCAAGACCGCCGGTTCATTTCCAGCCCCTCCCAAAAATGTGTCTACCCGATCCACAACATGACGAACCCAAGCACCCGGGAGACAGCAAACTGTTCGATTGCTGGGATCTGGGTGACAAATCACCCTGTCTACCTTCCTAATAATAGAGTCCCCTACAACCAAAACCTGTCTGTTCTGCCTATTCTGCCCTCCTTCTTCTCCAGTAGAGCTGTTCGCCCGGCTGTTAGAGGGAACAGCTCTATCTGGCATTGCCATTCCTGAATGGACATCGCCAACAGTTTCACTCAATCTGGCAAATCTGTTGTTGTTTGCCAACTCAGAACTGGCCTGCCTCCTCCTGTTCCCCCTGCTTCCCCTTGTAACTGTAACCCAGCTGCCTCCCTGGACATCCTCACTAGCCCCAGCTCCACCCTCCATGCTAGGCCCAGCTAAACTGTGCTCAGTGAGCACCAACCCCCTTTCCAGTGGAGCAATATCACTAAGTGCTGCAATTCTCCTCTCCAGATCTTCAATTTGAGCTTCCAGAGAGGCAACATGCTCACACCTCTCACAGAGGTATGGACCCTGGATCATCTGTTCCAGTATTGCATACATATGACAGGATGTTCACTGAATAAGGTTGCCACTGGACTGACTCATAATTATTATTATTGTCTACGATATTTCAGTGGGAAAAATAAAGAATATAATATAATATATTTATATAAAGTTTTCCTCCTTTGCACTATAAATCTGCCCTCCCTTTTCTTTGAAGGCCCTCCTTTTATTTAAACTCCTAGGCTTTTACTAGAATTGCACTTGATACTGAAAATGTTCGCAACCTCACAAGTTCCCCTTCTCCGGTTTCTATTAACTTCTGCCTTCTCGCCTGGGCACAATTAGTGCACTCTGCAGTTTATCAGCCTTTACTTGTAAGGTAAATCCACTTGTAAACAGGCCCCAAACCAGCTCACAAATCCTTTATCCTAGTTTAACAGTCAAGCCACACCCGTCTCACCTGGGCACAATTAGTGCACTCTGCAGTTTATCAGCCTTTACTTTTTAAGGTAAATCCACTTGTAAACAGACCCCAAACCAGCTCACAAAACTTTTATACAAGTTTAACAGTCAAGCCACACCCCTCTCACCTGGGCACAATTAGTTCACTCTGCAGTTTATCAGCCTTTACTTTTTAAGGTAAATCCACTTGTAAACAGGCCCCAAACCAGCTCCCAAACCTTTTATACAAGTTTAACAGTCAAGCCACACCCCTCTCACCTGGGCACAATTAGTGCACTCTGCAGTTTATCAGCCTTTACTTTTTAAGGTAAATACACTTGTAAACAGACCCCAAACCAGCTCCCAAACCTTTTATACAAGTTTAACAGTCAAGCCACACCCCTCTCACCTGGGCACAATTAGTGCACTCTGCAGTTTATCAGCCTTTACTTTTTAAGGTAAATCCACTTGAATCAATTAGTTCTTGACTAAATTAATATACTTTACCTATTTGTAATTAATATATCCAGCAATCAATAGCCTGAAGAGCTAACAATATGTTTATATTTTCCGGCACCATAAAATGTACAGTGAGTGTTGGTGCTCTGATGATAAAGTGTAATGAATGTCCTAACTGTGCTTCTAAATTGTTTGTGTGTGCGATGGAAATCCGTTGGTGTAATTATGTAAACGCCATTGTAGATTCGTAATGTTATTAATGTGTTACGTGGCTCACAAGCATTTTCCATAATTTGTAATAGTGCATTTTGTATTTCATTCGTTCCTGTGGGAAAGTACTAAGCGCTTGGTAGTGTTTTGGTGGTCCGGGGTCTTGTAGCCTCGTTTAATTTTTTTCATCGGCCATTTTTTCTCTCGCTTAGGCAATTTTTGTGTGGTGAAAGTCTTGAAATTGCATTTAAATTCCGTTACATCTCACTCCCAGATGTGCTGGCTGTTCCCCCGTGCTATGGGCGATGTTTTTGTTGTATTTATTTGTATTTTGTTTGTGTTTTTTCTGTTTTTTGATTTTTCGTGGTTTGGTCGTTAACCTCTTATTTTTGCTATGTCGTATTTTTTTTTTTTAAAGTCCCTCGTCTCGTAAAGCGCCATTGTAGAGATGTTATTAATGTGTTACGTTACTCGCCAGCACTTTCCGTCATCTGTAATAGCGTATTTTGTAGTTTGTCTGTTCCTTTGTGAAAGTGCTACGCATTTGGCAGTGTTTTGTGCGGTCCGGGGTCGTGTAGCCTCGTTTTTGTTTTTCGGGTGTCATATTTTTTCTCGCTTAGGCGATTTTCGTGTGGTGAAAGTTGTTGAAATCGGCTTAATTTTGCGTTCCACCTCACTCCCAGACAATCTGCCTTTTCCCCATGCTGTGTGTGATATTTTTGTTGTATTTATTTTTATTTTCTTTGTGTTTTTTTGGATGTTCGCTGTTTGTCCTTTAACATCTAATTTTTGCTAACTCGTATTCTTTTTTTCAAAGTTGCATGTCTCGGATTTTTTTTTTCTAAGGCCTGCGTTTGTCAAGTTCTTGAAGGCTAAAGCAATTGCGCATTTACTAAGGCCCTCATTCTATTATCGGCCGTAAATAGGCCGCAAAGCTGCGATTCCTTGCGGGGCTCACGTTACCTTGCAATTCAATTATACGGCACCGCAAGGCTATCCCCTTACGGCCGGCCGTATATCTTGCAATCAGCCGCAAGATCAAAAATCTTTAAATCCAAAAATAAATTCAAGACAGCACTGTAAAGCTCTGTAAATGCTAGGGGTCATTATGGGGGACATGAGAATTAATAGGAACCCCCTCTCAAGCTTGCACATCAGCCCAAATCCGAGATTACATTAACTGTTTATTTTCCGGCCGCAGCGTGTGTGGGTTTTTACATGGATATGTGACATAAATTAAAAAAATATATATTTACGGATTTGAGTGTAGGGGAATGTTGTGCTATGAATGCTAACACCTACAATCACTTTATAGTCTTATAAGAGTGCAGGATGGCTTTATTATGGCTTTGTTATGTGCTTAATTGTGTGCCTGTGGGACCTTTTTTTCTGCAAGTAAGCTGCGGCACGGTTTTAGCCTTGCAGAGAGGGTTCCCGGAGTAATTGAATAGCAACCGGGATTTTCTTACGGCCGAAACTCTTGCGGCCGTTTAAGATCAAAGGCTTTCCTCCGGCGCGTGCGGCCGCAAGAGATAGCAAGGCGCCGGCCGCAAGCCTGCCGGAATCCCCGGCCGGAAGGGAATAGAATAGGCGAATAGCTTGCGGCCGGTCCTTGCGGCCCCGCATCTCCTACGGCCGTTAATAGAATGGGGCCCTAAGTGTTTTGTGGCTAATTCCCGCGTTTTTAATTGCCTTCACTGCTCGCCTTGCTTTGCGAGGCGAGAAGTCAATGAGTGCCCTCAGAGCTCATTGCCTTTGTGCTGCAGGTTTAATTGCCTTAACAGCTCGCCTCGCAGGCGATGAGCACCTTTGGCGCTCATCGCCTAAGTGCTAGGCTTTAACGCCTCGCTTCGCGTTAACGGCTCGCCTCGCTAATACCAATATATAATTACAACCTACATTACAACCTTAGTAGTTTTATATTACTTCTGTATATTTTTATATTATGTTTGCTATGTCAGTTTCTTATATATCTGATTTAGCTGGTTGTTGTGGAATAGATATCTAATTGTTATCCAAGTTTGATAAGATTTTATACACTTCTCATTAATTTCTATATTGATCTGAATTTAGAATGTTTACAATTTTCAAAAGATTTTGTGTATTTAACTCTTATTTTATATTTGGATCTATCTGAATATAGACTGTTTCCACATGTTTTGATACCTATAACTGTTTATTCTTGGTTTACTATTGTTAATGCACACTGTTCTGCAATAATGTCTATACTTGCCTATAAAGTGATAGTGTACTCAATAAAATGTATTATTCAAGACATTATAATATTTTTGTCATATCCTTATTGCATGACAGGATGGACCACAAAGTATGAAAGAAGGGGAAATAGTTTGGTGGAAATAGTTAAAGGGGAAACATTTTCAGTTATATTGAAATATATGTTCTGATAGGATTGTGCGATCCTTAGGTTTAGATCTGTGTATCATTAAGACATATGTTGGTGACAAAATCAAGGTATGCTGGCATAGATTGGCAACTCTTAGAGATAAACTGGTAAAAAGTCACTTTATTAGCCACAAGAAAAAATAAGAGTCTATCCCAGATGGCACTTTCAAATGTGGACATTGCTCCATTTGTGCATCTACAGGGAGTGCAGAATTATTAGGCAAGTTGTACTTTTGAGGATTAATTTTATTATTGAACAGCAACCATGTTCTCAATGAACCCAAAAAACTCATTAATATCAAAGCTGAATATTTTTGGAAGTAGTTTTTAGTTTGTTTTTAGTTTTAGCTATTTTAGGGGGATATCTGTGTGTGTAGGTGACTATTACTGTGCATAATTATTAGGCAACTTAACAAAAAACAAATATATACCCATTTCAATTATTTATTTTTACCAGTGAAACCAATATAACATCTCAACATTCACAAATATACATTTCTCACATTCAAAAACAAAACAAAAACAAATCAGTGACCAATATAGCCACCTTTCTTTGCAAGGACACTCAAAAGCCTGCTATCCATGGATTCTGTCAATGTTTTGATCTGTTCACCATCAACATTGCGTGCAGCAGCAACCACAGCCTCCCAGACACTGTTCAGAGAGGTGTACTGTTTTCCCTCCTTGTAAATCTCACATTTGATGATGGACCACAGGTTCTCAATGGGGTTCAGATCAGGTGAACAAGGAGGCCATGTCATTAGATTTTCTTCTTTTATACCATTTCTTGCCAGCCACGCTGTGGAGTACTTGGACCCGTGTGATGGAGCATTGTCCTGCATGAAAATCATGTTTTTCTTGAAGGATGCAGACTTCTTCCTGTACCACTGCTTGAAGAAGGTGTCTTCCAGGAACTGGCAGTAGGACTGGGAGTTGAGCTTGACTCCATCCTCAACCCGAAAAGGCCCCACAAGCTCATCTTTGATGATACCAGCCCAAACCAGTACTCCACCTCCACCTTGCTGGCGTCTGAGTCGGACTGGAGCTCTCTGCCCTTTACCAATCCAGCCACGGGCCCATCCATCTGGCCCATCAAGACTCACTCTCATTTCATCAGTCCATAAAACCTTAGAAAAATCAGTCTTGAGATATTTCTTGGCCCAGTCTTGACGTTTCAGCTTGTGTGTCTTGTTCAGTGGTGGTCGTCTTTCAGCCTTTCTTACCTTGGCCATGTCTCTGAGTAGTGCACACCTTGTGCTTTTGGGCACTCCAGTGATGTTGCAGCTCTGAAATATGGCCAAACTGGTGGCAAGTGGCATCGTGGCAGCTGCACGCTTGACTTTTCTCAGTTCATGGGCAGTTATTTTGCGCCTTGGTTTTTCCACACGCTTCTTGCGACCCTGTTGACTATTTTGAATGAAACGCTTGATTGTTCGATGATCACACTTCAGAAGCTTTGCAATTTTAAGAGTGCTGCATCCCTCTGCAAGATATCTCACTATTTTTGCCTTTTCTGAGCCTGTCAAGTCCTTCTTTTGACCCATTTTGCCAAAGAAAAGGAAGTTGCCTAATAATTATGCACACCTGATATAGGGTGTTGATGTCATTAGACCACACCCCTTCTCATTACAGAGATGCACATCACCTAATATGCTTAATTGGTAGTAGGCTTTCAAACCTATACAGCTTGGAGTAAGACAACATGCATAAAGAGGATGATGTGGTCAAAATACTCATTTGCCTTATAATCCTGCACTCCCTGTATGTCTAGAATCAAGGCTGTACAGGATTGTACAGGATTTCACAATTGTAACAGCGAAGGTGTAAACAATTCTTTAGAATGTACATGTCATTTCAGATATATGGGCAAGATGACGAGGAAAATCCACAGACATCTATGTGAACATCTGGCCAACATTAGAAATACACAACAACAAAATTAGAGGTGCTGAATCTGAGAACAGACAATACCTGAAATAGGTTTGTCCTTTAGGTCTGGTTACCTACAGCCTCTTTTCGTTCACTTGGGCCCTTCACAGGGAGAAATATCCTGTAGTATATCAGTCTGGTCTCAATCAAAAGAGTGACCCAGTCCAGAAATACCAGGCAATTCTACCCTGAACTGTGAGAAACAGAAAAACCAAGACCCATTTCGGCCTCTGTGTTTCTCCTGTTCAGGGTTGAATTGCCTGGTATTTGGGGGCTGGGTTATTCTAAGTGAGATCAGACTAATATACTACAGTATATTTCTCCCTGTGAAGAGCACAAGAGAGCTAAAAGAGGCTGCTCTCTAAGTAGGTAACCAGACCTATAGAAAAAACCCACTGAGGTATTTTTCATTCTCAGGTGAGCACCTCTACTCTTGTTGCATACATTTTCTTCACCTTATGGGTGATAGTGGGATCTAGATGTGGACTCCTTGCTCACTGTGCTTTAGGGAGTACAGCTACACCTCACTGACGAGGCCCACAGAGGCCGAAATGCATCTGGGGTTTGCTGTTTCTCCTGTTCAGTGAGGAATTGCCTCTTTTTTCGGGGCTGGGTTAATGTTTTGAGTGAGACCAGACTGTATATACTACAGGATATTTCTCCATATGAAGGGCACAAGTGAGCTAAAAGAGGCTGAGGTATTTTTCGTTTTCAGATGAGCATATTAGAAATAGCCAAAAGGAAATAGAAAAAGACAAAACATTGAGTTCTGTAGCTCGTCATTTTAATTCTGTACATAATTCAAGACCTGAGTTAAGATGCTGGATCCTCCTAAGGGTTAACCTGGGTATCAGACAAGGAAATTTGAAAGTAGAGCTACTAAAGGTGGAAACAAAGTGGATTGTCCTTCTCAATACAGTAATACCGAAAGGACTTAATGAGAATTTTCCATGTTTCTTTAAGGAATTAGTAGGGGATTTGTTAATTAGGAACAATAGTGAATGGAGTAATGTGATGACCTATATAAGTCATATAACTAGAATTACATTTAATATTTGAGGATTTGTCCTTATTTACATCATAATAATTTCAATTTAGAACTATAGTTTGTATTGGTTCCTACCCCAAACTCCGCTACATTTACCATCACTTATGTATGTAAATAATTTGATGATACTTAGGATATGCGTTATAAGATTCTTTGAAGACTTGATGTAAATATGGTACTATGCAATTACAGTAATTAATTATTTACAATTTATGCACTGTGATCTATTCCCATTAATTGTATAGTTTTGATTTTTGTATTTGAATAAAGAGGGACTGTATAAGAGAATATATTTTTTCTGTGTTCTTAAACGTCATATTTTATGTATATATATTTTTATGATAAAGAATAAAAGTTATGTTTTATATATTTCTGGATCTGGACTGCAGCCATGTATACTCGGTTATCTATATAACACAATTCAGTAGTTTAAAAAAATGTTTCTTTGCTCTTTCTTCTTTGTATGCTGATGTAGTTTACACTGCTAGTGATAGTTTCTCCTGTTTGATTCTGAATACTAATGATCTAAAAGTGCATTTCAAATGTTACTGTGATAGGTATTTGCGGGAGCAAGTCCCAGAGTGTGAACTCTGTGTTAGTGTATAAAGGCACAATCTGTAGTATTTATTTAATATTCCTTTTGACTTGCAAAAAAGTGTTGCATCATGCAAAAGCTCATCCCTCTAAATAAAATGTCCTTTTAAAAAAGGTATCATTGTATACAGCAATACTCTTATTATACATTTGCAATATTAGACATTCATGGCCACTCTAATCTATACAGAGGCAGAAATATATACAAGTTTAAAACCATGCATACTTTTGACAACATGAACCAGGGCTACAACAGTGACAAGTCATTATCCTCTCCCTTGTAATTTATTCAAGATAAATGACTATGGAATCTTCCATTAGGCTCATTAAATCATTAAGTACCTTAAACTGTAAACAACAAATTAGATATAACCATCAAAACTAATACACCCTCATATAAATATTGTTTGCAGTAGGGGCTTTCTCTCTAGTGATAGTAGCTTGAGGTATGGCATTTTTAGCTATGTTGTCCTAGCCTGATTAGAGGGCCAAGGAAAGTAAAATTAAGCTAGAGAGAAGGGTGAGGTGGGTGGGTAGATTGATGCCAGCTGGGGGTTTGATAAGGGTAGGAGGTATTTATAAAGTGAGGGCTAAGTTCTAGCCCCTCCCACAACCACAGATTACTTTTTAACCTGTTAATCGTAGTCAGGGCTTTCTCTCTAGTGATAGAAGCTTGAGGTATGGCATTTTTAGCTACATTGTCCTCTCCTGATTAGAGCCCAAAAAGTACAAAGTAGTAGGTAAGGAGATAATTGGATTGAGAAATCCTAGAATGCTTACTGATTTAATTTGTAGGCTAGGGTGGTCGAAGCTTAATGGAAAGTAATGGATTGCAAGGGGTACAATGCAACATGGCTCAGCATGTGGGGGTACGTTTATGGTATGGTAAGGCTTGGGATTCCTAGAGTACTTTAAAGTATGGCAAAGCTTGGCATGCGATTGGTAAGTTATGGTAGAATAGGCTTGGCGTGCAAGGGGTACGTTTATGGAATGGTGTGGTTTGGGATGCGAGGATACATTATGGTTTGGCACGGCTCAGGATATAAGGGGAACGTAATAGTAAGGGAAAGCTTGGCATGCAAGAGGTACGTTATGCCATGATGTAGCTCATGTGCTGAAGGAAACATTTTAGTGCGGCATGTCACTGCTTGTAAGGGTAATGATGTGGAAAGGCATGCAAGGGGTACAGTAGGGTATGACGTAACTCGGCAAGTAAGGGGTACAGTAGGACATGGCTAGTCCAGCGAGGGGTGCGGTATGATGTCGCTCAGCCTGCGAGGAGTACGGGATGACGTGGCTTGGCCTGTGAGGGGTACGGTATGACATGGCTCATCATGCAGGCAGAGCAGCCAAAAAAGCAAACTTCCTAGGAGAAAACCATGAGCACCTGAATGCCCATGAGAGGGACAGGATAGCGATACCCTCCAGAAGACACAGCAAGAACTGAGCCCGGGAGCACCAGAGCATGAGGGGCAGCAGGAGGCCGCCGGGGTGGCAGAGCATAAAATAACATCGGAGCAGCAGAGCGCGAGTAGCAGCAATGCTGCCAGGAGGAGCGGCAGGAGCAGCAGAACGTGAGGAGCCACCAGGAGCGACAGTAGGACCGGAACGTAAGGAGCCACCAGGAGAAGCAGAGCAAAGGCCAGCAAGACGTAATGAGCCGTCAGGAGCAGCATCAGAGCGCTTGGCTGCCAGGAGTAGCATGAGGAGCGGAGCGGCAGGAGCCACCAGGGACAGGTGGAGGAGTGGAGCGTAAGGAGCCACCAGGAGCGGAACATAACTAGTAGGTGGGGGGGGAGGGACTAGATATAAGTAATGGGGTAGAAAGTGTAGAGGGTATAAGGGATGAATTAACAACTCATAGGGGAGGAGATGGGGGAGGGGTAGTATAGTCAATAGGAGGTAGTACTAAGTAATTCAAGTACAGTGGCAGGCACTTCAGAACTACAGACTCATAACATAAGGTGTATGCTTGCTAATGCCAGAAGCTTGCCAGGAAAAATGGGAGAGTTAGAATTATTAGCAATTAATGAAAAATGGGATTTAATAGGCATTACCGAAACGCGGTGGGATGAATCTCATGACTGGACTGTTAATCTGGATGGTTATAACCTATTTAGGAAAGATAGAGGCAATGGTAAACGAGGAGGAGGGATTTGTCTGTATGTTAAACCTGAATTTAAGGCTATAGTCAGAGAAGATATTTATGGTGGACCTAGTGATAAAGTTGAATGTTTGTGGGTAGAGTTAAATAGCGGAGCAGCAAATTACAAAAGAATATTAGTAGGAGTATGCTATAAACCCCCAAATATAGCTGAAAGTGAGGAAATACAATTATTGTTACAGATTGGAAATGCAGCTAAGCACGGGCAAGTTCTAATAATGGGAGATTTTAATTACCCTGAAATAAGCTGGATAAATGAGACCAGCAGTTCAGCTAAGGGGAGCAGGTTCTTGAGTACACTCAGGGATCATTATCTGGCCCAGGTTATACAGGAGCCTACTAGAAATGAAGCTATCTTAGATTTACTCATCACAAATAATATTGATATAGTATCAAATGTTGAAATAGGGCAACCTTTGGGAAACAGCGATCATAACACAGTCTCATTTGAGATTGAATTAAAAAAAAAACATTTTAAGGGGCCAACAAAAACTCTTAATTTTAAAAGGGCAGATTTTAACGGTCTAAGGGCAGCAATACAAAGTATAGACTGGGACAGAGAACTGATAGGTAAAAACACTGAACATAAATGGACAACATTTAAATCCTTACTAAATATACATACACATCGGCATATACCGTGTGGGAATAAAAGTAAAAGGAGTAAATCACAACCCATTTGGCTTAACAATGATTTAAAGATCAAGATACGGAGTAAAAAACAGGCATTTAAATTATACAAACAAGAGGGGACAGAGACTGCTTTACGGGAATACAAGGAAATCAACAAGGTTGCAAAAGCGCGATTAGACTGGCTAAAATAGAAAATGAAAAATGTATTGCAAAAGAGAGTAAGACTAAACCTAATATATTTTTTAAGTATATTAATGGGAAGAAGGCGAGGAAGGAAGCTATAGGAACATTAGAATGTGAAACAGGCTGTCTGAAAATTAGTGACCAGGAAAAGACAGATGAGCTAAATAGGTTCTTTTCTTCGGTATACACAAGGGAGGTACAAGTGGTTGGGACACTGCAACATAATGGGGCTACACTAACTTTGCAAAATAATTGGTTAACACAGGAAGTAATCCAAAAGAGGTTGGAAAAAATAAATGTTAATAAAGCCCCGGGTCCTGATGGAATACATCCTAGGGTACTAAGGGAACTGGGTTCTGTAATAGCCAAACCATTATATTTAATTTTTCAAGATTCACTCAACACAGGGTCTCTACCAGATGACTGGAGAAAAGCTGATGTGATACCTATATTTAAAAAGGGAGCAAGAGCAAATCCTGGGAATTATAGACCAGTGAGCCTCACTTCTGTAGTGGGGAAGCTTTTAGAAGGGTTAATAAGGGATAATATACAAGAATATATCTATTTGAGCAGGATTATAAGAAGGAGTCAACATGGATTTATGAGGGATAGGTCATGTCAAACAAATCTAATTCATTTCTATGAGGAGGTTAGTAGGAACCTGGATCAAGGCAACTCAGTGGATATAGTCTTTTTGGATTTTGCAAAGGCTTTTGATACAGTGCCACATGGGAGACTATTGGGCAAACTAAGGGATACAGGAATTGCAGTAAATATCTGCTCATGGATTGAGAGCTGGCTAAAAGACAGGAAGCAAAGGGTTGTTGTAAATGGAACATACTCCGATTGGACTAATGTGGTAAGTGGGGTTCCTCAGGGTTCAGTATTAGGTCCTCTCCTTTTTAACATATTTATTAATGACTTAGAGGTAGGATTGGAGTGTGGGGTCTCCATTTTTGCTGATGACACAAAGTTGTGCAAGGTAATTAAATCAGATAATGATGTGCTTTTCCTCCAAGGGGATTTACATAAAATTGAGGAATGGGCATCTAAATGGCAGATGAGATTTAATACGAATAAATGTAAGGTTATGCATCTGGGAAGGAAAAATAGCCATGCAATTTATAATCTTAATGGAGCAAATCTAGGTGTATCGGATATTGAAAGGGATTTGGGAGTGCTTGTGGACAACCACCTAGGTAACAGTGCTCAAAGCCAAGCAGCAGCTGCAAAGGCAAATAAAATATTAGCATGTATTAAAAAGGGTATAGAAGCCAGGGAAGCAAATATAATTCTGCCACTATACAAATCTCTAGTACGGAATATGGAGTACAATTTTGGGCACCACTTCATAAAAAAGAACATTTTAGAGCTGGAAAAGGTACAGAGAAGGGCAACAAAACTAATAAGGGGAATGGAGGGGCTAAGTTATGAAGAAAGACTAACCAAATTAAACTTATTTTCTCTAGAAAAAAGGCGTCTAAGAGGAGATATGATTACCTTATATAAATACATCCAGGGTCAGTATAAAGATTTGTCAGGGGAGCTTTTTGTGCCAAGAGGTTTTCAACTGACAAGAGGACATCCCTTGAGGTTAGAAGTAAAAAGATTCCACCTTAAAGAAAGAAAAGGGTTCTTCACAGTAAGGGTGGTTAATCTGTGGAATTCTCTACCCGAGGAGGTGGTGACAGCGGATTCGATAGATAACTTTAAAAGGGGACTAGATTTATTTCTAATTAAAAAGGGAATTCAGGGTTATCATGGATAATTAGAGAGACAGTATTGATCCAAATTTTTAACATTTACGTTTGAGACAATTGGCTAAGTCTCGCTTGTGTTTTTTTTTTTTTCTATTTGCCTTCCTCTGGACTAATTCATAATAAAAAAAACATTAAATAATTGATTAATAATTAATTAACAACTAATGAATTAATAGTTAATCCGCATATTGCAGATCAGAGGTGATCTTAAAAGGTTGAACTTGATGGACTGAAAGTCTTTTTTCAACCTTAAATACTATCAGCCTTATTAAATTGTGATTCAGTAAATTTAAAAGAGCTCTATTTAAGCACACAGCATATTTTATTTATAGAAGTTTTTAGTTAGTGAAGACCTTGCTTTTGAATAGAAGTTCACTAACTAAAAACTTTGGAAAAAAGAATATGCTGTGTGCTTAAATAGAGCCATTTTAAATTTACTGAATCGCAATTTAATAAGGCTGAATTTAACTATGTAACTATGTAATAAGTAGCAGAGCGTGAGGAGAGTGAGGAGAGTAGAGTGAGTAGCTGCCAGTAGCAGCCGGAGGAGTGGAGCGTGTGGAGCAGCAGGAGGATTGGAATAAGAGGAGCCGCCAGGATCAGCAGCAGTAGCCGAGCGTGAGTAGCAGCCAGGAGCAGCGGAGCATTAGGAGCGGAGCATGAGGAGTGGCCGAGAGCAGCAGGAGGAGCAGAGCGTGAGGAGCTGCCAGGAGCAGGAGATGAGAGTGCGAGGCTGCTAGGAGCAGCAGGAGGCTCAGTGGAGCACAATTAGTTTCCATGAGCACTGGAGCGTGAGGAGCCACCAGGAGCGGCAGGCGGAGCGGAAGGAGCAGCGAGGCTTCTGCGAGGAGTGTCAGGAGGCCGGCAGGAGCAGCAGCGGGGCCGGCAGGACATGAGGAGTCACCAGGAGCAGCAGAGCGTGAGGACCCCCCAGAAGCAGTGGGAGGAGAAGTGGAGCATGAGGAGCAGCCAGAAGTGGCAGGAGGAGCGGAGCGTGAGGAGCATCCAGGAGGAGTGGAGAACAGGAGTTGCCAGGAGCGGCAGGAGCAGCCGAGCGTGAGGACCTGCCAGGAGTGGCAGGAGGAGCGGAGCATGAAGAACCACCAGGAGAAGCGTAGCGTGATGAGCCGCCAGGAGAAGCAGCTGCCAGGAGGAGTGACAGCGGCAGGAGCGGCAGATGCAGCAGAACTTTAGGATCCACCAAGAGCGACGGGAGGAGAAGAGCGTGAGAAGCCGCCAGGAGAAGCAGAGTGAAGGCCAGCAGGACGTGAGGAGCTGTCAGGAGCAGCAGCGGAATGCAAGGCCACCAGGGGCAGCATGAGGAGCGGAGCGACAGGAGCTGCCAGGGGCAGCCGGAGGAGCTGCCAGGAACAGCCGGAGGAGCTGAGCCCAAGGAGCCGCCAGGAGCAGCCGGAGGAGCAAAGCCGGGAGGAGCCACCAGGAGAAGCGAGCGCAAGGAGCCACCAGGAGCAGCCAGAGGAGCAGGAAGTGAGGAGACGCCAGGAGCAGCAGGAGGAGCGGAGCGTGAGGAGCTGCCAGGAGAGGGAGATGGGAGTGAAAGGCTGCAAGGAGCAGCAGGAGGCAAAGTGCAAGGAGCCACCGAGAGCAGCTGGAGGAGCAGAGCACGAGGAGCTGCCAGGAGCAGGAGATGGGAGTGCAAGGCTGCTAGGAGCAGTAGGAGGTGCAATGGAGCGTAATTAGTTGCCCGGAGCACTCGAGAGAGAGGAGCAGCGATGCTTCCAGGAGGAGTGTCATGAAGCCGACGGGAGCAGCAGCGAGGCTGGCATGACACGAAGAGTCGCCAGGAGCAGCAGGTAGAGCAGCAGAGCGTGAGGAGCCCCCAGGAGCAGCGGGAGAAGAAGTGGAGAGTGAGGAGCAGCCAGGAGTTGCAGTAGGGGCGGAGCGTGTGGATCTGCCAGGAGGAGTGGAGCGTGAGGAGCTGCCAGGAGCGGCAGGAGGAGCAGAGCGGGAGAAGCTGCACGGAGTTGCAGAAGGAGCGGGGCATGAGGAGTGGAGTGTGAATAGCCAAAAGGAGAAGCGGAGTACGAAAAGCCTTTAGGAGAAGCAGAACATGAGGAGCCACCAGGATTAGTAGTAGGAGCAGAGCGTGAGGAGCTGCCAGGAGAAGCAGGAAAGGAGCAGGAGATGGGAGTGCAAGGCCACAAGGAGCAGCAGGAGGCAGCGCAAGGAGTCGCCGGGAGCAGCGAACTGTAAGGAGCCACCAGGAGCAGCTGGAGGAGCAGAGCATGAGGAGCTGTCAGGAGCAGGAGATGGGAGTGCGCAGCTGCTAGTAGCAGCAGGAGGTGCAGCAGAGCGTAATTAGCTGCCGGCAGCAACGGAACGCGAGGTGCCACCAGGAGCAGCAGGAGGAGCGGGAGGAGCAGCAAAGCTTCCGTGAGGACTGTCAGGAGGCCAACAGGAGCAGCAGTGAGGATGGCAGGACATGACGAGTCGCCAGGAGCAGCAGGAAGAGCATGAGGAGCCCCCAGGAGCAGCGGGAGGAGAAGTGGAGCGTGAGGAGCTGCCAGGAGCGGCAGGAAGAGCAGAGTGTGAGGAGCTGCCAGAAGGGTCAGGAGAGCTGCCAGGAGTGGCAGAATGAGCGAAGCAGAAGGAGTGTAGCGTGAGGAGCCGCCAGGAGTAGCAGAGTGCGAATAGCCACCAGGAGAAGAGGAAGGAACGGAGTGTGCGGAGAAGCCAGGGGAATCGAAACGTGAGGAGTTGCCAGGAGCAGCAGGAGAAGCAGAGCATGAGGAGCCGCCAGGAGGAGCTTTGTGTGAGGAGCCGCCAGGAAGAGCGCGAGGAGCTGACAGGAGCGACAGGAGGAGCAGAACATGAGGAGCCACCAGGAAAAGTAGTAGAAGTGGAGCGTGAGGAGCCACCAGATGAGGCAGGATAAGCGAAGCCCGAGGAGCCTTCAGGAGAAGCGAAGCGTGAGGAGCCTCCAGGAGTATTAGGAGAAGCAGAGCATGAGGAGCCACCAGGAGAAGCGGAGTGAGAGAAGCTGAGTGTGAGGTGCAGCCAGGAGAAGGGGAGCGCAAGGAGCCGCCAGGAGCAGCAGGAGAAGGGGAGCGCGAGGAGCCACTTGGAGCGACAGTAAAGGTGAAGCGCGAAGAGCCGCCACGATGGCAGGAGGAGTGGAAAGCGAAGAGCCGTCAGGAGTGGAAGAAGAAACGCGGAGCGCGAGGAGCTGCTAGGAGTAGCAGGAGCGCCAGGAGAAGAGGAGCACGAGGAGCCGCCAGGAGCGGCAGAAGAAACACGGAATGCAAGGATCCACCTGAAACGGCAGGAGAAGCGGAGTGTGAGGAGCCAAAGTGAGCGGCAGGAGGAGCAGGGGGGCCACCATGAGGAGCAGGAGAAGCTGCCAGGAGCAGCAGTGAGGAAGCCAGGAGGGGCAGAGTGTGAGGAGCTGCCAGGAGAAGCAGTGAGGCAGCCGGAGCGGCAGAGCACGAGGTGCTGCCAGGAGCAACAGTGAGGCAGCTGTAGCGGCAGAGCACGAGGAGCTGCCAGGAGCAGCAAAGAGGCAACCAGGAGCGGCAGAGCACGAGGAGCTGCCAGGAGCAGCAGTGAGGCTGGCAGGAGCAGCAGGAGGAGAGAGGCCACCATGAGGCCATCAGGAGCGGCATGAGGAACGTAGCTGGCATGAGGCGGGCAGGAGGAGAGAGTCCGCCATGAGTCAGGCGGGAGGAGAGAGTCCACCATGATGCGGGCAGGAGGCGAGAATCCGTCATGAGGAGGGCATGAGGCGAGAGGTCGCCATGAGGCTGGCAGGAGCAGCAGGAGGAGCGAGGCTGGCAGGAGCAGCAGGATGAGCGAGGCTGCCATGAGGCTGGCAGGATGAGGAGTGAGGCTGCCATGAGGCCACCATGAGACTGCCAGGAGCAGCAAGAGAAGTGAGGCTGACATGTGCAGCAGTGGTGTGGAGTGTGAACAACAGAGTGGCAGAGCAATGGCAAGGATGGGGGCTGGGGATGGAGTCCCAGGGACAGGAGAACAAAGGGGGAGTTGAGACAGGTCTCACCAAATGCAGCATGAACAGCACAGAGACCCAGCATGACCGTAGATTAACGCCAGCTGGGGTTTGTTTAGGGTAGGAGGTATTTATAAAGGGAGGGGGAGTTCCAACACTTCACACAACCACAGGTTACTTTTTAACCTGTTAAGTATATATTATATACAGTTTTTAACACAGCCATCTATACTGGAATTATGCAAGTATAAATAGTATTTATTAATACAAGAGTTATGTGTGCTGTACAATAATACATATTACACTTTATTTAAGTGCTTCTTTCTCGCTATAGTGATGAATCACACCAACAGCCCCCTCTACCCTGTTATCCCCCCTCTACCCTGTTATCCCCCCTGTAACGGCTACCCCGGTAGTGAGAGGGTACCAGCCGTTGGAGACGTCCTTTTCCCTGGCAAGCTGCTGTGTAAAAGTGAAGTTGGTATAATCCCATCCAAGAGTTCCAGAGGGAAAGTCAGGTTCAGCATTAAATATCCATATAGAAGCACTGCGCAGTCTCAGAAGCCCAGACCACCCATATTGGACGACACTTTCTTGGGAGTCAAAGAATACTGACTTTATTTTGTTATATGCAGAAATATATATACACCTCTTTCCACAGGTAATACACATGCCCATATTTGGCCACACAATACACATAGAGAGACAATAGGTGGGGTCACACCTCCCAGGGACTAGCCGGCTACTTTTGATACAATCAGACATTGATAAGATAATGCTTCTCTTTGTTCCATCTTACACAATGTGAACACTTTACACAATCGGGCTCTCCTGGCTCTAGGAGACCCTAATAGGATTATGTATTATGCTAGGTGTCTGCAATGGTCTGAGCTAATATCCTGCAGAGCATCAACCAACACATCGACAGTACAGCAATGTGATCATATTTTAACCATAATAATTAAATAACCATAACACAGGGTAAAACAGTGATGGGTTCCGTTACACCCCCTCTACCCTGTTATCCCCCCTCTACCATGTTATACCCCCTTTACCCTATTAACCCCCATCTACCCTATTAACCCCTACACCACCTACCTAACACCCTAAACAAATCCCTATTAGCCCACTAATTACACACAAAAAAAACCTAGAATAGCAGAAAATAAAAAACATAACTTACATAAAATAGAAAAACCTACTTTGTAGAAAAAAAACATAACTTACATAGTTACATAGTAATTAAGGTTGAAAAAAGACTTTCAGTCCATCAAGTTCAACCTTTTAAGATCTCCTCTGATCTGCAGTATGCGGATGAGTTATTCATTAATTCATTGTTAATTAATTGTTAAATAATTATTAATCAACAATTTATTAATTATTTTTTTGAAATTAATAATTAAGTACATAAAATAAAAAACCTATAATCACAGAAAATAAAAAACCTAACATACATGGAAAAAAAAAACCTACCTTATAGAAAAATAAAAAAAAACTTGAGAATTACAGAAAAAAAAAACTTAATACATTTCATACAATGAAAAAGCCTATAATTAAATATACTAAAAAAAACTATAATTACACCTAAAACAACCCCCCTTTATAAAACTAGAATAGGGTAAGTTAGACCACTTACCTTGCCCAAAATGCCCCTCCAGCGATGATGGTCTTCTGTGCTTTATCCCAGACAAGGGCCCTCCATAAATGCCCCCAGGTACGGCAGACCTACAAAAGTAGAAACATTTCAATTAATACATAAATAAATACAACATGTAATATAATACACTAGCGACTTGCCCGTCAAAAAATGACGGTCAATAAAATTTAAATGTTGTGAAATTTGTTTGCAACACAAAATGATTCACCTACATGTGTCCCTTTTTTTTTTCTAAAAATAAAACCACATTATTTTTTTTAACTTTTTATTTTTTTAACTTTCAACTTATATTTCCCAAACATTAAACTTTGTAACATGCAACTTGTATATGAAACATTCGTTCAACATTTTGTTAACAATACTAACACTTTTCAATACATATTTATCACTAAGTAACTGACTATATTAACTTAGAGTAAGTAAATTGTTTTAACAATAACATGCTTTTTATCATTCGTAACATAGTTGTTAAACTCTTGTTAAACTAAATTAGCATTGAATCCAGAGGAAGGCAAACAATAAAAAAAAACCCTATTGAAACTTGTCCAATTGTATCAAAGTGGGAAAAAAATGAATTCCTTCCTGACCCCATTAACTGTCGATCGGATTTCTCCCTGAATCAATACTTTGTCTTTAAATAATACATTTCCAATTATTATTAAATACTTCAACTTTATACTAACAATACATATTTAACTATACCACATATATATTTAACAAACTTTTTTTAAAATTCAAAAAACACATATTTAACATCTGAAATTGTAACATCAAACAATAACATTTAACTCTTGTAAATCCTGAAAAATTCAGTTAATTGTTTTGTGGGGCCAATCATGTAAATATCAAACTTTGAACCCATTCAAATCTGTTTAAGGATATTTTACTGTTGTTTTTGTTGTTATTTTTTTTGTTTTTTTTCAGTTTGTCCATTCTGGAAATATCACATAGATTTTCATAAGTGATATAGTGGTCCCCTATTTAAAGAGTCCCAGAGTACTTTAATTTTGTACTGGAAGTCAGACCACTGTTCTCTATGTTTTTTTGTCCATTCTTTAGATGTTTTACGTGAAATATTGTTTTTGTGCAATCATATTGAGTCCCATAAAATGTTGGCATTAAAATGAAACCATTGTCCTCTATCTTTCCAACACCTCATAGTAGACAATGTTATTGGTGTAAACACATCCATCGTCCAATAAAGGACCTTGAGTTTCGTTTTCTTCAACATGCACTTTAATTTCTTTTGGATTAGTGTACCTTGAAAAAGTCACATAGAGTTGTCCATGTGCAAAAACTGGTTCCTTTAAAACAGGGGTCACCAAACTCGGTCCTGGAGGGCCGCACCCAGGCCTGGATTTGTGGATATCCTTGCTGCAAGCAGGTGAGACTATTGCTTCTTCAGTCATCCTGATTGACTCACCTGTGCACAGAAAGGAAATCATCAAATCCAGGCCTGGGTGCGGCCCTCCAGGACCGAGTTTGGTTACCCCTGCTTTAAAAAAATCCCAACTGACTTAAAAGTTTGTCCTTGGGATTTATTGATGGTCATAGCAAATGCCATGATAACTGAAAATTGTCTCCGTTGAAGGACAAAGGGCAAACCACTCTCACTTGGAGCTAAATCAATTCTTGGTATAAAAACTTGTTCACCTTTATGGGTACCAGTTATAATTTCTGCATGTATAAAATGATCTTTTAACTCATGCACAATTAATCGGGTCCCATTACAAAGTCCTTTTTTTGGATTCATATTTCGCAATAACATAACAATTACGCCTTTTTTCAATTGTAAAATATGTGGGGGCATTCCAGATGGTGTTAACGAATTAATAAATTCAATACTAAAATTCGATTCACTGTCTTTATCATCTGACAGAATTGAATCTGCACTGTAATAGTTATTTTGTGGTGCATTGATATATTTTAAAATGTCGTTATTTACATTCAAGGCATCGATATTTTTTGATGTTAATATCACTTTGTTTGCAATGTCTGTGTAATCCTCATTATTAAGAGTGTTTAGAAATATGGCTGATATGAGTGTTTCATTGCAAACCATTTCTGATGGGATTTCAATGGTATCATTTGGTAAATGCTGTATTTCTGGATGTTTTCCATCTCCGATTTTAATGAGCCAGTCATTGAATTCATTTTGGTCTTCAGATCTCATATTTAATTCTAATTTGAGATGTGTAAATATTTGCCACATTTACTGGTCTTGATACATGTTTCAATGATCTCTGTTCTATTTCCGTGTGGCACAACAGGTAATGTTTGCCTAAAATCGCCTCCTAACAGTATCACCTTTCCACCAAATGGCAACTTATTATCCATCACTTCTTTTAAGAATCTGTCAATACATTGCAGTGCATGACATGACATCATTGTTGCCTCGTCTATGATAATTAGTTTAGTTAGTTTACATTTTTTTGCTTGTATGGAATTGAGTCGAATATCTGACACTGATGTTTCCAAAATGGGAACTGGCAGCTTAAATCCACTAGGCACAGTTCTACCACCATCTCTACCACCATCTAACAAAAGTGCAGCAATTCCAGTTGTTGCAAATAGCATAGCTATCTGACCCTGTGATCGAATATAACTCATCAAACAATTGTACAGATACGTTTTTCCTGATCCACCTGGTCCGTCTAGATAGAAATACCGGTCTTTGACCATTTCATCATCTGTAGCATTTGTGATGGCATGAAATGCTTCTAACTGTAAAATATTTAAAGTTGCCAGTTTTTCTTGGGTTTTTTTGTTTTTGAAGCTCAGTGTCATAATCATCAAAATTGATGGCATCTATAAGTCCTGGATCAGGTAAATTAAAACTTGCACAATTTAATCCATGAGCCAACAATATTTCTTGGATTTCCATCAATGTTTTTAACAGAGCTATTGGTTCTCTGTAACGTTTCAAGAAATCTTCTGACATGTTTAATTTAAATGTTTCCCACAAAGTGAAAGCATCAGGTACATTGCAAAATATACAAATGAATGCAAATTGTTGTCTCATTTGCTTTGGCATTTGACATAGTGCTGCTTCTTCCAGACACCTCTCCCATTCTGTATCATCAGCTATGAAATTTTGATGTCTTGCAGCTAATAGGAATGTATCATAAACTATATCATTCATTGTACGTAAATGCTCAAAACTCTGTGCACCGGGAACATGTAGCAGAAGTAATCTTAAGCTGAAACGTTCAATGTCCCTTGGACTGACAGTATAAATGTGTGGTATGATTTTATGTGTATCTCTTCTTCGTTGTCGCCATAGACCATTTAGAAATACATAGTGATATGGTATCTCTATGTATAAAAATTGTCTGGCCTACATATCCTGACAGTTTAATTTAAACCACGCAGTAAGTGTGGTATCTCTGTCTTCACTTTGATATAATGCAGTTCTTTCATTTCCTTGAGTAAAGCAAACCAACTGACTTTGAGGCAAATGTACATCTAAACGATAGATAGCATGTGACTGATCATGCATCTCAAATTTCAAAAGGCGTCACATTGCTTCAGGAGCACTCACATACCGAGCATCTAAATAATTTGATAGTTCATCATGTAAAATTGGATTTTCGTTTTCATTTCCAGCACCTTGTACAACAACAGTAGCTGCATCATATCCTTTGTATATATATTTATACACATACTTAATTGATTTAATCGAAGTGCAAGCTTCCACATTGATGTGTGCATTGTACTTGATGAGCAAATGTGGATTGTATGGAACGACAAATCTATTATCAACCTTTTGGCCACGGATAATAGCTGTTTGTCCTTGTGTTCTTTTATACAAAGGATATCCATCACAATTTGCATAAGTTTGCATGTGAAATTGTTTTGGAAATTCTTTAGTACATTTTTTATTTTCCATACATGGTGAATTCGGATTCATCTCTCCACATGGGCCATGAATCATTCTATGTGTAACAATCTCCCAAAGTTTTGTATATTTTTCTTGGTCTGGCAATTGTGCAGAAATTACTGAATCCACTCTCTCTGCAGTGTTCAACTTGTTTTTTTCCTGCAGTATTAAAAGTATGTGAGCATGTGGCAATCCTCTTTTTTGAAATTCAATGGTGTAAACAAAAGCCACACATTGTCCAAATAAGTGTGCTTTAGTGATATCATGTATTAATGAATTGAGTTTGATTTTGAATACTCTTGCCACTAAATCTGGTCGGTCAGAAGTAGTTTGTCCCAGATTCAAATTTTCCTTAATCTCTGGCCATTGTGGATTATACGTGAATGTAATAAATAAATCTGGTTTTCCAAATTTTGTAACAATAGCCATGGCATCATTATACCTTTCTCGCATATTGCGAGGAGATCCTTGGAAAGAGGATGGCAAAATAATTGCTCTTCCAGCTGGAATGTCTCTGTTGGAAGCAAAATCTGCCACATAATCCATTAATCCACAATACTGTTCTACTCGTAATTTATTTTGTTGATATTTAATGAAATTTAGATTATTGGCTTCAACTTGTAAATATGAATCAATAATCCATTGTTGAGTGAGTTTTCCTCCATGTAAAATTGGATTAAAACAATCACGGATAGCAGTTTGTGCCACTTTATATTCCAGCATGGAAATATTAGATCTAATACAAAGTTTAGTATTGGGATAACTTTCCGATTTTAATTTTGGTTCCCATCCTGGTTCCCCATTTGGAAAGAAAATGGGATCTAAATTACAGCTTAATATATTGATGTTGATAAATGGTTGTTCTTCATTGCGTGGATATATTCTAATATCCCGCTGAAAAGGTGGTTCACCATCTTCATTTTTAAACACCATGGCAACCTCATTTACAGTAGGTAAATTATATCTTCTTTGATCAGTGTTGCAATCTTTTTTTAACACCATATTGACTCTTGGTGTACGCAATTGATGTCTTTCAGCATGTTCCTGTTGTTCTTTTTCAAGCTGTGTTAATTGTTTGTATGCTTGACTATATGTTTTTTTTTTGCATAATTTTATCCAGCTGTTCAAAGACTATGCGCAAACACTGTCTATTTTCTGGAAGTGTCATTCTTTTTTCCACAGCTTCCATCGTATCTAAGACATATAACTGTGCAAATTTTCTTTGCTCTCCTTCTTGTGGGTGTAAATGTGAAGTTCGGTGGTATATTTGACCTTGAACTCTGAAACAGTAAGGACCATGTCCTGGTAAATTTTCTGCTAATGTTGCACCCATTGAAGCAAATGAAATTGCACTGTTATAAGACCTTATGTTTTGTTTGAAATTATTATAATTTGGAAATGTTGGATCGCTCATAATGCATTCTAAATAATATGGAAATGGGTGTCTTAGTGGAAGTTTCACCTTTCCTTTCTGACAGCAACTAATGAAATTTCCGTCAGTAGGTCTTTCCTTTATAAAATGATAGGCCCCACAAAACTGACAAACCACATTAAGTAACCCACAATAATGAGTATCTACTTGTACTGCAGTAGTAAACACATTGTCATGCATTTCTTCAACACAGATATCAGACCCACTTTCTATATGTACATGTTTCTCTTGTGTGTCTACATTTAAGTCATTCTGCAAAATAGAATCATTGGACAATGGTTCACAGAGATGTTTTTGTTTACTTTTACGATTCTTGGAAGCCCCAACACACTCACTTGCGACTTTCTTTCTCATCTTTCTTTTATTTAAAAGTCTCTGTCGATCTTCTTCTCGCAAGCGTTGTGAAGTTTCCGGTTTCTGAGCATCTCTCCACCTTTGCTTCCTTTCCCTTGCCAATCTTCTTTTGCGTTCAATTTTGTCTTCTCCATTCTCCGCCATTTTAATCTGTAATTGTAAATAGACATGTAATTATTGTTTGTTCTTTGTTTTGTATACATTTTTTTTTTCAATTTTGTACTGTTCCATTAAAGTAGATGAATAAAATACTAAAACATTTTAAAATATTGCACTTTAGACTGAAAGAAATGAAACCATTTTTCAAAGTATGTTATTGACATATATGAAATGGAAATAGCTGCACATATCTATCTTTATATTATTAATCCTTCAATTCCATTCCTTCTTGATTGAATTCACAGCATACCAGCAATTTCTTTTTTTTGCAAGTCTTGTAAGCTTCTTATTTTCTTTAAATATTATTATTAATTAGTATTGTCTTTTCAACTGTTTTCAAGTTATGACTAAATATCATACATTAATGACTCAATAAGTACTCTCCATTTTCAAAAAATATCCATTTTCAGCAAATATATAATATATAGCCTTTTTCTATGCATCACTACAAAATTAAATTTTATACCTGTGAGGATGATGTTGATGTTGTTCAAAGGCTGCAAACGTCACGCTGTCTGTTTATTCCCTTGCAGATCCAAATAAACTGTAAAATCAAATTGAGAATATTTTAAAACTTTTGCTTCATCGATATCATTAAATGAACATCAACAGACATATATTTGGCTACATTAAAAACCTAAAATCATATTTTTTAATATCTTGCTGTAGTAATATAATTCAAATTCTGTACCTGTCCAAATTATCCTTATGATGTTCAATGTGTGCAATCGTCACTATCTCTGTTCATTCAGCTACAGTTCACTGCAATTATACAAAATAGTAAAATTAATGTATAATAAGTTGCTTCATCTGTATCAATCAATGAGGCTTAACATACATATTTTTGCATAGATTAAAAACATGAAATAAATATATCAATCAATCAGCATGAACACACATATGTAAGCATAGATTATAAACATACACTCAATATTACTATTAGTCTTTAAATAAGAATCAATTAATCTGTATTAATCTTAAATTAATGTCTGACTAAATAAAACGTCAAGACATAAGCATGAGTCTCTTCCCTTTTTTTTTTGAGTGGTATTTTAAAATGAGTATGTTACAACTGAATTCTTAAAATAATGTACATTACTAATGAAATAAGAATCAATTAATGTTCATTAATATTAAACTAATGTGTGACTAAATCTAACATCAACATGTAAGCATGAGTATATAGCCTTTAATTTTTATTTTTGGTTTATTTTATACAAAATATATAAGAACTGAATTATTTAAATAATGTACATACATTCATAATTAATTAATCAACGTGTTCCTTTTTTTATGCACTTTCTTAAACGTTAACCTTTTTTGATATTAATGATTAGTAATGATACATTATGAATGTTATTTACAATTCTTTCCCACAGGTAATCAAGATATATAACAAAATAATTATTAAATTAATGTACATTAATAATTAATTAATCAATCTGTTGCTTTTTTATTCACATTCTTAAACGTTAATTAATTTTGATATTAATCATTAATTAATTAATTAATTAATGTACATTATGAATGTTATTAACAATTGTTTCACACAGGTAATCACGATATATCACAAAATAATTATAAAATTAATGTACATTAATAATTAATGAATCAATTTGTTGCTAATTAATTCATGTACATTATGAATGTTATTAACAATTTTTTCACACAGGTAATCATGATATATAACAAAATAATTCTTAAATTAATGTACATTAATAATTAATAAATCAATGTGTTGCTTTTGTATTCACATTCTTAAACGTTAACTAATTTTGATATTAATTAATTAATTAATGTACATTATGAATGTTATTAACAATTGTTTCACACACGTAAGCACAATATTATTTTTCTATTAATTAAATTTCTTATTTTGTATTTATTAAGTAAGTACCAATTTATTAATTAATAATTATAAATTATATATTTACCTTTTTTAATGTAATAATGCTGAAGCAGTATACTGAAGAGCTAACAATCTCTTGAGATTTCCCGGCATCAGAAAACGTCCAGTCAGACTGTCATCACCTGAGGAGAAAGTGTCAGTTATGTGTCAAGTGTGCCCTATATATAGGCTTTGTGCCCGAGACAAATGCATTGTTTTAGGCGTGAAATCCGCAGTTGCGCTAGCCAAATGCGTTGTTTTCGGCGGGAAATCCTATGTGGCGCGAGACAAAGGCGGGAAATCTGTGTTAATGCGTAAATCTGTAATTGCGTTTCGTAAAATGTACTCGCTACTGTCTTTTTACTCATTGCGCGGTTAATCCGCATCCTTTATCTCGTTGTTTTTCGAACACATACGTCTGTGGCTGTGTTTTACGCAGTTCGTAGTAGTATAGCCTCGTTTTCATTTTTTTCGGCGGCCATTTTTTTCTCGCTTAGCCGATTTTCGATCTTTGTAACTCGGCTAAATCGATGTAAATTGAAGTTCAAACTCACTTCGAGACGTCCTGCCTGGTTCCCCATGCTGTAAGGGACCTTTATTTAATTTTTTAGTGTGTATTTAGTTTTTTTTTTATTGTTTTGGTTCCGCCGCTTATCTCATACTTTTTTTCACCTCGTATTTTTGTGCTACAGTTTAACGGCTCGCTACGCGAGGCTCGCCTGCCGTGCTCATTGCCAAAGTGCTACGATTTAACGACTCTCATCGCAAAGTCGTACGATCGGCAAAGTGGTATGCACTACGCAACACTACGGGATGACGAATCATAGTTAGACAATTATAATATGTGATTCTAAATAGTACACTTACCTGTTCAAAATGCCTATCCAGTGATGCCCCCGTCCTCCTCAAAGTCGTCACAGACAGGGCCCCTTCAGAAAAAAAAGGGTTCTCGCGCATGCTCCGCTAAGATTTAGAATTGGCGCCTTCTGCTTGGCTGTAATATGATTGACAGCATTTTCAGCCAATCAGGATGTTCAAAGGTGTGAGCCAATCAAAATTGGATATACCCCTTTATCTCATTCTGATTGGCTGATGTAACTGTCAATCAATTTTAATCCAATCAAAATGGTATATAGGGGTGTATCCTATTTTGATTGGCTCACACATTTGGGCCTTCTGATTGGCTAAAATATGATTGACAGCATTTTCAGCCAATCAGAAGGCGCCATTTCTAAATCTTAGTAGAACATGCCTGAGAACCCTCCTTTGTTGCGGGGAGCTCCTCATGGGATTGGGAGGGTTAAGTCTTGTCCCATAAGCGTCTGTATAGGGTTAATTAGAGGCTCATGAGGGCCTAGATAGAACCCCATGTGTGATGGGGTTAATTTTAGGTGCCCGGGGGGTACTTGTAGTACTCCCGCGGCAGGAGTTATTTTTTTAGTTAACGCGGGTCCTTTAAGGAGCTTTGCAGTCCTTTCAGGACCTGCAAGGTGGCAAATTAGAATTTTTACTGCTGCCAGTGTCCCGATCGGGACCCATGCAGCAAGGGTTAATATGGGGACACTGCGGGAGACATATGGGGACCCTAAGCATAGGGGGATTCATTTTAGGTGCCGCAGGGTACTTGAAGTACCTCTGCTGCGGAGGTTAACACTATAGTGCCGTGGGGGTTCCAATCGGGACCCCTGCAGCATGGCAATTAGTCTGGGGAGAAGGGGGGGGTTTAGGGGCTGGAGGGAGTTTTGGGGGCCGGAACGGGGGTCTCTAATGCTGCTCACACAGCTAAGGGCTTTTGAAGCTTTTGCAAGACCTCCTCAGCACTCGTTGGGCTATGGGCTCTATTTGCATGTTACGGGCTAGCTCAAGGGGGACTTCATAGCAATTTAATAGCAAAATTGGAATGTAGCTGGTAAGGGCTTGACAGATCAAAGGGTTATGTGCTGTGATATTCCACGTTCCACAAAACGTAGGCATTTTACGTTTTGTCCTGTATTCTAACACGCAGGTCGGTGACGTAGAGGCTTACAAGGCTAGTTTAATAACCTTCAGCCCTACGTTTTTCACTACAGGCTACTTTTTGCAAAGTAGCCCCAATTTAATGGGGCTGTTAAACTGCAATTCCCTCTTATTTCTCTGAACTTTTTTTGCCAATTACTGGAAACAGACTGTGGACTAACATGAAACCAGAGTAAATACTTGTTACCAATTACCATGGCTGCAGCAAGAAAGCAATCAGACCCTGTTATCTCCCCATCAGCAGTGATGGCCAGCAACCAGTAGGTGACACAACCACTGCTCGCCAAAGCTTCCTTTAATTTGTTCATATGGTTAAGCTTTAGGGGTTAGGGTAGTGGCAGATGATAAGCTTACATAGTGAAATAGTGACAAGCTGTGATAACAGAAAAGATCAAAGCAATCTTATCACAGTGGCTCCAATCAAAAAAAAATTTGCTGGAAGGGGCCTTAATCAGAATTCCTTTTCCAAGTGGCCTGGATAGACACAGCACTAGATAAACAAGTTAAAATATCAGGATCTTGTGTTCTTTTACTAATTTCCTTTCACTATTTAAATTTTCTTTCTCTGCCTTTCTGTAAGCCTTTATAGGAAATATTTGTTCCAGTTTCCATAAAAAAATTATGCATTACGGACCTTGACTTCATGGTATACTTTGAATATCATAAGTTACATGATCATACTGCCTTAATGAGGATCCTGACCACCTCTGAGTTAACTGCAATGAGCAAGTAAAATAAGTCTTCTTATAAGTTTCTAAGAGGCAATAAGGAAGCTAAACAAGAAAGTCTTGTGGTAAAAAACTGGAGACCACAACAATGCATGTTATTTTGAGATCTGATTTTTTTTATGGTCTATTTGTGGTTTGCTTACTGTTCTCTAAGTCTTAAGAAGCTTGTGTATATATAATCCTTTGCACAACATAAAGAAATAAAATGTTATTCTCCTTTATACTTATTTTAATGGGTTAATTAAAAAAATGTTTTATCTCATTTATATCCAAGATTGTCTACTATACTGTGTATCCCTAATGCAGAAATAAACAGTCTTTTGCAAAATGTATGTACCGTATATACTCGAGTATAAGCCGACTCGAGTATAAGCCGAGGGTGGGAAATGTGCTGCCCCCTTTTGTCCCTCTTATGCCCTCTGTGTCCCCCTCTTGTGTGCCCTTTTCTTGTGTCCTCCCTCTCTCTCCTGTGTCTCTTCCCCCCCTCTCCCTTCCCTGTGTCTCTTCCCCCCTCTCCCTTCCCTGTGTCTCTTCTCCCCCCTCCCTTCCCTGTGTCTCTTCCCCCCTCCCTTATCACCCTCCTCAACCCCCCTCCTCATTCTCAACCTCCCTCCTCAACCCCACTCCTCATCCTCAACCTCCCTCCTCAACCTCCCTCCTAATCGTCAAGCCCCCCCTCAACCCCCTCCTCAACCCCCCTCCTCAACCTCCCTCCTCATCCCCCCATCATCATCCTCAACCCTCCCATCCTCAACCCCGTCCTCAACCTCAACCCCCTCCTCATCTGCAACCCCCTCCCTCATCCTCAACCTCCTCCCTCATCCTCAACCTCCGTCCTCATCCTCAACCTCCCTCCTCAACCTCCCTCCTCATCCTCAACCTCCCTCCTCATCCTCCCTCTTCAAACCGCCCATCCTCAACCCCCTCCTCAACCCCCCTCCTCAACCCCACTCCTCATCCTCAAGCTCCCTCCTCATCCTCAACCCCCTCCTCAAGCTCCCTCCTCAACACCCCTTCCTCAACCCCCCATCCTCATCCTCAACCCCCCATCCTCATCCTCAACCCCCCATCCTCAACCCCCTCCTCAACCCCCATACTCAACCCCACTCCTCATCCTCAACCTCCCTCCTCATCCTCCCTCCTCATCCTCAACCCCCATCCTCAACCCCACTCCTTCCGGCGTCTTGACCCGGCCAATGCTAATGACGTGGCGCGCATGTGACGTCACGTCATTAGCATATACCGGGTGCCGACGCAGGAAGGAGCAGAGGCCGGAGGAGAAGCTGCAGATGAAGGTAAGTGAGGAGAAATGGTGATGGGGAGGTATTTAGAGGTGTCTCTCTACCCCCCCGTGTCTCTTTCCCTCCCCCCTCCTCATCCTCAACCCCCCCTCCTCATTCTAAGCCCCCCCTCATTCTAAACCCCCCTCCTCACTTTACCCCTCTAAATACCTCCCCTTCTCCCTTTCCCCTCACTTACCTTCATCTGCAGCTTCACCTACGGCCTCCGCTCCTTCCTGCGTTGGCACCTGGTATATGCTAATGACGTGACGTCACATGCGCGCCATTGGCTGGGTCAAGACGCCGGAAGGAGCGGAGGCCGGAGGAGAAGCTGCAGATGAAGGTAAGTGAGGGGAAGGGAGAGGGGGAGGTATTTAGAGGGGTAAAGTGAGGAGGGGGATTTAGAATGAGGAGGGGAAGGTTGAGGATGAGGAGGGGGAGGGAAAGAGACACGGGGGGTTAGAGAGACCCGGGGGGGTTAGAGAGACAGAGAGACACGGGGGGAGAGTGACTCGAGTATAAGCCGAGGGAGCCCTTTTTATCCTTAAAAAAAAAGTCTGAAAAACTCGGCTTATACTCAAGTATATACGGTATGTAACTAAAGGAGTAATTTCAGTTCTTATTTCATAACATGCTGGATAATAAAGATAAGATAACTTGAGGACTTGAATTCTTATCCAACACTGCTCACCATTAAAGTTATTAAAGATATTCTCAACTTTTATCACCTTTACACCTTTACCCTTGCCACATATTTCCTGTGTTTTTCTATGGCTAGCCCAGCTATATTCTTTACTCATCTTAAGCAATAGTGAAGTGCGAGTTGTAACCACAAGATGGAGACAGAGAGACACCAATAAACAATACAAATATAGTAACATCTTGCAACATAAAACACATATGATATACAGAGGACATACCCAAAGTTCCAAAGAAAAAAATTACACAACCCTATAATCAATGCAATCCACAAATAAATCATGTGCATTTGTGTACAAGAACAAAGCACAATTGTAGATCAGGCTTTGCTTATTTAAAGGGACTCTTTAAGCATTTTCCCCTCATAAATGTTTAACTAGGTTCAGGGGTGTGTTTAGGTTTTAATTTGCCCTAGGCCAATTCAGATTTGTGCGCCAACCAATTATCCAGTTACTACTCCTCCTTTCCAGTTGGTATATCCCAATCATGAGTTTTTTTTACAAAACTGCATAGACAATTATAAGTGTATTTGTGTCTATAAGCAGGTCTTGATTCAATGACAACTTCGATGACAACCCTTACTTGGAAATCATAGAGCTTTCTCTCTTCTTTTTCTTTTTGCTAATTAAGTGTGTTTTCTATTATTTTAACTTGTATTAGACGTTCAGATATGAACACAAATATACTATTTATATGCTGTACTACTATACGGTGGAGGGCTTCTATTGCTCTTTTGCCCACCATAATTTAAATGATTGTTGTGGTAAACTACCTCCTTGTAGAATCTACTACACAAGCTAGGATCCCGCCCCATGCTGATGAGAGGCAGTACCTTGAAACAGCTGTATGTTGGTAGGATTCCTGGCTTGTGTATAATTCATCCTGCGCTTTGCAATTAAGCTGCGTAATACAGCAAGCACATGCTTAAGGGAAGCCATGTTTAAAATGGTTAGGGATTGCAAGAGCGAAGCCTTTGTGGGCACATTTGCATGTCCTTGCCCAGGTTCCCAGAATGCAGTGTAATAACTGTATTTCTCAGAATTCTGAGCGGGAAAAAAGGTTTTTAAACTTTTTTGTTTTTAACTTTCAAATGTGAACACACATGTTCTATTTATATGCTATCATTACCAGAAACATATATGGTTTGGTACATTGTGGTTTTCACCGATAGGGAAATTAGCTTGCAGATACGCTGACTATAAAAAAAAAATACATCTGTTTAGGTCATCTTCTTTCTAATATTCTTATCTCTGATTAACTGTTTCAATAGTCAATAAGAGAAAGGTAACACTAGAATGAAACCCTGTTTGGATTGGCTGAAATTTCAACTGATCACAAGAGGGTAAAAAAAAGTTCTATGATTGGTTAAAATACTCATTTCAATCCATGCATTCTGATTGATAGTAGTTATGATAGTATTTAGGGTGCCAGAGAGGTCCATAGGGACCCCATGGTAGAGAGACAGGTTTAGGTACCATGGCTTTTCATGGGGGGTGGGAACCCAGGTGTCCCACCAGGTGTTGATAGGAGGCCCCGGTGAATACCCAGGATCATAGAGGGTAGCGAGACATAGGCGGCATTAGCTCATATTTCACATATTTAATCCAATCAGAAGCCGGAAAGCGCTCTAAAAGTCATTAGTCGGTGCATGAGCTCCTCCTATGAGGAGCTCAATTTGAAAAAAGTAATTTTTATAGAGATGTGTGATTTTTAGGAGGAGGCCCATTGCAATGGGCCAGAAGATGAGCATCATGGGCTTCAAAGAATTTTGAAGAGAACATTATTCACCAAGGCAGAAGATTGAGGACCTTTACAGCAATGTATCACAGTAAGTTAATATTGTTTAAAATGGTTCAGAGTTGTGAAGTAATATGAATGACCTATTTTGGTATATTAACCTTTATGAAACAGATTGACTGCTCTAAATGGTGTTTTGATTTAAATAAAACCAGGTAGCATGATTTTATTTACCTGCAGAATCTAAATATATGTAGGCATTTGGGAGAAAACCATATTGAAAGAATGGAGGGCCAATAATCCAAATACAGAAGAACTGAGATAAAAAAAATGTATATGCAAAAATAGGGGACTTTGATGAATATAACATGAAAGAGTAGGGCAGCTGAGATTTATATACATAGAAAAGTTGGAAAGAATGGTGAGGGAGGGGTAAAACAATGTGGCATAGGGAGCTGGGGGAGATATAGGGGAAAGTAGCATGGTAAAGGTAAAGCTGAGGAGAATAATATGGAGGGGGTAAAGCTGGTAGATGAAGATATTGTGACGGTTAAGTTACTAAAGCCAATCTGAGTTAAATCAACCAGGTCACACCTTAATAGGATTTGCCTAAATAAAATGAAGACAGACAAGAATCTCTTTTCACACACCACAAGGACCAAACAGACTGCATGCACCTAAAAGATAGTGTGGTAAAGATAAAGCTGAGGAGAATTATATGGAGGGGCAACGTTTGTAGAGTCCTTCTTTTACACTATAAACATGCTAAGGTTATTCTACTAGCAGGACCTAAAAGAGATATCTGGCTGTGTTGTGTTGCAAGGTCTAAAATAGACTTCTGGTTGTGTTACTACACTGCAGGACTTAAAACAAACTCCCAACTGTTTTACTATACTGCAATGACTGAAATTAATTAAAAATTACTTGGGTTGGTCTGAATTAAATAATCTTGACTGCAAGCTCTATTAGCACACTGCAAGGATTGTAATGGATTGCAAGTTACTAAAGCCAATCTGAGTTAAATGAACCAGGTCTCAACTTACTAGGTTTTGCCTAAATTAAATTAAATCAGACAAGAAGTACTTTTCCCATACCGCAAGGACCAAACAGACTGCATAAAAGAGTTAAAGATTACCAGAAAACAACTTTGTTTTTTATCAGACTGCAAGAACTAGCACTGATTACATGCCCATATGAGGTACTTTGAATTCAATTTAATAAATAGTTCTGCAAGAGTTGACGTTAAGTGCACACTCCTAGAGCCCAGAATTATTATTATTATCCTTTATTTGCATCGCGCCAACATATTCTGCAGCGCTGTACAGGGGATAAGAACGCAGTGCGTTAAACAGGGAATTATGGGTCAAAAAAGCGTTATAGCGAAAACATTGCTGAAAGTGGTGGCGTTACGCAAGGTATACCTGTATATAAATAAAGACATACCCATTTTAACTCTGTAGATGTGTTCCTAGAAGACAAAGTGCTAAATGAAACAGTGTTAAACAGGTCAATTTTAGGGTAAATCATAGGTAAACTCGATTTTAAAATTCCTTCCATGGCTTTTGGTGTTTTGGAATGATACACAAGCATCGAATCAGTGTTACTCAGGGATGTGTCGGGCAAAAACTTTGTTATATCCATGGGGTGTGTGTCAGCTTTATAGTGAATAAGCGTTAAACAGGGTAGTGTTAAGTGTGGTCTTCTTGTATATAGACACAGACCCATATATATATATTTATTGTTTATTTTTATTTTATATATATTTTATATATATTTTATATATGTACTGTGTGAGGCGATGTTGGAGGGGTTTCGGGAAGTGCAAACAAAAATTGTGCCTGCCCCCTCCAGGGGGAGGGGGGTGGGGAGGGATTTTCTTTTTGCACCGGGGTCCAACATGCATTAGCTCCACCAATTCAATTCGCCAAACCGCAATTACTTGAGCTTGTAAAGCAGCTTGTAAATGTTACAAATATTCAATTGACTACATTTAGCTACTCACATTCCAAATGTGAGTTACCCACCCACAATCACTATGTGCCAGCCAAAGTCGCATAACTGGCCTTAGAACTCCATTGGTTTTAGCACAGCTCAAGATTTACGGATGCTAAATAATTAAAGTCAAAATCAATATTCTATTAGACCCGTAGTTCTGAAGAGGATTTTTTTTTAACAAAAACACTTATCGTAGCTGTAGCAGCAATTGAAAATATACCAATGTACTTTAAAAGCACAGGAAGGCATATAAATACATTAGAATTAATTGCACATCATTCTCAAACCCACAAATATGCAATTATATATATTTTTTTTAATGTTTTTTTTTTTGTGAGAAATGGATCCCAGGACTTAAGGGGTTAATACATATCATGGAACCCGCGTGGACTAGAAAAGTTGCTTGAATTAATTTTGTTGATTTCTACATTCCTGGATTGCGAGTCCGATCGCTAAATTTACTTCTCGACACTAATTAATTTCTAGTCTCTGAGTCAAGTTTAAGTATAAACTCCATATTTTACTAACATCATGATGACTGTCTCATTTAATATTGGCTGTGTCTAAGAAGTAAATTAGGGGCTTATTTACACAGTCAGCTCATATGATCTCGCTCCTTGAAATTCTACGAGTGCATGGTTTCCATGTGGAGGCTGTGAGAGGGCAGTTGCGAGTAAGAGACAATTGAATGTGTCTAAATGTTTATAATAAATATAGCCCTTAGCCAAAATTATGGGCTAGAGGCAATTGTGGGCTTGCAATGGAACTACTCACATGCATTTATTAATCTACCAGCATGCATGTCTTCAAGTTACTCTTTTATCCCTTGGATTCCCTTCTGGTACTCTTCCTACGCTGTTCTTGACACCAACGAGGAAGATGGAGTGACCAGGCAAAAACAGTGTTTGTGCAGCATTAAACATCTACATTTATATTAAAGATCTGCATACATGTGTCATGTAATTTGTATATGACACAAATATTACAATGTATAGAATAAAACATTTTCTTGAGTTTAATGATCGAGTATAGACAAGTATACTCTTTATGAAGAATAGTATTTATTAAAACCATAGCAAAAACAAGAATACACAATTGTATGTATTTAAACTTACAGGGAGTGCAGAATTATTAGGCAAATGAGTATTTTGACCACATCATCCTCTTTATGCATGTTGTCTTACTCCAAGCTGTATAGGCTCGAAAGCCTACTACCAATTAAGCATATTAGGTGATGTGCATCTCTGTAATGAGAAGGGGTGTGGTCTAATGACATCAACACCCTATATCAGGTGTGCATAATTATTAGGCAACTTCCTTTCCTTTGGCAAAATGGGTCAAAAGAAGGACTTGACAGGCTCAGAAAAGTCAAAAATAGTGAGATATCTTGCAGAGGGATGCAGCACTCTTAAAATTGCAAAGCTTCTGAAGCGTGATCATCGAACAATCAAGCGTTTCATTCAAAATAGTCAACAGGGTCGCAAGAAGCGTGTGGAAAAACCAAGGCGCAAAATAACTGCCCATGAACTGAGAAAAGTCAAGCGTGCAGCTGCCACGATGTCACTTGCCACCAGTTTGGCCATATTTCAGAGCTGCAACATCACTGGAGTGCCCAAAAGCACAAGGTGTGCAATACTCAGAGACATGGCCAAGGTAAGAAAGGCTGAAAGACGACCACCACTGAACAAGACACACAAGCTGAAACGTCAAGACTGGGCCAAGAAATATCTCAAGACTGATTTTTCTAAGGTTTTATGGACTGATGAAATGAGAGTGAGTCTTGATGGGCCAGATGGATGGGCCCGTGGCTGGATTGGTAAAGGGCAGAGAGCTCCAGTCCGACTCAGACGCCAGCAAGGTGGAGGTGGAGTACTGGTTTGGGCTGGTATCATCAAAGATGAGCTTGTGGGGCCTTTTCGGGTTGAGGATGGAGTCAAGCTCAACTCCCAGTCCTACTGCCAGTTCCTGGAAGACACCTTCTTCAAGCAGTGGTACAGGAAGAAGTCTGCATCCTTCAAGAAAAACATGATTTTCATGCAGGACAATGCTCCATCACACGCGTCCAAGTACTCCACAGCGTGGCTGGCAAGAAAGGGTATAAAAGAAGAAAATCTAATGACATGGCCTCCTTGTTCACCTGATCTGAACCCCATTGAGAACCTGTGGTCCATCATCAAATGTGAGATTTACAAGGAGGGAAAACAGTACACCTCTCTGAACAGTGTCTGGGAGGCTGTGGTTGCTGCTGCACGCAATGTTGATGGTGAACAGATCAAAACACTGACAGAATCCATGGATGGCAGGCTTTTGAGTGTCCTTGCAAAGAAAGGTGGCTATATTGGTCACTGATTTGTTTTTGTTTTGTTTTTGAATGTCAGAAATGTATATTTGTGAATGTTGAGATGTTATGTTGGTTTCACTGGTAAAAATAAATAATTGAAATGGGTATATATTTGTTTTTTGTTAAGTTGCCTAATAATTATGCACAGTAATAGTCACCTGCACACACAGATATCCCCCTAAAATAGCTAAAACTAAAAACAAACTAAAAACTACTTCCAAAAATATTCAGCTTTGATATTAATGAGTTTTTTGGGTTCATTGAGGACATGGTTGTTGTTCAATAATAAAATTAATCCTCAAAAATACAACTTGCCTAATAATTCTGCACTCCCTGTATTAGCTTTGATTTTTAGAGAGATCACAATATAAAATCAGTGAGAGGTGTATTAAAATCTCCTTTGAATGATTGGATAACAAATCGTTTTATACCTGGTAGATCAATATAGAAATCAATAAGCAGTGTATAAAATCTATTAAACTCGGTTTCACAATCTACAGTTTATATTTGGCTAGTTCAATACAGAAATGATAATAAATGATTGTTTATCCAAGTCTTATCAGACTTGGAGAAACAATCAGATGTCTATTCCATATAATATATTTTTGCTATTAATATTCAGTGATATAGCATGTTACTCTATGAAAGCAGTAAATAGCAAAATCAGGTGCAACAACCTATATGGCAGCCAGAACATTGAAATATATACTGATGCAATGTAAAACCTCTAAGTTTATAATGTATATAAATGGCAAGCTAAATAACTTTTGTATTTATTTATTGCATTATTTGATAATTGATTTTCTAACAGAATTGATTACATTTAAGTTATTAAAACAATCAATCTGTTTTTGATAGAATGGACCAAAGTAGAAAACAATTACAGTCTGCGGCTCATGTCCGGACAGATGTCCCCCAAACACCTTATTTAAGTTTGCTTACATCTTATCAGTTGTAACATAATGATTGTATTGGGACTATTTAAATTCTGTTATAAATGTAATAATAGAAACTTGCAATTATGCGTTACCCAAAATCGTTAGCAGGGAAACCCTTGCTGGATAGGACTGCTCCTTAGTTTGTTTAGAAGTAATCTCTTTTTGGTATTAATTTTAGTAAGTATTTGTAGTAAAGATAGATATTGTGAAAATTACAGAGGAAAGTCTCTCTGGTAAAAGTTCATGCCAGAGAGAGGCAGAGCTTACAGACAGGACAAAGGTCAGAGCCCACAGACAGGAGAGAGATCAGAGCCCACAGAAAGGATAAAGATCAGAGCCCACAGACAGGAGAAAGGTCAGAGCTCACAGACAGGAAGAAGCCCCAAACCTATCTTTGGCTTAATAGATAAACTCTTTTTTTACCCACTCCCAGTCACATGGTATATTTCAACCATTTGCAGTAGCCACCCGTCATAGTTGTATATAGATGCAAAATTAAGACATTTATACAGTATCTCACAAAAGTAAGTACACCCCTCACATTTGTGTAAATATTTTATTATATCTTTTCATGTGACAACACTGCAGAAAGAACACTCTGCTACAATGTAAAGTAGTAAGTGTACATCCTGTATAACAGTGTAAATTTGCTGTGCCGACAAAATAACTCAACAAGTTCAAGTCTAAACTATTGGCAACAAAAGTGAGTACACCACTAAGTGGAAATGTCCAAATTGGGCCCAATTAGCCATTTTCCCTCCCCGGTGTCATGTGACTCGTTAGTGTTACAAGGTCTCAGGTGTGAATGGGGATCAGGTGTATCGCTCTTACATTCTCTCATACTGGTCACTAGATGTTCAACATGGCACCTCATGGCAAAGAACTCTCTGAGGATCTGAAAAAAAGAATTTTTGCTCTACATAAAGATGGGCTAGGCTATAAGAAGCTTCCCAAGACCCTGAAACTGATGGGCACAGTGGGCAAGACCATACAGAGATTTTGCAGGACAGGTTCCACTCAGAATAGGCCTCGCCATTGTCAACCAAAGAAGTTGAGTGCACATGCTCAGTGTCATTTCCAGAGGTTGTCTTTAGGAAATAGACGTAGGAGTGCTGCCAGCATTACTGCAGAGGTTGAAGGGGTGGGGGGTCAGTGCTCAGACCATACGCCGCACACTGCATCAAATTGGTCTGCATGGCTGTTGTCCCAGAAGGAAGCATCTTCTAAAGATGAAGCACAAGAAAGTCCACAAACAGTTTGCTGATGACAAGCAGACTAAGGACATGGATTACTGGAACCATGTCCTGTGGTTTGATGAGACCAAGATAATCTTATTTGGTTCAGATGGTGTCAAGCGTGTGTGGCGGCAACCAGGAGAGGAGTGCAAAGACAAGTGTGTCTTGCCTACAGTCAAGCATGGTGGTAGGAGTGTCATGGTCTGGGCCTGCATGAGAGCTGCTGCCACTGGGTAGCTACAGTTCATTGAGGGAACCATGAATGCCAACATGTACTGTGACACACTGAAGCAGAGCATTATCTCCCGCTTTTGGAGACTGGGCCGCAAGGCAGTAGTCCAACATGATAATGACCCCAACACACCTCCAAGACGACCACTGCCTTTCTAAAGAAGCTGAAGGTAAAGGTGATGGACTGGCAAAGCATGTCTCCAGACCTAAACCCTATTGAGCATCTGTGGGGCATCCTCAAACTGAAGGTGGGGGAGCGAAAGGTCTCTAACATCCACCAGCTCTGTGATGTCATCATGGAGGAGTAGAAGAGAACTCCAGTGGAAACATGTGAAGCTCTGGTGAACTCCATTCCTGTGAAGGTTAAGGCAGTGCTGGAAAATAATGGTGGCCACACAAAATATTGACACTTTGGGCCCAATTTAGACATTTCCACTTAGGGGTGTACTCACTTTTGTTGCCAATGGTTTAAACATTAATGGCTGTGTGTTGAGTTATTTTGAGGGGACAGCAAATGTACACTGTTAAACAGGCTGTACACTTACTACTTTACAGTGTAGAAGAGTGTCATTTCTTCAGTTTTGTCACATGAAAAGATATAATAAAATATGTACAAAAATGTTTGGAGTGTATTGTATTCACTTCTGTAAGATACTGTATATGGTGGAATGGTGTTCAACCGACAAGGGAGCAGTCTTGTTTTATTTTTTTAATGAATTATTATGGAATACGTGTTGACTTTTAGTTATACTTGGAGCCAAGTTCATTTTTTTTAGGTTTGAATAAAGCATTGTTCCTCTATCTACAAGTAAAGATAGCGTGTCTTTAGAACAATGAGGAATTGAATACAGTAGAAGCACGAGTGTATTGTTCTTGGGACATTACTATGTGTCTTCCTCCTCAAGGTCCTGGCTGATGTCTCGCTTGATAAAACATTTAGAAGGCTCAGAAATATTTTATGTAAAAGGGAGAATGATTAACCCTTCATCTGGAAAAATGAGTACAGTAGAAGTATGTCTGTATTGACAGTGGTAACAGCAAAACCAACAGACAATCATATCATGTAGATAAAATATATGTATATATATTTTTTTTTAAAGAAAAAAAGAAAACATCTTTATTAAACATTCAAAAAGATAATTGGGCGCTACACAAAAATTAAAAATAAGATATAGACAGGCACTAAGGTGCTAATCCAATGATAGTAAGTGCAATGGGATAAAACATCCCCCCCAAAAAAGTGTGAATGAAAAAAAAAAAAAAAAATATATCAATATTCACATAAATAAATATGTATGTGCCTTAAGTGGTAAAAGAAAAAACAAAAACAATAATATAAATATAGAGATCATAAAGTAATGTGATTGTAAGGTGTAAGGAATATATATCCCCACTAGGATATATTAAATCCTTACAAAAGAGAGAAATCTCTTATAGTGAAATGGGAGCTATATCTCCTCATTAGGTGGTTTAAATCAACAGAGAGCAAAAAAATGCAGCTATATACATATATTAAAAAAGTATACCATAGGTATGCACTTTGGTATGTGCTAAAGTATGACACTTAAATGGTAGAAAAGAACAAAGTATAAAATGTATCTACAATATCATGCGTGATACACATATATAGAAGTAATTCAATGGAAGTGAGTACCTTATCTTCTCATATTCAGTGTTTCAAGATGTCCCGGATATCCTAGAAGGGAACCCTCCGGATCTTAACACCACACCGTGAGAGATGAAGGAAGAGCTGCTGATTACTCCATAGAAGTAATGCACAGCACAATTGCTGTGTAAAATATGCAGACTCCAGTATATAAAAAAACTTCCCCCCAAAAAATCCCATGCATAGAGAAAGTATACTACCAGGTGCCTGCACAACCAGACTAGGTGCATCCAAAGTATATAAAGTTAAAATATACACGAGTACAATGTGCCGCTGACCGGTTTCGTTCACATAGAACTTTATCAAAGGCTCACTATTTTTTTATCCACATGAATGTTTATAAAGCACCAATCAATGTTTTTGAAAAGCCTGCAGTTATTTCCGGGGCCCCTTAGCCATCCCATAAGTGAATGCTAGTGAAGATCCTCTACGCACACTTGCACTCATCTTTCAATAAATAATGTATGCATTATATATATATACTAGCGACTTGCCCGTCAAAAAATGACGGCAATGTTATGTATATGTTTGTCAAGTTGTTTAGTTATTAACATATATTTTTGACACTTGTAAGTATTTTAATATGAACGTGTATTTTTGTAAAATGTTGATGTAATGGTTTTTTAAAATGTAATTAGTATCTGAAGAATTGTTAACTTGAATATACATTGAATGAATAGGAAAGCCAAAAGTAAAAAGCCTTTTTTAAACGTTGCAAATTTTAAGATGAAGTTTAAAATATATGTAAGCAATAACCATGAAAGTATATATTTTTAAACTTGAACTTTATTTTTTATGTAAGTTTAGAAGTTGACAAAACATTGGTATAATTTTGAACATTATAAACATGAACATAGTGAATACATTTTGTAAAGTAATTTTTTATTAAAAGTATTAACATTTGAATGTAAAAACAATTGACATTTAAATTAATCAGTATTAAAATTCAATTTCTATCACAATAATTGTTAACTTGAATATACATTGAATGTAGAGGAAGGCATACAGTCAAACTCTTCTTAAAACGTACGTAATTAAACTAATTTATTACTGAGCACATAAATTGGCGATAAACATTAATGTAGGTAGTAATCTTAAGATAACAGACAATATTTACATTGTGACTTAAAAGGTGCTTGACCTCTTAACATCCACTTTGTAATATGTTGAATGAAATAACTTGAAAATATATTTTTTAAACTTGTAACATTAGAAACATTAACATAGTGACTTAACATTTTAACATAATTTTTACTAACAATGCAAGGCAAGTATTTTGTGAGGCGAATCATTCATAAACATGACTTCCATTAATTATGACTGAATTAAACAACCAATTGTTATGTATTTTGCAATGCTTTTAAAAAATCTTGGCATCTTTAATTAGTATCCTTCAAAGTTATAGTACTTCATAGTAGACAATGTTTTTAGTAAAAATACGTCCATCTTCTAATAAATCACCTTGACTTTCATTGTTTTCAATGTAAACTTTAATAGCCTGTGGATTTTTGCACCTTGACAACGCAACGTACAATTGACCATGTGCAAAAACTGGTTCTTCCAAGAAAATACCCACAGATTTGAAAGTTTGACCTTGTGATTTATTAATGGTCATGGCAAATGCCATAATAATGGGAAATTGTCTTCTTTGAAGTATAAAAGGGAGACTACTTTCACTTGGTGCTAAATCTATTCTTGGTATGAAAACTCTCTCTCCTCTATGGGTCCCAGTTAAAATTTCAGCATCTATAAAATGGTCCTTTAATTGTTGAACAATTAATCTTGTGCCATTGCATAGGCCTTTTTTGGGATTCATATTTCGCAGTAACATGATAATTGCACCTTTCTTTAGCTGCAAAATATGTGGTGGCATTCCAGAAGGAGTTAAAGAGTTTATGAATTCAGTCGAAAAGTTAGCCTGACTTTCATTGTCATCAGCAAGTACAGAATCAGCACTGTGATAATTTCTTTGTGGTGCATAAATTTTTTTTAAGATTTTATTATTGAGGATTAATGCATCTTTATTTTTACACGTCAGTATGACTTGGTTGGCAAGCTCTGAATATTCTTCGTTATTTATGCTCCCTTCAAATATAGCCGATATAATATCTTGTTGACAAATCATATGAGGTGGGATCTCTACAGTGTCGTCAGGTAAATGTAGTATTTTTTCTGTTCTGCCTTCTCCAATTTTAATAAGCCAATCATTGAAATCAGTTTGGCCTTCTGATCTCATATTTTGTTGCAGTTGAAGATGGGTAAAATGTTTCCATACTGTACTTGACTTTATACATGTTTCGATAATGTCAGTTCGATTGCCATGTACAACAACAGGTAATGTTTGTCTAAAATCGCCACCCAACAACATTACCTTTCCACCAAATGGAAAAATATTATCCATGACTTCACGAAGCAAACGGTCAATACATTGGAGGGCATAGCATGACATCATTGTGGCCTCATCTATTATAATTAATTTACATTTCTTCAATTTCTTTGCTTGTAAGGATGTCATGCGAATATCTGACACAGAATTTTCTAAAATAGGCACTGGCAGTTTAAATCCACTATGAACAGTTCTTCCACCTTCTAATAAAAGTGCAGCAATTCCAGTAGTGGCAAACGCCATTGCTATTTTTCCTTGTGCTCGTACTGAACTCATTAATAAATTGTACAAATATGTTTTTCCTGATCCGCCAGGTCCATCAAGATAGAAATAACGCTCTGTCACCATGTCATCATCTATAGCATTTTTAATGGCATGAAATGCTTGCAATTGTAGTGTATTTAAAGTTGCAAGTCTTTCTTCTGTTCTTTCTGCTTGTAGTTGAATGTCATAGTCTTCAAAGTTAATGTCATCTATAAGACCTGGATCAGGCAAATTAAAACTTGCACAACTTAATCCATGAGTTAAAAAGACTTCTTGGATTTCCATTAACGCTTTTAAGTGTGCAATGGGTTCATTGTATCGTCGCATAAAGTCTTCAGCCATATTACTTTTAAAAGTCTCCCACAAAGCTAATGCATTTGGAGCATTTGAGAAGATACAAATAAAAGCAAATTGTTCTCTCATCTGTCGCGGCATTTGACATTGTGCTGCTTCTTCTAAGCATCTTTCCCACTCTGTATCATCAGCGAGTAAGTTTCTATGTCTTGCAGCTAAATGGAAGGATTCATATACAATGTCATTAACAGTTCTTAAGTGTTCAAAACTTTGTGCTCCAGGAACATTTAAAAGTAATATCCGTAAGCAAAAACGTTCAACATCTCTTGGACTGACTGTGTAAATTCTTGGAATAATTTTATTGCCTCTGGTTTTTCTTGGTCTCCATAATCCATTCACAAAAACATAGTGATATGGAATTTCAATATATAAGTATTGTGTTGCTTCAGCATCAGTGGAATTTAATGCAAACCATGCAGTTAGTGTAGTGTGACGATCTTCACTTTGGGCCAATGCATTCATTTCATTTCCAGCATGGAAATAGACTAAATGTCGTTGTGGCAAATGTACTGCTAACCTATATACTGCATGTGATCTATCATGCATTTCAAATTTTAAAAGCCGCCACATAGCTTCTGGCGCACTGACATAGCGAGCATCTACATGAGATGCAAGTTCATCATGTACTAACTCACTACTTTCAGGGTTGTCTGCACTTTTGACGACTACAGTAGCTGCATCGTAACCTTTGTAAATATATTTATAGACATATTTAATTGATTTGATGGAAGTGCAGGCTTCTACGTTGATGTGGGCGTTGTACTTCATGAGTAAATGTGGATTGTAGGGTACTACATATCTATTGTCCACTTTTTTCCCACGAATAATGGCACTATCTCCTTCTCTTCTTTTATAAAGTGGATATCCATCACAATTGGCATAGGTTTTGTCTCTATAATCTTTTGGAAATTCTTTGGAACATTTATTATTTTCCATACATGGTGATTGTGGATTAAGGTCACCACAGGGTCCATGAATCATGCGATGAGTAACAATCTCATATAGTCTACCATATAGTTCTGGATCTGGTAGTTCAGCAACAATGACTGCATCCACTTTGTCTGAAGTATCTAATTTATCTTTTTCTTGAAGTATTATTAGAAGATGTGCATGTGGAAGGCCTCTTTTTTGAAATTCAATGGTATATACATAAGCAAGACATTTGCCAAATAACTGATTTATAGTGAAGTCACGTATTAATTCATTTAATTTAATCTTAAAAACTCTGGCTACTAAATCTGGTCGATCTGAAGCAGTTTGTCCAAGAAGTAGATTTAGTGTAATTTCTGGCCATTGTGGATTACATGTAAATGTCACAAATAAATCGGGTTTGCCAAATTTTGTCACAATAGCCATAGCATCATTGTATCTTTCTCTCATATTCCGAGGAGATCCTTGAAAGGAAGATGGTAAAATGATGGCTTTGCCAGCTGTCATGTCTCTGCTTGTAGCCACGTCAGCAACATAGTCCATGAGTCCAGAATATTGTTCTACACGGAGTTTATCTTGTTGATATTTGATAAAGTTTAAATTATTTGCCTCAACTTGCAAATATGAATCAATAATCCATTGTTGTGTTAGTTTCCCACCACATAAAATTGGATTAAATACATTGCGAATGGCAATTTGAGCTACTTTAAATTCAAGCATAGAAACATTATTTCGGATTCTGCCTTTAGCATTTGGGTAACTGGGAAGAGTTAATTTTGGTTGCCAACCTGCTTCTCCGTGTGGGAAAAAGATGGGATATGTCATTGGATCTAAATTTGGACTTAAGATACTCATATTAATAAACGGTTGGTCCTCATTTCTAGGATATATTCGTATGTCTCTTTGAAATGGTGGTTCTCCTTCATCATTGTGAAACACCATTGCAACCTCATTTGTTGTTGGCAAGTTATAACGACGTTTATCAGTATGTCTGTCTCTTTTAAGCACCATATTAACCTTCGGCATTGGTAATTGATGTGTTTGTGAATGAAGTAGTTGTTCATTTTCTACTTCTGCCAATTTTTTATAAGCTTTACTGTAGGGATTGTTGTCCATAATATTATTTAGCTCTATGAAAACAGTGGGTAAGCATTTTTTATTTTCTTCCATCTGCATACGTTGGTCAACAGCTTCCATTGTATCTAGGACATATAGTTGAGCGAATTTTCTTTTATTTCCTTCCTCTGGATGTAAATGGGAAGTGCGATGATAAATTTGTCCTTGGACTTTAAAACAGTAAGGACCATGTCCTGGTACATTAGCAGCCAATGTTGCCCCCATAGATGCAAATGATATGGCACTATTGTAGGATCTTATGTTTGTCTTAAAATTTTTGTAATTTGGAAAAGTAGGTTCAGTCAGAATATTTAGTAAATAGGTTGGAAATTGTTTCCTTTGTGGAAGTTTGAACTTTCCTTTTTGACAACAACTAATAAATTGTCCATCTCGGGGTCTCTCCTGTTTAAAATAATAAGCCTCACAAAATTGACATTGAGTAGTCATGTCCCCACAACTATGAACCTCTACTGCTAAAGACTTCATTAAAGGACAATTTGCAATGCATATTGGATGTTGACTTTGATATTCATCAGATGAAAAGTCATGAAATGTTTCAACAACAGGTTCTAAATGTTTAGTTTTTTTCGTACATTTTCTTGGTATATGTTGGACTTGTTCGGTTGAAATGTCCTGTAAGTTTTTAGTAAGAGTTTGTAAATGTTTTTTTTTGGTAGTTTTTTTTTTTGGTCTGTCTTGACTGGTATGTTGTAAAATGTCATCTGATGTTTTAGGAACAGTTTGTAAATGCTTTATTATTTTTTTATTTATTTTGGTTGTATGTTTCATTTTTGCAGCGGATATTCTTTTATTTGCAAGTCTTTTGCGTTCTTTTTCTCTTCTAATTTCTTTCTCCTCCGGTGTCTGCTGGGCGGCCCATCTCTCTTGTCTTTCTCTAGTTTGACGTCTTTTCTTCTCTTCTTTGGTCTCGTTATCAGCCATATTAATCTGTAAACGGAAACAAATAAATGTAATTGTGTATATTTAAATTTGTAATTCCTGTTAAAGATGATTGTGCACAATTGTTGAAATAAAAGGCAAATCATGAATGTATCATTGATATTTAGTTAAATTTATAATTCCTGTCTTCAGTGGCTCAGAATTTTTCCAATGGAATACTGCTGTAAATAAGCATGTAACATATTTATTTAAAATAATGGTTGTATTTATTAAAAACTTTGTTTGTGGATAGATATTTACCACTGCAAAACTTCTTTGGTGAAAAAAAAAGTGATGTGGTTATTGAGCTATGTATTGCATATTAGCAATTTAAATAAAATAAGTGAGATAGTAAATTAATTAATTTATTTTTCTGTTGAGACGGATGCAACTGAAACCAGTTTCTTTAGTGTTATTCTTTAGTAGTTATTATAGTTTACCTTGGTTGAAGTGTGATTTAAATCCGAATGTTTGTTGCTCCTCGTTTCAAAATCGTTGTCCAATGGTGTGGTCCTCTGTCGGAAGTCCTCGTCCGATGGTGTGGTCCTGTCGCGATAGCCCCTGTCCGATATTGTGGTCCTGTGGCGATATTCCTCGTCCGATGTTGTTGTCCGTTGGTGAAAGTCCTCGTCCGATGGTGTGGTCCTGTGTTGAAATTCCTCGTCTGCTGGTCTGGTCCTGTGTTGAAATTCCTCGTCTGCTGGTCTGGTCCGAGTCCTCGTCCGATGGTCCGGTCCGGTCCTGTGGAAAAAGTCCTCGTCCGATTGTCTTCACGCAGTATCTGTTGTAATGTAAAATAGAAAATGTTGTTTGAGTGAAATGTCTTTTAAATAAGTAAAAAATGTATTAATTTTGCTGTATTGTATCAGTTATATTTATTTTTTTAAAAAATTTTTTTTTTAACTTTCTGTACAATCCCAAGACTTTTGTTATTCTTATTTAAGGTTCTTAGTAAGGCTTGTGGGTTGTGATATATTACATAAGAATATGAATTTATTTTGCTATGTGTTTATGTTAGTTTTTGTACAATCCTGTTTTGTGCGCACCACTTGTGGTATACTTATTTAACCTTTATTTGGATGGTTATAGTTAGTGAAACATGAAATAATATAATTAATGTAGTTTGCTATGTGTTTGTGTTAGTTATTGACAATCCTGTTTGGTGCACATCACTTGTGCAAAACTAATTTCTTCTTGATTGTACAGGTTATAATTTGTTAAACATTAAAGAAGAATGTTAATATAGTTTGCTATGAGTTTGTGTGCTTTTTTATACAATGCTATTAGGTGCACAACACTTTTGTTATTCTTATTTTTGGTTATTTGTAAGGCTTATAGGTTGTTAAACATTTAGTCCCTCATTCAATTGCGATTTTGCCAATTGAATACGGCTCTAAATAAGCACATAATATATATTTTTTAAAGAAGTTTTTAGGTAGTGAAAACCGTGCTTTTGGATAGATGCTTAATAACTAAAAACTTCTTTAAAAAATATATGTGATGTGCTTATTTAGACCCCTATTCAATTGGCAAAATTGCAATTGAATGAGGGCCTTAATAAGAAATTCTGTTTTGTGTGTAGCAGTTTGTGTGTCATTGAATTGCGATTTGGCTAATTGAATTGTGCTGTAAATGAGCACATAGCATATTAGCATATTAGTTAAAATAATTTTGTAGTCATTGAAAAACTGTATTTTTGATATTTTTTTATTAACTAAAACCTTAGTTTTAAGCTATTGTTATGTTGTTATTTAGAGCCCTATTCAATTGGGCAAATTGCAATTGAATGAGGGCCTTTGTGTGTACCATATGTTGCATAGTTTGGCCCTCATGCAATTGCATTTTTTACAATATAATAGTACTGTAAGGCCGTAATTGAATTGCAATGTAGAAATTTGAATAGGGTTCTAAATAAGCACATCACATATATTTGTTAAAATAGCCATATTTAATTTTCCAAAATAGCAATTGAATAAGGGCCTTTGGTTACTGCATTTGTTATATTGTGAGCTACTTATTCAATTGTGTTTTGGCGCGCGAAGCGAGGGCCTCAGTTGCTGGCTTGGAGCGCCGCAGGCGATGGAATAGAGCTCAATATCATCACAGAGCATTGTATTTAGTGAACTTGTATCCAAAAGGAACTTGTTCACAAAAGAAAAATTTCCTAAAAACTATGCTCTGTGCTTATATAGAGCCCTATTGAAATGGGCAAATCACATTTGAGTGAGGCCCTTGGGCATTAAAGACATATAGGTCCTCATTGAATTGCAATTTTGCCAATTGAAGAGGGCTCTATATAATTACATAACATATTTATTGAGCAAAGTTTTTAGTTATTGAAAACCTTGATTGTGGTTAGAAGTTCATTAACTAAAAAGTTCTGTTTCCAAAATATGTTATGTGCTTATATAGAGCCCTATTGAAATGGGCAAATCACATTTCAGTGAGGCCCTTGGCCATTAAAGACATATAGGTCCTCATTGAATTGCTATTTTGCCAATTGAAGAGGGCTCTATATAATCACATAACATATTTATTGAGCAAAGTTTTTAGTTATTGAAAACCTTGATTGTGGTTAGAATTTCAGTAACTAAAAAGTTCTGTATAAAAAAAATGTTATGTGCTTATATAGAGCCCTATTCAAATGAGGAAGTTGCAATTGAATAAGGCTCATGGTTATTTCTTGTTTATACTTAATACTTTACCTTGATAGAAGTTTTGAATGACAGACGGTCCCCTCCTGCCAATCTTAATCCGCCGGTCTTCTTTTAGTGTCTGTTTGAAAAAGAAAGTGAAATAGTTATTTGTATATTTATAATTTGTCATCTAGCAAAGCATGTCCTTTTGAGCATGTAATGTGTTCTTGTATCTTACCTCTTCAAATTTGTTGGTGTTCTTTAAAAGGGATTGTGCTTCACAGTGCACGGTGCAAATTGTTGAGAGACGCTGTTGATGCAGAGTCTGTTTGAATATGAAACGAAATAGAAAGATTCAGCTTTATCTGATGTATTGAATTGCAGTAAATTAATTCAATTAACCTTAATTTTTGTTGGGGGCTACACACAAATCTCACATACATGAAGCACATTACATAGTTTAATGTAATTATTTTGTGTACGTGTGACATATCAGTATACATGAGTCAAATTTAAATGGTTAAATTAACATTATATTTATTTTTTCCAACACACATAAATGTGTGTGTGTGAGATGTAACTATAGATGATACACATATATGTGCATGTGACATATCAGTATACATGACATATAATGTCATTAAAATGTAGTTGTTTACTGATTTTGTTGTAAGCTAATTTTGTTGCATTGGTAATACACATAAATGTGCGTGTCACATGTCACTATACATTATAGACATATATGTCGGTGTCAGATGTCACTATGAAGGGGCAATACACAGAAATGTGCGTGTCACATGTCACTATACATTATAGACATATATGTGCGTGTCACATGTCACTATACATTATACACATATACGTGTGTGTCACATGTCACTATGAAGGGGCAATACACAGAAATGTGTGTGTCAAATGTCACTATACATTATAGACATATATGTGCGTGTCACATGTAACTATACATTATAGACATATATGTGCGTGTCAGATGTCACTATACATAAAGCTCTGTTTAATTTTGTTTGGGAGCCTATACACATAAATGTGCCATACATGATGACTACATAAATCCTAGTTGATTTTTTTATTTGTTTGACCTGACCTGTTAATAAAATTTATATGTTATTATTAATATATTATAGCTTACCTGTCAGTTGTAATTTGCACAATGTAAAGTAGTAAATTAGTAAAGAATTGTCTTCTCAAGTAAAAGCAGCAGTTATCTCAGAAGTCACTCCGTTGATCACCTGAGGAGAAATGTATTTTTTAGTTGGAAATAGGCAGTATTTATAAACTTGTAGAAAGTTCTGGAAAGTGAGACCGTTAGAACGCAATACGCATGCGCTATTTGCGTTCCAGCTTACAATTTGCGTTCCATCCGCCATTTTAGGCGTATTACTGTTCAAAATGGTGTTTAATATGATTGTGATACGTTCCGCATAGTATGTGTTTCATTATTGCGAGTAAGTGTAGTGTAGTTAGGTCTGAAGCCTCGTTTTCGTTTTGTTCGTCGGCCATTTTTTCTCTCGCTTAGCGATGGTATTAGTGTCTAAAGTGTTTATTTCGATTTAAATGTAGGTGTAACTTGTTTTTTTGAGGTGCTGGCTGGTTCCTCTTGCTGTAGGTAAGCTTTTTATGTGTTTGTTGTGTGTCTTTGTTAAGTTTTAAATGTTTGTATGTCGGCGTGTTGCGTCCGATGTTTGCGAACTCGTAATGTGTGGTAACGTGTCTCGTATGGTGTTTGCGTGTGTAGCATGGTGTTTGCGTGTGTAGCCTCGTTTTCGTTTTATTCGTCGGCCATTTTTTTTGTCGCTTAACAAAGTATTTAGTGTCGAAACTCTTTTATTTTGAGTGCAATTAAGTTCTAAGTTGCATTTTTGAGGTCCTGGGTGCTTCCTGTTTGTGTAGGTAAGGTTTTTATGTATGTGCTGTGTGTATGTATTGTGTTTGTAATTTTGTAATGTTCGCGAGTTGCGTCCGAGTGTTGCGAGGCCGTAATGTGTGTGAACGTGTGTCGTATGTTGTTTGCGAGTGTCGTAATGTGTTTCAACGTGTGTCGTATGTTGTTTGCGAGTGTCGTAATGTGTTTGGACGTAAACTTTTTTTTTCAAGGGTCGCAGTTGCTGCAACTGAAGACCTCGCTTTGCGAGGTCCTCAGGTGCTGGCATGGAGCGCCTGCGGCGCTCCAAGCCAGCAACTGAGGCCCTCGCTTCGCGAGGGTCCTCAGTTGCTGGCAAGGAGCGCCTGCGGCGCTCCATGCCAGCAACTGAGGCCCTCGCTTCGCGAGGGTCCTCAGTTGCTGGCAAGGAGCGCCTTCGGCGCTCCATGCCAGCAACTGAGAACCTGGCACAGTGCCCTCGCTACGCGAGCCCGCAGCGTTAGCAACAACTCGTACGCTCACAACTATATATGTGATATATATATATATATATATATATTGTTGATTTGTCATTCAGTCATGTCCTAATCTCTGTGACCATATGGACCACAACAGGCACAATCAACATATCTCTGGTTGTGCTTATCCAAAAGGTTATCTTGGCCAGTTCCTTCTCCAGTGAACCCCAATTTGTCTGACCTCTCTGCTTTGACGCGCTCAGTCAGGAAGTGGAGGCAGGGAGGTGGTGACATACGGAGACCAGGGAGGTGGTGACATAAGGAGACCTCATGCATGATGTCCATGTGCTGCGATTACACTGCTCCTACATTTACCTCAGATAATATAACAAGAGTGCAGGAACATTTTATATCACAATGTCCGTCCACTATAAGGCAGGGTGGAATAATCTAATCTTTATAATAAAAAAGTGTTGTGCAAAAAAGTGTTGTGCAAAAGAAACACTTGAAAATAATTTACAAGGCTAGCAAGTCTCTACTATATATATACAGTATCTCACAAAAGTGAGTACACCCCTCACATTTTTGTAAATATTTTATTATATCTTTTCATGTGACAACACTGAAGAAATGCCACTCTGCTGCAATGTAAAGTAGTAAGTGTACACCTGTATAACAATGTAAATTTGCTGTCCCCTCAAAATAACTCAACACACAGCCATTCATGTCTAATCCGTTGGCAACAAAAGTGAGTACACCCCTAAGTGGAAATGTCCAAATTGGGCCCAAAGGGTCAATATTTTGTGTGGCCACCATTATTTTTTAGCACTGCCTTAACCCTTATGGGCATGGAGTCCAGCAAAGCTTTACAGGTTGCCACTGTAGTCCTCTTATACTCCATGATGACATCACAGAGATGGTGGTTGTTAGAGACCTTGTACTCCCTCACCTGTTATTTGAGGCTGCCCCACAGATGCTAAATAGGGTTTGGGCCTGGTGACATGCTTGGCCAGTCCATCACCTTTACCTTCAGATTATTTAGCAATACCATGCTCTGCTTCAGTATGTCACAGTACATGTTGGTATTCATGATATGCGGTGTATCTGCAGGCAGGGACATTATATTGGTAGTTTGAGACCCCTTCCCTGTGAGTGTGGCCTTAGGTCACAGCTCTGAAAATGATACCCCACATGAGAGAGAACAGAAAGAAAGGAGAAAATTCCAGAAGGTGAGAATCTGTTTTTTCTCTGGCGACATCTTAGAAGTTTTGTAATATTTCTATAATATATATACATATTACATTTCTAAAAAAGATGAAATGACTTTATAAAATACTTTGTGCTTTTATAATAACCTTGCTCATAGACACTTTTTAAATAGATCTGGCCCCATGTTTCTTATGCATGTTGAAAATATTTCATAAAACTAGTACTGAAAGTGGCTTATAATTTATTGAAATAAATATCTATCCATACAGAGTGCAATCTTTCTGATGGAAAAATAGATAAAGTCCCAAAATAATTCAGCACTACAAAAATACACATAAAAAAAACAGACTTTATTAAAAAAATGTATCACTGAAATTTGCGAAAGAAACTTTCATCTAGAGTAATTGAATATTTCAGACAAAGAGCTTTTATACAGAAATTGAGTTCAACATTGATACATTTTTCTACTTTTACTGGCTAAACAAAATACAATTTACAAAATGCACGGATAGATTAATCATCCTGTAAATTAAATATTACATAAAGATCCAAACATATAAACACAATTCAATCATGTTTACATCAAACAGTTTCACAGTCAGTAAACAAGATTTGGCCTTAAAGGACAACTGTAGAAAAAAAAAAACTGCACTTGTATGTGAAGTACCTAACAGCATTAGCAGCTGGTAAACCTTGAGCATAAAAGCATTTAGAGAAAATCATACATTTAGCAGACACCTTGCACTGCTAGTCTGTCTGGGGCTCGAGGGGTAGGGTTATCTTACTGGAACGTATTCCAATATTCAATTCTATTCTCAACTTTTAGTAGCAGTCTTTCAACAGAACTAGAAAAGAGATATTATCTGAATCCAAAGATCCTCCCATTCCTTCCAAATATTCTGTTATAATTAAAGGCAAATGTCTGCAGTGATTTAAAGCAAAATTGAACTGAAAAGTTAGTCATCAAAGGCCTTATTTACTTTTTTTTTTAATTCTAAAAACATTTTCCCATTATTAAGTCAAGTTTTCATAACGGCATACTATACATATATTTCAGTGGTCCTAAACAACATACTTACTACTGAAATAACATGCCTTCAATAGTTTTTCACATTAGTTTTTTTTCCTAAAATATCTAATTTGAATTATACAAAAAAAATAATTTTAGGGGATTTGAAAAGATTACCTGAAATGATTGAATTTAGAATATTCACAATATAATCTTTAGGATCCCCTTGATTTTTCCACTTTTTCATAACAACATACTATAACTATGATATTTCAATAATTCTAAATTACATATTTACTACTGATTTCTTCATGAAATAATGTGCCTTCAATATTTTTTCATATTTGTTTTTTTCTATTATATGTCAGTCCTCTTATACAAAAAAAAATACATTTAGGGGAATTTGAAAACTGGACCTAAAGAAAGATTAGCTGGAATGATTGGATTTGGAATATTCACAATAAAAATGTTAAGATCCTCTGAATTTATTTTCCAACAACTTAAGCAAATCAAACTGTAATCATTGATACAGCTATTAACAGACATATTTTATCAACCTCCCACTGAACTCAATAAATTATATTATAAAAGACACCTGCTAAGAGTAAAACCAAATAGTTGGGTATCTGAGTTGAATTATACCAAAAAAATAATTTTAGGGGATTTGAAAAGATTACCTGAAATGATTGAATTTAGAATATTCACAATACAATCTTTAGGATCCCCTTGATTTTTCCACTTTTTCATAACATACTATAACTATGAAATTTCAATCATTCTAAATAACATATTTACTACTGATTTCTTCATGAAATAACGTGCCTTCAATATTTTTTCATATTTGTTTTTTTCTATTATATGTCAGTCCTCTTATACAAAAAAAAATACATTTAGGGGAATTTGAAAACTGGACCTAAAGAAAGATTAGCTGGAATGATTGGATTTGGAATATTCACAATAAAAATGTTAAGATCCCCTGAATTTATTTTCCAACAACTTAAGCAAATCAAACTGTAATAATTGATACAGCGATTAACAGACATATTTTATCAACCTCCCACTGAACTCAATAAATTATATTATAAAAGACACCTGCTAAGAGTAAAACCAAATAGTTGGGTATCTGAGCTGAATTATACCAAAAAAATAATTTTAGTAGGGTTTGAAAAGATTACCTGAAATGATTGAATTTAGAATATTCACAATACAATCTTTAGGATCCCCTTGATTTTTCCACTTTTTCATAACAACATACTATAACTATCATATTTCAATCATTCTAAATAACATATTTACTACTGATTTCTTCATGAAATAACGTGCCTTCAATATTTTTTCATATTTGTTTTTCTTTATTATATGTCAGTCCTCTTATATAAAAAAATACATTTAGGGGAATTTAAAAACTGGACCTAAAAATAGCTGGAATGATTGGATTTGGAATATTCACAATAAAAATGTTTAGATCCCCTGAATTTATTTTCCAACAACTCAAGCAAATCAAGCTGTAATAATTGATACTGCTATTAACAGACATATTTTATCAACCTCCCACTGAACTCAATAAATTATATTATAAAAAACACCTGCTAGGAGTAAAACCAAATAGGTGGGTATCAGTTAGGAGAATGGAGCATAGCCTGTGCGTAATGTATCAAAGCCATTAACAACTACTTACTCTTTGAACTGAACAAGAATAACCAATGTTCACTGTTTACTATTAGCCTTATTCTGTTAGCTACTTGCAAATTCCTTGAACTCATCAATTTGGCTTTAGGTGTTTTTTTTTTTATAAATGTTTATATGCATACTAATGTCTTACAAATTAATTAGTGCCAATAAGTAATATTTGCTGGAGTGATCAGTCTATAATTTTAATGGTAGGTGTATTTTAACAGTGAGAGATAGAATAACAACAAAAGAAAACCCTAAGAAAAACGTATGTCAAAAAAGTTAAAAAATGATTTGCAGGTTAGTGAGGGAAATAAGTGTTTGATTCCCCTATCAATCAGCAAGGTTTCTGGCTCCCAGGTGTCTTTTATACAGGTAACAAGCTGAGATTAGGAGCACTACCTTTAAGAGAGTGCTCCTAATCTCAGCTTGTTACCTGTATAAAAGACACCTGTCCACAGAAGCAATAAATCAATCAGATTCCAAACTCTCCACCATGGCAAAGACCAACGAGCTGTCCAAGGAGGTCAGGGACAAGATTGTAGACCTACACAAGGCTGGAATGGGCTACAAGACCATCGCCAAGCAGCTTGGTAAGAAGTTGACAAAAGTTGGTGCAAGTATTTGCAAATGGAAAAAACACAAAATAACTGCAAGTCTCCCTCGGTCTGAAGCTCCATGCAAGGTCTCACCTTGTGTAGTTTCAATAATCAAGAGAACAGTGAGGAATCAGCCCAGAACTACATGGGAGGATGTTGTTAATGATCTCAAGGCAACTAGGACCATAGTCACCAAGAAAACAATATGAACACACTACGCCATGAAGGACTGAAATGCTGCAGCACCCCCAAGGTCCCCCTGCTCAAGAAAGCACATGTACAGGCCCATCTAAAGTTTGCCAATGAACATCTGAATGATTCAGAGGAGAACTGGGTGAAAGTGTTGTGGTCAGATGAGACCAAAATCAAGCTCTTTGACATCAACTCAGCTCACTGTGTTTGGAGGAGCAGGAATGCTGCCTATAACCCCAAGAATACCATCCCCACTGTCAAACATGGAGTTGGAAATATTATGCTTTTGGGGTGTTTTCTGCTAAGGGGACAGGACAACTGCACCACATCAAAGGGGCGATAGATGGGGCCATGTACCGTCAAATCTTGGGTGAGAACCTCCTTCCCTTAGCCAGGGCATTGGAAATGGGTTATGGATGGGTATTCCAGCATGACAATGACCCAAAACACACAGCCAAGGCAACAAAGGAGTGGCTCAAGAAGAAGCGCAGTAAGGTACTGGAGTGGCCTAGCCAGTCTCCTAACCTTAATCCCATAGAAAATCTGTGGACGGAGCTGAAGGTTTGAGTTGCCAAACATCAGCCTCGAAACCTTGATGACTTGGAGAGGATCTGCAAAGAGGAGTGGGACAAAATCCAAAATCCCTCCTGAGATTTATGCAACCCTGGTGGCTAACTAGAAGAAATGTCTGACCTCTGTGATTGCCAACAAGGGTTTTGCCACCAAGTACTAAGTTGAAGGGGTCAAATACTTATTTCCCTCATTGACCTGCAAATCAGTTTATAACTTTTTTTACATTCATTTTTCTTGTTTTTTTTTTTGTTATTCTGTGTCTCACTGTTAAAATACACCTATCATTAAAAAAAAGACTGATCATTTCTTTGTCATTGGACAAACGTTCAAAATCAGCAACTTTTTCCCCTCACTGTATTATATAATGGTGGTTAACATTTTGGGTTAGGAACTAGCAATCATGACAATTGTTACTTCCCTGTTAAGTGAATACAGTGAGGGGGTTTACTGGTGATGTTGCACATACAAACACATTCTCAATGCAAACAGGGAGCAATGTGATGTAGCTATTGGTCAGAAAAGCAACAGAAAATCTAAGAGTGAGACACAAAAATCAGTTATCGATTATTAATTCCTTTCCATATTACCATTCAATGAATATAGGCCATTTTATTTTACACCTCAATTTAGGGGATATTTCTTTGTTTATATGGCAGAGAAACTGGATTCCAATTTATTATATCATCTTGATATTAGCTTCAGAGGACTATTTTTTGTTGTATTCCTTTTTAATAGTTCCAGTTTCCTAGTTTACCGACTTGCACCACTCTCTGATACCTTTGTCAACCATCTTGGCATATGAATCATCATATACATCTTCTGGCACTGAAATATTCTTCATAAACAGAGATCTGAAAGTGTATTCTCTCATAAATCTGCTTATTTCCTGTGCTAGTTTAGAGATACTATGAAACTGGTTCTTTTTGTTTCAGTGTATGTGTAAATATTCAACAACAACCTTTTAAAACTGCAACTACATCAGTGTAAGGCAATGGATAATGCCAACATGTTATAAGTAAAACAACTGTTTACTGTACACTATATACATTGCTTACTTCTGTTAGTCTTCTTACAAATCACTTTTACTTAGAGCATACTAAATGCACTCCTCTATTTGTTGTGTTGTTTATTATTTTGGTTTGACTATCTAGCTTATATTCACAAATAAAATGTACAAATTATTATCATTTCAAACAAATGTATTCACAGTATACATATATTTAAAATATGCTCTCCCAATATTCACTCTTAAGCACTGATAGATTTACTAATGGCGTGGATCTTGTGTTTTTTTATTATTGAACAAATATATCTGAAATTTGGTTTAACCTTTTTTTTTTTATACTGAGAGCATTTATAAATTAACGTTTATTTTTATTTTTATCCACGTGCTCTATTTGGATACTAGTTACAACATTTAGAATGAAACTGCAAATTTGGCACATATTTTGTTCATTCATTGTTACCATCTGTTACTGGCATGTGAAGGCTGAGAAAAGCTATAAGACAGAATTCAGAAATTATCAGTAAGTCAAAAAACATTCTTAGCAAGAACAAAGGTTTTTTTTATGGGCATATCCTCAGTATTAAGTGAGGTTAAGTGAGGTGTAAATTGCAATCCAAGTACCACTATAATCTTGTTGAAGTAACTCTTTTCAAGCCTCTCCTCTTGGCAAGACTAGAGGAATTTACAGGTTCCAGCGTTGGTGCACGAGGTCTGTGATTTAAAGCATAGTAAGTAGCTTCCATGGCAGCCTAAAAAATAAAATATGCAACAATTATTGAGAAATGATGTATCATTTAATTATTTTTAGTATGAAAAAAACTGATTGCTTTATTATGCCATTGAAGGACCAATGTAATGTCATTAGCAACTATTTTAATTATGCATTGGCAGAGAAGCAGGTTTTAAGGATTTTAAAAACTGTCAAATGTGATAACAGAATAACATAGAACTGATAGAAGAGTAAAAAGTTTGTTTCCAAGAAAAAACATAACAAGTCTATTTCCAATGGACATATTTGTGTTAGTGGTAAACATTTGTCTGAAAAATTAGCAGCTTCCTGGTAGAAAATGCCACCTCCTCCATTGACTTTATAATGTCTGGATACCAGTATCAACTGAATCTGAATTTTGACAGCAAATTTAATATTATTTGAATAATGTTTTGTTTTTTAAAATCACAAACACAAATTGTATTAATAATCAAACATCTAGACCTTGTTGATAGGACACTACAATGGTCTTTTGAGAAAAGCAAGTTCATAGATGAGGTACTTAGCTTAATAACCATTTTTCAACTCTTCTATTGTCAGGAACTAGCTGGCTCACTTCTACATTTGAATAAAGCACATTTTAACTGCAGTTATTCAAGAATACTCCAGCAACTTATCACATGGACCTTTAAACAGACAGTCCTCAGGAACCAAATTGTACTATTGGCAGTAATGTGTTTAATGTGTCTGTCCAATCTCATAATGTTTCTTTTTCACCCCATGCTCATTACTCTTCCTTTTATCAGGTGTCTCGTTTATGGCTACTAATGCCCAAGACCAGATTTGAGCTTATTATTCTAGTTAATATTCAATTGCTAGATAAAATATTGTTGTAATCACTATGATAACTAGTAATTCAGTTTCACAATTCAAAGGGAAAAAAAGGCAATACATTCATATTAACCCGCCTGGCGGTATGATTATGTCAGTATTTAGACTGTTAAAGTGGTACATTAAAAAATACTGACATAATCATACCGCCCTTTCCCCTTTTCCTCCTCCCTTTCTTCCTTCCCTCCTCCTCCTCCCCCTATCCTCCTCCGCACTTCTTCCCTCTCCATTCACCTCCCTTCTTCCTCCTGTAGCCTCCTCCCCCACATCCTCCTCCTTCCCTCCTTATGCTCCTTCTCCTCCTCCCTTCCCTTCCCCCCTCATCATCATCCTCCTCCTCCTTCCCCCATTTTCATCCTCTTCCTCCCCCCTCCTCCTCCCTTTCCCCCCTTATCCTCCTCCCACCTCCTTCCCCTCCTCCTCCTCCCTTCCCCCTTATCATCCTCCTCCTACTTTCCCATTATCATCCTTCTCCTTCTCCCATAATGTCCTCCTAACTTCCCTCCTTATGCTCCTCCTCCATTTCTCCTTATCCTCCCTTTCCCCAGTTCTCCTCCTCCCTCCTTCTCCCTTTATCATCCTTCCTTGCCCCCTTTCCCCCCTTATCATACTCCCTTGCCCTCCTCCCCTCTTATCATCCTCTCTTGCCCCCCTTCCTCCCCTTACCATCCTCCCTTTCCCCCCCTTATCATCCTCCTCCTTCTCCTCCTTCCCCCCTGCTCCTCCTTCTCCTTCCCTCTAACCTCCTCCTCGCTTACCCCTCTCCAGTCCCTATCCCCCTCTCTCCTTACTTTTTAATTGGATCCGATGAGTTGCCTGCTCATCTCTTCCCGCAGCATGTCTTCGGCAGTGAACTGATATGGCGTATCGGATCCAATTAAAAAGTAAAGAGAGAGGGGGATAGGGACTGGAGAGGGGGAAGTGAGGTATGGGTTAGGGGGAAGGAGGTTCAGGGGGGGAAGGAGGAGAAAGTTTATTAAGGGGGGGAGGATGATAACGGGGTAAGGAGGAGGAGGATGGAGAAGGAGGAATGGTGTGCTGAAGGAGCCCAGGCAATTGTGGCAGCACTGGGCCCCCGCCAGATACTCCATGCAGTAACCCCGAGCATGGCCCGGGGTTACCGATTTAGGAAGTGAAAATTAAGCCTGAGTCACGCTCGGGATTACCGTTTAAGAGGTTAATCCAGAAAAGTGACCATATGGTTACACCTGACAAACATAGGGCCCCATTTAATTGATCAAATCGCATTTACTTGAACTTGAAAAGTAGCTTGTAAAGGTTATGGATATTCAATAGGGCCCCATTTAATTGATCAAATCGCATTTACTTGAACTTGAAAAGTAGCTTGTAAAGGTTATGGATATTCAATTGGTTACACTTAGCTACTTGCATTCAAGTTGAGAGTTACCTGCCAGAAGTCACTGAGGGCCAGCCAAAGATGAAACTCAGCCCTATCTCCTCCACTGATTATTCAAGCCTACAAAAGTTAAGAGTGCTAACGACGCAAAATCGATATTCAATTACAAAAGTTCAAGTGGTTCACAAATTAAATCTGATCTACAACTCTAAAATGTACCAAAAATATTATGAATACTAGATAGAACTCACAAGGGGGTTAGACACCAGTTCTGATAACTGTAGCAGCTATTAAACACACTCTACTGTACTTTAAAAAACTGATAAAGCATGGAAAGGCATTAGAATTAATTGCACAAAAGTCTCAAGCTTGCAAATCTGCAATAACAAATAACTTTTATTTCTGTGTTATATCGATCATGCAAGCAAAACATGTATATAGCCAACCATCTAACACTTTGTTGATGAGGGGTCCATTGACTTCCTTGATTTGTCACACAGTCCATGGAAAAAATAGTAAACACTATAAGGAAGAGGTGTAAAGGAAGTATTGAACAACCTCTGTAATGCTATATATAATGTGACAAGTTAATAGTCCACTCTGGGGTTTGTGTCTGTGTTTCAGGCATTTGCTGGAGTAATACACAGTACAAGAGGCTGCATATATTTTTCAATGTTTTACTAAAAGATTTTCCAGTAATACAAATATAATAAACAAAACAAATCAATGAAAATAATAGGTCTAGCTTCCACCAAAGCACAACCTTGAGCAATAAACAGTTCTCCTCACTAACCAGCTACAATCCAGCTCAACCTGGATGGAAAAAAACAAATAGTCCAATAGTGTGTAAAATCACCGGTCTGTATATTTTTCAGGTCTCCACTCTGCTCCAACTGGTCATACACTGCAAGCTGGTGTCTCACTGTGTATATCGTTTTCTACAGATCGAAAAAACAGCAAGCAATAAATCTATAAGCAACCCCTCTCATACTTCAGAAGTCTTAAATCAGGTCTCCCCAGGTGCAGCTAATAACCTGGAACGTTAACCAATGCAGTCATACTGGGGGAAGAGAGTGTGTGCCTCACATAAACCCGTTGAATAACTTTGTCACATCAAATAAATACTATACTAACTATACTTCTACCAGAGGCATATTTAGATTGTATGCTATCATGGATCCATTCAGATGTATTCCACTGATGCCTCAGTTACTCTCCTTTCCTGTTTCTGTATAACAAATCATCAGATTATGCAGGCTTTTTTTAAAATATACATACAGTATATCAGAAAGTATCAATTACACTTTCTTTGCATATAGACATTTCTGTCTCTATAGAAGCATTAGTCCATGGCTCAGCATGGCAGTCTGCTGCCCCCTGAAAATGTGCTGGGCAAGGCACACTCCTTGTGTATCTAGGCAGAAACCACCTCTTACACCAGTCAGCAAAATACAGTTGCCGTTTGGCTATTGACTGAATTAAATGGCCACTGTAATGATACAGCTTTAATAATTCTAAGTAACTAGCCACTTGCCGGTCAAAAATGACTGGGCAGTAAAATTATAAGGCAGGTAATGCTGTTTGCCACAGACATTAATTTATTTGGTGGTCTGAGATCCTTCGGGGCTCATTGCTTATTTGTCACTCATCGCGTGGCTCGCAATGAGCGCATTCGGTGCTCATTGCGAGCCTCTTGGTTGTTGTATTTTTTTTTATCAGAGGCGCTTTTGCTGTGATTGTAAGGTTGGCGCTGATCTGCTTTTTGCGCTTTTTGCAAGGTTGTCACCTGGTGTAGTTTGTGTGCTATGAGCAGCGTTGGCGCTCGTTGTGAGGCACGTGGTGAATGGCTTTTGAGTTTATTGCGATAGTGTTTTTTTTTTTGTGTATATGAATTTTTGTATGCTAATTAAATAAGTAATAAATTAATAAATTATGTCTACTTTACCTATTTGTAAGTAATATATGCAGGAAGCATTGTGCTGAAGAGCTGACAATCTGTTTTGATGTTCCTGCAGCATACAATGTAGGTTTGCAGTGTTGTGGAGCTGAGGTGCAAGTGTCAGCAATGTGCGCAGAGTGTAATGTAAATAGGCTGCGTGCGCGAGGGGAAGCCGTTAGTGTAGCTCGGTACTTCCGCATTGTGTAAGTTAGTGTTGTAAAATGGCAGCGAATGTGTATGTGGTATGCGGGTGTGGATGATTTAGCGTCCTTGCTAAAAGTGTATCTTGTACATCGTACGGCATTTTGGAAAAGCGGTATGTGCTTGGTGGTGTTTTGCAGCTTTAGGGTCGTGTAGCCTTCATTTTCTTCGCCGGCCATTTTTTCTCTAGCTTAGGAGATCTTCGTGTGTCTAAACTCAGTAAATTGGACTTAAATTGAGGTGTTACTTCAGTTGCTGTGGGTAAGCTTTTTATGTAATTTTTGTATTTATTGTTTTTTTTTATGTTTTCAGCTGTGCACGGTTCAGCCGTTAAGGTCGTATTTTTGAAAGTTCGTAATGTTTTTTTTTTTCTAAGTCCCGTGGCTCGTATTTTTTTTGTGTAGGTCCATATTTAGTCATTGCGTGTTAGATGTATTTTTTCAAAGTCCCGCTTCTGTGGGTGTTTGTAGCTGCTTGTGAGGTGCCGTAGAGCGCCCACCTCCGCAAATGCGCCTTTGGCTCATTGAAGCCGACGTTGGAGCCTCCACCTTCCGCAAAGCAAAGCGAGGGCCTCAGTTGCTGGCATGGAGCACCGAAGGCGCTCCTTGCCAGCAACTGCGACCCTCGCAAATTTAACGAGACACGTTAATAAATACACACAACACATACATAAAAAGCTTACCTACAGCAAGAGGGGGCATCCAGGACCTCGAAAATGAATTTACACCTTAATTTAACTCCAAATAAAAGAGTTTAGACACTAAAAAAAGCGCGAGAAAAAATGGCCACCGAACAAAACGAAAAGGAGGCTACAACACTCTAAACACGCAAAACACCAACAGAAACACGCTAAACACCACAAAACACCTACGGATATTCCGCTACAGACGCATACCACACATTAGCCGCCATTTTAGAACAATAACATACAATGCGGAAGTACACAGCTACCAAACGGTTTGGTCTCGCGCACGTACACTATTACACTGAACACATTCATCACGCTTACACAGCAGCTCCACACCACTAATGCTGCAGCAACATCAAAACACATTGCCAGCTCTTCAACACAATGATTCCTGCATATATTACTTCAAAATAGGTAAAGTATATTACTTTATTAATCTATAAGTTATTTTATTATAATTCACCAAATAGCATTAGCTCACTTACAATTTCATTGCCGTCATTTTTTGACGGGCAATTCGCTAGTATGTGATAAAAATCAGTGTAAACAACATTAAACTGTATGTGGTTTAAAATATAAAAGTTTTTAACACACCTAATACCAAAAGTAGCTGGGTTTACCATCATCAGTACATCTATCAATTTTATTTTGTGAATAGCTGTGCTAACATTTTCTGAATAATGTAGAGACTTGGACCAGAACATTGCCACCAAAACTACAACAATCAGATCTCTGGCATTTTTTTTAATTACATATGAAAATAGTTATATTTACACTGTCTTTTAGGTTTCAAATTTTGGGCTTGGGTTATAAAGCAGGTATAATTTATCATATATTATAAATCCACAAAAAGAGGAGATGGGTAACACTCTGAGTCACTAGAGACGCAAACCCGTAAATCATTCTTGCGCACGTTGCATGTGTGGCCGTAAACATGATCAATTAGTCAAATCCGTAGTTACAAGTTTAGACGGAGCCAATGAGATCTTCATCACTTCATTACGTCACTGAAAAATGGAGGTTAGATTTCAAAGCCTTACGGGTTTCAATCGATCGGACCCTCATTCCAGAAAAAATGCAATATAAATAAATCAGTAAATATGATATTCTAGTCCATGGTAATTCCAGTATATGTATTAACACATTGATTGCCGGGATCGATATAACACGGAAATTAAACATTAAAAAATGTATTTGATATTGCAGATTTGCGATCTTGAGAATTAATTTTAATACTTAACATCAGTTTCCCTTTAATTATAAGTACAGTAGTCTGTTTATATTTGCATTTACAGTGCTACGGATGTGCTATGCAGGGGTTAAAGGGCCAGTTAATTCAGTACAACTTGAAGCACACCACTGTAAACTTCACATAATACCATTTTGAAATACTTTTTAGCATTTTGCAATACATTCTTTTTTTAATAAGAATTTTATAAATGAAATCTCTGTTTACATGAGACTCTGACAAGCTCCCAGACAAAGTCACAAAAGCAGCTGCGTGCAGAGAGCTTAAGCAGAAAGAGAGTTACACATACATTAATTGATCTGTACAGGGTTGATGATTAAAATGACAGTTGGTGATTCCCATATCCTGCTACATTCCCGAAGTTCAGAGAAAAAACATAAATCTTTGTGCTCATGAGGTCTACAAAGCTGGTGTCGGCATGTGTTGTAAATCCTATAACAGTCAGCAGTGTGTTTGTAAACAGAACTACGACTGCATATTTTTAGCTGTTTATTATTGTAATTAAAATAAAAAAAACTATTTCATTTTTAAATAGAATCTTGTCCTCTGTCACACAATGAAGAGTACTTAAAGTGAGGTAAATAGCCCTTTAAGTATAAAGAAAAATACAATATCAGCAGATGGGAAAATGGAGGTCACTATCTTTGAGTTTAAAATCTTACTTACGGTCATGATCCTCCTGACCACCATTTTTGGGACTCATGCGATCCGGTGGTGTGGTCTGTTTAAAGTTATATTATGTTATGTAATGTTAATTACTGTATGTTATGTTATGCTAATTACTGTATGTTATGTTGCTTGCCTATGTGTGATTGACTTGTGATGTGTGATTCTGTATGCTGCATGTTTGGTTCATTAAGTGTTAAAGATTGAGTTGAGATTCAGAGTTGGTGTCTCTGAGGTAAAGCCCGTTCTGAATGCAATCTATGAAGTTTCCACATAAATAAAAACAGTTTCTGATATTTTCTTAATGCTGAGCCGGAGTCCATATTTTTAAATACTGCATCAGAGAAGGACATTTTAGAGACATCTACTGTCTTGGTGAAGGGATATAAAGAGTAGGTTTGGCCATAACAGCCTTATCAAGCCCGACTGAAGAAAGCAGATCGCCACAACTGGTGTCAGAAGCGGTATCCCTTCATCCTAAAACCAGCAGCCAGAATGGAATATGGAAACTTATCCAGGATAGAAATCGAGTACTTTCAGAGGCTTGGAGGAGACGCAGTGACAGAGAAGTGATTTGCCCAGTACTATAAGACCAAGTCCCTGATTTTCTGCAGAGTAAAGGTGATCCAGGAGAAAAGGAGTCAGATCACATGGATGAAGGTTGACATGCAAAAGGACCTGGCAGCAGCTCTTAAGCATCAGTGGATGGCATTCCTGGATCTCCAGCAGGAAGGTGAGCTATCAAAATGGAGGGACTGGTGTGGGAGGAGATTGCTTTGGAGCAGGCGTATGATCATCTGATGGAGCCGGCTATAGCTTTGCAACGGCCTACCTACTACCGCCTGGAGTTAATGAAAAGACTCCAGGGTGTACTGCAGGGAAATCTTGCATGTGGCATTGGGCATATAGAACAGGGGGTAATCCTGTATAATCAGCACTGCCAAGAATTGGGACTAAAACCAGGGTCCAAGGAGGTTGAATTGATTAAACCCATTATCCAGGAAGAGTTGGAGCTGCAAGCCAGTTATATGAAGCTGCTGGTAGAGGCAACCATGGTTATGACCTGGCTCAAGGGGTGGAAGGAGCCCTGCAAATTAGGGAAGAATGAAGAAGATGCATCCTGTCATCAGGAGGTATTAAAAGCATCTGTCCCTGTTGAAGAACTGCAGAAAACTATTGCAGAAAAAGACAAGGAGATAAAACAGAAGGAAGATTTTTTGGCTCTAGCACATTCTAATTTTTTTTAAATCCTCTAAGCAAACATCAAGGAGAAAAGGGTTCAGGCATTGAATAAGAAAATTGAGGCCCTGGAGGAAGAGTTAGCAAATAGCCAACTTGAAAAGGCAGAACAGGTGCCTATTATAGCATTGGTACAGGAGCTACAGAATGAACTGAAAGACAAAGAAAAATAAATCCAGGAATTGTAGCAGATGTATGGAGTAAAGAATGATCAGTTAATGAAGAAAGCTGAGTCTTTGATGCAACAAATAGAAAATAAAAACAAGACAATTAAATATTTACAACAAGACAACAAGTCTTTGAAAAATAAAATGACAAGAGAAAGCAAGCAGTGTAGTATACTTGAATCTGAGGTGAAAGAATTACACATACAACTTGAATATACTAAAATCGATCATGAGAAAACTCATCAATAAGCAAAAGGAGAAGATGTAAAAATAAGAGAAGAATGTCTTAACAAAGAGGTTGATAGATTAAAAGGTGCTGCTGATGAAGCAATCAAAATACAGAAAGAAACAGATATCCATTGCCAGCATAAGATTGCTGAAATGGTTGCATTAATGGAAAAACATAAGCACCAGTACAATAAAATGGTTGAGGAAAATTACACAGTATTAGGACACTACAGATGAAGAGAACAAGAATTGTTTTCTACATTTGCCCGAATGGGGTTGAGTAGCCCAGCAACCGAGACATAGACTTACACATGGACCTTGTTTTAGCAGCATTTCGGTGTTCATCTGATAGAGATGATAACCAGGCTGCTGCATCTAAAAGGGGGGAGTAGTTGTCATGATCCTCCTGACCACCATTTTTGGGACTCATGTGATCCAGTGGGGTGGTCTGTTTATAGTTATATTATGTTATGTAATGTTAATTACTGTATGTTATGTTATGTTATGCTAATTACTGTTATGTTGCTTGCCTATGTGTGACTTGTGATGTGTGATTCTGTATGATGCATGTTTGGTTCATTAAGTGTTACATATTTTAGAATGTTGTGTTGTCAGGCTGTAACTGTCAGAGTTTGGCAGTTGAGAAATTCAGTTCAGATTCAGAGTTGGTGTCTATGAGGAAAAGCCCGTTCTGAATGCAGTCTAGAAGTTTCCACAGAAATAAAAACAGTTTCTGATATTTTTCTAATGCTGAGCTGGAGTCCATATTTCTAAATACTGCATCAGAGAAAGACATTTTAGAGACATCTGCTGTCTTGGTGAAGGGATATAAAGAACTGAGTGTATCTGCTGGGTAGGTTTGGCCATAACAGCCTTATCAAGCCCGACTGAAGAAAGCAGATCGCCACACTAACTGTACATAGTGCTGTTTCCCAATGAACCTTATAAAATTGAAAACTTATTAACTTACAATTTAAATGGAGTGGGAGAGGCAGGAATCTGGCAAAGAGTAACAAAAAGGAATTGGATGGTTCAAGAAGGGAGTGAAAGTGAAGAATGATAGAGAATAAAAGTGAAGAGAAGACAATTATGTTACTGTAAGACAAATGTAAAGTTTACACTGTTAAATGTGCAAAGTTGGGAGGATATTTTAATTTAGTAGGCAAGAGTAGAAATCTGATAGGAAGGTATTGTGAAAGAGAGGTACTAGCATGTAACTTTATTAGCATCTAGTGAATGCACTTTGTCAGAGCAAGGGAGAGAGGATATAGCATATGCTGCTGATTGGTCAGGTACAAGTGATTTGCATCTCTATATAAATAAAAGCTAAACATGGGAGGGTGGCTGAGGAACAGGGAGAGAAGGATGTGCTTAACTTTTTTTGACTTCATAGCAGTCACTTTTCACCTGTTTGCTGGATGGTCAATTTTGTACATTTATTAGAATGCATAGAGATAAGTGTCCTCGAAATCTCATTCACATAAACCCTGTAAGTTATGGGAGGAGAAGAGCGAGCAGGACCCAAAAACTGACCTTGAAGAAGACACACAAGGAATTAGGAGTAGCATGATTTAAGTTTCTATTTTTCAGACCCTGATGGTAGAAAGGCTTGAGGAGTTTATAAACTAGTAGGTGGGTGGGGGGCTAGATGAATGTAATGGGGTAGAAAGTGTAAAGGGGTGGATTAATTACTCATGGAGGAGGAGATGGGGGGATAGTTAGTATAGTAAATAGGGAGGTAGTGCTAAGTAAATCAAGTACAGAGGAAGGCAGTTCAAAACTACAAACATAACATAACATGTAAGCTTGCCAGGAAAAATGGGAGAGTTAGATTTATTGGAAATTAATAAAAATGGGATTAAATAGGCATTACTGAAACGTGGTGGGATGAATTTCATGACTGTTCATCTGGATGGTTATAACTATTTAGGAAAGACAGAGGAAATGGTAAAAGAGGAGGAGGGATTTGTCTGTATGTTAAGCCTGAATTCAAGCCTATAGTCAGAGAAGATATTTATGCTGGAACTAGCGGTAATGGTGAATGTTTGTGGGTAGAGTTAAATAGCGGAGTCAATTCCAAAATAATATTAGTTGGAGTATGCTATAAACCCCCAAATATAACTGAAAGCGAAGAAATGCAATTAATGTTACAGAGTGGAAATGCGGCTAAGCATGGGCAAGTTCTAATAATGGGAGATTTTAATTATCCTGAAATAAACTAGATTAATGAGACCAGCAGTACAGCTAAAGGGATCAGGTTCTTGAGTACACTCAGGGATCATTATCTGGCCCAGGTTATACAAGAACCTACTACAAATGAGGCTATCTTGGATTTAGTCATCACAAATAATATTGATACGGTATCAAATGTTGAAATAGGGCAACTTTTGGGAAACAATGATCACAACACTTTTTCATTTGAGATTGAATTAAAAAAACAAAACTGTAAGGGGCAAACAAAAACTCTTAATTTTAAAAGTTCCTAGTTTTAAGCCTTTTACAGATTATTTTTGGATATGCTTTTAGTAATAAGAAAACAATTTGGACCCTATTAAATTCAGCGATTTTGAGTTCCTAAGGCCTGTAAAGGAGCCTGCAAACATTCTGCGGGTTACAGGAGGAAAACCCTATGGGCTGTCAAAATCTGAAATCCATCCCAGCTAAACTTTTGATCTTTCAATCCTGTAAATGTTACAATCGAAAATTGCTATTAAATTGCTACAAATCCTCAAGCCCACAACTGTTTTCACAACCATAAATGGCAAATGTAGCCAAAAATCCTAGTGTTCTACAGAGGACCCACAAGGGGGTTAAACTCCTGTCTGTAGCACTGTGAAAGCAAATATAAACACACTACTGTATTTTAAATTATATGGAAAGCGTTGAAAGGGATTAAAATTAATAGCACAACATTCTCAAGCTTGCAAATCTGCAATACAAAATACTTTTTTTATGTTTCATTTCCGTGTTATATCGATCCTGGCAATCAATGTGTTAATAAATATAATAGATTGATTTAATAAATAGATTGATATAATACATAGATTTTTTCATATTGCATTATTTCTGGAATGCGGGTCCGAAAGCAACTCGGACTAAAAAATCATATGTGATTGAAACTTAACTTCCATGTTTTAGTGATGTAATGATGACAGTCTCTTTTACTATTGACTCCGTCTAAACCCATAACTACAGGCTTAAATAATGTATCATGTTCACACACGAAAATGCTACGTGTCGCAGCATGGTTTAGATTACAGTCATGTCCTTGCGGGCTTTTCTAATTTAATCACTCTTTAACTCCAGCAAATTTCATAGGAATTTAATAGGGCCCATAATTTTCAGTAACAGCTAAATATTAAAGTAAATCAATTCACAAAAACACTAAAATACTAACCTTCACTAGGTGGAAATCGTGCCGGCTGAGTTGATTTTGTGATAGGTATTCTCTATTTACAATCCAAGGGTGGTGCAGGACTTGTGTAGCAGTCATACGCTGATGTGGGTCCACATGCAACATTTTGGAAACAATGTCCTAAGACAACATATAAAAGTACAACAATAACTTTTAAACTGTTAAAACAACAGCAGGAAATATACATATCTACATCATTCATATTGGATTGGTTAGCTTGATGTTTCATATAGCATAGTACATATGTCTCAAATGTAAATTAAATTTCTGTGACAAAAATAGCAAATATGACTATAATTTTATAGTTCTTTTTTAGAACTCAGTAGAGATGTTAGAATGGCATAGGCATTCACTTAATTTCATTTGGGATTTTATGCAGCTGAATCAGGCTTGTAATCAGTAACAAATTTCACAATTAAAAGCATTGAATTTATGTTTTACAAAATAAGTAAGGTAAGTAAACCAGTCACCTTGGCAGCATCAGATATTAAATCCCAGTTCCCTCCTGATAATGCATATTTTCCACTACCTATTCTTGCAAGGATCTCTTCTGGAGAATCATCTGGTCCATTGGCGAAAGGAGTGAAGCTGCATAATAAAAATGTATATTACATATACATTACATTTAATACAATATTATTCCATATTTTTAATCAATGCTTCCCCTTAAAAGCCATCAACAACCAAAAGAAATAACTTATATTAGTACACTCATCTCTGATCCTAGTAAGTACAGAGCTGACAACCTAAAACATAACTTTTATTAGTAAGCATAAAAAGGATCATAAAAAAATCACATGAAAGTATATTAAGGGTTTATCCCATTAATAATTGGAGAATTGGCTTTATTATATACTAACAGTATCTAGATTACAGAAGTGGTGATAATGTGAAATCAACTGAAATCAAAATGACAAGAGGACCAACTGTCAGTGAACAAGGAGTATATTTATGCAATATAAGCTTCCTTGAGAGACTGCACAATTTGTTACAGGCCCTTACAAGCCATCCTGACCTCTGTGCTCAAATTTTCTATTTCTTGTTTTTTGAATATTTAGACATGATCATGTGCAAATGTTTCTAGAAGTCAACGAAAAAACAACAATTTTTATGTGCAATTATTCTTTACTGAGTGAGTCCACTTTGCTTTCTTCCCTAATAGCGAATGTTACTTTCTCAGTTGGGTTTATTAACTGTAACTGAAATAACTTCCTGATGTGAGCACTGGCAAATGTAACTGCCATACTTCCACTGTGCAGGCAGATACCGATGAAGCCTGATTTGATGAAGCCAGAATAGATCACACAGCAGTATAATTGCACATAAAAAAAATAATAAATTAGACTGCATTATTTTTGTCACTTTCTAAATATATGTTAGATATATTTAATAATATCATTTAAAAATATTACCGTGGTCCTTTAATGATACCTTACTATGAGCAAGGATTTGTTTTAATATGGAAAATAGCACAACAAAATTGTGGTTATTTGTTGCTCATTTTATTCTACAGAGACAATTTATCAAATCACCTAAAATTATGTCTCCTCTGATAAATATGATACAAAGAGCTAAATTCACTAATTTGAGCGGCTTGGAAAACCTCTTCGATACTCCTACCCACTTTGGGATGCAATCTCTTCTAGACTTCCCAAACACGTCTCACCTTAATAAATCTAACATGACAAGGAAAGGTGCTGTTTGAGTTTAATTTATATTGAATAAAATTGTGTTTGCCATGTTACTCTTATTGGTATAACATATAAGCTAAAAGAGTCTGCTCTCTGAGTAGGTAACCGGGTTTAGAGAGCAAATCTAATTAGGGCCCTCCAGATAAAAATTCTACAGCTAGTTTTTAATTAGAAAAAAAAAATCTGGAGGGATCCATTAGACATTGGTGGAAGCTGTGAGTGAGAGCGAGCATTGAATTATGCAAGGTTTCAGCTTCTGGTAACAGTGGTGAAGCGGCATGGTGTCAATTTTATTCTTAGGGTATTATCAAACGAACACTATAGACTTCTGCCTTATTCCTCCTCCTTCTCCTCTCCCTCCACTGATAACAACAAACACACCCCACATCAATTATTTCTCAGGATGTGATGAAACAAACATGAATTTAATTCCTATACTCATAAAAAGAGTCTTCAAAAAATCAGATTTTACCATAGCTTACACAGCAGCTAATATTGTTAGTTTTAGTTACTTGACATACAAGTGTCTTTTTTCTTGAACTACAGTGGTGCTTTAAGTTACATTACTAAAATGTAACTTCAATAATTATAAAAAATAAAAAATAAAAATTATTTTATTTAATTGCAGTACTATTCTAAAATGATTGTTTCTGTTACAGTAAAATTAAAAAAATAGTACTTACCCTGCTAACATAGTATAAAGAAGAATGCCCAAACTCCAGATATCACATGCAGTATCATAACCTTGACGCTTTAAGACCTGCACAAACATATATATGGCACAGTAGGTATGGCATGTCAAACAAGTTGTCCACACACACCAAACTTGCAGCCCCCAGTCTCAATTAATTGAGTCCCATACCCAGCCAAAGTGTTTCACTAATATTCATTTTTCACTATATTTTGCATGTTTAATCAGTTTGATGCACTCCTTAATCCTCTATCTGTACCTCAAGTTGTGACCCTTCTGTGGTAAGAAAGACACTTTGAAGGCTTGTGATGGAGTAGAAAGTGAAGGATGGAGATAGTGTAGAGTGAAATCTACATAACTCAAGACGCAATAGTTTATTCAAATGATTTCCACAATGCACTCACTATATCTCCAATTCATTTTGAATGTTGCATTTGTAGTGATTGAAATTAGGTATGTAGCCATGTACAGTCATTCACTATGACTAAAGACATGAATATTTTATTATTGATCAATATTTGTTATTCTGTGCATGATTTATATTTAAATCGGAAAAAACATAAAATATTTGGATTCCTTAGGAAAATAGGAATTAGTAGGCTTGTAATTCTATAGTAACATATTTATGATTTTTTTATGTCTTGAGGCAAATAAGAGATGAGGAAGTTAGTGATAATTATGTGGATAGGCACTATGCAAGGCTTCAGTTCATGATGTTGGATAGTTGAATCCCATTGGGCAAAGAGCCGACAGCAAGAGATATTTTAATGAACTCTGTAATGGTGACCACTAGTGATGTCCCGAACAGTTCGCCGGAGAACTATTTGCGGCGATTTTTGCATGTTCGCGTTCGCATCGAACGGCGAACACATGCGCTTTTCGGTCCGCAACCTATTCTTTATCATTGAGGAAACTTTGACCCTGCACCTTACAGTAAGCAGACACATTCCAGCCAATCAGCAGCATACACTCCCTTCCAGGGCCTTCCATCTGAAGGACAGCCTCCATTTTAGAATCATTCTGAAGCTACATTCTTTGAGAGAGGACATATATTCTACCTGCTGCAGATTTAATAAAGAAATAGATAGCCAGGCTGTGTATTTAGCTTTCACTACACACCTGAAGGACTCATTTGATATCTGCTGCAAGGGCTAGAACATAATTTATTTTATTTTATTATTTTTTTCTGTGTAATCTAATTGCATATGCCTGCCTGCTAGCGTGTGTGTGAGGCCTATTTCATCTACTCTGCCAACTTTTGCCAGTGCACAGTGACACTCATATCTAGTGCAACCATAGTGTACAGTGACATAAAACAACCCTTTTTTGACTGTAATCGATTGAATATCAGTTGCCTGCCTACAGGCATGTGTGTGAAGCCTATTGCATCTACTCTGCCAACTTTTGCCAGTGCACAGTGACACTCATATCTAGTGCAACCGTAGTGTATAGTGACATAAAACAACACTTTTTTAACTGTAATCGATTGAATATCAGTTGCCTGCCTACAGGCGTGTGTGTTAGGCCTATTGCATCTACTCTGCCAACTTTTGCCAGTGCACAGTGACACTCATATCTGGTGCAACCGTAGTGTACAGTGACATAAAACAACCCTTTTTTGACTGTAATCAATTGAATATCAGTTGCCTGCCTACAGGCGTGTGTGTGAAGCCTATTGCATCTACTCTGCCAACTTTTGCCAGTGCACAGTGACACTCATATCTGGTGCAACCGTAGTGTACAGTGACATAAAACAACCCTTTTTTGACTGTAATCGATTGAATATCAGTTGCCTGCCTACAGGCGTGTGTGTGAAGCCTATTGCATTTACTCTGCCAACTTTTGCCAGTGCACAGTGACACTCATATCTGGTGCAACCGTAGTGTACAGTGACATAAAACAACCCTTTTTTGACTGTAATCGATTGAATATCAGTTGCCTGCCTACAGGCGTGTGTGTGAGGCCTACAGTGCCTACTCTGACAACTTTTGCCAGTGCACAGTGACACTCATATCTAGTGCAACCTAGTGTACAGTGAAATAAAAGAACCCTTTTTTTTTGTAATCGATTGAATATCTGTTGCCTGCCTACAGGCGTGTGTGTGAGGCCTATTGCATCTACTCTGCCAACTTTTGCCAGTGCACAGTGACACTCATATCTGGTGCAACCGTAGTGTACAGTGAAATAAATGAACCCTTTTTTTTTGTAATCGATTGAATATCTGTTGCCTGCCTACAGGCGTGTGTGTGAGGCCTATTGCATCTACTCTGCCAACTTTTGCCAGTGCACAGTGACACTCATATCTAGTGCAACCGTAGTGTACAGTGACATAAAACAACCCTTTTTTGACTGTAATCGATTGAATATCAGTTGCCTGCCTACAGGCGTGTGTGTGAAGCCTATTGCATCTACTCTGCCAACTTTTGCCAGTGCACAGTGACACTCATATCTAGTGCAACCGTAGTGTATAGTGACATAAAACAACACTTTTTTAACTGTAATCGATTGAATATCAGTTGCCTGCCTACAGGCGTGTGTGTTAGGCCTATTGCATCTACTCTGCCAACTTTTGCCAGTGCACAGTGACACTCATATCTAGTGCAACCGTAGTGTACAGTGACATAAAACAACACTTTTTTGACTGTAATCGATTGAATATCAGTTGCCTGCCTACAGGCGTGTGTGTGAAGCCTATTGCATCTACTCTGCCAACTTTTGCCAGTGCACAGTGACACTCATATCTGGTGCAACCGTAGTGTACAGTGACATAAAACAACCCTTTTTTGACTGTAATCGATTGAATATCTGTTGACTGCCTACAGGCGTGTGTGTGAGGCCTATTGCATCTACTCTGCCAACTTTTGCCAGTGCACAGTGACACTCATATCTGCTGCAACTGTAGTGTACAGTGACATAAAACAACCCTTTTTTTTCCTGTAATCGATTGAATATCAGTTGGCTGCCTACAGGCATGTGTGTGAGGCCTATTGCATCTACTCTGCCAACTTTTGCCAGTGCACAGTGACACTCATATCTGGTGCAACCGTAGTGTACAGTGACATAAAACAACCCTTTTTTGACTGTAATCGATTGAATATCAGTTGCCTGCCTACAGGCGTGTGTGTGAAGCCTATTGCATCTACTCTGCCAACTTTTGCCAGTGCACAGTGACACTCATATCTAGTGCAACCGTAGTGTACAGTGACATAAAACAACCATTTTTTGACTGTAATCAATTGAATATCAGTTGCCTGCCTACAGGCGTGTGTGTGAGGCCTACAGCGCCTACTCTGACAACTTTTGAAAGTGCACAGTGACACTCATATCTGGTGTAACCCAGTGTACAGTGAAATAAAAGAACCCTTTTTTTTCTGTAATCGATTGAATATCAGTTGCCTGCCTACAGGCGTGTGTGTGAGGCCTATTGCATCTACTCTGCCAACTTTTGCCAGTGCACAGTGACACTCATATCTGGTGCAACCGTAGTGTACAGTGACATAAAACAACCCTTTTTTGACTGTAATTGATTAAATATCAGTTGCCTGCCTACAGGCGTGTGTGTGAAGCCTATTGCATCTACTCTGCCAACTTTTGCCAGTGCACAGTGACACTCATATCTAGTGCAACCGTAGTGTACAGTGACATAAAACAACCCTTTTTTTACTGTAATCGATTGAATACCAGTTGCCTGCCTACAGGCATGTGTGTGAGGCCTATTGCATCTACTCTGCCAACTTTTGCCAGTGCACAGTGACACTCATATCTGGTGCAACCGTAGTGTACAGTGACATAAAACAACCCTTTATTGACTGTAATCGATTGAATATCAGTTGCCTGCCTACAGGCGTGTGTGTGAAGCCTATTGCATCTACTCTGCCAACTTTTGCCAGTGCACAGTGACACTCATATCTGGTGCAACCGTAGTGTACAGCGACATAAAACAACCCTTTTTTGACTGTAATCGATTGAATATCAGTTGCCTGCCTACAGACGTGTGTGTGAAGCCTATATCATTTACTCTGCCAACTTTTGCCATTGCACAGTGACACTCATATCTGGTGCAACCGTAGTGTACAGTGACATAAAACAACACTTTTTTGACTGTAATCGATTGAATATCAGTTGCCTGCCTACAGGCGTGTGTGTGAGGCCTACAGCGCCTACTCTGACAACTTTTGCCAGTGCACAGTGACACTCATATCTGGTGCAACCTAGTGTACAGTGAAATAAAAGAACCCTTTTTTTTCTGTAATCAATTGAATATCAGTTGCCTGCCTACAGGCGTGTGTGTGAGGCCTACAGCGCCTACTCTTCCAACTTTTGCCAGTGCACATTGACACTCATATCTGGTGTCACAGTAGCTTGCACGCATAGTACCACTAATCGGAAAAAAAATGAAAGGCAGAGGCAGGCCACCCCGCAGGGGCCATCATGGTCGTGGTGCTGTGATTCCCTTTGGCCCTAGAATAATGCCCAGTTTTCAGAGGCAACGCACCCTGAACTTGAAAAGTTCTGAGGACATGTTTGACTGGCTAACACAGGACACCCAATCATCTACAGCTTCCGCTCGGAACCTAGACGCACCGTCCTCCAGCTTAGCTTCGGGCACCTCTCCAGTTACCACTCGCCCTCCTGCCGCCACCACCAACACTAGCACCACAGCCGCTTCATTTGATCCGTCAGCAGAGTTATTTACACGTTTGTTGGAAGAAATGAGTGATGCACAAACATTAGTGCCAGAGGATGAAGATAACAGGGATATGTCCCAGTCAGGCAGCATTATACACATGGACGTACGGTCTGATGATGATGATGATGTTGTACCCGGTGCTGCTTCCTTTGTTGAGTTGTCAGATACAAGTGAAGCGGTTGATGATGACGATGCGTCCGAGGATGTCACGTGGGTGCCCGCTATAAGAGAAGAAGAACAGGAGGAAAGTTCAGATGGGGAGACAGAGAGGAGGAGGAGACGAGTTGGAAGCAGCGGGAGGTCGTCGAAAGTAGCTAGTGGCACAGTTAGACAGCATGCATCGGCACTCGGGGTCAGCCAGACAGCACGCCAGTCAACGCATGATGTTGCCACCACCAGAATGCCGTCATTGCAGAGCTCAGCAGTGTGGAAATTTTTTCGTGTGTCTGCCTGTGACAACAGCGATGCCATTTGCAACCTGTGCGAAAAGAAACTGAGTCGTGGGAAGTCCAACACCCACCTAGGTACAACTTCTTTGCGAAGGCACATGATGTCCCATCACAAACGCCTATGGGATCAACACATGAGTACAAGCAGCACACAAAGTCAAAGCCGCCATCCTCCTCCTGGTCCAGCATCTTCAGCCACGTCAACCACTGCTGCCCTGCTTGCCCCCTCTCAACCATCCGCCACTCGGTGTCTCGCCCTGAGCAGTCCCTGCTCATCTGCCCACAGTCAGGTGTCTGTCAAGGACATGTTTGAGCGTAAGAAGCCAATGTCACAAAGTCCCCCCCTTGCCCGGCAACTGACAGCTGGCTTGTCTGAACTCTTAGCCCTCCAGCTTTTACCATACAAGCTGGTGGAGTCTGAGGCGTTCAAAAAATTTGTAGCTATTGGGACACAGCAGTGGAAGGTACCCGGCTGAAATTTCTTTGCACAAAAGGCAATCCCCAACCTGTACTCGATTGTGCAAAAGGAAGTAATGGCATCTCTGGCACACAGTGTTGGGGCAAGGGTCCATCTGACCACGGATACCTGTCTGCAAAGCATGGTCAGGGCAGGTATATCACCTACACTGCGCATTGGGTAAACCTGGTGAAGGCTGCCAAGCATGGAATACGTGGCTCTGCAGAGGAGTTGGTGACACCGCCATGACTTGCAGGCAGGCCTGCTGCCACCTCCTCTACTCCTCCTACTCCATCCTCTTCCATAACTTCCTCGGCTGAGTCCTCTTCTGCTGCTGCTATGTCTTACTCCACATCAACGGCCCCCCCCCCCCCCCCCCCCCCAGTTCCACAGGTACTATTCCACATCCCGGATACGGCAGTGTCACGCCGTCTTGGGGTTGACTTCCCTGAAAGCAGAGAGTCACCCCGGACCAGCACTCCTGTCCTCCCTGAACGCACAGGTGGATCAGTGGCACCAACTGGAGATCGGCAAAGTGGTTTGTGAAAACGGAAGAAATTTGTTGGCGGAATTGAATTTGGGCAAGTTGACACATGTGCCGTACATGGCACATGTGTGTAATCCGATTGTACAACGCTTTGTGCATAAGCACCCAGGCTTCCAGGACATCCTGAAGCAGGCCAGGAAGGTGTGTGCCCATTTCAGGCGTTCCTACACGGCCATGGCGCACTTTACAGATATCCAGCGGCGAAACAACATGCCAGCGAGGCGCTTGATTTTAGACATCCCGAAACGTTGGAATTCAACACTCCTAATGTTTGACCGCCTGCTCCAACAAGAAAAGACCATTAACGAGTATTTGGGAGGCTAGGACAGCCTCTGCGGAGCTGGGGATTTTTTTGCCACGTTACTGGACGCTCATGCGCAATGCCTGTAAGCTTATGCGTCCTTTTGAGGAGGTGACAAACCTGGTCAGTCGCACCCAGGGCACCATCAGCGACATCATACCATTTGTTTTCTTCCTGGAGCGTGCCCTGCGAAGAGTGCTGGTTCAGGCCGTAGATGAGCGTGAAGAGGAAGAGTTGTGGTCACCATCACCACCAGAAACAGCCTTATCAGCATCGCTTGCTGGACTTGCGGCAATGCTGGAAGAGGATTGTGAGGAAGAGGAGTCAGAGGAGGAATGTGGCTTTGAGGAGGAGGAGGAGGAAGACCAACCACAACAGGCATCCCAGGGTGCTCGTTGTCACCTATCTGGTACCCGTGGTGTTGTACGTGGCTGGGGGGAAGAACATACCTTCAGTGAGATCACTAAGGACGAGGAACGGGACATGACTAGCTCAGCATCCAACCTTGTGCAAATGGGGTCTTTCATGCTGTCGTGCCTGTTGAGGGACCCTCGTATAAAAAGGATGAAGGAGAACGACTTGTACTGGGTGTCCACGCTACCAGACCCCGAGTATAAGCAGAAAGTGCCTGAAATGTTACCGAATTACCACAAGTCGGAAAGGATGCAGCACTTCCAAAATAAATTAAAAAGTATGCTTTACACAGCATTTAAGGGTGATGTCACAGCACAACGGCAATCTAACAGTGGAAGAGGTGAACATAATCCTCCTCCTCCCACGACCACGCCGGCAAGGAGAGAACGTTTTACAGACTTGTTGTTGATGGAGGACATGCAGAGCTTTTTAAGTCCTATGCATCGCCACAGCCATTCGGGGTCCACCCTCAGAGAACGACTCGACCGTCAGGTAACAGACTACCTCGCCATAACTACAGATATCGACACTATGAGGAGCGATGAACCCCTTGACTACTGGGTGTGCACGCTTGCCCTGTGGCCTGAGCTATCCCAATTTGCCATAGAACTTCTGTCCTGCCCCGCTTCAAGTGTCCTGTCAGAAAGTTCCTTCAGTGCAGCAGGAGTTTTTGTCACTGATAAGAGAAGTCGCCTAGGTCAAAAAGTCTAGATTACCTCACCTTTATTAAGATGAATGAGGGATGGATCCCGAAGGTACTAACAATGGGCGATACATTTGATTAAAAAAGGCCTGATAGATGAGCTGCCATGAGCTAATAATGGTCCACACGCTGCTGTATTTTATCCCTGAATGACGCCACCAACTAGGGTTCAAGACGCAATGTTTTAGGGCACTTTCTGCCTGGCAAACTAACATCAACTTTTCTGGTCGCTGCAACAATACCTAATTTTTGCATTTAAATTATTTTATTTTAGAAGGCGTACAGCATGTAATGAAAAATAAAGCATTTTTTAACAGTCTTGCATAACAGTTGTGCAAAAATACATATTTACAATAAAGACATTTTGTGAAAGCTAGCTGGCTATTCCTTATTATTTTTACTTTTTAGGTTAATAATTTTTCTTATTTTTTACTGTGATTGCAATTTAAGAGATGCCTAAAACATGGTAAAACAGACAATAGTAAAGAATATAGTACAGTATATCTGCAGGAAACACCAAAGTCCTATTGGCTATCATCTCTCCAGAAGTATTAGCTTATTATTTACAATATCTAACCTGGGCAATCACCCTTGGGTTACCCTAGGGCAGGCTTCATTAAGAGACCTCTCCTTTCCTGGGATGATTTTGCCGCCGGTTGCTTCTAAAGGGTCTCCAGGGCTCCCCTACTCCGGTCCTTCCCCCAGTGTTGCTTCAACCAGTAACAAATGTTTTATATTTGTAAAGCGACCCAATGATCCCCCTTGATAAAGGTTTATCTTTACAAATTTTGGAGAACCAATTTAAGACCGGTGTCCCCTGTTTCTGGGTCAGGGAGTGTGTGAAATGCCTCAGCCTACATTCATTGTAATGTTCTGACAGCGGTAGCGCATGCTTGTCCCTCAGTTTCTCATAAGTGAGCATCTGGCTCTTTACTAACCAGTCTCCCAGTCTATCTAGTTTCCTTGACCTCCACCAGTGTTGTGATGTTGTGCTCATGTGTTTCGGGGCCTGAGGGTGGTCAAGAATTGGGGTCATTTGGGTGGATCCAGGGAACAAACCCGTGTGTTTCTTGGCCCATTTCCAGTATGATAGTGAGCGTCTGATTAGGGGGTTTGGCGAGTTTTTAAGGCTCTGAGGCAATTCTGATAGCCAAGCCACCTTGTCCCAGGTTAAGGGCCTTAAAGTGTGGTTCTCTAAATACACACAGGCCGGTTGATGACATATAGAATGTGCTATTGGGAGGAAAGATAGGTGAGGTAACAGGTATTACACTGATAGGAATGAATAGTACAACTTAATACACCACTCCTATCTGGTGGCACATTACATTGCACGCGCAGTGCCCCAAATTCGAAGTAGGAGGTCCGACCAAGCATCTTTTTCAATCTCCCTGTTCCAAAAATCCATGCCATATACACGTTTCCTGATAGGTGACGTAACAGGTATTAAACTGATAAAAATGAATAGAACAACTTAATACACCACTCCTATCTGGTGGCACCTTAGATTGCACGCGCAGTGCCCTAAATTCGAAGTGGGAGGACCGACCAAGCATCTTTTTCCATCTCCCTGTTCCAAAAATCCATGCCATATACACCTCTCCTGATAGGTGACGTAACAGGTATTAAACTGATAGGAATGAATAGTACAACTTAATACACCACTCCTATCTGGTGGCACCTTAGATTGTACGCGCAGTGCCCCAAATTCGAAGTGGGTGGACAGACCAAGCATCTTTTTCCATCTCCCTGTTCCAAAAATCCATGCCATATACACGTCCCCTAATAGTGGACGTAACAGTGATTAAACTGATAGGAATAGTACTACTTAACAGTACACACCTTATAATAACGCAGACAGAGGCAATGCAGAGAGAGGAGTCTGAAGAAGAGGAGTCAGAGGAGGAAGGTGGCTTTGAGGAGGTGGAAGACCAAACACAGCAGGCGTCCCAAAGGGCTTGTTGTCACCTTTCGGGGACCCTTGGTGGCTGGGTGGAGGAAGAGACCTTAAATGACATCAGTGAGGACAAGGAACGGGACATGGCTAGCTTGGTATCCAACCTTGTGCAAATGGGGAGTTTGAGGTTGTGCAAAGTGACTGTTTGCGGTTGTTTTATTAAACGGGGAGATTGGTCTGTTACTGTGAAGCGGGTGTAACCCTTACACTACCTGATCGATACAACATCATACCTGATGTTTTAAAGCATGTTATTCCAAAAATTTAGGAATGTTAGGTGATTTATGCCCTTTATGGCTTAAAACCAGACTCTGCATCAACTATGTAATTTTCCGTGGGAGTTTTGCCATGGATCCCCCTCCGGCATGCCACAGTCCAGGTGTTAGTCCCCTTGAAACAACTTTCCCATCACTATTGTGGCCAGAAAGAGTCCCTGTGGGTTTTGAAATTCGCCTGCCCATCGAAGTCTATGGCGGTTCGCCGATGTTCGTCCGTTCGCGAACATTTGATGAAATTCACGTCCACGGTTCGCGAACCGAAAATTTGATGTTCGCGACATCACTAGTGACCACAACTAGTGTTTATCACTTAATTTGTTCAAAAACTTACAATTGGGTAATAAAGCTAAATAAAACTGTGGCATAGGTCACAAAGAAGCACAAGATATAGGAGGTTAGAAGTGAATGAATTCATCAAAATGTCAGTAACCTCCAGCAGTGAAGCCTTATGGAAGCTGGTTGAACAATGAGAGAGGATTCAATCGTTAAATGGTTTACAAAGGGAAATATCAGAATGGCTGCCACCATAGAAAGGTGGGTGTAAAACAAAGCACTACAATTGTGAAGCGTGAAATACAATAAAACAAATCACAAATCAATTTTAGGATAGATATTGTGAACAGTCGAGATATTTCCTCTGGCTGTGGAAGAAGGATATTTTAATATCTTGTAAGATAAGTTGCAAACTGGTTGTGGGTTCCTGCAGCAGAAGACCAGAGATTATCCTCTAGCAGTGAAGACTGAAGAAGCTTGGAAGGCCTTATGTGCAGAAGTAGGTTTCTACATCATATTTCAATTACATTATTAAAAATACATTTACAATTTTTATTACATACTTCAGGAGCCACAAAGTTTGCTGTATAGCAAGGTGTCATGAGCAATCCGTTTTCTGCCCTTAATTGTTTGGCAAATCCAAAGTCACAAATTCTGATAGTCTCATGGTTCCCAGATTCGTCCATATACAAAATATTACTTGGCTTTAAATCCCGATGGACAACCTTATGCAAAAAAAGAAGATGGAAACAGATTATTCACCTCAAGGGCATAACATTTTCTTCAGCTGAAAGAGCAAATGTACAATATAGCTAAATCTTCAGTTTTACAGCATTGCTAATAAATTATTAACATTACATCAATATTATATTATATTGTAAAACATTATTTCTAGACTTGAAGTTTTCTGTTCAGTTTAAAGAGAATGTAATAAAACACTTATCTGTCAGGAGGGTGAGTAAATGAAATATAAATAAAATTGTAGAACAGTAGCATATATTATAAAAATCAGATACATTTGCATCTTCTAATGCAATATATTTGTATTATTTTCTGACATATTTTTCAAATGCTAGTGACATACTGGTTACATTTTTTTAATACACATGATGTACACCGGACTAATGTAATGTTTTCAAAGAACACTTTAACTAAAGAGTATTTATTTATCTTTTAAAATGCAAAATTTCAAGATTATATACAGGAAAAAGTACTACCAGGGGTGCACCAGGGCCCACCTATGGGGGCGGGGGTCCAATGCTGTGTAAACGTTTACATTTGACCAGAAATACCAGGCAATTCTTTTTTTTTTTTTTTTTTTGCATTTCTTTTTTTTTCTGTAGTGTGGAGGTCTCCCTGGGGCAATATGTTTAACTGGTCCCACTGGCCACGGCCCTAATGGGGCTTTCCTGGGCTAGCCTGTGCCTCCTTGGCCGCACACACCCCCAGCCTGATATTGGTGTGTGCCTGTTTAAAAAAGAGCGCTTCTACTAAAGCTCCAGGAGCCCGCAAAAAATCCAGACCCCGCAAAAATACAAATGGAACGATCGAAACACGCAAATTGAAAAAAAAAAGAAAAACAATGGCAGCCGAAAAAAAACAAAAAGGAGGCTACACGACCCCTAATTGTGCAAAAAAAAGCCAGGCACGTACAACTTTTACCCAGGAACATATGAGGTACAAAATACACTATTAGGAAGGACGGAAAATGCTTGCGAGCCGTGTAACACATAGACAATCGCTGCCATTTTACAACAATAACTAATAACATTATGACTCTAAAATGGCGCTTTACCCGGCTGAACAAACGGTTTGGCCTTGCGCACGCAGCCTGTTTACACTGCACAATTGGCACATTGCTGACACTTTCTCCTCAGGTCAGAAACAATTCAACTGTACATTGTATGCTGCAGGAAAATCAAAAGAGATTGTTAGCTCTTCAGGATATTGATTGCTGGATATATTAATTAGAAATAGGTAAAGTATATTAATTAATTAATTAATTATTATTAAAATATATATATATAAAAATAAAAATACGCTAAATAGCATATTTTACACTGCCGTTACTTTATAAAAACATCAATGCTTCACACTTCCTAATACATTTATTCATTCCTAATTAATTATTAACGTACATTAATTTAAAAAGTAGGAATTAGTAATGGAAAATAAAAATGTATAATTTCCACTGCACTAAAAAAAAAATATATTTTACACTGCACTTATATATCTGGATTACTGCTCATTGGCTGACAGTGATAGGACTCTCAAAGCAGTTACATATTTAAATCACTTTATTATGCTCTGAGACCTGAAAACATTTTCTAATTTACACTGCACTAAAACAATTGTATATTTAACACTGTACTTATATATGTGTCTTTGCGATGAGCGCCGAAGATGATCATTGCAAAGCACTAAAATTGAAGTACACAAGGGGAGAGGCTCGCAATGAGCGCTGAAGGCTCTCAGCGCGGGGCACACAATGAGCACTGAAGGTGCTCAGAGGAGTAAAAGTACACAAGGGGAGAGGCTTGCAATGAGCGCTGAATGTGCTGAGAGGAGTAAAAGTACATGAGGGGAAGACCAAAAGCCTTACATTCTGTGGCAAACAATATTGCCATGGCTTTAAATTTTATTGTCGTCCCTTTTTTAACAGGCAATTCACTAGTGTATATATATTTATATATATATATATATATATATATATATATATATATATATTTTTTTTTTTTTTTTTACTATATACTACATATATATATATATATATATTTATATTGAGAATGTTGCTAGAAAGTGGAGCACACACTTCCTGGTGCTATGCTGCAGGCAGAGGAGCTTTGCACAGGCCAGAAGTAAGGGAGCAGCTATGAAGCTCCCATGACAGACTTAGTGTTGCACTTCTACAGTCACTATTTTATTTTGGAATAAAGAGATATCACTAGATGTGCCCAGAACCTAGTTCTGACCCACCCAGTGATACGTGATGGTTGTTGTTATTACCCCTGCTAGCCGAGATGGAACCAGACCAGTAATGGACCATCACAATGACCACAAGAACTCCCAAATCACCAGTGGGAGTAACAGATTTACCGCTTGTAATTCTTCTTTAAGTTGATGCAGAAATATTAACCCCTATGATCAGGGTTATCTCTTCCCTCAGTAATGAGCACACACTTAATTATGCATGACCCCCCCCCCCGATCACTCTTTATTTGTCAACCACTCAACATTTTATACATTTTTGTCACTCCTTATCACCATGTCCCACCCCTAGTGACAGCGTCCTTTATCCACTCCGCATACTCCCTGATCCCAGCCATGGCCTGCCTGTAGATCACTTGATGTCTGCCTTTCTAACCACCCCCTGAGGTGCTGGAGCCTAACCAGCTAAATAGCTTAATGGGACCTTCTGTATTGTGTAGGGGATTCACACTTTAGTTTATGCTAAGTTTCCTCTGTCAGGAGGTTAGCTGTCCAGGGGATCATAATGGCTAATTAGATCTTCTTCATCCTTCCCTGAATGAAATTTCCTGGCTCCTCCAAGTCTGACTACTGAAGTCTTCCCAACCCCCCTCAGCTTGTTACCCAATAATACTGACCCTATTCCCAGAGGATCAGGCAACATGTTTTATTATATTCCAGAAGACCGGTCATTTTTATGCCAAATATGATATAGGGATACTTATACTTAACAGTACATATATAAGTCATCTATGTTATACTAATGCCACAGGCAATATTAAACTACAACATGCAATATTAAACTACACATGCCATCAATGCAACAATAATTATTATATACATGTCAGCAGTGCAACCCTAACCAATACATCCAGGGGGTACCACAATTATGAACACCTGCTCACAGGGAACTAACAGTCCAGATACAGTCCTCATATCCATGCAATCTGTGCACTGTTTGCCCTGGAAAGGACTCCTTGTGTCATGCATCCTTTGCCCTGCCAGGTCACAGGCTGGTTGAATCAACCCCCGAGACACCAGTGGTCCCTGGGCATCACAAATGACTTATTTTAAAGATTGAAAATGTGAAAAATGCATTCTGAAATTTAAAATTGCTGCCAAATTGACAGAGTTACAATAATTTCTAGTTCAGGGGTTTAGAGTCACTTTGCAGACCACATGTTGTGACTTCAGGTTCCCCTTAAAAGCTGAAACATTACAGAAGCCCATTAACATTTAAACGTTTTATAAGTTAGCAATTTACTTGTCAAAGCAGTTTCATTATTCAGTTGCATATTTGACAAATTTATATGTGTGAAACACACAAACTAGTACATACCCCTTGAGCATGCAGGTAGTCCACAGTCTTGGTTATGACACAAAGCACAGAGCTTGCCTCCCGTTCAGAAAAACATTTCTGTCGAAGAATTTTGTCTAACAGTTCTCCTCCTCTCATTAGCTCCATAACTAAGTAGACATATTTTCCATCATCATAGACCTGCATGTTCATAAATAGAATGTTTTATGAGAATATCCTGAAATGGGTATTGTTGACATTTGTGAAAAAAATATAATTACCATTTTCTATTCTAAATATTTCTTATTGCGCAATTATGGTTGGGAGGTAAAAGTGCATTCTCCTAAAATATTAACTTTCAGTATTATACAAGCACAACATAGCCATATATTTAAAATCGAAAGTAGCCTACGAATTGTTGAAAAACACTGTAGCTTGTTTTACATAGCATTATATGTCAATTCAAATGGACTCTGTCTGGAGTCTGACTAATAGCACAGATAAGCAGAAAAAAAGTTATTAGGCTAGATTTAATGAGCAAAGAATACATGCTGATTCCTCTGTTGGACCTATGAGGCCTCCATAATACATTGGTGGGAGCTGTGGATGTGAAAGTGGTGTTTACATTTCTTATCAACGATGTTTGCATTTGCAAACAGTCTTTTTATGGTATTGTGAGGGGGAAAGGATGTGGTATCAATTTAAGTCAAATTCGATTATACAAAACCCTGTTCCCTCCCCATTCACCTCTCTCTCCAGTTATGAATAAATGATCCCATGATCCAGCTCTCAGGAATTTATATATAAACACAAAATGGATTCCTCTACTCGTAAACAAAGACTTGAACAAGTTTACCAAAAAATATTTTATGAACATTGCTTACACAGCTACTAATACTGTTAGTTTGTTACATACTTAACAAAAAAAGTACTTTTTTCCACTACAGTTATCCTTTAAAAACTTAGCTATCCATTACACTATACATTTTTCAATAGTAAACGATTATACATTCTCTGTTTGGCTTTATTATGCATTTATGGTAATGGGTAATTCTGGCATACTAGAGATTACATAGCATGCTCATTTATTTGTCTGGTGGCAAAAATAATCTACTCCAGTTAATATGAGGATCCACACATTAGCATTATGTAGACATGCAAGCAGTGCTATGTATCATTATAACATTTAAATATTCATATATTGCAGAGAATGTAAGAGTTGCTGCTTTAGCAAAAAAAAAAAAAAAACAGCCCTTGTTATCAATAGTTCTTTGCAACTTGTAGTCAGAAAATATATCTGAATACATAGACTGATAATGTTCATACATAGTTGACTGTCTATTGCCTCCTTAAATGTGTCTGGGTCTTTTTTGTCTATGTATAGATACATAATGGGGAGGCAAACCCTGTTAGGCATCTGTATATGCAGAGCATAAAGAAACAGGATCCCTTATCGGGTGTATGACATGTATTTGTGATTGAAGCCAGTGACTAAAAAAGGGTAATATAAACTGAAATGACATGCCAGAATCTTGGCTTTATTTATTGGTAACATATCCCTATCATCAGACTCTAGTGTGAAGAACACACTTTATGTTGTTTATGGGCATCTTAGACAGTGTATGCAATTACTCCATATTTATTTTACTATTATCCTTTAAAGAATGAATGAAAACCATAAATGGAAAATAAGCTATTGCAACGCAACGATTTTCATGTATTGCTCAATGGTCTAATACAGTATGATATTGTTTGCTCTTTTGGATTGTTGAGTAACTTGTGAGACATGCAAAAACACTTTCACATTCACTAGCAGGACATAAAAATATCTCTATAATATAGATGTGAAGTGTACTACTCACAATCTTCAAAGGTGTGTCATGGTAGATAAGAGACTTTTATTTTTGGTTGTCTTTTTCTGGATCTACACACACATAAAACATGGATCAGATTAGATCTAAAAAGGATGGATTTGAAATATAGATGCATAGATGGATCCACCTGGAGCTATCTACATTCAGAGTAGTTATTGCGTTCCAATATAATAGATTTTTCCAGTAGCTATATATTTGACAAGGATATATAAGGTATGTGTGCAGAACCATATTAACTTCTGATTTTGGAAAAGCAACGTTCAAAATGATAGCTCAGAAATATAAATTTTGCAAAAATGACTATTAGGAATAGGGATTATCTTATATGCAATGTTTTTCCCTGCATCCCAATGATTCCCCAGTGCCTTGTTCCTTTCTGAATGCTAAAACTGTAACCATTTCTTAAAAGTAATCTTCATTTATGTTTACTACTGTATATATGTCTGTGTGTGTGGTTTATTCTATGACAGTTAACATTAATTTAATGTTAAGTTAACATTTAATTTAATGCCAAAAATAATTTTAAATAAACATTAACACATAACTCAATCATGTTTCCTACTGTGTATTATTATTTTTTTTAATAAGAAACTGTTTTTGTTTTTTTTTCAAATATACAATGTCACATTGTATAAAACCATTCCATTCAGTGGTATAAAAAAACTGCAGGCCACATTCCTTTTATTTGACGTTATGCTTCAGCTAAAGCAGATTCACAATAACATCATATTACAAAGGCGTACAACTGTTTTATTTCAAATGTGTGCCTACGGAGTATAAAATAAAAAACGTCGAAAAAAGCACTCACGTCTTTTAAGGTAATGATATTTGGATGCTGTCCATATCTCAGCAATATCTCTATTTCTTCTGAGGGATCTCGTTTGCTCTTATCAATTATCTGTATCAAATGAAAATAGAGAACAGTAAGAAAACATGATCACAGCTGTAGATAACTTCAAACTCAGACATCCTCTCATAGAAGCTAATCATTTCTAGGCTAAGGAACAGACTCTTTTTTTTCTCTGTTTTATAATTGATGAGCAGATGCCAACCTCAAAAGTGGAGAGGAAGCAGCTTGAACTAATCATAAGCTTTAAACATCGGAGATAAGAGAAGTTACACCTGCTGTTAAAATGTCACAATCACATTTATTTTTGCTGTCTACATATCTAAAATCACATAATCATTTCTTCCAGCTACTTTTCAGTTGTCAGTTCACAGATTTGCTCGACTTGCTTCAAGTGTTTTGCTGAGAATCGAAAATATTTTCCTAAATAAAGTAATTAGACTACTACCACAGAAAGAAACACATTTTAGTGCAACTTTTTTAACTGTGTACATCCTAAAATGTTAAAATGCTTCTTGATACAAGAGTATCTACAACATGTAGCTCAGAAACTACTAGTGAAGGTACGGCTAATACTTAGCAGCTCTTTCCTCACTGGTGGCAAAACAATCACATCACTAATCATATAGAAACATAAAGGAACATGGAACACAATTATTTTTGTTCATGAATTTAAAAGAGTAGGCTTTAAACACTACTACATTTGTGTTTTGCATGGAATAATATTAAGTTAAATCTGTTTTAACTTGAAAGTAACAGGAATTGCACATATGTCTGTAGGTTTCAGTGATAGAGATGTATGACTCATACAACTATATTTCTGTACATTGGAAGACAGGGGCTAGTCCCAACACAGTTAACCATTTGAATCATTTTTTTCTGTCTTGAGTGCATCATTTGAAAAAAGAAACAAGCACTGGTACATCTAATACCCTTTCAGATCCAATAAAGAAAAATGCTTTCAGTTTCACTTTAAGATACAGAAATTGAGGGTCTTGATCAAGAAAACGTAAATTCTAGAAAAGTTGATTTGGGTTGTGGCAGAACAAGAGGGGAGATTCAGAAGGTAATCAGTAATACGAAAACAGCAAGTATTTTCCTTGGTGATATCAAATTCTCATGGATAGGTATGCTTTTGTTCCAATAGATCACACATACAGGGACTTTCTTTGTTGCATAAAATTAACATTGCGTCACAGTGTATTTTCTTTTTTCAATTGAAGATGACAGAGCTCAAAAAAGTATTCAGATTTTAAAGTGCTCTTGGGGCTTGCCCTCTGTTAGCCAGAGAGATCTACAACTTTCTGCATTTCCTGCTACTTTGAAGGAAGTTTAAACAGGTTTTGCTTATTTTGTTTATTCAAAAAACAACCTTTTAAATATTTTAATCTTGCTCTTTTAAATGCACGATAAATACAGTTGTGTTTGTATCACTTTAAGTTTATTTTCAATCCCAATAATTAATTGTACACATTTTGTGCATTACTGCTGGATTTTTAGTAATAAGGATGATTATAGAAGTTTTACTATTGATACTTTTAGGCTCTAAGAATCTGAAAAAATATTTTTTTTGTATGTGTGTACATCTTGTGCAGTAATGTACTCACTAGTGCCCTTGCTGCAGTGATGTCTTCAGGTCCCCCCACTTTGAGGGCTTGAGAACCCCTTTTTATCTTTGGCCTCCGACCATAAGGTACTAGGATTCTGAAGAGCTTTCATTCTCCCCCTAACCCTAGGATGAGTGGAGTCTTCCCAACGTCTTCTGTCCTGACCCTCCCACGTGGAATGGTTCTTCACCAAGGGGACAGTTGCCACCAGTCTGCCCTGGCTCAGACTCCTGGGGGACCATATGCCACCTAGAGATGTCATGAACATAACATTTTCGGTTCGCGAACCGTGGACGCGAATTTCATCAATTGTTCGTGAACGGGCGAACCGGGCGAACCACCATAGACTTTAATAGGCAGGCGAATTTCAAAACCCACAGGGACTCTTTCTGGCCACAATAGTGATGGGAAAGTTGTTTCAAGGGGACTAACACCTGGACTGTGGCATGCTGGAGGGGGATCCATGGCAAAAATCCCACGGAAAATTACATAGTTAATGCAGAGTCTGGTTTTAAGCCATAAAGGGCATAAATCACCTAACATTCCTAAATTGTTTGGAATAACATGCTTTAAAACATCAGGTATGATGTTGTATCGATTAGGTAGTGTAAGGGTTACACCCGCTTCACAGTAACAGACCAATCTCCCCGTTTAATGCACCGCAAACAACCGCAAACAGTCCCTTTGCACAACCGCAAACTCCCCATTTGCACAAGGTTGGATACCAAGCTAGCCATGTCCCGTTCCTTGTCCTCACTGATGTCATTGAAGGTCTCTTCCTTCACCCAGCCACCAAGGGTCCCCGAAATGTGACAACAAGCCCCCTGGGACGCCTGCTGTGTTTGGTCTTCCACCTCCTCAAAGCCACCTTCCTCCTCTGACTCCTCTTCTTCAGACTCCTCTCTGTGCGTTGCCTCTGTCTGCGTTATTATAAGGTGTGTACTGTTAAGTAGTACTATTCCTATCGGTTTAATCCCTGTTATGTCCACTATTAGGGGACGTGTATATGGCATTGATTTTTGGAAGCGGGAGATGGAAAAAGATGCTTGGTCAGTCCTCCCACTTCAAATTTGGGGCACTGCGTGTGCAATCTAAGGTGCCACCAGATAGGAGTGGTGTTTTCAGTTGTACTATTTATTCCTATCGGATTCAATAAAGCCAATAAACCTGGCCCGTTACTAGCCAGGAAACTACAAACCAAAAACAACACAAAATAGGATACTTCAAATTAAGACCTCGAAGGGAGAAAAAACAACGAACCCAAATAAGATCCAGAAGATTTTTACAAAACGTTACAATACTCTTTATACGGCAACAAAACACATAGATCTACACAAAATGAGGGGATTTCTTAATTCCTGTGATCTCCCCTTAATAGAAGAAAATGACTTAGAGACTTTAAATGCCAAAGTGACCCTAGAGGAAGTGAGAAAAGCAGTCCAGAACCTCAAACCTGGTAAGTCACCAGGCCCATACGGGTACACCAATTTATATTATAAAAAATTTATAGACATATTAGGCCCGCACTTGGTCACTCTAACAGAGTTCTAGAAGGCAAGCAAACACCAGCAGAGCTGAACAGGGCAGATATCGCTCTATTCCCTAAGGAGGGTCGAGATGCCCTAGAACCAAAAAACTACAGGCCAATATCATTACTAAACTGTGATACAAAGATCCTGTCAAAAATAATAGCGGATAGAATGTCATCCTTCTTGCCTAAGTTAATACATAATGACCAAGTAGGCTTTGTCTCCCACAGGCAAGCGGGAGACAACATTAGAAAAGCCATGAACCTACTGTAAGCCTCTAAAATTCAAGCCTGTCTTATGGCCTTTGACATTGAAAAGGCGTTTTATTCCCTGGAGTGGACTTACCTATATGCCACGCTTGAAAAATTTGGTATTAAAGGCCATTTCATAAATCTCATACAATCATTATACAAATCGTCCAGGGCAAGGTTACAGATTCCGGGAGATGAGAGATCCTTAATTAAAATAGAAAGAGGAACAAGACAGGGGTGCCCCCTTTCTCCCCTTCTATTCGCAATAGCAATAGAACCCCTGACAATTAGGGCCAACGCTGGGATCACAGGCATAACAATAGGCCATCACCATTTCAAAACTTGTCTATTTGCAGACGACCTGCTGTGTATGCTCTCAAACCCTACCCAATCGGTCCCAGAGTTGATTCGAACTATGGAGGAGTTTGATCAGTTTTCTGGCCTTAAACTGAACATAGAGAAGACAGAAGCACTAGAGATTGACTTAACAGCAGTAGAGAAGCAGGGTCTCCAAGAGAAGTTTAATATTAAGTGGGATAAGAACCACATAAACTACCTGGGAATCCGACTAACCCCTAAGCTAGAGGACTTGTACAAAGCCAACCACTCCAAACTTTATAAAACAATAATTAATGACCTGAGTAAATGGACAAAGTATAGGTTATCATGGCTAGGGAGAATAAATATGATAAAAATGAATGCCCTTCCTTGTTTGCTCGACATATTTCGAACACTCCCGATCCCGATTAAATAAAAAGTATTTGAAAATATTTAAAGGAAAATATTTCAGTTTATCTGGAACCACTCTCCCTCACGCATCACAAAGAAAATTATGTACCTTCATAAGTCAGAGGGGAGACTATCGTGTCCAAACTTAAAATATTACCACAAGGCAGCTCAGTTATCTTTCCTCCCAATAGCACATTCTATAGGGCAGCAACCGGCCGGGGTGTATTTAGAAAACCACACTTTAAGGCCCTTAACCTGGGACAAGGTGGCTTGGCTATCAGAATTGCCTCAGAGCCTTAAAAACTCGCCAAACCACCTAATCAGACACTCACTATCATACTGGAAATGGGCCAAGAAACACACGGGTTTGTTCCCTGGATCCACCCAAATGAACCCGATTCTTGACCACCCTCAGGCCCCGAAACACATGAGCACAACATCACAACACTGGTGGAGGTCAAGGAAACTAGATAGACTGAGAGACTGGTTAGTATAGGGCCAGATGCTCACTTATGAGGAACTGAGGGACAAGCATGAGCTACCGCTGTCAGAACATTACAATTACTGTAGGCTGAGGCATTTCACACACTCCCTGACCCAGAAACAGGGGACACCGGTCTTAAATTGGTTCTCCAAAATGTGTAAAAATAAACCTCTATCGCTTTACAAATATAAAACATTTGTTACTGGTTGAAGCGACACTGGGGGAAGGACCGGAGTGGGGGAGCCATGGAGACCCTTCAGAAGCAACCGGCGGCAAAATCATCCCAGGAAAGGAGAGGTCGCTTACTGAAGCCTGCCCTAGAGTAACCCAAGGGTGATTGCCCAGGTTAGATATTGTAAATAATAAGCTAATACTGCTGGAGGGATGATAGCTAAGAGGACTTTGGTGTTCCCTGCAGATATACTCTTTACTATTGTCTGTTTTACCATGTTTTAGGTATCTCTTAAATTGCAATCACAGTAAAAAAAATAAGAAAAATTATTAACCTAAAAAGTAAAAATAAGAAGGACTAGCCAGCTAACTTTCACAAAATGTCTTTATTGTAAATGTGTATTTTTGCACAACTGTTATGCAAGACTGTTCAAAAATGCTTTATTTTTCATTACATGCTGTACGCCTTCTGACAATAAAATAATTTAAATGCAAAAATTAGGTATTGTTGCAGCGACCAGAAAAATTGATGTTAGTTTGCCAGGCAGAAAGTGCCCTAAAACATTGCATCTTGAACCCTAGTTGGTGGCGGATAAGTCACGCAAGTCATCCGGCATTCAGGGATAAAATACAGCAGCATGTGGACCATTATTAGCTCAAGGCAGCTCATCAATCAGGCCTTTTTTAATCGAATATATCGCCCATTGTCAGTCCCTTCGGGATCCATCCCTCATTCATCTTAATAAAGGTGATGTATTCCAGACTTTTTTGACCTAGGCGACTTCTCTTCTCAGTGACAAAACCTCCTGCTGCACTGAAGGTCCTTTCTGACAGGACACTTGAAGCGGGGCAGAACAGAAGTTGTATTGCAAATTGGGATAGCTCAGGCCACAGGGCAAGCGTGTACACCCAGTAGTCAAGGGGTTCATCGTGTCAATATCTGCAGTTAAGGCGAGGTAGTCTGTTACCTGACGGTCGAGTCGTTTTCTGAGGGTGGACCCCGAAGGGCTGTGGCGATGCATAGGACTTTAAAAGCTCTGCATGTCCTCCATCAACAACACGTCTGTAAAGCGTCCTCTCCTTGCCGGCGTGGTCGTGGGAGGAGGAGGATTATGTTTACCTCTTCTGCTGTTAGATTGCCGTTGTGCTGTGACATCACCCTTAAACGCTGTGTAAAGCATACTTTTTAATTTTTTTTGGAAGTGCTGCATCCTTTCTGACTTGTGGTAATTCGGTAACATTTCAGGCACTTTCTTCTTATATCGGGGGTCTAGTAGCATGGACACCCAGTACGGGTCGTTCTCCTTCATCCTTTTTATACGAGGGTCCCTCAACAGGCACGACAGCATGAAAGACCCCATTTGCACAAGGTTGGATGCCGAGCTAGTCATGTCCCGTTCCTCGTCCTCAGTGATCTCACTGAAGGTATGTTCTTCCCCCCAGCCACGTACAACACCACGGGTACCAGATAGGTGACAACGAGCACCCTGGGGTGCCTGTTGTGGTTGGTCTTCCTCCTCCTCCTCAAAGCCACATTCCTCCTCTGACTCCTCTTCCTCACAATCCTCTTCCAGCGTTGCTGCAGGTCCAGCAAGCGATGCTGATAAGGCTGTTTCTGGTGGTGATGGTGACCACAACTCTTCCTCTTCCTCTTCACGCTCATCTACGGCCTGATCCAGCACTCTTCGCAGGGCACGCTCCAGGAAGAAAACAAATGGTATGATGTCACTGATGGTGCCCTCAGTGCGACTGACCAGGTTTGTCACCTCCTCAAAAGGACGCATAAGCCTACAGGCATTCCGCATGAGCGTCAGTAACATGGCAAAAAAATCCCCAGCTCCGCAGAGGCTGTCCTAGCACCCCGGTCATACAAATACTGCCGTTGATGTGGAGCAAGACATAGCAGCAGCAGAAGAGGACTCAGCCGAGGAGGTTATGGAAGAGGATGGAGTAGGAGGAGTAGAGGAGGTGGCAGCAGGCCTGCCTGCAAGTCGTGGCGGTGTCACCAACTCCTCTGCAGAGCCACGTATTCCCTGCTTGGCAGCCGTCACAAGGTTTACCCAATGCGCAGTGTAGGTGACATACCTGCCCTGACCATGCTTTGCAGTCCAGGTATCAGTGGTCAGATGGACACTTGCCCCAACACTGTGTGCCAGAGATGCCATTACTTCCTTTTGCACAATCGAGTACAGGTTGGGGATTGCCTTTTGTGCAAAGAAATTTCGGCCGGGTACCTTCCACTGCGGTGTCCCAATAGCTAAAAAAATTTTTAACGCCTCAGACTCCACCAGCGTGTATGGTAAAAGCTGGTGGGCTAAGAGTTCAGACAAGCCAGCTGTCAGTTGCCGGGCAAGAGGGTGACTTTGTGACATTGGCTTCTTACGCTCAAACATGTCCTTGACAGACACCTGACTGTAGGCAGATGAGCAGGGACTGCTCAGGTCGAGACACGGAGTGGCGGATGGTTGAGAGGGGGCAAGCAGGGCAGCAGTGGTTGACGTGGTTGAAGATGCTGGACCAGGAGGAGGATGGCGGCTTTGACTTTGTGTGCTGCTTGTACTCATGTGTTGATCCCATAGGCGTTTGTGATGTGACATCATGTGCCTTCGCAAAGAAGTTGTACCTAGGTAGGTGTTGGACTTCCCACGACTCAGTTTCTTTTCGCACAGGTTGCAAATGGCATCGCTGTTGTCACAGGCAGACACACAAAAAAATTTCCACACTGCTGAGCTCTGCAATGACGGCATTCTGGTGGTGGCAACAGCATGCGTTTACTGGCGTGCTGTCTGGCTGACCCTGGGTGCCGATGCATGCTGTCTGACTGTGCCACTGGCTACTTGCGACGACCTCCCCCTGCTTCCAACTCGTCTCCTTCTCCTCTCTGTCTCCCCATTTGAACTTTCCTCCTGTTCTTCTTCTCTTATAGCGGGCACCCACGTGACATCCACGGACGCATCGTCATCATCAACCGCTTCACTGGTATCTGACAACTCAACAAAGGAAGCAGCACCGGGTACAACATCATCATCATCAGACCGTACGTCCATGTGTGTAATGCTGCCTGACTGGGACATATCCCTGTTATCTACATCCTCTGGCACTAATGTTTGTGCATCACTCATTTCTTCCAACGGATGTGTAAATAACTCTGCTGACGGATCAAGTGAAGCGGCTGTGGTGCTAGTGTTGGTGGTGGCGGCAGGCGGGCGAGTGGTAACTGGAGAGGTGCCCAAAGCTAAGCTGGAGGAGAATGGTGCGTCTAGGTTCCGAGAGGAAGCTGTAGAAGATTGGGTGTCCTCTGTTAGCCAGTCAACCATGTCCTCAGAAATTTTCAAGTTCAGGGTACGTGGCCTCTGAAAACTGGGCATTATTCTAGGGCCAAAGGGAATCACAGCACCACGACCACGACGGCCCCTGCGGGGTGGCCTGCCTGTACCTGTCATTTTTTTTTTGATTAGTGGTACTATGCATGCAAGCTACTTTGACACCAGATATGAGTGGCACTGTGCACTGGCAAAAGTTGGCACAGTAGACGCAATAGGCCTCACACACACGCCTGTAGGCAGGCAACTGATATTCAATCGATTACAGTAAAAAAAAGGTTCTTTTATGTCACTGTACACTATGGTTGCACCAGATATGACGTATCACTGTGCACTGGCAAAAGTTGGCAGAGTAGATGCAATAGGCTTCACACACACGCCTGTAGGCAGGCAATTGCTATTCAATCTATTACAGTCAAAAAAGTGTTGTTTTATTTCACTGAGCACAATATAAGCTGTGAGCCTGACACAGGCAGGCAACTGAAATTAGATTAAAGGAAAAAAGGGTTGTTTTTTTTCAATGTATGGTACACCAACTATGACTGGTGAAACAGAGCAGAATATTAGCTGTGAGCCTGACACAGGCAGGCAACTGAAATTAGATCACAGAAAAAAAAATGGTTGTTTTCAATGTATGGTACACCACCAGGTATGAGTAGTGAAAATAAGCACAATATAAGCTGTTAGGTGTTAGCCTGTCACACACACACACACACTGGCAGGCAGGCATATGCAATTAGATTACACAGAAAAAAAAAAAAAACAAAAAAAAAATGATGTTCTAGCCCTAAAAAGGGCTTTTTGGGTTGCTGTCCTTACAGAAGATATCAGATGAGTCCTTCAGGTCTGTAGTGGAAGCTAAATACACAGCCTGGCTATCTATTTCCCTATTAGATCTCCAGCAGCTACACTATCTGTCCTCTCACAACGAATGCAGCTTCACAATCATTCTAAAATGGATGCTGTCCTTCAGATGGAAGGCTCTGGAAGGGAGTGTATGCTGCTGATTGGCTGGAATGTGTCTGCTGACTGTGAGGTAAAGGGTCAAAGTTTCCTCAATGATAAAGAATAGGGGGCGGATTGAAAATCGCATGTGTCCGTCGTCAGCTGCCAGCGCGAAAGAGCCAAAATCGCTGCGAATAGTCCGCGGGCGAACTGTCCGGGACATCTCTAATGCCACCTACTCCACCCAGGTCCACCCAAGGGGCCCCCTACCATAAGGCCCTGCCCTCAAGGACTAGAAGAACCCTCGGCTGCACTGGTGTGTGGAGTGCATTGTGCCAGAATAATAATCGTGCTCAGCCCCTGGCCAGACCGATGTTCCCCCCTCTTCCTTGACAGTCATCAGAGCATACACCTGCCCTTCCAGAGGAGGTACTACACTTGATCTTAGCCAAAAGGCAGAGTGCTGCGATGCAACTTCTGCTATGTGAAGTTCTCATAGACTGACAACTTGGCTGCTTGTCCAAAAAAGTTAACATCTTCAACATGGGTGATATTAATGCTCCACACAGAAGAACCAGAGACAATATTGTGGGTTGCATGGAGGCATGAAGTCTACAGAGAACATTATGTACACAGATGTAAATAAAGATTTATGATTATATTGATATCATTCTAATTCAATAATTCCTTTATTACTAAGCTAAAATTCTATGTAATCCATTTCTCTGGTAGATTTTTTTTTCCACTGTAATAAAATACTATTCATCTTTCAGATGGCAGCTAATATCTTTCTGTAGTGGATGAAGTCTAAATATAAATACTTAACATTTTAACATTGCTAATCTTGTGGCACCAGAATGTCTCCACAATACACTTTTTTTTATCATAGGCACTTATGAGGAAGGATACAGTGATTTCAAAAAGTAATTCATACCCTTCACAACACAGTAGTTGCTATGTGTGCTTTGAAGGACAATGCAGAACACAGTTTTAAATATTTAGTGTAAAAATACTGTTTCCTAGTTTTATTTCCCGCAAATCCCATAAGTAAATGAATGCTGCAATAAAAGTACAGTTAATGAAACAATGCTTTGAAGACAGAACAAGGTCATACCCCACTCCTTTCCCTGCCTTTTGTGTAATCTACAATTCCATCTCATATTCTCCTAACCTTTAACCTGAATAAACTTTCATATAACAATACAATGGCTTCATATAACAATACATAGATTTCTGCTACTTCATCTCTATGTGTGTGAGATTGCTTGGAGAAAGATTAAGCAAATCACAAGTTTTGCAAACAAATTAGCAGAGATTTTACATGTTTCACAGATTTTGTTACATTGTTGTATGCAGTGGACAAAAGCAGTCCTAGTTTAAAGCAAGAAATATGCTATAAATAAGGACCACCTGACAATGAAAAAACATATGTTTAAAAACTTTTTTAAAAAGTCATACATCTAGCTTTTAATTAGAAAGAAATGCATCTGCAGGACCCTGGAAAGGTTGATGATACATTAATGATACATTAGGGGAAGATGTGTGTGTGAGAGGGGCGTTTATATTTCTTGAGAGCTATGCTTTCAGCGAATGATGCAAGGAGTCTGCTTCTTTCTTAGTAGAGTGAATGAGTTTTGGGTCTGTTTTAGTCTTATCCAATTATCTTTGCAATGGCTCTCTGTTTACTCCTTCCCCACCTCTCTCTTCACAGATGTTCCCCAAAACTGTTAAAAAATGTAAGACCACTTTAGTCCTATATCAAAAATATAATCTTATGACAAACCACAATTGATAATGTGCAAACTGTGTTTAGGAAGTAACACAAAATTATATAACCTTTAATTTTTTACCTTTTATATGTAGGTAGCTATGCTACGGTGGAACCTACCATTTTGGTTTCTGCATATCTGCTTTCATAGCTGGGATGAGGGGTAGCACCAAGTGGCAGCTAGTGTTTTTATAGGACTAATGAAATTTGTTTACAAGTACTCACTGTCCTCAGAAAGCAGTAGAAGGAAGCAGCTCAGTAAAATAAATAGAGCCCCATTGTGCAGAATAATTTCAATTAAAAAAAACTAACAATATTTAAACAGTGTGCTTTTTTGTTTGCTCACTAAAAATATTATTTTTCATTATCAAGTTTTATTTTTCATAATAGTATCTATAAAAATATGGGACAACAGTGGTGTTTTATGCATAGTTTTACCAGTGTGTAAAAAATATATATGTACCAGTAAAAAGTGAAGGTGCAGAGTGCTAAAAGTGCTGCAGTAAGGTGCTGCAGTGAAATATTGCACTATCATGCAATATAAAGTGCTATTAATAAGGTGCTGAAGAGATGCTCTTAATTGGCAACATAAATTGTTACAAAGGTCTATACCAATACTAATGTCAGCATTGGTATAAATATGAGCTATATTGCTTATATTGAAATGCTGTATAAAAAGTTGTCTCAATAGAGAATAATTCCCCTGTTAAATTCCTCCCATTACCAAAACACCTCCTAAATTCTATTAGAAGCTGCACCATTCAGCTATTTGGCATATTCAGCAGTTGAGGGATAGGGGCATTAAGCTATGGGCTTAGGTCCATGGGGAACGCTGCTGAGATGCTAGCTAGTGACATCATCAGATAGCGTCCATCGTACTGCATCACCCGACGACGTTTCTGGATTTCCTCAATTTATGTTGCCAATTTTAGAGCAACTCCTCAGCACCTTATTAATTGCACTTTATATCGCATGATTGTGCAATATTTAACTGCAGCATCTTACTGCAGCACTTTTAGCACTCAGCACCTTCACTTTTGCACCAGTCACTTTTTACTTGTATATATATATATATATATATATATTTGTTTTAGTCACTCTCTATATGGTCTGCACCAATACTTTTAGGTGTTTGTAATATATGCTGATCATTCTTTGATACCAATAGAGATTCGTAATATATTCCATTAGTAGATCCAACTGTGTCTCTCTTTATTTTTATCAACAAGGATTTTTATACATTATTTAATAAAAGTTATAATTTAAAATGTTTTTGCCCATTTAATTGAGATCAGAACAGGGTGTGCCCCAGTACAAATGAGATCTGATCTATCCTCCCCTTTTCTATTACATTCATTATCATCTCAGGGAGCACCCCTGTAATCTTTCAATAAGTTCAACACTTTGAGCCACCACACCTTCTTTCATTGTTATATGTAGCTACACAGTAGCTGACATGGTAAATGAATTATGTTCTTTAAGCAAAACCTAGAAATCTAGTGATTTCTAGAGTTTCCCTGAACTTTGCCAACAAACTAAAACTCTAACATATTCCTGTATTGTCTCAAATAGGCAACTACATGACCTAAAAACACAAATTATAATGAATATATGTAGACCTTGGATGTTAGAGGCTGTAGGGCCGATGTGAAAAAAGAGAAAGTATATTTAAAAGGATTTGATAAAATTCACATTTGAAGTTGGATTGTAGAATATTAAATAGTAGTTTATATGAGTAATGTAGGTGACAAGTGAAATTGCTTACAAGCAGATGTGATAGGAACAACCTGGGGACTGCATAAGGAGGATTAATTCATGTAGTAGATTTTAGAATAGATGGATTACATGGGCATATTATTTCTTACCTCTTGTCAAAATCTATGTTTTCATAAAAATAGGAATTCATGCCCCTGTAAATTTTAAGACTTACCTTGACCGCAAAGTCTATGTCAGTAGCTTTATGCACGCATCGCTTACATATAGAGTAGGTGCCAATGCCTATGTCTTCCTTGACCACATAGCCATCCGTGAATTGAATATTATTTCCATGTAATTGCTAAAATTGAAGATAAAATAGTAGTTATTAAATAAATGAACTAAATATATTCTTTAACTGTATAATGCAGCACTTTATAAGTCAAGAATGTCTATAGTTTATAATATAATATTCTATTTAAACTTACACAGTTTCACGCTTGTACTGATTCATTGCAGGTAAATAATACTGGAGAGATACTTCTCTGAATCTTGCAGAAAAGATTAAGTTGCATCAGCACATGCAACATCTAAAGCAGAAATATTTTAAAAGAACTGTAGTAATATAAATGCAGTTAATGAGCTTACAGTTATGTTATTAAATATGGCGTGTATCATATATGATATGTATTATAGAATGTCAGCCTCTTACTCACAAGTAATGGGTACTGAGGTGCAAGAGGAGGTTACATAGTTACATAGTTACATAGTTACATAGTAATTAAGGTTGAAAAAAGACTTTCAGTCCATCAAGTTCAACCTGTTAAGATCTCCTCTGATCTGCAATATGCGGATTAGTTATTAATTAAATTATTGATTAAATAATTATTAATAGTATAGTATTGGAGAATGAATAAAGAGTTAGTCCATCAAGTTCAACCTTTTTAGATCTCTATTGATCTTTTTAATTTGGACTATTTATTATTATTGTTAATTGTTAATTATTGTTAATTGATCCAGAGGAAGGCAAACATAAAAAAAACCCCATTGAAACTTTGCCAATTGTCTCATAAGGGGGAAAAAAAGCAAAATTCCTTCCTGACCCCAGAAACTGGCGATCAAATTTCTCCCTGGATCAATATTCCTTCGCTAGTTATCTAGGATAGCCTTGAATGCCCTCTTTATTCAGAAATATATCTAACCCCTTTTTGAAGTTGTCTATCGAATTCGCTGTCACCACCTCCTTTGGTAGAGAATTCCACAGTTTAACCACCCTAACTGTGAAGAACCCTTTTCTTTGTTTAAGGTGAAATCTTTTTTCCTCTAACCTCAACGGATGTCCTCTTGTCAGTTGAAAATCTCTTGCTACAAAAAGCTCACTTGACAAAGCCTTATATGGACCCTGGATGTATTTAAATAACGTAATCATATCTCCTCTTAGACGCCTTTTTTCTAGCGAAAATAAGTTTAATTTTGCTAGTCTTTCTTCATAACTTAGCCCCTCCATTCCCCTTATTAGTTTTGTAGCCCTTCTCTGTACTTTTTCCAGCTCTAAGATGTCTTTTTTGTGAGGTGGTGCCCAAAATTGTACTCCATATTCCAAATGAGGGCGTACTAGAGATTTGTATAGTGGCAGAATTATATCTTCTTCCCTGGCTTCTATACCCTTCCTAATACATGCTAATATTTTATTTGCCTTTGCAGCCGCTGCTTGGCTTTGAGCGCTGTTACCTAGGTGGTTGTCCACTAGTACTCCCAAATCCCTTTCAATATCTGATACCCCTAGATTTGCTCCATTAAGATTATAGATTGCTTGGCTATTTTTCCTTCCCAAATGCATAACCTTACATTTATTTGTATTAAATCTCATCTGCCATTTAGCCGCCCATTTCTCTAATTTATGCAAATCCTTTTGTAGGGAAAGTACATCATTATCTGATTTTATTACCTTGCACAACTTAGTGTCATCAGCAAAAATGGAGACACTACATTCGAGTCCTACTTCAATGTCATTAATAAATATGTTAAAAAGGAGAGGACCCAATACTGAGCCCTGAGGAACCCCACTTATCACATTAGACCAATCGGAGTATGTTCCATTTACAACAACCCTTTGCTTCCTGTCTTTTAGCCAGCTCTCGATCCATGAGCAGATATTTACTGCAATTCCTGTATCCCTTAGTTTGCTCACTAGTCTTCCATGTGGCACTGTATCAAATGCCTTTGAAAAATCTAAAAAGACTACATCCACTGAGTTGCCCTGATCCAAGTTCCTACTAACCTCCTCATAAAAACTAATTAGATTGGTCTGACACGACCTTTCCTTCATAAATCCATGTTGACTGCTACCTATGATCCTGTTCAAATAGACATATTCTTGTATTCTGTCCCTTATTAACCCTTCTAAAAGCTTCCCAACTACAGAAGTGAGGCTCACTGGTCTATAATTCCCCGGATTTGCTCTAGATCCCTTCTTAAATATAGGTATCACCTCTGCTTTTCTCCAGTCATCTGGTAGAGACCCTGTAGTGAGCGAGTCTTTAAAGATTAGATATAATGGTTTGGCTATTACAGAACCCAGCTCCCTCAGTACCCTTGGATGTATTCCATCAGGACCTGGGGCTTTATTAACATTTATTTTCTCCAACCTCTTTTGTATTTCTTCCTGCGTTAACCAATTATTTAGTGAAGGTAGTGTAGCCCCATTATGTTGCAGTGTCCCAACCACTGGTACCTCCCTTGTGTAAACCGAAGAAAAGAACCTATTTAGCTCATCTGCCTTTTCCTGGTCACTAATTATCAGATGGCCTGTGTCACATTGTAATGGTCCTATCGATTCCTTCCTGGCCTTCTTCCCATTAATATATTTATAAAATATTTTAGGGTTAGTCTTACTTTCCATTGCAACTGACTTCTCATTTTCTATTTTAGCCAGTCTAATAGCCCTTTTGCAAGCCTTGTTGATTTCCTTATAGTCACATAAAGATGCCTCTGTTCCCTCCTTCTTGTATAATTTAAATGCATACTTCTTTTTCCTCATCATGATCTTTAAGTCATTGTTAAGCCACATGGGATGTGATTTACTCCTATTTATTTTATTTCCACATGGTACATGCTGATGAGTATGTTTATTTAGTAAGGATTTGAATGTTGTCCATTTATTTTCAGTATTCTTCCCTGTAAGTTCTTTGTCCCAGTCTATATGTTGTATTGCTGCCCGTAGCCCATTAAAGTTAGCCCTTTTAAAATTTAGAGTTTTTGTTGGCCCCTTACAACTCTGTTTTTTGTATTCAATCTCAAATGAGACTGTGTTGTGATCACTGTTCCCCAAGGGTTCCCCTATTTTTACATTTGATATTATATCAATATTACTTGTGATGACTAAATCCAAGATGGCCCCATTTCTAGTAGTTTCTTGTATTACCTGGGCTAGATAATGATCCCTGAGTGTACTCAAGAACCTGCTCCCCTTAGCTGAGCTGCTGGTCTCGTTTATCCAGTTTATATCAGGGTAATTAAAGTCTCCCATTATTAGAACTTGCCCATGCTTAGCTGCATTTCCAATCTGTAACAATAATTGTATTTCCTCACTTTCAGCTATATTTGGGGGTTTATAGCATACTCCCACCAATATGCATTTAGAATTAGCTCCTCCACTATTTAGCTCAACCCACAAGGATTCAATGATGCCGTTAGTGCCAGCATAAATATCTTCTCTAACTATAGGCTTAAATTCAGGCTTAACATAAAGACAGATCCCTCCTCCTCTTTTACCATTGCCCCTATCTTTCCTAAATAGGTTGGTGAGGTCAGGGTGGAAATGAATAGCATGTGTGATGCTGTAGACAGGAAGGCAATAGTAAATTTATTGAAGTCTTGGCAGGTTAATGAGATCTGGATTGTTACCTTGTAATGGTGAAGGGGCTTGTGTACTTCATTGAAGCTGTGAGCTATACTATGTAGGGTCACCCAACATGGACAGGTCATAGCAGAGAGATCAGACACATCGTGGTCCATGGGTGAAGGAAATGGCAACCCACTACAGTATTTTTGCCAAGACAACTTTAGGGATAAGCACAACCAGACATCTGATGTGCCTGGCATGCTGCCATCCATTGGGTCATGGAGAATCAGACATGGCTGATTGACTAAGCAACAACAAAATGTCAGTAGTTGCAAATTTTAGGTACATGTAAATCCCAGGGGGGTGAGTAGTAAGGAAAAGTGTTATGGAGAGATGATTGATGTGCTAGCGGTGAAGTAAGCAAGAGAGATGTGAATGTATGAAAAAAAGTTCATATTTGGGCATGTAAGAAATTAGTGAGAAGTATCTATGAGTTTGTGAGCTTAAAGAGATGAAAAATGAATTGGAACCTGTTCTCTTCTGCTGACACGATTGTTTTCATCCCTTGCATGGTTATCATAATTTTCATTGCTAGCTCTGTCCATCATTCTCATTACTAGCTCTTATAACATTTTTTTGACTAGCTATTTTCATATTTCTCATGATTAGACCTCACCAACTTTTCCTGACTAGCTTCTTAAAGAACTGCATAGTGTGATACGGAAAAAAAAATTGTCCTATGCTTGTTAAATATGTAACAAAATAACAACATTAGCTGTTATGCAAGACAGGAACATAATTGCATTTTAGAGAGAATCTAATGTTTAGCTGATTGTGTCATAGGAGATGCCACCTTGGACTGCTAGGGCCTCATTAACATGTGATTTGGCTAATTGAATAGGGCTCTATATAAGCATATATTTTTTTACAGACGTTTTTAGTTAATGAACTTCTATCCAAAAGCAAAATCTTTACTAACTAAACTTACTTCTGTAAAAAAATATGCTATGTGCTTATATAGTGCCCTATTCAATTGGCCCAATCGCATTTGAATGAGGCCCCTAGTGTTTAGCTTATAAGGAAGGGTTGAGACTTATTGATGAAGAAGCAGTCTTTCAGCAGCATTAAATAGAAATGGTATATGAATAACTGTCATCATTAAATCAAAATTGAATACAATTGTTATATTTTAAACGGTGAAAAAATACTCTTTGCACATTACCAGGTCAAGTTTTTCAAAAGACACTATAATAAATATGATGTTTCAGTGGTTCCTTAAGGCTAACTATATTCACCTCTCTTATGATTAGCTCGCTTCAGCTTTCTCATAACTAGCTCTCTTTGTTCTTTTTGTGACTAGCTCTATCCATCCTTCCAATGACAAGCGTTATCCATTCTACTCATGAGTAGCTCTATCTTTATGAAGATGAGCTATCGCCATCCTTCCCATCACAGGCACTCACCATCTTTCCCTTTTGTGGCTGTACCTAAATTTCTATTTAAAAACTCCCAGCTTTGTGTTAAAGAGGCTAACAGTTTCCACAGGTGAGCAAATAGGATTTTAAAGTTGTCAAATGTTTACTGGAACTGTATCCAGATCAAGGTGAAAAGACCCAAAAGGGTGGTTTGCATTACACAACCTCTACATTTATTTTACTAGTTTTCTTTTTCCTTCTAAATTACTTAATAAAAAAAAAAAAAAAAAAAAAATATATATATATATATATATATATATATATAGAGAGAGAGAGAGAGAGAGAGAGTGAATGAAATGCAAACACTCAAAATGATTTAGAAATCAATTCCCTAGAGAAGCAGGATTTATTGTGTAATAAATCTTGGTTGAATTGTTTTCAGCATCCCTGTAGCAAAATAAATAGTAGTGCAAACCTCATTAAATTTATCACAGAAAATAATTGTCCTATTTTTGTTGGATCTGATAAAATGTAAGGTCATTTATCAGTTTCTGAAATGTAGAACAAACAACGCTGTTTTTACTGCTGTCAGGAGAGACACTGTTAGACAGAAAATGTTAGAAAGGCAGTCGTAACATGGATTTAGAGAAACCTGATTTTTACTTGTTTATGTTTTAACCTGTTTTTATTTTTAAACTACGACTTGCACATCAAAAAATGATGGCAATAGAATTGTAAAGCAGGAAATGCTGTTTGCTACACAAAGTAAGTGTTTTGTTTGTGTGAGTACCTTCGGCGCTCATTGCGAGCCTCTTGGTTGGTGTATATTTGGTTATGGGTTATGAGAGCTACTTTGGCACTCATTGCAAGGTTTCTGTTGATGGGCTTTTGGCTCGCATTGTGGGACTTTCCTCTGGTGTAGTTGTGGTCCTCTAAACACCGTTGGCGCTCCTAGTGAGGCGCGCGCTGAGTGCCTTTAGCTTTTATTGTATTCTGTTTTTTTTTTGTTTGTTTTTTTCTGTCTGTATTTTGTAATGTTAATTAATTAATTTGTAAAGTTATACATTAATATACTTTACCTATTTGTAATTAATATATGCAGGAAGCAAAATGCTGAAGAGCTAACAATCTGTTTTGATGTTCCTGCGGCATACAATGTAGATTTGCATTGTTGGTGAGGTGAGGTGTAAGTGTCAGCAATGTGTGCAGTGTGTAGTGTAAATAGACTGTGTGCGCGAGGGGAAACTGTTTGTGTAGCTGTGTAGTTCCGCATTTTCTAATATTATTTCGTTTGCAGTTAGTGTTGTAAAATGGCTGCGATTGTGTATGTGTTAGACGGATGTGGAGCATTTAGCGTCCTTCCTAATAGTGTATTTTGTAGCTCATACGATTCTGTGTAAAAGACGTATGTGCTTGGCAGTGTTTGTGTGCTTAGGGGTCGTGTAGCCTCCGTTTTCGTTTTTTTCGCCCGCCATTTTTTGTCTCGCTTAAGGGATTTTTGAGTGGGGAAAACCTTTAAATTGTATTTAAATTGGTGTGTAACCTCATTCACAGATGTCCTGGGTGTCCCCCCTTGCTGTGTGTGTATTTGCTTTTGTATCTTAGTTTGTATTTTTTGTGTTTTTCGCTGTGCGTGGTGAGGCCATTAAGGTTATATTTTTTGCAGCTCGTATTTTTTTTTTTTAAGTGTCGGTTTGCTTTACAGGCCATAATTGTTTCTATGCAATTCTTTCACAATGCTACGGGTCTCGCACTTTGAATTGTGTATTTGAGTTGATGTGTAGTTCCCCGGGTTGTAGGTATTATGGCGCTCGTCTCCCCCAGCGCAGTGAGTGCCTTTGTCGCTCCCTGCCTAAGTCCTACGAGGTCATAGGGATGAGCGCCTATGGCGCTAATCTCCGGCCCTCTATGGAAAAAGAAACACGTTTGGAGCAACTTGTTGAGATTTTGTTACATCCCAGAAGATCAGAAAAATCACAAAATGAATTATAACATCAAAATCTTTTTATTATTGCTAGCACCATTTGATAATTTGAACAATAATAGGATATCTATTTTATTGTGCTCAGATAATGTCTGTTCACCAAGCTGTTGAAGGCACAGGTATCTCAGTAAACAATATCACACATGCACGGTCACGCACTGACACATAATATATGGATCAAACTAGTCATTAGAAGGATGGAGAGAACAAGTCATGAAAAGGCCAAAGAGAGCTAGTTATGGGAAGGCTGAAGAGAGCTAAGCATAAGAAAGGTGGATATATTCTGAAATACTGAATTTTCATAGCTGACTTGGTAATGAGCAGCAAGTGTTTTTTACACCGTTTAAAATAAATGAATACAGCCTTTAATATATATAATATATCTATATAATAATAATATAACTGTTATATTAAATTTTGAAACAGAGATGTCCTATTTGTTTCTAAAATTATCAGAAAAACTGAAGAAACAGAGGGCCATATTATATTGGCCAGATTGTAAGTAAAGTAGCCACATATTCTATTAGATGCTCTCATCCTGATTGTGAGTTACCCACCCACAAAACTACTGACAAGCCAAAGACACAAACTTAGGGCTAGCCTCTCCATTGCGTTTTGGACATCTCAAATGAGTTCAACATACACAAAATCCATTTTCTATTAGAACTTTGCTCCTAGCTCGCAAATGAAGACAGAACCACAACTAGACAACAGTATCAAATTTCTAAACAAAGTTTTTAATTAGTAGTAAATAGGAGTCGCAAACGGTTTTAAAGCCAGTTTTGATAGCTGAAGCAGGAATTAAACTTTAATAGCATGGAGAGACATTCGACTTAATTGCACAACAAACTCACAAATATGCAATGAAAAATATTATTGTTAACCGTTCTTTAGTTGTAATATTGGTTCCGGGACTCAACGGGTTAATGCATATCATGAAACCCACGTGGAGTGCTAGTCCAAACAACAAACATTACTTATTGGCTCTCATTAATGCTTAGTATCCAGTTTCAAGTTAAGTCTATATTCTGTTATTTACTAACATGTCGATGATCTTCTCATTTTCTATTGGCTGTGTCTAAGAAGTAAATTGCGGGCTTGGTTTAATATTGCCAGCTGATATAATCACGCTCCCTGAAATCTTACTTACGAAGGCATGGTTTATATATGGAGGCTGAGAGATTTAAATTGAGGGTTAAAGATAATAGAATACAACTAGAAGTTTAGAGAAAAAAAGTACCTACAGCCAAATTAACGTTTTTTTTCCAACACACATATTACATATTACATATTAATCCTTCTTTTAATTGTTGTTTATAATGGAGGGAGTAGATAAGAGGGGAGAGGAGGAGAGGAGGGGAGAGTTGGGGAGGAGGAGAGTGGAGGAGGAGAGAGAGGAGCGGCAGGAGGTCATAGACGTGGGGAGGAGGAGGTGAGCGGTGAGGAGGGAGAAGAGGTAGAGGAGGGAGAGGAGAGAGGAGAGGAGGGCGAGGAGGGCGAGGAGGGAGGAAAGGAGGGTGAGGAGGGAGAGGTGGAGGGTGAGGAGGAGAGTGCAGAGGTGGGTGAGGGAACAGGGGCCCAAGCGTCAGGCACACCTAGAAGAGGGACAGAGGGAAAGGGGCCTGATCCCAGGGTAGTGGTAGTTCAGGGAAGGGACAGGCCTCAGGGACAGGCCAGGGAGGCCAGGGACCCCATCCCCAGTCGAGAGGGCAAGAGGCTAGTGCAAGAACATGGCCTACAATTATACGCACCGGGAGAATGTGGTCCTCCTCCGTGCTATGCGTGGCCTCCCCATCATTCTTGCAGGGAGGAGGGAAGTTAAGCCTGGGCCTAGGGATCAGGCTTGGCAGGAGGTAGCAGATGAGTACGCCCTCATTTGGATTATGGAGTACAATTACAATTTCCACTTCATAAAAAGGACATTTTAGAGATGGAAAAGGTACAGAGGAGGGCTAAGTTATAAAGAAAGAATAACCAAATTAAGTTTATTTTCTCTAGAAAAAAGGCGTCTAAGAGGAGATATGATTACCTTATATAAATACATCCAGGGTCAGTATAAAGATTTGTCAAGGGAGCTTTTTGTGCCAAGAGGTTTTAAATTGACAAGAGGACATCCCTTGAGGTTAGAAGTAAAAAGATTCCACCTAAAAGAAAGAAAGGGGTTCTTCACAGTAAGGGTGGTTAATCTGTGGAATTCTCTACCAGAGGAGGTGGATTCTATAGATAACTTTAACAGGCGACTGGATTTATTTCTAATTAAAAAGGGAATTCAGGGTTATCCTGGATAATTAGAGAGAGAGTATTGATCCATGGAGAAATCCGATCGCCAGTATCTGGGGTCAGGAAGAAATTATATTTTTCCCCTTTGAGATGATTGGCCAAGATTCACTTGGGTCTGCCTTTCTCTGAATTAATTAATAATAAAAAAAAATAGTTGATTAATAATTAATTAACAATTTATTAACAACTAATTAATAAATAACTAATCTGCATATTGCAGATCAGAGGAGATCGTAAAAGGTTGAACTTGATGGAGTGAAATACTTTTTCAACCGCTCAACTATGAGATTATTGCGGTGAGCACAGTGTCAAGGGATGTAATTTAAGCACTGCTTTGATGACATCAGGTCCAAGGTGAGGAGGATGATCACCATGGACCTTCTGAGACCTTTGCCCGCTGATGGAGCTTCAGGACCGGTGGACCAGCAGGACCCAGCCTCCATGTCAGGTGAATATCACATACACAAAGTGCCTCCACATCTGCATCGCACACACTACACATGTACATGTTGACCAACAAGGACACTGACATGTCAGCTCCATGGAGGGATAGATGGATGCATCATTAAATCCATTAAGCTGACAAATCACTGTCATTCCTGGGCACAACAACAGTAATCAAACAATAGAGAGTCCATTTGCTAGTGTACCCACTGCAGCCTATGCAGTTACCGAATGCAGCCAGAATCCAGATAGGGTTAGGAGCCAAGAACGATCCAGACCATAAACCAATGAAAAGATCATATCTTGCATGTGATAGCTAATCTGAGTTGCAATTAGGAGACTCATCCAGGTTCAAGCATAGATGTCAGATAGTTAGGAATGAACACATAACAATGTCGTATTCATCATACTAACGACATATACCTTTCTCTTCTATCTTTCAGCATCCAGGAGAAGGTCTGGGTCCAGTGGTGATCGAGAGGCGGGTGCGTCAGCTCCATCCGAGCAGGATGTGGAGGAGCAAGCCCCCGCCCAGCAGGAACCAGTGCAGGGGAAGGAGGAAGGACGAGGATTAGCGGGCCCTGGCTCACAGGAGAGGGAGGTCATTTGGGTGGTGGGGTCACCCACCTGACCTCCGGTCTCATCACCGGGATTTGACCCCACTATCCCCCTCCTCGAAAGATTGCATATTTCGTCGGGCACTCCAAGGAGCCATCACCTCCTTCCCCACATAGCAGTGCGCTGGCCTGGCTGCCACCACCACAGGGCACACCACCAACTGCGCCACTCCTGGCATCAGACCCTCCCCACTCCATCACCGCCACCTCCTCACCTGGCCCTGCACCGAGGACCTCCATCCCCACCACCACCAAGCCAGGCTTTGAAGGCGGAGATGCTGGCCCTCATGCACCAGCAACTGGACTTTCTTAGGGGGATCCAGGCCAGCATCTCTGCCAATTATGAGGAGGTGATGTGCAGCCTGGCAAAGCTCTCCAGGGAGGAGGGGAGGTATCATCTTATGACTGAGAACTATCTAACTGGGCAGCTACGAATTGAGCTGGTCCCAAGCCCCACCTCCCCAACCCCGGCTGCAGCCCACCAGAAGCCCGGCCCTTCCTCTCCTCCCACCATGTCTCCACCACTTCCACACCTGGTGCCGCTGCCTCCCCCCCACCACCACCATCAGGGAGACGGCGGCTGGCCACGGAAGATGTGAGCCCTGGGACTAGGCGGAAGAGGAAATAGGGGCTGCGGACATGTTTGTGCCTTCTCAACAGCACTCCTCAGTGACAATCTATTGGTCACAATGTTAACCTAATCTAGCCTGGCTACAGAGTCTTGGATCCTGGCCTATGTGATGGTGATATTTTGTATGCATATGGCTACCTCCCATCACATGGTCCATGATCCTCTTCTCTGTGGACACTGTGTTAGTGTGTTTTCAATGGTTGTGGTTATGGGACATCCTATATATGTAAACTAATGAGTGCTAGTTAACATGCAATAGATCACTGTATATAAAAAGGATAATAGTCATAATAGCATCAGATATCATATAATACTGAACATCACATTTAATATTAATATTAATACACAGGCCAAGTCCAATTATTGATACTGTGGAGTATGAACATTCCCCTGAGGGCCTGATTAGAATATGACAGTTGATACTGGAGTGGGTTGCCAGTTCCTTCTCTAGTTGACTGTGATTTGTCTGACCTCTCTGCTATGACATGCCCACTAAGAGGGACCCTACGTGGTATAGCTCACAGCTTCATTGCAGTACACAAGCCCCCTCACCAGTACAACTTAGCAATGCTGAAGGGGACCAGGGGAACATACACCACACTAATCTACGCTACAGTTAGAACCTCTCCCCACCCTTATCAAGTAATCTAAACCACACACTAGCATATTGAGTTGCACATTAGCTCAAAAGCAATGATTTACTGTAGAGAAAATTGCTAGTACAATATATCCAGTTTTAATCCTCTTTAGGATGAAACCAACTTCCTATTGGAGTGACCCTTCCTTAAAAAGTGTAGAGAAAATATAATTTATTTGTTTTTGATACTGTGTTGATTATTTTCAGTTACTCATATTTTATCATCTTAGTTTCATTTAAATAATAAGAGAACTTATGTCAATCATTTATCGGTCACTTTTATTAAACAATAATATTTAATTGTAAAAAAAAGTACAGTATAAATATAATAATGTATTCATTACAAAGTCATTTAAATTACCCAAATTTCAATAATAAATATTATAATCGCATACATTTTAGAGCCCGCAGTATGTTAATCCAACTATTAGGAATAAGTATTGTTTAATTACAAATGGCATTACGTATAATCTAATTGGAAACCAAATTACCACAATCTTTATGATTGCGTTTGTACTGGACTGAACTTGATTTCACATTATCACTTATTATGTGTGTACAATGACCTAGCCATGGGATTGTAATCCCTCTTTGGAAAATAAATTATAAACTCCTACTTTCCTGTTTCTTTAATTTATTTAAAGCTCCTTTCTCTACTTGGCGTAATTGCTTTTGTACAGAGCTAAATCACATCTAAAAAATGCAAATACTTAAAGTTGCTGGAATAAAATGTTCCAGTGACTTACACTTTTTGCTAATTATCCTTTCATTGGTAATACCAGCTGAAAGACATTGCAATAACAGTGTACACATTTTTATAGAAAAGGTATTATAATTCCTAGATTTACATTTTTTGAGGAATTTAAACATAAAGAACCTTAGAGAAAAAGGTCTTTATGAGCTAAACTAAAGAGAAAGCAGTTACCTATGTCAAGACATAATACAGTTAAACATTAAAATGTTAATATGACTTTAGTTTTCATTGAACAATATAAAGCCTAAAATAATTTTAACACAGTAGAGTTGTAATTTATGTAAAGTTCACACAAGTTGGAATAGATAAGGAATTATTCACTTCACTTTTGATTTACTGTTTCTGATAATAAGCCTACAAGTGCTCTGTTTTCTAGTTTATATTTTTCATTATTTAAATAGATTTTTATAAAGATCCAATTTTATTGTTATATATATTTGAATAGAGCTATTTTTCTTCTGAGTGATTGCATAAGTTATACATTGAAAAAAGAATAGTATGCAAAATTATACCACATACTGTATGTTTGAAAATACTTAGGTTTGAAGCTTAAAATGCACATTCACCAAATCAGTTGGTGTGCCATAAGTTTATCAGAAATCTACATAAATACAATTTCTAACAACTTATGCCAAGCAAAGTAATAGCATAACATTTTGTTATATGCATTTGAAATGGCAGTACCTAACAATCGATAAACCTAAATTCAATGAAGGTTAAAAAGGTAACATGAAGCTATCAATACCAGTATTTACTAGTGAACCTATAGAGGGATCATTTACACTAAGCTGTATTCTTAATTGCCTTCCTGACCTCTCACTACAAACCTTGTGGGCATGTAGGTGTATACATGTAGTTGCATCTATAGTTATCTGTCTATTTATTATATCGACAGTTGTTCTAACACACATTTTATCATTGAGAAATATGATAAAGAATCAATGAAACGTGTTTGGTGTGTGTTTGTATTATATTTCTATTTTTTTTTAATTATTATTTTCAGACAATGTTACGAACACAGTCTTTTTTTTTGACAATTTTTATGTTAACTTTTGTTATTTATTTTATGGAAGGTATAGAAACTGCCGGATCAATAGATGGGACAACTTGATCTTTACTTTATTATGTGATATAAGTATTCTTTTGCATAAAATTAAAGTACTGAGTGCTTTTGATTACAAAAAGCCTAAGTGACCTAAATGTGTTAAACCCTAACTCACTATTTTAAATCACCAGTATGTTTAATGGAAGTACAATTGTGAGTACATTAATGTTTCTATAAGGAACCAGGGGCCACATAGAAGTCACAAATTATATATATATATATATATATATATATATATATATATATATATATATATATATACAGTATATATATATATATATATATATATATATATATACCCTTTTTCACTATTGGGAGAAGAAAGGGAACTCACCACTGATCTAACCAGAGGCATACAGCAGGGAGGACTAGAACTGGATTCCAGTTGCTAACCTAAAATTACTCTATATGAGCTATATACATTCCTCATATTTCGGGGTTATTAAATGTGAGTACCCACTCCTGATGATATACCATTGGTGATTTGTGTAATCGTGTTACATTGATCTGCGCTAGGACAAGGTGGTGCACTCTCTCTCCCCTTCCCTATTATACGGATTACATTTTATGAGCACGCTGGTGGTCTGTGCACATCTTAGAATCTGCATACCGTGACCATCTGAACTATAAGGAACTCTTGTAGGAATATATTTAGGATCTATTAATAGGGTCCGAAATAGTATTTTTCCCCTATCAGACCTGGTGAGATGTGAGGCAGACTTTTTGAAAATATATGAACTTGTAAGTCTGTTTGTTTTAGGTCTGTGGTATCTATCACTAGCGCTACATTTGGTACCCACTTATTGCATTGCTTTTGTAGGTACCATGTTTCTCCTTATATATAAAGTTCCCTTGTAAACAACTACCGAGCTATCACATCCCAGTAAATCTAACCTAAGAGAAACTCAATCTAAGTGCTTGAAATGTCCCTAATATCTTAAGTCCTGAGGATCTGTCCCATAACTATTTTAAAAAATCCCTATCACATTGCTCCCTCTCTAAGTGCCCAAAATTAAAAATCCCCAGGAAAGGCACAAAAATGCATTTGAGGAGCTTGGAGACCTCAAAAATGAATCTATAAAGGAACTAACACCTTATTTAAGGGGTTAATACCACTACCTCTACCCCAATTAGCTCAGGTATTCCCCCAGGATCCCCGCCTAAATAACCTTGGGCCATCAGGCTCCCTTATCCTCACTTCTTGTGCTCTGTGCTGGGAATTCCATTACATAAAATTACATAAAATAAAGAAATACAAAAAATAGAGCACTGTTTATTTATTTATTCATTTTTTAGCGTAGTGTTTTTTTTTTTTGTTTTTTTTTTAGCCAGATGCCCTTTCATTGGGACAAATATGGAATGAGGGTCTATAATTAAGCAAGATGAGGACTGATTTCTTCTTGACTTTATCAAGGCTGACTTTTTGTTGGATACATTTAACACTTTCCTCCTCCCCCCTGCACCTCCTGCACCACCTCTTGTCTTATAGCTGAGGACTTTGCCAACCACGTTAAAGATAAGTTAAAGATATGTTTGAAAACATTCGTAACAAATTCTCCTCTCAACTCAGCTGACACAGTTCCTCCTCTCAACTAGCCAACAACACCCGGCATTCACCCTTCCCCATTCCCACATACACTATCCACTCCTTTAACTTTGTAACTGAGGATGAAGTCTCCAATCTGTTATTAACCTCTCGCCTTACAACCTGTCCACAAGATCCTATTCCATCACAATTACTCTGTCCCGTCTATTCTACACTTATCCCTGATCTCACAGGTAAAAATATATTCAACCTTTCCCTTAACACTGGAAAGTTTCCATCATCTCTAAAACATGCTATAATTACATCTATTCTTAAAAAAACTCTTATAATGCAGCTAATGCCTCTAAGTAAATTGCCTTATATCACTACTTTCCCTGGCTTTAAAACTGCTTGAGCGGCTTGTCCACAACTGGCTTACCCAATTTATTTCCTCCAATTCTCTTCTTGACACCTTCTAATCTAGTTTCTACCCCATCACTCCACAGAGAGAGCTCTCACAAAAGTCACTAATGACTTGTTCACTGCCAAATCAAATGGTCATTTCTCTATTATAATTCTCCTTGCTCTCTCTGCTGCCTTTGACACAGTTGACCACTCTCTTCTAATCTAAATTCACCACTCTCTTGCAATCAATGATACTGCTCTTTCACGGCTCACATCATACGTACAAGTGTCTCCTTTCCTGGTACCACTTCTTCACCTCACCCTCTTTCAGTTGGCTTAGTCCTAGGCCCTCTCCCCTTCTCAATCTATAATTCCTTATTGGAACCTTAATAAAATCTTTCGGATTTGAATATCATCTCTATGCAGACAATACTCAAATTTACCTCTCAACACCAGATCTATCCCCCTTTAGCACACGTTTCAAACTGCCTCTCCAGCATATCCTCCTGGATGCACGCTTACCATCTCAAACTTAGCATGTCAAAAACTGAGCTTATTTTTCCACCCTCTACTACAGCATCCATTCCTCAAAAATCTCTCACAGTTGACAATGCAATATTCTCTCCCTTCTCCCAAACCCATTGTCTTGGGGTTCTTCTTGATCCTGCCTTCTCTTTCATTCCTCATATATATTCATTGACCAAATATTATCTATTTTACTTAAAAAAATATCTGTAAAATATGGCACTATCTCACATAAGACACAACTCAAACTCTAATTCATTCTCTCATCATATCTCATCTAGGCTACTGTAATTCACACCTTGGTGGTCTCCCCATCACCCACTTATCACCACTCCAATCTATAACCACTGTGTTTGCTAGACTCATCTACAATACCAAATGCTCAATGTCAGCATCTCCACTATATCAGTCACTCCACTGGCTCCACATAACCTCCAGAATAAAATTTAAAATCATCACCCTTAAGTATAAAGCCCTCAACAATAATACACCCCTTATATATCTGCTCTTGTCGCAAAATACTCCCCAACCCTCCCCTTCTGTTATGCTAATGACCTTTTTCTATCCTCCTCTCTTATCACCTATTCCCATTCCAGCCTTCAGGAATTTTGAAACTTTTTACCTTGCTACATTAGACATTCCTTGTGTCTCACGTCCTTCAAAACTCCACTAAAAACACATTTGTTTAATGAAGCTTCATACTTAATATGCCCAATGTATCTTTCACCTTCCAAATCCCTTAGATTGTAAGTTTGCAAGTTTTTAATTGTATCGAATGCTTGAAACAGGACTCTCTATTTGTTTAATCTGTATTGATATTGTTTTTACCTTGTGTTCGTCCTATGTTGGTGGATTATAAATATAAGATAATAATAATAATAGTTTGTTTTTTATACTTTTTTTATTCTTATATTTTTTCATTTAATTTATTTGTAGGGGGTAGTGTTAAGGACTATGGGCAGTCATTGTGGAGCCCATGGGGGTCCATAAGGTTCCTTATGGTAGAAGCTAGGGGGTCCATAGGGACCCTTATGGTTATAGATGTGCATACCATATGGGTCCATAGGAATCTCATGGTATATGAGTTAATTTTAGTCACCTTGGGGGTCCATAAGGACTCCAATAGCAACAGGGTTGTGCCATGGGAGTCCAAATGCACACCCACAGTTATACTTTAGATTACAATGGGGGTCCACATGGTTAATTAACAGGTTAGATTTAGGTGCCATGGGTATTCACAGGGGTTAGCGTACAGACACATTACTGATGTAAAAAGGTAGTCAGTGCAGAGGGTTCCTGTCCATCATCTTCCAGTTTTGCTGGACACAGCCTTTTCCAGCCAAACAATGAACCAATTAGGCTTGCACATTCTTTAATTAGCGATCTATACAAGGCAGATTGCTGAGGTTCAGACAGGTAAGTATAATTTCAGGCAGGGATGTGTTAGTCATGTCCTAAAAGAAGAGCTATTTTTTTATAAAATGTTATGTTTTATCATATTGTATAACTGACAAGTCCGTTATTAGCTGAGAATAAAGCATGACTTGATAATCCATCCCTGAAAAAATATGTTTATTATCCCTGTCATGGGAAGAGGTTTATTTACACGTGGCTCCATTCTATGGCCCACATGGGGAAAATAATGAGTAAACTTTACTCGGAAATCTGATACAATCAATCACTTCACACACCATAAGAAACCTATGAGAAAGATTGGTAAAGCAACAAATACGTTAAATTGTAACCTACAGGTACCTGTCCCATTGAAATTTTCTCAAAGGCCATCACATCCTTCCAGTAATAAAATATTTGCACAGAGGGGTAAAATCCTACGTGTACTTTCACCCACTCACAGAGGCACAAAACATGTGTCTGAGGAGGATTCATGCATCAAATCTGACACTATTATCAACCTAACATCTTAAGGGTATCAAATTTGAGGCTTGATTCCTCCCATCTGACACAATTTAGGGGTTAATACCCGGGATCCACATGGATTCACTCTTCCCACACGCTGTGAGTTGGGGAATTCCAATGGCATCTAACATTCACACTTATGATATGGACCCCCATGGCACTCTATCTACCCCCATTAGAATTATAAGGATCCTCATTGTCCCTATAAATAGGACATTTAAAAACAAATCATTATCAAAAATTAAAAAAAGAAATTACTTAAAATAAAAAAAACTAAAGGAGAAAAAGGGCTCAGTCCATATGGACTTCCATGGCATACAGGATATTGTTAGGTTCCATGGGGTGCCCTTGAGGATTTCTATTGTTATAACTAATGGTATTGTGGATTTATGTTGAGGACCTCCACAGTAGGGGGTTAAAGATTGGTGCCACGGGGGTCAGTTAAGGACTTCAGCAGCACAGGGGTTAATTTTAATTGCCCTGGAGGTCCCTTAAAGACCTCTGTGGCACAGAGGAAAATAGTTAGATATTGTTTATGAACCCCTGTGGCATCTAAAAATTAACCCTATGCCACAAGGACACCATTAATGACCTCAGTTGCAGGAGCTAATTATAGATGCTACTGGAGTAGACCCCCATGGTAAGGATGGTAAATTAGGTGCCATGTGGGTCTATAGGGAACCCCATGGTTATAGTTAGAAATACCATGGAGGTTTTTGGAGATGTTAAATCCCACAGTGCTGACCTCTGCTGCCACCTCTTCATATCCTTGTCCTCTCTCCACATCCTTGCCTTGAGCTTTGACTTCTCAGCGTCCATGGAGGATAATATGTGATTAGTGTGGACATGGATGGAGTTAGGAGGACAATACATTGGGAGACCTGTGTTTCTTTTCAGACTCGTGATCGCCTCACTGTTCCTAGGAATCCTGACCTCACTGCACTGGCATTGAGGCACAGGGCCCACCCTCCAATTGGTGAAAATCAATCACAACCATGATGGTTAGGATACTGATAATAGAATGTACTGTATGAAATCTTTGTCTAGGCAAGGGAATCTATTCTTTGCCTCCATGTTAATCCATACAGGAGTGGAGTTGCTGCAGGTGTAGCGGGTGCAAAGCCAAAGAGCCCTCGCCAAACATTTGATATGCAGTTAATAAATATTAAAAGATGATTATTTACTGAAAATAACATACCTGTACAATTGGATGAACTGAAGAATTGTGAAATTCCTGCTGTGAGTATTCCAAATTAGATGCTACAAAACTGAACCCTCTGAAAAGAGTATGAGTGTTGGCACTAGGAGGATTTCCTGGTGAATCTGTAAGTAGAATTTTAACATATCAGAGACAAAGTACACACACAAAATTCCTTATTTTTTTTTGCATTATATTGTAGAAGTGCCAATATCATTCCAATATTTTTGTTCCAGTGAAATGTATTTTTGCAGTTATAAATACATTGAAATAACTAGTAAAACTTAGTCCTGAAGATATTTTTCACATTTCATTTTTAAGAAATTGCATTTGAGAGCGTTAAAGTGACATTAAAGGCTTTTTTTTTTCTTTGTTACATCTGAAAAAGGGTATGCGAGAACGTACCATCTGATCAATTGATCTGGGGGCTTGTCCCTGTCAGCCAATGAGCTGTAACATAGATTTGTGTGTCTGGTAATGTTTAAAGAATGCTCTTTTACAATAAATTAAACTATGGATTAAATTATGAAAAAAAATAGTTTAGCCATTAAAACACCATTTGAAAACTGTTGTAATCATAATTCTAATGGTTAAAAAAATCTCTATTAATTATTATTATTTAATCGACCAAAATACAGTTACTAAATTACCATATATGACATCTTGAGAAAAATAACTTAATATATCTCTTAATGAAAAACGATGGGATAAAAAATCCTTAGAAATGTTAATAATTATTCATTATAAATTTAAGAGAAAACAAATACAAAACATTAATGAGATGGTATCTTACTCCAGTAAGATTACAAAAATTAAACCCATCTGTTAATGATAAATACTTTAGAGGCTGTGATGATGTTGGGACTTTAAATCATGCTCTATGGGAATGTCCTAAAATCTCACAACAATGGGAAAAAACTGTTTCAATATTAGAAACACTCACAGGATTCCCTATATCTAGCAAACCAGAAGAAACATTATTAGGACTAGCAATATAAACTATATCAAAAGACACACAACTCCTAATAAATCGAATACTTTTAGCTACTAGAATTATCATAACTAAAAACTGGAAATCAAATAATCCCACAAAAAGAGATTTAAAAAAAATCATAATATACAAACACAATGTACATGATATTGTCAGTTATAAAAAAAATGGATATCCTGTTGGAACATTTGGACACTGGAAATAGACAAAAATAAATTGATAACATAAGTGGAAAAAGAAAAAGAGAAGGAGGAAATAAAAAGAGAAGAAGAGTAGAAAGCAAAGAAGGGGGAGAAAAAGGAGAAATAAAGCAGAAAATAGAATCATTTCTTAAATTATCCCACTATACATCTTCTTCCCCCAATTGTTTGCTTTCTCCTTTTTTTATTTATCACTGTTAAGGTTGTGAAAAATTATATAAAAGAACAAATAAATCTTATTTATTTATGTATATCTAAAACATAGTTGTTTGTTTGTATTTAGTTTTAATTACAATAAAAATTATTTGAAAAAAAATGCATGAAAAAAAAAGAATTGCGTTTCCATGTCCATTTAATTGTACTTCTTAAAGGTTGATGCAAGAGACAATGTGAAACAAAGCAAGCATTTTAAAAATGGCTTTAATTAAGACTAATAGAAAACTCACGAGTTGACAGGAACATATAGTACATTAATGAGACAGCAGAAGAGAGAAGCAGGTTAGTAAAGGAAATAGAACCATGAAGTAAAGACTAATTGCATACAAAAGTTAAATATTCTTTTTCACAGTCTATTTTTTTTCTGGTGTTTTTTTACAATTTACTTTTGAAGTGAAATAAATGTACCTTTTAACTGGAAGATTTTGCTCTCCATAGTAAATTTAAAGACATTTTGCAATTGGTTATTTGTATCCATTTATCAAAAGGCAAGAAGCATATCACTTGATAACCAGATATTAGGACAATCTGTGCATGGTGTAATTTTGTTACAAATTATATTCAAAAGAAAAGCCTATTTACAGACAATTGTATGAGTCATATAAATGAGTAACCATTCCACACAAGTATATTGTGAATAATATAAGGAGAAAATTGCAGCATATTTAACATCTTTGAAATAAAAATGAAAAAAAAAACAGTGTCCTATAAATCTGAACTGTCATGCATAGCAGCTCATGGAAGGTGTAGAAAATTGTCATGAACTTTAGTTTAATTTATTAGCTGTGTGCTATAAATTATTAAAAATGCATTTCCACAGATGTTCAAATCACTTCAGTTCATATAAGAAACTGACACTTAATCAGGCATATCAAAGTCAATCAAAAGTAAGCAATGTGAATACAAATTAGAATAATTATCCAGAATTATTACCTGAATAATTTTTTATGTCAAGCAAATAAAAAATCATATGAATAAATAAAATTCATAGTTAATATTATTTGATGTGTTTAATGTACCCTGGAAATATATTTTATGAATATACCAAAACAATCTATTTCCCATTATGATTAATGTTATATATTAAATCACTATAAGCATTTAAATGGTAGTCTATTTAACACTGTAAATATGTTGGAGTTTTAATCATACCAACATGGTAATTTTATCAATATTTTGAATGGTAATTATTATTATTTTTAGTTTGAGGCAGCTTATTCACCCTATCTGTGATTTGCTAAAATGTGCAGAACTCAACAGCCTTATTAACTTGCGATTCGGCAAATTTAAAAGCGCTCTGTTTAAGCACATAACATATTTTTTTACAGACATTTTTAGTTAGTGAAGCCCTTGCTTTTGGTTAGAAGTTCACTAACTAAAAAACTTCTGTAAAAAGATATGCTGTGTGTCTGCTTCTTAGTTCTGATCACTTGATCCCTTAAGGGATATTTGTGCTTTTTGGAGAAAAGGATTGAGAAGAAAAAATAGTCTCTCAATTAACTGATATGATACCATCCAAAAGATAATATAACCTCTCAATTAGGTCTAGATTTACTAAACTATTTGAACAGCAAAATAAATAAATGAAATGAAATACAAACCATAATTGACAGTTATTAAGTTCTCCACTGCTGAAGATAGGCCTGAAAGTGGAGAGAAGTGTCAATTATCTCCAAACCAAGCTTGAATCTTAGACCTTGTCCAGCCAAAGTGCTTAAAGTTTATTTCAGCCAGAAATGCTAAAAGGATCATGCAATTCTTCTACTCTCCTGGTATCAAAAGATACTTCTTCAAGAATGCAGAAAAGGTGATTGCCTTTTTAAAATTACTGTTAAATTAGTTGAGCAATCAGTGATCAAATTCAATGGTTTTAAATTGCTTCAAACCTTGCCTTTTCAAACTATATAATGAGCTGCAAATGCTCTATGTTAATTATATTACTTTTCGCTCCAAAATTTATTAGACTTTTCTTTTTGACCCATGGACATACATAGCCCAGTGATTATATCCCATGTATTGTGAAAAGGCAGATGTGGATTTGAGTCCTATCCCACACTATTTTTTTATTGTTATATGAAAATGATAAGGTGTATCAATTGAAAGGGGGCTATTAGAGACAAATATTTTGTGATGAATTTAAAATAACTATTTAAATACAAATTGTCATGACTACATTGTTTAGTGACTGTAATATTATCATTAATTATGGATATGGCCAAGGGCGCATGACATTGTTGCATTCTGATTACGTATTATTGCTGTTTGGTTATATATTGCCTGTACATTGTTATCATTGTTATCACATATATGCCTTGATATCCTATATAGCTTCCTTGAGTACACTTAGGACAGATATGGAAAGAGCTACTGCCATTTCTACAGGAAACTTGAACTTATGAAGTAGATGTAATAAGAACTATGACTTTGCAAAATCATATGGCACTGGACTATTGGATGGCTGACAAAGATTGTTGGGCTTATGTTTAGATAACAGTGAAAATATAAATTGTGAAATTAATAATATTGACAGTTACATTAAGATTTTAGATGATGAAAATAAAAAAAGATTGGAGTGGACCTCTGACCTAGTACAGGGTCGAGTAACATTATTATGACCACACCTACCTTTGACGTCAGCAGCACATAGCCAATGAAATACGGCATGTGTAGTGAGCTGGCTTAGTGGGTATAAAAGGTGACATTCTGCAAACATATCAACCATTGCTGTTATGGGTAAAATGTGAGATTTATCTGACTTTGAAAATGGGATGATCATTGGTTTTTGAGGCAAGGGCGGCAGTATTTCTAAAACAGCAAATTTTGTGAATTGTTCCATTATTGGAAGAACACAAGCTGGTGGCAGCAGCGTTATGGCCTGGTGATTGTTTTCTTGGTATTGTCTGGGTCCACTCCAGCCTCTGGAAGGCACACTCTAACGATTGGGTTATCTATCCATCCTTGCATATTAAGTACACCCATACATGTTGAATGTCTTCCTTGGAGCAGATGGGATCTTCCAGCAGGACAATGCAACATGTCATATGGCCAGAATTGTCCAGGATTTATTAGAAGAGCATGATGAAGACATCCAAGCACCTGTGGGACCAACTCAATCACCATGTTAGCCGTATATATCCTCCACCACGCACTCTTCAGCAGCTGTCAGATGCACTGCAGTCTGCATCTTATTTGCTCACTACCACACAATCTGGGTGCTGTCTGTGCTGCACATGCCAGTTATTCAAGATATTAGCTGGTGGTCATAGTAATGTGACTCGACTTTGTAGTAGGATAGAATCATGGGGAAAAACAATAATTTCAAGAGTATTGTCTACATTTGACATAATTATAGAATTTATCATTAGTCTATAATATTTAGGTTTAAATCAATATACATCTTCTCTTGGTAAAATTGTTAAATCCACTAGGATGCTGAGGCTGGTAGTAGTAAGTAGAAAGAAGAGGATGATATAGAAATGGAAATACGGAGCATTATGCAAGTTCAGATATGTGTAAATGTATAATAGACTTCAGGAAACAAATTAAATATAAAGAAGAAAAGGAAAGGGTTATGGAATATGTCTTACTTTTTTTTTTAAACTATATTTGCAATATTTATTTCTGTCTCTGTTTTTTGTTCTTTTTTCTCTCTGAATACTAATAGTTAAACACTTCCACCAAGCTGTACCCCTACAAAAATAATTGTACAATGTGAAACTGCACTTTGATAATGCTGTAATGATGATGTTATCAATGCTAATTTGTCAGCATAGCTTAAAAGTCACTGTGACCACTTTATATAAAGATTTGTTATTTAACAATTTAGTTTAAGCAGTTTTAGCAGTTTTCACTAAGCAGTTTCAGTAAGTATAAATCAGTAAACTATTAAGAATATGTGATGTGACTAAGACACTGTATGTAATCATTAACTGAATTTCTGCTTATGTAATTGATGTTTTCCTACAAATATGTTATTCTGAAAATGGTTTGTTATGATTCAATTGAGAAATCAGTTGAGTCCTCCGGATCCATAATAAATTGTTCCCTTAGTTCTTTACAGGTTGTCTGTTTCCATTTTCTTTGGACTGACAAATAATGGGCCCTATAATATTGGCCAATTTGTAAATTTATACACACTTAAAATCAATCTTAATATTGCCACATATTCTATTAGCTTTAGACTGTAAGTCTGCGAGTTTTCAATCATACATGGTGCTTTGGGGAAAGCACTCTGGACACTGGATTCTAAGCTCAAAGACAGGACCCTCCATCCTATATTGAAATTGTCTTTTGCCTTAAACTTAACCCATCTATATTGCTATGGAATATGTTGACGCGTTACAAATAAACAATCACATATATAGTTGTAAACGTACGAGTTGTTGCTAACGCTTGCGGGCTTGCGGAGCAAGCCTGCGGCTCTCGTAGCGATCTGCGGCCCTCGCGTAGCACCAAAAGTGCTCCTTGCCAGCAACTGAGGCCCTCGCAAATCATGCCAGCAACTGCGGACATTGCGAAGCGAGGGTCGCAGTTGCTGGCAAGGAGTGTCGCAGGCGCTCCTTGCCAGCAACTGCGACACTCGCAAACTTCACGTCGTAATGCAAAAAACATACGAGACACGTTAGCACACATTACGACCTCGCAAAAATCGTCCGCAACCCGCGAGTATGAAAAAATTAAAAACACAATAAATACACACAACACATACATAAGCTTACCTACAGCAAGAGGGAGCATCCAGGACCTCAAAAAAGCAATTTACACCTTAATTTCACTCAAAATAAAAGAGTTTAGACACTAAAAAATTCTCTAAGCGAGAGAGAAAATGGCAGCACTCTAAACACGCAAAACACCACAAGAAACTCGCAAAACACCATAAAAGACCTACAGATATTCCGCTAAGATGCATACCACAGATTACCCGCCATTTTACGACAATGCGGAAGTACACGACTACGCTAATGGTTTGGTCTCGCGCACGCACACTATTACACTGCACACATTCATCACGCTTACACAGCAGCTTCACACCACTAATGCTGCAGCAACATCAAAACAGATTGCTAGCGCTTCAACACAATGCTTCAAAATAGGTAAAGTATATTAATTTACTAATGTATTATATATTTCATTATTACACACCAAACAGTATTAGCTACCTTACAATTTCATTGCCGTAATTTTTTGACGGGCAATTCTCTAGTAATAATAATAATAATAATTAGCTACTCCCAATCCGATTACGAGTTACCAGCCCATAATCACTACAGGATATCCAAAGACGCAAATTAGACCTTAGAACTCCATTGTTTTTAGCACAGCTCAAACATTACGAGCAATAATTAATTAAAGTTACACAAAATCAATATTCTATTAGATCCGTATCTCTATCACTAACAAATAGTTAGTGATATCGCTAACAAATAAAGACAATCGGCAGCAATCAAATATTCCTAATCACTGACAGAACTTCTGCTGGTAAAACAGTGACAAGAAGTTGAGAAATATGAATGGACCTAAGGCAGCAGAAAGACAAACATGGCAGACCACCAGTCACAGAAAATGTGACCTTATTAAGTAAAGATTATATGATTTACTATTTCAAAAGCTGATGGGCTCCTTTTATCATCATGCTTTCCAATTGACCTGATTAGTAAAGTCTGTTAAAAAAAGTAGCAAGATGACTCATTGAATTCTGTTGTCTACTTAGAGAACAATAACTGCAAAGTGATATCCAGATGTTAGTTCATCACATTCATGCAAATAAAAATATATATTTTTCATATAAAAACAAATGTAATGTTTTGCTCCCTAGCAATAAAAGTAAATATGTTGCTGAAATATGGAAATATACTTTCCTACTTATACTCAAATGTTACATAAAATTAGATATATTGGTGTGCTTCAGTATATAGACTTTTTACATTATTTCTGACCTCCGGTTAAAATTAAAACATATCTAATTAAAAATACTATGCATTTTAAAATATAATACAGGATTATTGGATGTTAATAGGGCGTACTATAATCAACTGCCAGGAGTTGGGTATATTATTTAATTGAAACATTTGAATGCTTTGAAGGTGTCACATCATTAGAAGTTTAGATCATGCAAAGCAGATATGAAAAATGATACCACAGCAAGATGAAACGCATTTCAGTGAGGACAATTTTTATCTTTTAATTGAGACTGCAGTTTAATTCCTAGCCCTAAGTTTAATTACAGTGCCATGAACTTGATCTGTACTTAAAGGGAGTCTGCAATGTCTTTTTTCTCAGTGCTTAAATCAGAGATAGCTTCTAAAATAGGAGTGTACTAAAGAAAAAGAAAAAGCTACTACATAAGGTAGCCAGTTTCAATTGCTATCTTCATTCACTGCCGGTTGTCCTTTACAGTGAGAATCCCATGAGATGCTTCTTCAGTCTGAACCACAAGTATACGCCATGATTTTGTTCTCTATATTTCAGTGAGATTAGTAACAGGGGCTTTCAATAAAAAGGATAACTATCAGGAAGCATTTCCTTATAATGAAACTTCAGATTGACTTTTCAGCAGTTTATCTTTAGTGTATTTAAAAATGTATGGCATTTATCTATATTGCCTTTTATTATTCCATACTTGATGAGAAAGAGAGCTGCCATCTAATATATTTTATCCGCACTGGTGCCACTGACACATTATAACTATGAACCTATAAATGATTTGGAAAGAAAATGCCAGTCTGATTACACCTACATGGCCTAGGCAGAGCCTAAGTCCTGTCTTCCCAGATAATTATTCAGTGTTCAAAGTTTACACTGTAGCTTAAGATTCTGGGTAAATGAGTGGAAATGATGCTGAAAAGGGTACAGCGCCAGAAACCTTCCCACACTACCCAGAATCCACAGCAGTAGAGGAAACAATGCTAAGGACTCTGGTTCTGGCTAAAGTAATTATGTGGAAACAGGTTTCCTAACCTGCTAGTGATGTGTCCAGAACATGCCCAGAATTTCCTTTTTATTACCACCATAACATTTTTGGTTTTGGTTTGTCTATAATTAATTAGATTTTCAATCTTTTACACCATTTCAACGCCAGAATTAGATTTGTGACGCCTGCAACACAAAGCAAGACACTAACGGCAATCCCTCAAAGGATCAGTAAAGAAACAATACCATTTAAATACACTACATTATTTAATAAAATAGTACAATATGTGGAATATTTGAAAAACATTGCAGAGGGAATTTATTAAACACTTCGAGTGGCTGAGACTAGCATCCCTGTATTTGCTATACACTATTTCTTATGAGGAAAAATTAAGATTATAGTCTCGCCTAATCACACCCATTTGAGATGCTTAGAGAAATCCCCCATTAGCATTACAACCTAAATTGCATATACTTTACTTTTAATAAGTTGGTAAAATACTATAATACAAAAACCCAAACTTGAAATAATTCCTTTTTGCTTAGTAATAACAATTTTATTTTTTCAAATTTCTATTTAGCAGAGATTTATTAAGGAGTTAAACCTCTTTTCCCATGAAAAGTCCAAGGTACATACACAATACTACTTGGCTACTTAGGTTTAACTTCACCTTTAAAGGAAAACAGGGGCAGATCTAGTGAATGAAGGACCCTAGTGCAAAATAATTTGGTGCCTCATCTTACAGTGGCTCTATACAAGGAAAGTACCAGTAGGGGACAATATAAAATCCAATAATATAGGTATGCAATCAGACCACTGTCTGTAAAAATAATGATCTGCACCCCCCTGCAACAAATTAAGAGACCCTTGCACCTGCACCAGCACCTGTTCTACTCTTGCCTAGGTTTCTTCCTCTCTCACTCCCTTTAGATTGTAAGTTTTCAGTCTTTGCATTTGCTCTGGGAAAAAGCAATTTGTAACTAACATTTTAACCTCAAAAACATGACTCTCCACTCTTTTGCCATGTGTCTATGTTGTATTTTGTTTAGTATTTAATCCCTGTATAGCACAACAGAATATGTGGGTGCATTATAAATAAAGATTAATAATAATAATTTAGCCGTTGATGTTGAAGAGCACATGGCATGCAGAGAAGTAGAAATTGTCAAGCTTTTGAGAACATAATGCACAAATAAAGCATTTTGGTTTGGGCATTTCAGATGTTTTTTGACTGCTAATATCATCATCATATTGGGGTTATAGCCTGACATATCTGATGAATTACAAATGTTTTTGAACACCATCTTCTTACATGAGCCATCACTACTGCATCATGACAATCTTTAACATAATGTGATGCTAAACCTCCTTTTGTAAAATGCCTTTTTGTTATCTCTAATAGGAGAGATAGCTGATTTTCCCTTAGCTATAAAAGCGGGTTTGAATTTTTTTTATGAATGTAAAGGGAATTATGATCTATCGAGTTATCCATCCCCTGAGGCCCCATCACATCACATATTAAAATTGTCGAACTACGAGACGTCCTCACATTTTGCGTGGTGCGTACGACTTGCGTCCTCACATTTTGCGTGGTGTTTGCTAGCCTCGCGAAGCGAGGCAAGCCGTTAACTCGGAGCACTTAGGCGATGAAACTCGCGGCCCTTGGGCGATGAGCGCCAAAGGCACTCATCGCCTGCGAGCCTTGTGTAACTAGGTGAGCCGTTAACTCACAGCACTAAAACTCACAGCACTTGGGCGATGAGCGCCAAAGGCTCTCATTGCCTGCGAGCCAAAGAAACACTTAGGAAATGCGGGATTGCCTTAGGCTGCAAGCACTTGACGAACGCGGGACTTAGAAAAAAAAAATACGAGACAAAGTTAATGACCGAACCGCCAAAACCAGAAAACTCGAAACACACAAAAATAAAAACAAAAATACAACAAAAACAGCACACACAGCATGGTGGAACAGCCAGGACGTCTGGGAGTGAGGTGGAACGCGAATTTTAGTCCATTTCACTGAGCTTCGGGACTCGAAAATTACCTAAGCGAGAAAAAAAATGGCAGACAAAAAAAACGTTAAGTCCATTTCGGCGAGTTTCGGCACTCGAAATTCGGCTAAGATAGAAAAAAATGGCGGTAAAAAAAATGGAAACGAGGCTATACGACCCTGGACTGCACAAACATAGATAATACACACTATTTTACAATCCTAACTTGCCACTAACAACATTACCCATCTACAGTAGCGCTTTACAGAAATAAACCAATGGTTTGCCCTCGTGCACGCAGCCTATTTCTAATGCACTCTAATGTTACAACAAATTCCAAATTCATAAAACTATATCCTCAGGCCAGCAACAGTCCTACTGGACATTATATGCTGCTGGACAATAAAAAGAGATTGTTACCTCTTCAGGCTATTGATTGTTACATATATTAATTAGAAAAAGGTAAACTATATAAATGTATTATTCAATTAATTAATTAATTAGTATTAAAAAAATAGAGACAAGCAAAAAAAAAAACACTTGAGGAGAAGCTTGCAATGAGCGCCGAACGCTTAACATTGTGTGCCAAACAGCATTGCCATGGCTTCAAATTTTATTGACCGTCATTTTTTGATGGGCAAGTCGCTAGTTGAATATATTGGGTAATAACCAGATAGAACCCTTTATAGTGGAATGGGAGAAGAGATAAATTAAGACCATTGCGAATGTATTTGAAAAAGTTATTTCATCATTTACATTGTGTGTGGATGTCGGATCTATCTTGCTTGGACTTTATTTCTTTGGTTTCGGCTTTAGGAGCAGTAAAATGTAAATGTGAAGGTTTGAGAGAGCTAACAAAGTTTGAACATCTTTGTCTCCAGGAGGAGGGAAGGCACAGTATCTCTAACTGCCATAACATTATGCAAGGAAAATATGAATCTGGAAAGACAAATAAGACGAGGATGTGGGAGAGAAATTTAAACCAAGAATGGCAAGAAACTTTATTGAGAGCAGCTCTACAAAATGTAGGGAAATTTACTTTAAAGTGATACAAAGATTGTATTTAATCCATTAGCAGGTGGCCAAAATATCTATAAATTATTCTGATAGATGCCGGGAGAGAGTGTGGTAATGAAGATCCACATATACATATTTGGTGGAGATAATTATGTTTCATGTCTTTCCAGAAAACATAAGATATTCAACTAAATTACTTATTTTAGATATATTATCAGTGGCATAATGGTTGGTTGTTAAAAATTGGAAATTAGTTAACTTCTATCATGGGATACAATAGTAGAAGCTTTTAATAGAAACTGAGAAATTGAGAGACATTTTAAGGTTTGAGATAGAGGATATATTGAAAATAAGTCGATGTGGACACATTGGGATAAATATTTATAACATGAGTAGTAACTATAATCCGAATAGATTGTGTTTCACTTCCAAGATGTGAATTTTTGGAGATAGTAGCATGTCAGTGAGGGTGCTTAGTTGAAAGGTTTTTTTATATCACTTTTATGTATTTTAATACTCGTTATTTAGGATTTTATTGATATTATTATTTAAAAAAAAATATCAATAAAGGTTAAGATTTATATATTAGTCCATATATATTTCTAGAGACAATTTTGGGTTGGAAATTAGCAGCAAGGGTGTATTTTTTCTTGGACAGTTAGATGATAATATATTTCAAATATTCTCTTGATGAACTACACTTAAAGAACCACTATATTGCATTTACAAGTAAAGCTCATTATGTTTGTTAGGAATTTGGTATTCAACATTGTATGGAGTTTAAAATACATAAAAGTTAAAAAAACAATACTAGCTTTTAAACTGTGTGTTTTCCCTTCATGCAGAGCTGTGTATTTCCTCCTGTCTGTGTCCATAAGGGTATGGTCAGCTCTTCCTCTATACTAGTTTAAAAATAAAGTCTGACCAGTCTAGGTTCTTCTTCAGGTTTAGCATGCTCACTAAAGTGGGGTGGGGTTGTGATGGCTCATGCACTGATATTGGGAGGGGTCAGCTGGAAGCCTATTACAATAGACCTGTAGGCAGTGGAGCTAATGATGTCATGGGTTAGGACCAGTGACACGAGCCCAGCCTGTTTCCAAGCTCCATGATAGTCCAGGACACAGGGAGAGCTGGCCACACCCCTGCTGACACAAGTAGGAGGAGATATGCAGTTCTGCTTGAGGATGAATCAGGCAGTTTAAAAGCTAAGAAAATCATTGCACCCTTCAATGTATTATATTTTACTAGCTTCATGCCCATCAACAATGACGAGAATACAATTTTAAGCCTGGCAATGCTGTTTGCTGCCCAATGTGAGCACCTTCAACGCTCATAGCAAACCCTGTGCTGGGCGCCTTTGGTGCTCATTGCATGGCTTGCCATAGGCGCCTTTGGTGCTCATGGCAGGTATCTCCCCCTGTCTACTTCCTCCCTTGTGTACCCCTCCCTCCCTTGTGTCTCATTTCCCCCCTTCTCTCCCTCCTGTGTGTCTCATTTCCCCCCTCCTCTGCCTCCCTTCTGTCTCATTTACCCACTCCTCTCTCTCCCTTGTGTCTCATTTCCCCTCCTCTCTCGCTTGTGGTTCATTTCCCCCTTCCTCTCTCTCCCTTGTGTCTCCTTTTCCCCCTCCTCTCCATCCCTTGTGTTTCCTTTTCCCTCTCTTATCCCTCCCTCATGTCTCCTTTTCCCCCCTCCTCTCCCTCCCTTGTGTCTCCTTTCCCCCTCCCCTGTGTTTCTCCCCCATCACTCCCGTGTCTCTTTAATATATTGTGATAAATAGTAACACTTAAACCAACATTTTTGCTAAATAATTGATCAATCTGTATTCCATCTTAAATATGTACAATGTTACCATGCAAGCAAGAACAAAAGCTCCTAAGGATTCAGAAAAATGGGCTAGACAATACCATGTTATAAAGGTTTGATCTGCATTATTAAAGATTATAACACTTTCCTACACTAATTGAAATGAATATGAGCTGAATGGTAGACTAATTAACCATGTTTTTAATGCCGAATATATGCAATAATGCCAACAATAAAACAAGATAATACTGTGAAACTAAATGCTAAATTATATTGATTTAATTAATGAAAAGTTATATGTATACAAAAAACATATATTGACATATCTACCAAAATATATATACACATCTCAAGTACCATAGGTATTGTGCACTCCAACTATTTATATATAATAAGGAATTCAAAATCAGCAAGAATATAAATAAGTGAAATCATTATATAAAATGAATTAATCACTATGAAATATATTAAGTAAGACATGAAATAAGTGTAGATGCATCAATTTAAAAAATAATATAAATAAAAAGTAAACATTGATGAATTAATGCTATGTGTGAAGGTAAAGGCATGTAATCATGACTGAATACTTAAAGAAATAATAATATAAAAGGAATATGATTGTAAATGTGCATTTACAGGTGCTAAGAAAATACACTCACAGATGAAGTGTTTGTCTTGATACCTATGAGTAACAGAATCTGTATAGCTGATTTAGGAGCTTTTGTTCTTGTTTGCATGGATACATTGTACATGTTTTGGTTTGAATACAGATTGATCAATTATACACAAACTTAAAAACTGTTGGTTTAAGTCGTACAATTTGTTACAATATATTCTCTCATTATGCAATATTATTTAGTCTTTGTACTTCAGTCTGCTCACAAAGATTTTACTTTTGACCATACACTTAAGGACTAACCTGCAACCAATCTATAACTAACAAAGATCCATTAGTAATTAATTTGCAAGTGGAGTTTTTTTATAAATACATTTTGCCCGGCCATGCGCCTTTGAGGGAGCTGAGGCTAAACGTGTTAGGCTTGTCATTTGGTGACTTATTTCAATCAGCTTGTGATTTTAACTTACGAAAGCTATGTGGAAAAAAAAAAACAATGCCAGAGAAGAGCCACCAGCTGGCATAATATTCTCAACAGCAAACTCTGACAGTTTTCTTTTAATATTTCAGTGCTTTTTTTTTTTCTTAGCCCCTAATTTACAAAATAAGATGCACTATATGACAACTGCATTTTATTTAGTCTTTTCCAGCAGGTTATTTAATTCAATAAGACGTCATAATTTTGCGACATTACTATAATGTTTGGAGCCATTTTAGATCTGGTATGCATTCATTTTAACTACTAGCATTACAAGTTAATTTTTAATATATCAATGATCTTTACATACTTGTGCCCATGATGCATGTCTTTTTTTTATTATCCTGACAAATAATTAAGGGGAAATGGAACAAAAGTTTTTTTGAAGCATTTGAAAGAGCACTTTTTAAACATTACAAAAGTTGTTTTTGCATGAAACAAATAATAAGTAAAACATGTTTAAACTTAATTTAAATTAACAGGAAATGCAGATAGCATATATGGCTGGCAGAGGGCAAGCCTCCAAGAGCAATTAAGCTTTATTTGAAAAAAATGGAAAACACACTATTAAACATTATCAAATACTATCTGATGCAACACAGAAAAAAATCCAATGTCCCTTTAAGCTATACTTTTTTGGAAGATAGAATGGGAATGGTTGATGAGCATATTGGTTCTAACTGGTCATCAAAATGAACTTAAATAGGATATCAAGGAATATGATTTACAAACTGTACTCACCTGTTGGTGTACGTGATGTAAACTCTGGATCAAAGTGGAATGTGTCTTCTGGCCGTCCAACTGCAGGTTTAAAAGGTGGTTTAATTTCTTTTCTGTATAATTTCTGTAACAAAAATGTTTTAATGTGAGCCAGCCACAAAGAATAGTTATTTTATTTTAATTGAATGTTACGTGTTTTATTTATTTGGGATAGATTATCTCAAATAGCATTTGAATATCAAATTACATTACTGTGTTAAACTTACATTCTTTCTCTAGTAAGTGAAAATAGTAGAAAACTATAAATACTCTGACTTATATTTAATGATTTAATTTTGTTTTTATGTTATCTTTATTTCCCTTTGACAAAGGCAACAGTTCAGTTTCCAAACAATAAATGCCCTATGCCTACAAGATTCTGCATTGATGGCATAGACTCTAAGGGCCTCATTCAAATGTGATTTGGCCAATTGAATAGGGCTCTAAATAAGTACATAGCATATTATTTTACCGTAGTTTTTAGTTAGTGCTTTTGGATAGATGTCCACTAACTAAAAATTTCTTTAAACAAATATGCTATGTGCTTATATAGAGCCCTATTCAATTGTCCAAATCCCAATTGAACAAGGCCCTAAAATTGCTCTCCTGGACCACTCTGCCTCCAACAGATATGCTGACAACAGATGATATCATTATGTTTTAATCATGTTTTGATGTCCAAGTCACTCTTTATGAATTCTGTATGTATGTGTGCCACATCATAGATAATACAATTGTTCTATTACGGAATATCTCAGGGCCTCATTTAATTGCAATTTGGCCAATTGAATATGGCTCTATATACAGTGCCTTGCACAAGTATTGACACCTTTGCATTTTTCACGTTTTATTGCCTCACAACTTGGAATTAACATGCATTGTTTGAGGATTTGCATCATTTAATTTACAAAACATGCCCACAAGATGTTTTTTTTTTTATTATTGTGAGGTAAACTAACAGAAAAAGCCAATGTGCATAACTATTCACCCCCTAAAGTCAATACTTTGTAGAGCCACCTTTTGCGGCAATCACAGCTCCAAGTTGCTTTGGATAAGTCTCTATGAGCTTGCCACATGTTACCACTGGGATTTTTGCCCATTCCTGACCACAGATTTTCTATTAGATTGAGGTATGGGCTTTGACTAGGCCAATCCAACACATTTACATGATTCCCCTTAAACCACTCAAGTGTTGCTTTAGCAGTGTGTTTGGGGTCATTGTCCTGCTGGAAGGTGAACCTCCGTCCGAGCCTCAAATCACGCACAAGGTAGTACAGGTTTTGCTCAAGAATATCCCTGTACTTAGCACCATCCATCCGTCCCTCAACTCTGACCAGTTTCCCAGTCCCGGCTGCTGAATGATGATGTTCTTTGGGTGATGTGATGTGTTGGGTTTGCGCCAAACATAGCGTTTTCTTTAATTGGCCAAAAAGTTCAATTTTAGTCTCATCAGACCAGAGCACCTTGCTCCATCCATTTTGGGAGTCTTTCACATGCCTTTTCGCAAACTCAAAACGTGAAATTTTTTTTTTTGCTGAAAGTAATGGCTTTCTTCTGGCCACTCTGCCGTAAAGCCCAACTCTATGGAGCGTACGGCTTATTGTCGACCTATGTACAGATACTCCAGTCTGTGCTGTGGAACTCTACAGCTCCTCCAGGGTTACCTTAGGTCTCTGTGCTGCCTCTCTGATTAATGCCCTCCTTGCCCAGACCGTGAGTTTTGGTGGGTGGCCGTCTCTTGGCGGGTTTTCTGTTGTGCCCTGTTCTTTCCATTTGGTTATAATAGGTTTGATGGTGCGCCTGGGGATCATCAAAGATTTGGATATTTTTTTATAACCTTACCCTGACTTGTACTTCTCAACAACATTGTCCTTTACTTGTTTGGAGAGTTCCTTGGTCTTCATGGCAGTGTTTGGTTAGTGGCGCCTCTTGCTTAGGTGTTGCAGCCTCTGGGGCCTTTCAAAAAAGGTGTGTATATGTAATGACAGGTCATGTGACACTTAGATTGCACACAGGTGGACATCATTTCACTAATTATGTGACTTCTGAAGGTAATTTCTATTTCTAAAAAATGGTTTTATTTATATATTTTTTTCATTTCACTTCACCAACTTAGACTAGTTTTTAGTTAGTGAAGAAGTTGGTTTTGCATAGAAGTTCACTAACTTAAAACTCCTGTATATATATAGAGCCATATTCAATTGGCCAAATCGCAATTGAATGAGGTCGTTTTTTTCAACAGGGCATGCACTTTTTCTTTATTATCCTTCACTACTAGTCTTATTTTGTTGCTGTGGATAAGGCCATTACTTAAGAGGGAAAATAATTCTAATTTCTATGTCAGTTTTAAGGTACTCCCACAACTTATGTTTATTTTTATGTGTACCTCTTTGATAAATGTGACTTTTTGTGTATCAACAGTTTTGGACCAATAACCAATATCCCAACAATACCAATAACCAACTTTCAACCCAGGGGTGTGTTTCTGCCTAGGTCCATAAGGCTCAGGTCTAGGGAAGCACATGTTTCAGGAGGCAGGAGGCTGCCTGATGATGCAGTGCAGTACCCTGAAATATGTTTGTATATGCACAGAAATTTATGCTGTGATACAGTGCTTCTGTCTATAAGTGTGCTTGATACTTTTTGACATACCATATATATAAATAAACACACGTAAAGTTATAAAGAGATATAAAAAGGGGAAATGAGGATCCATGAGTGGGGTTTGCACAAATCTGAATGGCATGCTTCAACCTTTTCCATTTATATCCTCTTAAAACATACAAAAAGAAACAAACATTTGAGTTTAAAAGTAGAGTATTTTGATATATGGTTGTAGTACATATTATTGTAAATTATGTACTGCAAAGAAACATAAAACATTTAGCAGCCTCTTATTACCCCAGCCTAATGCTTTGTTAATGCTAACTGACCCAGCTGGTGCGCATTGCAGCTTTGAGCATATCTCATAAACACTATGCCAGTGGGTACAATTATGTATGACACATCTGTATTGCTTACACAAGAACATTTCAGACTTGTACACTTTTATTAATACAAAGACAAGAAGAGATATAAAGATGTCATTTTTACGGTTTTAGTGCAGAGCTCCAGTTTGAAACACTTTCATTTTTCAAATTTTAAGCTAAGTTATTAAGTTATAATTGAAAACTGGTAGAAAGGAAAATGAATAAATCTATTTATTCCTTTTGATAAATATGCAGCTGGATATTCATTAAAGATGGCCCATATTTTTGTAAATTATTTACTGTTATATTAAGAATAGGTAAAAATGTCTAGTTCATGACACTTTGTACACTAATGTGTATTACATTTGTTGCAAAATTCCTCTAAAATGATTGACAAATACATATTGTTTTAAATAAATGATGAATTAGAATTTGAAGGTAACCAGATCTTCTAAATATCACAAAAAAATTGTATAATGTTTTTATTTTTTTCATTAAGATGCACACATGGTTAAAATATGTTAAGGTTTGTGGCCTGAATTTATGGAGCCAAAGGTTTGAAGGCCTCTTCCCTAAACATTTCAGCATATTGTCTGTCATTAAAACTTCACATCTCTTTCCTTTTTTTAAGGGTTAATTGTAGTTTGGCCTGGCTTGTTGTGGTGAAAGGGCTTGAGTACTAAGGGCTTGAGTACTTCAATGAAGCTGTGAGATATACCATGTAGGGTCAGCCAAGATGTGCAGGTCATGGCAGAGAGGTCAGACAAATCCCAGTCCACTAGAGAAAGAAACTGCAACTCACTCCAGTAACATTGCTAAGAAAACGTTTTGACAGGTACAACCAGAGACATAACAATAAGGCACAGGAAGATGAGCTTAAAATCAAATGTACATAGTGCTTGTTTCCAAAGCACCGACACATGAGTGAAAACTTGCAAACTTAAAATGTAAAGGGTTTAGGTGTGATACAAGAGAGTGACAAATGCAAGATGACAGTGTGAAAGCAATTTGTTCAATCAAGTGTCTGTGTGTTGTGCTGTAGATTGTGGGTGTAAGTGTTATTAGGCTGTGCAGTGTGCAGTTGTACATGTTAAGGCTGAAGGTGATAAGCTTTTTTAAACAGGTGTGATTTTAGTGATTTTTTTAAAGGTTTTGGGACAGGAGGATAGTCTCTGGAGGCTATGGGAAGCCAGTGAAGTGACTGACAGAGAGGAGCTACACTGAGCGTTTAGTATGGAAGATGAGTCTAGCTGAGGCGTTCATTGTGGCTTGGAGTGGAGGCAGTCAAGAGATGGGGAGGCCAGCAAGGAGTGAATTACAGTAGTCGAGTCAAAACATGATTAGAAAGTGTATTAGAATTTTAGCTGTGTCTTCTGTAAGATAGTGACAAATTTGAGAGATGGTTTTTAGGTGAAACCGACAAGATTTTGTTATTGATTGTATGTGAGGAAAAAAAGAGAGGGAAGGGTTCAGTAGAACCCCAAGGCAACGGGCCTCTGAGCTGGGAGTGATGATGGCATTGTCAACAGTGAGAGATATTTGAAGAGTGAAAGCTGTAGTAGAGGGTGGAAAGATAAGGAGTTCAGTCTTAGACATGTTGAGTTTGAGTTGATGGGCAGACATCCAGGAGGATATGCTCAAAGAGAGGAAGAGCAGACAGAAAGTGGCACCAGATCTAATGAAGTTGTTGGGCCAAAGCCAAAAGGACAACCAGTTGTGGATGGGTCTGGAGGGCGAAGGAAAGTCCACTGCTGCAAAGAACAATTCAGCATTGGAACCTGGAATGTTAGAACTATGAACCAAGGCCAACTAGATGTGATCAAGAAAGAGATAATAAGGTTACATTGATTTCCTGGGAATTAGTGAACTTAAATTGACTGGAATGGGACATTTCACATCAGTCAACCACCAGCTATTCTACCATGGTCAAGAACCCTGCAGAATAATTGGAGTACCCCTCATAGTAAATGATAGGATGGCCAAAGCAGTGCTTACTTACAACCCAATGAGTGACAGAATGATTTCAATTTCAATTCATGGCAAGCCATTTAATATCACAGTGACCCAAGTCTATGGTCCAAACACGAATGCTAAAGAGGGTGAATGTGTCTAGTTCTATGAAGATATTCATAGATATAACATCAAGAAAATATGTTACTATCATCATAGGAGATTGGAATGCTAAAGTAGGGAACCAAAAGGCACCTGGAATAACTGGCAAGTGTGGCCTTGGAGTACAAAATGAGGCAGGTCAGAGATTAGTAGAATTCTGTCAATGTAATTCTCTGGTTGTTGCAAATCCACTTCCAACAACCTCAGAAATGACTCTACACATGGACATCCCCAGATGGACAGCATAGAAATAAGATTGACTATATATTTTCTAGTCAAAGATGGAGGAGCTCTATACAAAAAGCAAAAACAAAAGCTGACTGTGGCTCAGACCATGAGCTTCTTATTGCAAAGTTCAGAATTAAACTGAAGAAAAGAGGGAAATTCAACAGACCAAGTAGTTACAAATTAAATAAAATCACTTGTAAATATGCAGTGG